>CM028381.1:57666743-57971743 GCA_013146195.2 Codonopsis lanceolata
CATGACAAAGTTTTCGATGCCATGACGGGATGCGGAGGTCGCCTTCTATCACAAACTGTTTTCTGGTGTCTTTGACAAGCCACTGGATCGATGTTGATAATGTGGGAAGGAGGCAATGAGTCAAGCTTTCGACCCTTGGGTGGTGGGGTCGGGATGGCCGCTGTGGTAGTCAAGCTAGGTTCCCGAGTTGGCTTAGTCCCACCTGGCTAGTGGTGCTAGCTGACTGTGGGAAGATCGACGCAGTTGGGTTGAAAGATGTTTAGCTCGCTTGTTTGAGCTCTTCTTGGCACTTGCAAAAACTTGTTGATGTCGGTTAATTGCCTCATATATCCGCACAAGTTAAATTGAGCATGAGAAATATGAAGAAAGCGAAAATCTACAAGATAATCGAGATAAATGCTGCTTGAAGTGTTAACCGGTCGGTGAAAGAAGGTCCGCAAGAACTCCGGCCGAGCACATTCCTCGCATTCATTTGGGAACTTCTTCCCGTGACATAAACCCCAAGATGGGTGAGGAATTTCAGTGGTCAATAACAACCCGAGGTTCAATGCCTTCCATGGGCAAGTTGGAAACTCCAAACTGCCTGAGAAGCGGCGAGGTCGGAGGTGAGAACTCGCCACGAAAGCACAAAATCTTGACAAACTCGTCCATCTCCTCTTTACTTTGAGCAGCCGCTCAAAGCTCGGGCTATTCTCGGGTTCACCATTTCGATAGGCATTTTTATCATGGTCGGGAGTCCATAGTCGCCGAGGTAGGAGCAAAAGGCCAGCCAATGCTCGACTCGACCAGTAAAGCCTTGCTGTCCAATCCATCCACCTTGTTTGGGTTGTCGTTAAGGAGTTTGAAGTAGTTGGGGTTTGAGCGACTTGAAATGCGCCCGGATTTTTATCTAAAGAGAGGAGAAAGAATTTTCAAACAAGGTCATGTCGGGCTCAAACCCGAGCAACCGACAAAGTTACCGTCGAAGGATACCAAGAACTCCTAATCGGTGGTAAGGGTTAAGTCGCAAGGAAGAGTTGTTGGAGTCGCTCAGAATTCTACGACAAATGGGTCGAGGGGAGGCGAAGTCCGACCTGAAAGAAGTCAAAATAAAATACCATCTTGTCCCCTTGGAAGTTATGACCCTCCTTGTCAATGTCCAAATCGGCGCGGACTCGGTAATGTTTGGGATCAATTCCTAAAGAATAAAACCAGGTGCTAATTTCCTCTTCGGAATTTAAGTCATCCCATTTGATCGAGGAGGGGGTGTATGGAATGATGGGAGTGGATGAACTTTGACTTGGCCCAGGTAGTTGACTGTTTGAACGGGGAGGATTTTATGCTCGCATAGTCTCAGAAGGGTTTTGGGAACTACTATTTACTTCCCGCCGCCTCGATTGTAAAGACCTTCGCCGACGAGGGATTAGCGTGGCCTCCTCTTTCGCTTTCTTCGTGAGCTCGAATGTGAAGATGGTGGATCTCTCTTGGCGCTCCATGGTCGTAACTTTGACCTTCAATCTCATATACAAGGCTCCTCGCTAGACATCCTACAGAAGAGGAATCGAGAAACGTGTATTAAAGAAATGGACCGGATGGACACAATGACGTATGCAAAATTAAAATGTGTCAAGGTGTGAGATCGCGAATGTGGCACCAATCACAAATTTCGATTCCCCGGGTTTTGATTCAAAGTGGCTAATAGATAAAGCGGGGCGTAATGAGTCGAAAATGGGGTTGTTTTACTTATGGGTTCTGGATAGTTCGTGAAAAGTTAAAAGGGATTGAACATAGTCAAAACCCTAATCCATGGCAGAAAAGAAGAAAGCGTGAAATACATGGTAGTTTCTGAGGATTTTGATCTCGATTTCTGAGGCGTTGTGAGATATTGAATCTGGAAGCTTGTTCTTGATTGGAGTCTGCAGATTCCTCAATTGATTTTTTCTCTCTCAAGTTTCTTCAAGAATTCGTAAATGGTAAAGTTTTGAAAAGAAGTGAACTCTGTCTTTTATACCCAACAAAATCGCCGGTTGGTGAGTATGAATCATTGGACTTTTAACACAAGGCTCATTGTACGAGGCAGCATTTAATGCCCTATAGGAAAATGGGCCTGTCTATTTCATGGCTGGCGGCTGGCGGCTTTGCCTTTTGGGTACGTTTTCCTAAAATGCCTTTTGGGTAACCGTCCATTCAGATTTTGGTTCCAAGATTATCTGGATCATGCATTTGAAAGATTCGATTATTCTGGAAAGTGTTCTTTGAATTTTTTGAGCTCCTCCTCGTCACGAGCATGAATACTAGGTGAACAAGGAGTAAGGGGCTACTGAACTGCCTGGCCCAATAGGCCCAAGTCATGAGTCACGTGCCAAGCACTTGGATTTCATCCGAGCAAGCGAGCAAAGCCTTGGCCTTTATCAGGTGAGTTGCCAGCGAGCTAGGGGCTTAACCAGCGAACGGGACTTGCAACGCTCGCTAGTTCTAAATGCTATCACTTGAGGACAGTTATGTCCGGGCAAGATCAAGTTACAGTTAAGGATGGTTATGTCCGAGAAACTCTCCATTTAAACCGTTGCCATTAATGGGCCAGTTAATGTGCCCGCCATTAAAGGCCACGATCATTCACGGGTAGTTAATAACAATTATGGGCAGTTATTAACGGTTATTGGCAGTTATGCCCTCCGGCAAGTATAAAAACCTCGGAAAATGAAGGAGAAAGGTACGCGCAATCATATTCTCTAGCTGAAACTCTGCTAAATTGTTTTCTCATTTGCTGAATCTTGTACTGATTCTTACGCCGGAGAGCCTTTGCAGGGAGTGCCCTTGCCTAGTTCACGGTTGCTTATTCTTATTGCAGAGTTGGGCTTTGAGGATTTAAGGACACGTTGAAAGCCAGGTGTTCAGATTGGGCATCATCAGTGCATCCGAAATATTTTGGACGCATCAACTGTATTGTACTATTGTGTACTTGTGTAGTAGCTAGAAAAAATATGTAATATTTTAAATATATATATAAATAAATCTTTAATAAAATTTATTTTAAAATAGTGTAATATATTTACCATTCGTGATATCCGATAAAGAAAGAACTAAAGTAAGATGTAACACATTTTGATTAGAACCTCGAATATTATACTGTTGGGAAGCAACACTTTATGCAACATAATTTATATAAGATTATTAGATTAAAGAAACAAACATCAATAAATCATCCTGACATACTATTATTTTCATATGGACTAAATAATTCAAAAAAAAAAATACATCTCATTCAAAAGACTTCAACAAAATTATCTGGGAACAATATTATTTTTTCTTATGACCATTTCCAAAATGAGAAATAAAAAAACTCACATCATTGAAAAACACTAAAAGACATGATATATATAAAACCCAACCTATTAAAATCTCACCTCCGCCCCTAAGCCTCATATGATGTAAGTTGTCAATTTTAACCTATTATATATAACTAATTCACCACCTCAACACCTAACCAAATTCAACACATGACGTCTAACTCTAACAAATACAACCCTTCATATATAATCATTCATCTTATTTCTATTCCTTCACTTGAAAATTCCATCTACCTAACCTTCAGTAATAAATCTTAACAATCTCTTTCCCCATGTTATTCATATCCTTTTAATTTTTTATTGAGCTGAAAATTGAGTCTTTATCATTTTGCTTTACTTTTTATGTATTAATATTATTTTTATATCTACTATTTGTAATTCATGGGCTGAAATTTAAATGTGGGTCCAGCCTCAAATAAAATAATGGCACTAAAATCCATCCTCTCAACGAGCTAATTCAAAATTGTCCAATACAAAAAAATAAGCCTAAAATAATTAGATTAACCCAAAACAAATATAATATTAATTAATACAAATTAATATTTTAACTAAAATTATGAGGGTATTACAATTAAAATGAAAAGAAAAACAGAAAATTGTAGGCCAGTACAGTTTGACGAATTTTCAACCGCTGTAGTTCCCGGTATTATTTTTTCAAATCGTTTTACAGTGCAATATCAGATGATGCATCGCGTTGCATGAAAATATTTTTTAATGTTTGTTAAAATTCAACAAAGTATACACCATCTTAATTTTTTTTCCAAATAAACATTATTATAAAAAAAATTGGGTTGCTATCGCCTATCGTGTTAGTTCAATAAACCTAATTAACAAAGAAAAAGGAAGTAGGAAACCAATTTTTTTCAAAAATAAAAATGAGGTTGTTATTGTTCTAGTTTGAAGTCTTAAAACTAAAAAAAAAACTTTAAGCCCTAAGCTACAAACAACGCTCGCGCAAAGCTCACTGGCGCTTCGTCTCACACTTTTTTTCTTTTTTTTAAGGTTCGAGGGGGCATTGATCATACCCCAACCCTTAATATTATTATTAATGCCTTGAAAGACTACAAAGTATATAAGATAGTGTCATTCAGCTAGAACAAATGGTGCATCTGGTGAGAATTGAGCAACAATGTCTCTAGTGAAGTTTGAACATCCGACATCTCCGTACCAGTTGAATTAAAGCTCTTTGGTCTTCGTCTCACACTTCACTAACGACACATCATATCCATCTCTCACACCGCCGGCGTCATGGTAAAATCTTATCCCTCAATCACTATCTTGCTTGATCCATCTTTGTTGTTCTACAATATCTAGTACAATTATCTAGGGAGAATCTTGTTTATATTACACATCATAACAATTATCAAGGGAGAATTTTGTTTATATTACCCCTCATGATAAGATAGTGATAGTCAACGGTGTACATTTGATATTGATAGTTGATTTTTTTTGGCGATCAAAACTTCGAATCTGATTCGATAGTCATAAAATTTTCAGATCCATTAATTTTGTTTAAAAACTTTTGTAGATCTGTGTGGGTATTTTTTATTCAGTAGAAATACTACATTATTTTTTTTGGCTACTAAAACTTTGAATATTATTCAATAGTCATAAAAAAATTGGGTTTAAAATGCTTAAAGCTTATTTGGGCTCCGTTTGTTTCACGGAAAATCATTTCTGGAAAATGATTTCCGGAAAATCAACAGATTTCATTTTCAGGTGTTTGGTAAATCTTTTGAAAATATGCCAGAAAACATTTATGGGTGTTTGGCAAACACACGGAAAATATTACGGAAAACACTATATGAATAAATACAAAAATAGAAAATGAACAATGTTTAGGATGTCCCTAGAAAATCAATAAGGACCATCTTTTTTTAATAAAGTTCTTTCTTTTTAATCTCACAATTACAAATAAATTTTTTGATAATTGATATGAAAAAAAAAAGTTTTAAAATAGAAAATAGACAATATTTAGGATGTCTCTAAAAATGTTATGGAAAACTATATATGAATAGATATAAAAAAATATATTCTAATATTAATGCACATATTGAATATAAAATAGTGTTGAACTTTAAGTAATTTTTCTTTAGTAACCCTCAATTTATCATTAGTGGTGTCAAATCAATGTCTATCTTTTTTCAATCTCACAATTACAAATAAAAATTTGATAATTGATATGAAAAAAACGTTTTAAAAATAAAAAATTGACAATGGTTATGATGTCCCTAAATAATATAGTTGACACTAATTTTAGAACATATTGTGTGTGTAAGTAAATATGTGCAATTGTGAAAGGGGGCGGAGGGTGCCCGAACATTTGGAAAATGACTTACGGAAAATGAATCCGTAAGTCATTTTCCGGAAAAGAAGCCTTCATTTTCCGTTGACTCGGAAAACCTTTTACGTTGACTGCATTTTCCTAATGTTATCAAATACCAAAAAATGAGGAAAACGTTTCCTGGAAGTCATTTTCCGTGAAACAAATGGAGCCTTGGTGACTGATTTTTTTTTTTACTTTACAAATGATTAGTTGAAACATGCACAAAGAATGTTGTGTTGAATATATATATATATATGTGTGTGTGTGTGTGTGTGTGTGTGTGATGGAAAACAAAAGGTCCAACATGATATTGTGAATTGTACTGAGAATACCAGTAGTTTAAGTGTATTCAAAGTAGTTTAAGTGTCAACTTATTCAAAATTAAATATTAAATGTTTAGTATAAAAACTAAAAAAAGTAGCAAAACAAGAGTGTTTCGGTTTCTAATGTGTGAATATATTCAAGTCAACTTATTCAAAATTAAATATTAAATGTTTAGTATAAAAACTAAAAAAAAAGTAGCAAAACAAAGTGTTTCAGTTTCTAATGTATGTCTAGATATTTCATGTTTGAGTTTCCATTTATGATAAGTAGTTTTAGACGGGAAAAACACGGTTGTTATTATATATATATATATATATATATATATATATATATATATATATATATATATATATATATATATATATATATGAGACACTTTCAAAGTGAAAGTAATGCATTTAAGACTAAAAGTTACACATTTAAACCCAAAAAGTAACATTTTTTAGGGAAAAAATTATAATTTTCATTAAAAATCCAAAGTGACACTTCTAAGGTCAAAAGTGACACATTTTATACTATAAAGTGATACTGTTAATAGTAAAAAGTGACATTTAACATATATAAATACGAGGGTGGCGTTGTAATTTTTAAAAATTAAGAGATTGCATTGAAATTTTTGAATTTTATCACATTTGACCTAGATAAATCTATTTTACGAATTAGGATCTGTATAATTGTCTTACAGAAGACCACCTTATTATTCAAAACTTAACCGGCTAAATTATCAACAACAACAAAAAAACCAAAAAGAAAGAGAGTATTTTATTTGGTAGGGACTTGGTCAATCTTTCTTGACTAGAAAACATCTAAGGAAATAGTCAAATGTACCACATTATTCTGATCTACTTTAAAATAGCCTTTTGTCAGCTGGAATGGATCAATTCCATTTACTTTGAATTTTTTTGTTTGGGCGCGTTACTTTTAAGAAAGGACCACATGGGAAGTTCTTCTTCCCTCCTAATTTGAATTTAGAAAGAAGATGGTGAGGCCATTGAGAGAGAAACTTAAGAAGTAAGAATCGAACATATAACAGACCTACATGTTTTATTCTTCAGTTTTGGTCTTTTTTATAAAACGGATCTTTCTGATCTGTGTAAGAGGGTTCTGCGAGATAATATAGTTTCGTTTTACGAATTAAAATCTGTAAGACGGTCTCACATGAGATATATTCTTGATACTATTGCGCCTTCTACAGGGCCGGCCCTGTAAAATCGGGGACCCAAGGCTAATTACGTCGAACAGAGTCCTTCCTTTGTACCATAATTTTTTTTCCTAATTTTTGAAAAATTAAAGAAACATAGGTTACGTATGTTATTTTTTTTTCTATTGGTAAATCTTTTGAAAATATGTTGAAAAACATTTTCGGGTGTTTGGCAAACACACGGAAAATGTTACAGAAAACAATATATGAATAAATACAAAAATTATATTCTAATATTAATGTTCATATTGAACATAAAATAATGTTTAACTTTAAGTAACTTTAATGATGTCAAATCAACAATGTCTATTTTTTTTCAATGTCACAAATACAAAAAAAAAATAGTAACAATGCAAAAACGTTTTAAAAAAGAAAATTGATAATATTTGGGACGTCTCTAAATAATATAGTGGACACTAATTTTATGACGTAATGAGTATTTATTTAAATTATAATTTATAAATAATGTGCACAAACTTTAATTATATTTCTAAACAATGTATTTGTTGAGTAAAATATTGTGTTTGTAAACATTTGTAATTGTGGAAGAGGGCGAAGGAGTGCTCGAACATTTGCAAAATGAATCCGTAAGTCATTTTCCTGAAAAGAAGACTTTATTTTCCGTTGACTTGAAAATGCTTTTATGTTGATTAAATTTTTCTCTTGATTACCAAACACTGGAAAATATGAAAAACGTTTTTCAAAAGTCATTTTTTGTAAAACAAACAGATCCTAAGTCTTTTTTAGAAATTAGAATAGAGAATTTATTTTATTTTTTTAATAATATGTAGGTTTTTGTGAGATTTGGGGGCCCAAAATTTTGGTATTTTTAGGGGGCCCAAGGCCATGACCTCACTCTCCTTATGGCAGGGCCGGCCTTGGCCTTCTAACAAGTACATTACGCAATCAACCGGTTTATAGTTATCCAAATCCTCTTAAATGATTTTTCCACTACAAAACAATACAACTAATTGGAAAACCAGAATCGGGAAAAAAACATGGGATCATAATCCAAGTTAAAACTTCCATTATCACAAATGAGTTTTTCTCCAACAAAATACATCTAGATCAACTACTTCTTGGATCACGTCAACACCAACAAAATTCTCACCAAACAAATTGATAGATAGCTACAACAATTATGAGAAAGTGGGTTTAGATAATACTCCCAATTTATAGTAGAAAATTGGGCATTTGACACTCATTATTATAACCAGTTGAAAATGAGAGGCTATAATGAGAGGAAACACACCCAAAAAAGCACTCTACAATAATGTGTTATTTAACATTTAACTAGCTTTCCAGTAAAACCGTTTTACAAATCTTAATTCGTATGATGGAATCATATTCTCTCACAATTCAACTTATCAATACACGGTGAGTTAGATAAGAGGATCCGACTTATAAAAAATATACGTAAACCAGCGTCTTACACAAATTTTTAACTTAACATTTTAACATTAAATAAAATTAATCTCTTGCCTTTTGATTTCAACCACCTCGTTTTCAAATTTCTAGTGCTTCTCTCAATGTTATTGTTTGTTTTTAATGGATCCACACCACAATCTCTATGTTGTGAATTTAACTTCTCATGACAGTGTTATCATACAATCTTTACAAGTTAATCAATCGATTTTTTTAATTAAAACATATTCCCTCCGTTTCAGACAAAGAATTCATCATATTATTTTGGAAATATTTTATTTTAAAAATCTACTTTAAAAAGATATGCTTACAATTTCTATTAAATTACATCTTTATCCATCACTTGTGTTGTAAACACATAGCTTGTGTTTAAGTATTTTTGTAATTATAATCAATTTTAATGACATTAATATATCTCCTTAAAAATTATACTTTTTAAATGACAACTCTTCGTCCGGAACGAAGAGAATAATCTATTTGTCTTTTATTTAGTCCAATTTTTAAAGGTTATCAAATATTATTTTCTTTTCTTAAAACACATATACGTTATTGCTAAGTTGTTGACTACTACAAAATCTAAGAGGCGAAAACTTAACTAAAATGATTTCACAAGTATCTATAATACAATACAGCTCATAGTCGCACGCTTACAATTGATAAAAGATAAAGAACAACTGAGATTAATTCCTTTACTGAGATCCTACGGTCATTATCACTCCTCGAGTTCACATGTGTGAACGGCGGTTGAGTAACTACCCCTCTCTCTCCAGCTCCCCCCACTATTCACGGTTGGTGGCCACTAATCCTTCCTCCACCAAACTCACCAATTTTATGCATGCAATTTTGTATACAAATAAATTTTAAAAAAAAATCGTAAATTTTGTAATTTGAAATATTTGAAATATATTGGCGATGTACCATTGGCATGAGTAAGAGTACTAGTTTTATTTAAGATGGATCATCTTGATCCAATCTACCGTGTGTTGATGGATTAAATTGTAAGAGAACAAGTTCTGTTTACGAATTAAGATTCATAAAATGATTTTACAAAAAAATTATTCAATCTAATATGGACTTTCTGCCGTTAATTCTAGCTACAAATCATGTCCTCAATGTACCATCTCATACCAAACACGTTTCTTTCTTTTACTACTATTAAGATCTCTCCCTCTATATATAGTTTCTCGCCTTCAAGTATCCCTTCATTCTTCAACTAATTAATCCAAATCCTCCTAATTGATTTTTGGTGTGTATTGTGTTAACTATTTGTTTCCTAATTAATTCAATTTATAATTATGAAACTATCCTCTTAGGTATTATTGATATTTGATACAACATATTCTTTTGGATTCTTATCTATTACCATGTCAACTCGATCCATTTCTATCTCTATCTTTTCCCGTATACTCCCTCTATGGATTCTTTCATGAGGCTTTTCAAAAGAATCAAACTTTTATGATACTTTTCAAAAGAATCAAAGTTTTAGAATCAAGCTTTGATACCATGGATTCTTTTATGCCAACTCCATTTCTATCTCTATCTTTTCCAGCATATTTTGTGATTGTATCTTTTCCAGCATACAGCATCTCTATCTTTTCAAAATCAAACTTCAAAAAAAATATATATATATATATATATTAGTAATAAAATAATATTTTTATGTCTTTATTTTTTAAAAGTGAGTTCTTTAATTGAAACATTCAAAAATAAAATAATGGGCTCTTTGCTCGAAACGGAGGAAATAGTACTTAGAACTTGTGATTGTTGATTCTCTAGCTTTCTCTCTTACTCATTACTCCTCTTATTTCAGGCAAATAGATCATTATTCTATTTTGAGATGTTTCACTTAAAAAATCGACTTAAAAAATTAAGGCATAAAAATGTCATTTTATTACTAATGAGCTACTAAAAATATCATTTTATTAAAAAACTTCACTTTCAAATGAGAACTTTTTATTAAAGAATAAATAATTGTATTATTATTTAGTGGTTACTATCGTATATCTCTATCTTTTCAGTATACTCCATGTATGGATTCTTTTATGAGACTTTTCAAAAGAATCAAACTTTTATGATACTTTTCAAAAGAATCAAAGATTTAGAATCAAGCTTTGATACCATGGATTCTTTTATGCCAACTCCATTTCTGTCTCTATCTTTTCCAGCATACAACATCTCTATCTTTTCAAAATCAAGCTTAAAAAAAATATTTTTAGTAGTTCATTAGTAATAAAATGATACTTTTATATATTTATTTTTTAAAAAGTGGATTCTTTAATTGAAACATTCAAAAATGGAATAGTAGACTCTTTGCCCGGAACGGGGGAGTAGTACTTAGAACTTGTGATTGTTGATTCTCTAGCTTTCTCTCTTACTGATTACTCCCCTTGTTTCAGGCAAATAGATCATTATTTTATTTTGAGATGTTTTACTTAAAGAATCGACTTAAAAAAATTAAGGCATAAAAATGTCATTTTATTACTAATGAGCTACTAAAAATGTCATTTTATTAAAAAGCTTCACTTTCAAATGGGAACTTTTTATTAGAGAATAAATAATTGAATTTATTATTTAGTGGTTACTATCGTATATACTTCTTTTACTTGTATAGTTCTTTCCTTAGTAGAACTCATACCTTGTATAAAGCTTCTTGTATTCTACTCTTTGTAACTCTAATTTGTATCTTCCTAAAAATAAGTGATTCAATCAATGAAAAACTTATGTCATTATTCCTAAACTTTATCAGTTTCTGCATGGTATCAGAGCTTTGCTCTTAAAACCTCCCTTCTTACCTTCTTCCTCTTGCCGTCGCCGCCACCCAAACTCTTCTGCCTTTATGGCTAACGGCAACAAAACTCTCACCATCAAAAACCTCGTTGATCCAACCCAAACCTTCGACCTCATAAACATCTCCCACCATAACATCAGTAAACCCACCTCCACTAGCTACATCACTTAGAAACTTCAAGTTGAGGCAACCCTCATTGGTTATGACCTCTACAAATTTGTAGATGGGTCACACCCATGTCCGCCTTCCACCGTCCTTGTCAAGGATGCTCAAACATCCAAGTACGCTCCAACACCCAACCCGCACAACCAACCTTGGGTTCGGCAGGAAAAACTCTTGTTTGGTACTTTTGTCGGCTTCATTTCTGCTCCTTTGGTTCCCTTGATCCAACAGACCGCCACTACCCGTGATGCATGGCAAATGCTCGCCTAACTCACGGTCATATCAAGCGGATCAAGGACTATCTCAAACGAGCTTCCAAGGGCACTCAATCGATCTTCGACTACATGCAGTCCGTCAAAGGTCGTGTTGATGAGCTCGTTGCTCTTGGAAAACCACTCGACCACGAGGATCTCATTGAAATCATCATCGGGGGTTTGGATGATGACTACCGTCATAATATTGATGTGGTCAAAGACCGAGACACCCCTATTTCGTTCGATGAGCTTCATGAAAAACTCATCAACCGCGAGCTGTTTCTCAAATATAAAAAGGCAGTGTCCTTCTCGCATCCTACTTCGGCCAATCCTGTTACCCTGATGACCAATAGCTTGTCTGCTCGACAACAGTCCTTGCAACCTCGACAACCTTCCCAGTCCTCGGCTACTTGCCAACAACGACCATATCTTGGGAAGTGTCAAGGATGTCACCAACAAGGACATACAGTTGCTCGCTGCCCCAACTTTCAACTGGTTGTCACCACACCTCTGTCCGCTGCTCCCAACTCGGCTAATGGCTCAAAGTGGCAACCTCTGGCACACCTAGCAACCACGGCAGACGCAGGGACACCAAACTGGCTGCTTGATAGCGGTGCTTCTCATCATGTCTCTCACGACCTTGACAACCTCTCTCTCCACTCCACACTTACACGGCACGGACGACATGGTCATTGGTGATGGTACTGGGTTAACTATCTCTAAAAATGGTTCATCCTCTCTTCATACACCATCACACACTTTTTCCCTGTATAATGTTCTTTTTGTTCCTGACATGAAAAAGAATCATATATCCATATCTCAATTTTGCATCTTCAATAATACTTCTATTGAGTTCTTACCATCTTCTTTTCATGTGAAGGATCTACTGACAGGGAGCATACTACTAACCGAGCAATCTAACGATGGTGTGTATGAATGATCGACCACAACTCCCTCTCCTCGCCCCTCTACTTGTGTCGGATCTAAAGTCTTTCACCAAGACTGGCATCACCGACTTGGTCATCCGTCTGAACCCGTCCAACGCCAGCTTCTATCTAGTTTAGGCCTAGCTTTATACTCTTCTCGCATTAAACAAACCCATTATAATGTTTGTTTATGCAATAAAAGTCATTTTTATCAATCTACTATTGTGTCTATCGTCCCGTTTCAAACCAATTTTACTCTAATATTTGGACCTCTCCCAAAAATATTCCAAAACCAACATTGGCACTTTTTACTTGGACAATGGAGGTGGGTACACGGGTCTTGCCTGGGACACTGGCTTGGCCACCCACCTGTCCGCCAACGGCATCTCTCATCTCACCTCACCCCCTCACACTCCGGAACACAATGGGTTCTCGAAATTCCAACAAATTAGAGATTACCATATTTGAGTCATTTAAAGAAGGTAATGACCAAGCTTTCTAGCAATTACATAGAAAGGTAAAAACAACACATGTCCTAAAACTTATGACACGACAAGAAAGAGGAAAATAACCAAGGGATATTTTACCCTAACAAACATGATAAAAATAATTTTTTGAAAGTGGATTTTTAAAGTGAAATATCGAAAAATAGTATGATGGACTCTTTGTCCAGAGGGAGTACTTCTTATAGATAGACTAAGTAAGTTTTATTCACAATCATAATTTAAAATTAAAAAAAAAATGCTATTTTGTTTATTTGCCTTTTAAGTAATAATTTATTTTGTATAAACATGATGATATCTATTATTTGCTATCACATTGTTGTAGATTAATATTGGTTAATAACCAAGTGTGCAAATGGACTAGTAAGAGGTTGTTCTAACCTAATTATAGGACTCATGTTCAAGTCATGTAGATCAACTAGTAAGAGGTTACTCTAACTAAATCATAGGCATCAAATTCAAATCATAGAATGCAATTACACATTAGAGCATCCCCATTGTTCTATTTCATCAACTTCTTATTTTTTGAGAATTATGTTGAGTGGCCATTAGGAGCCAACTAGGAGCCACTTGGAGAGAGAAATGTTATTTACTTCCTAAATAGGAAGTTGGTATTGGTAAATGGTCCAAATGGAGCTGTGAGGGGGGGGGGGCTGAGTGTGGGGAGAGGGGAGGGGGCTGACCACCACCTGACATTTTATTTTGTGTATGGGGGTGGGGGGTTTGTATTTAATATATGGTATGATGTTAAATTGAATATTTTTTGTGTAAGAAGATGTGTAAGAAGATTATACAATGAGAAGATATATTCTTAAGTGAGTATGAAGATAAAAATGTGTAGGTGGCAGTGTAAGAAGTTGTATAAGAATATTATACATTGAGGATGCTCTTACATAGCACTCGGTTGCTGTTTTTTAAAAATTTTTTACCCTTATTTATAACCTTCAACATTAAAAAAAGATACAATACATTAATTTTACTTCAAATTCGTTAAATTTTACTTGCATTGAGTATGTAATTATTTTGAAAAAAAAGGGCTGTTGGGCTTTGATTTTTTAAAAAATGTTGTTGAAATCAGAATTCTGTGTTGATTATGAATAAGGGAGAGCCGACTTTATGGGTAGACTTGTGTTATTGATCATCTTTCTGAGCTAGTCATATGATTTTTTTTAAAGGTTAAAGCCGAATTTTTGGGCCGAGCATGAAGGCGGCATGGTTGGTTTTGTGGGTAGAGTTTTAGTGTTCTTGATTATCTTTTTGGCCCGGCTATATGATTTTGGTAAAAAAAAGATTAAATTTGGAATTCTGGGCCAAGCATGAAGGTGGCATGCTCAGTTTTGTGGGTAGACTTTTAGTGTTTTTTATCATCTTTCTGGACCGACTCTAACTAGATTTTGATTTAAAAAAGCATGTTGAAACCTTCATCGCACATTTGACACCCCCTACATTTTTAATCACTACTTTTTAATAAAATTTGAGTGTGTTCATTTTTTTTCTTGTACGGAGCATCATAATGCTTTGCTATTCCAGAATACTTTCCATCGTAAGATGCAAAACTCGTTTGGTACTGCATCATGCCAAAAAATGCAATACCAAAATATAGACCATTTTGTTGCAAAGTTATTGTAATACTGTGTTTTGAAAATGTACGAACGTTTTAAAACGTTAGAAACCGCTCCTGTAGTCCATTTAAGCAAACTCTTTTATTAGATTAGTTTCGTTCTTCATTATTCATGGGTGCAAAGGCATGACGTTTTGACTCCATCTTGATTCATATTGCTAAAATATGGATAGAATCGTATTAGCTTTGTTTAGCAATGAGCGATTGTAGATGATAAAAATTCAATAACCTGCATAGATTGGATTAGAAAAGAAATATTTTTCTTTTTTTTGTTTTAATGATGTTCTATTGCTATGCTCTCAAAAGTAATTCCCTAAACAACTTCAAATGGTACTATGAATTTTTGTAAAAATCTAATGGTTTATAACTTGGTAATGGGCTTTGGTAAATGGTAACTATTTTAAAACGCTATTTTCATAAACAAATTAGTTGTAAATATAATATATTTTTAAAATGCTCTAAATTAGAGTGTTTTAAAATACTGTATCGAAGAACTTTAAAAGAAAAAAAACATTATATTTTTACCAGGGTTTTGATCAAAACGCTTCACCAAACAAATACTAAATTATGTTCCATTAAATCTCAGCCATACATTTTTTTGTTATTTTATTTGACCTTCTTTTTATAAGAAAATATGTAGGGATAATGTTCAATGAGATACTAGAAGTAATGCATAGTGGAATAGATGATTTGTAGACGCTAAGAGCAGGAACTACAGTTGAATCAAAACCACCCAAATCAAATATCAAATCAAACACAACGCATTAAAAATCAATAAAATAATCAATTTAATCATCATTTGATTGAAAAAAAAAAAAACTCTTCCAACAGTGATACAAAATCAAATACTTTTACATACATCACTATCTTTATCTCCAACAACTTTACATGCCCTACTATCTTTATCTATATTAATTTAATATATTCTTTCAATTTATGTTAACAAATAATAATAATATTGCTGAAATTATTAAATTCGAAATAATTAATTAATTATTATAATAATAATATTTTTAATTCAAAAATTATTAATTATATGAAATTTGGAGAGAGAAATATCAAATTTCCCAAAAAATTCGTTTGGTGTCAAAATATGGCAAACCAAATTTCTATTTATAGATAAAAATGTGAACTTTTTTTAAAAAAAACAATTTTTGAATACCGAAAATGCTCAAAACTACGGATAATTCAAAAAGCGTGTCTGCCTCCCGGTCAGCACTTGTCAGAAATTTACTTAATTTTTTTTTAATTTTTCGTGTCAAAACGTCACCGTTTTGAGGAAGTGGAAGTCGTTTTTGAAGGGCTGCTCTGGTTTGATTGGTTTTGATTTGTTTCATAAATGGATACAAATCAAATAAGATTTAGATATAAATTTTTTTATGATTCGCGTTATCATCGAAAATTCACCATTCATGCATTTTAGATAGGATTAAATAATTTTTTGGTCCCTGAACTATCCCAATATTATGCATTTGGTCACTGTACTTTTTTTGAAATGTGTTTGGTCCCTCAATTCGATTTTTTTGGTCATTTCCCCCTTCATACCGTTACTGTTACTAAAAAAATTAACATTAGCTAACTTTTCATAATGTCCAAACCATATGGAGTTAATGTGTAATTTGAAAAATTAAACAATCAATTAAAGTAACTTTTTTTTGGTCAATTCCCCCTTTTCTCTCTCTTCCTCAAATCAAAATTAAAATCAAAGGCGAAACCCTAATTGCTCGGTCACCAACCTACAGCTCTACCTCATCATCATCTTCCTCCTCATTGCTCAGTCCCACCAAACCCTAATCTCTACCTACTCCGACCCCCTCCTCATTGGCCACAACCTACTACGATTTATTGAAATGGGTTGTTAACAAGTATGAACTTACATAAGTCTTAAGCTTTTGGTAATATTTGGGCATAATTTACTTGTGTGCATATTCAAAATTTTCAAACTCATCCGACCCCCTCCTCGCCCGCCAACCCTAGGCTCTTGTCGCCGACCTCGCCTGCCTCTCGCCGACCTCGCCTCGCCCTTAACCTCGTAATCTACGTAATACTACACAATTTCACCATGCTCGAATCCACTATCGCCGCAATCGTGCCCGAGTCCAATCCACATGGAGTCATACCACTTCGGATTATCGGGTAGAAGGCCAACCAGTAAACCAACAAGACCGACATCCGTCTCTATAGGCTCGTCATGCCTTAAGGGCTTAATTAGTTTAGAATCCTCACAATCAAGTATACTCTTCTCATCAAACTCGCCGCATTTCAACCATTTTTCAGTTTACAAGACTCACCTGTAAGATCCTTCTCACTCCCCGCACCGCTCCGAGTGATCCCATGATTAACCAGGAAATTTAGCTCTTACGAGGCCTTGCCCACCAGGAAATTTTCAAACTCATCCGACCCCCTCCTCCTCCTGCACCCGATTCCGCCACACCTAGATGAAGTCTATCACCCAGCACCTGACAATTCCAGCCACTCATCGACACTTTCCAAATCTCCTCCCGGCCTCAAGTCGTTCCTAGTCGTGCCTCCTCCCACGAGATCTCTGTCACCTCGATTGAGTTTGAAATCCAAGCCCGGATCTACCTGAATCCAAAAATTGATGAGCTTCCGGAAGAGAGAGAGACTCTGAGTTGACCGGACCTGAGAATTTGGTTCTCCGACTTTTCGTGAATTTGGTTATCGACTTTTCGTGAATTTGGTTAGTTGGGGAAGAGAAATTATCTGGCTTTCAATTTCACATGCCATCCTTGTTTAATTTTTCAATTGACACGTTAACCCCTGTAGTTTGGATATTTTGAAAAGTTAGCCAATGTTAATTTTTTTAGTAACGGTAACGGTAGGAAGGGGGAATTGACCAAAAAAACCGAATTGAGGGACCAAACACATTTAAAAAAAAGTACAGGGACCAAACGCATAGTATTGGTATAGTTCAAGGACCAAAAAATTATTTAATCCTTTTAGATATATCGTTATCCCTCCTCTAATAGCAAATTTCTATTTCTAATTTTAGTTCATCAATCACTAATAGGCTGTGAGTCAGTGACTGTAATACTGTAATAATCTACTTAATAAAATAAGAAAAGATTTGACTTTTTTAAGCTTTTAATTAATTTTAATAAAAAAGGTAATAAAGTAAATAAAAAATATTTTATGAATCTCAAATACTGGATCCACCTCACATGGCGTGGCCATGGGGAGTGCCGGAGTGGGGACTCTTAAGCCAGATCGCTTGAAATTGGAAGCAAACATTCAAATTCAAACCAAATACTTGAGTATAAAAATCAAATAACCACGCGCTCACGCGCTTTCTCCTCCCTCCTTCCATTCTTCTTCTCTATCATTATCTCTGAACGTTACTTCCCCGGCACCCCCTCTCAATCCCCATCTCCATAGCCAGGGAGGGCAAACAGGCGAACAGCCCGCCCCACTTCCACTTTCTCTCTCCTCTCAAAACCCATTACATTCCAAACCTCATCAGAACCACAGCCTAGATCCGTCGTTCGATGAGCAGGCACCGTCCGCCCGTACCCGGTCCACCACCGCCACAACCCCGACGCATACCCGAACCCGACCCATTGGAGCAACCCTACAACATAATCCCCGTCCACAACCTCCTAGCCGACCACCCTTCCCTCCGCTTCCCCGAAGTCCGTGCCGCCGCCGCAGCACTCCGTGCCGTCGGCGACCTCCGTAAACCTCCCTTCCACGCATGGCGCGACCATATGGACCTCCTCGACTGGCTCGGTTCCTTCTTTGGCTTTCAAGCCGACAACGTCAAGAACCAGCGCGAACACCTTGTCCTCCACCTTGCCAATGCTCAGATGCGCCTCCAGCCACCTCCTGACAATATTGACTCCCTCGACCCCACTGTACTCCGGAAATTCCGCCGTAAGCTCCTTAATAACTACACTCACTGGTGCTCCTTCCTCGGCCGCAAATCCAACATCTGGATCTCCGACTCCCGCCGCGAACTCTCTGCCGCCGACCACCGCCGTGAGCTCCTCTACGTCGCCCTCTACCTCCTTATTTGGGGTGAGTCCGCTAACTTGCGATTCGTTCCAGAATGTATTTGTTATATATTTCATCACATGGCTATGGAACTGAATAGAATTCTGGAAGATTACATTGACGAGAACACTGGCCGGCCTGTGCTGCCATCAATATCTGGCGAAAATGCGTTCCTTAACCGCGTTGTGAAGCCGATTTATGAAACAATTAGGGCTGAAGTTGATTTCAGTAGGAATGGGACTGCTCCCCACTCTGCTTGGCGGAATTATGATGACATTAACGAGTACTTTTGGAGTAGGCGGTGTTTCGAGAAACTAAAATGGCCTATTGATATTGGGAGTAATTTTTTTGTGACCAGTAGTAGGGGGAAGAGGGTGGGGAAGACGGGGTTTGTGGAACAAAGGTCGTTTTGGAACTTGTTTAGGAGTTTCGATAAGTTGTGGATTATGCTGATTTTGTTTCTTCAGGCGGCGATTATCGTTGCTTGGGAAGGTAAAGAGTATCCTTGGCAGGCATTGGAGAGTAGGGAGGTTCAGGTGAAGGTTTTGACGGTTTTTATTACTTGGAGTGGGCTGAGGTTTATCCAGGCTTTACTTGATACCGGGATGCAGTATCAATTGGTTTCAAGGGAGACTATGTGGCTTGGGGTGAGGATGGTGTTAAAGACTGTTGTTGCAGCTGTTTGGGTGATTGTTTTTGGGGTTATGTATGGCAGGATGTGGGCGCAGAGGAATGATGATGGGCAGTGGTCTGGTGCAGCTAATAGGCGGGTGGTGACGTTTCTTGAGGTTGCCGTGGTTTTCCTAGCTCCTGAGATTCTGGCAGTGGTACTTTTTGCCCTACCCTGGATACGGAATTTTCTTGAGAATACAAATTGGAGGATCTTTTATATGCTGTCGTGGTGGTTTCAGAGCCGGACTTTTGTGGGTCGTGGACTCAGGGAAGGTCTCTTTGATAATATTAAGTATACCCTGTTCTGGATTGTGGTTCTTGCTACAAAGTTTTGCTTCAGCTACTTTTTACAGGTCAAACCTATGATTAGTCCATCAAAAACCCTCTTAAGAAACACTGATGTTACATACGAATGGCATGAGTTTTTCGGTAACAGCAACAGATTCGCAGTGGGACTTTTGTGGCTTCCCGTGGTTTTGATTTATTTTATGGATCTGCAAATCTGGTACTCGATTTACTCATCATTCGTTGGTGCAGGAGTTGGGTTGTTTGCACACTTGGGTGAGATTCGTAATATGCAGCAGTTAAGGTTGAGGTTTCAATTCTTTGCAAGTGCAATTCAGTTTAATCTTATGCCCAAGGAGCAGTTGTTTGATGGAAGGGGGATGAGGAGCAAGTTCAGGGATGCCATCAACAGGTTGAAGATTAGGTATGGGTTTGGCCGACCATTCAAGAAGCTCGAATCGAACCAGGTAGAGGCGAACAAGTTTGCCTTGATATGGAATGAGATAATTTTGACATTCAGGGAAGAAGATATTCTCAGTGATCGTGAGGTTGAGCTATTGGAGTTGCCTCAGAATACATGGAATGTTAGTGTTATTCGCTGGCCTTGTTTGCTCCTATGCAATGAGCTGCTGCTCGCTCTCAGCCAGGCGAAGGAGTTGGTGGATGCTCCAGACAAGTGGCTTTGGTATAAAATCTGCAAGAATGAGTATAGGCGCTGTGCTGTTATTGAAGCTTATGACAGTGTTAGACACTTGGTGCTGCAGATTGTTGAGTACAACTCTGAGGAGCATTCCATCGTCACAGTTTTATTTCAAGAGATTGATCAGGCGCTTCAGATTGAAAAGTTCACCAAGACTTTTAACATGAGTGCACTTCCCCAGATCCACACCAAGTTGATAACTCTTCTTGATCTGATTGTGAAGTCGAAGAAAGATCTTAACAAAGTGGTGAATACTCTGCAGGCCCTTTATGAGATTGCTATTCGGGATCTTTTCAAAGAGAAGAGGACCATTGATGAGCTCAAGGAGGATGGTCTGGCTCCTCGCAGGCAACTGTCTGGTGCTGGATTGCTTTTTGAGAATGCTATTGAGTTACCAGATCCAGAGAATGAAAACTTCTATCGGCAGGCTCGGCGCTTGCACACTATTCTTACATCTCGGGATTCGATGCATAAAGTCCCAACGAATCTCGAGGCAAGACGTCGGATTGCATTCTTTAGCAATTCCTTATTTATGAACATGCCTCATGCTCCCCAAGTTGAGAAGATGATGGCTTTCAGTGTTTTGACCCCTTACTACAATGAGGAGGTAGTGTACAGCAAGGAGCAGCTTCGGACTGAGAATGAAGATGGGGTTTCAACCCTGTATTATTTGCAGACTATCTATGCTGATGAATGGAGAAATTTCTTGGAGCGAATGCGGAGAGAAGGAATGGTCAGTCAGGATGAAATATGGACGAACAAGGCCAGAGAGTTTCGCCTTTGGGCATCATATAGAGGCCAGACACTTGCTCGCACTGTTAGGGGAATGATGTACTACTATCGGGCTCTCAAAATGCTGGCTTTTCTTGATTCAGCTTCGGAGATAGACATTAGGGAAGGATCAAAGGAACTCACTTCCATGAGGCGTAGTGGTAGCTTGGATGGGCATAGTGCAGATATGTCACCAGCAACAAGGAGTCTTAGTAGAGCCGATAGTTCAGTGAGTACAATGTTCAAAGGCCACGAGCATGGGACTGCATTGATGAAATACACTTATGTGGTTGCCTGCCAGATTTATGGGGCTCAAAAGGCCAAAAAGGACCCCCATGCTGAAGAAATATTGTATCTGATGAAAAACAATGAGGCTCTTCGAGTTGCTTACGTTGATGAGGTGCCTAGAAGGGATGAGACAGAATACTATTCTGTTCTTGTGAAGTTTGATCAGCAGCTGCAGAGAGAAGTGGAGATATATAGGGTCAGGTTACCTGGCCCCTTAAAGCTTGGGGAGGGAAAGCCAGAGAATCAGAACCATGCCCTTATTTTCACTCGAGGAGATGCCGTTCAGACTATTGATATGAACCAAGACAGCTATTTCGAGGAGGCACTCAAAATGCGGAATTTACTTGAGGAGTATAGGCACAAATATGGTATCCGGAAGCCCACTATATTGGGAGTTAGGGAACACATCTTTACAGGTTCTGTGTCGTCACTTGCTTGGTTTATGTCAGCTCAAGAAACAAGCTTCGTCACCTTGGGGCAGCGTGTTTTGGCCAACCCATTAAAGATCCGTATGCATTACGGCCATCCAGATGTGTTTGACAGGTTTTGGTTCTTAACTCGGGGTGGAATAAGCAAAGCCTCTAGAGTCATTAACATCAGTGAAGACATTTTTGCTGGCTTCAACTGCACATTGCGAGGCGGGAATGTCACTCACCATGAGTACATACAGATTGGGAAAGGAAGAGATGTTGGGTTGAATCAAGTATCCATGTTTGAAGCCAAGGTTGCAAGTGGAAATGGTGAGCAAGTTCTCAGCAGGGATGTCTATAGGTTGGGTCATAGACTGGACTTTTTCAGGATGCTTTCCTTCTTTTATACAACTGTGGGGTTCTTCATGAATACGATGATGATTTCTCTGACTGTTTATGCATTTTTATGGGGCCGGCTTTATCTTGCACTAAGTGGGGTTGAGGCTTCTGCAGAAGACGGCACTGATACCAACAGAGCACTTGGTACCATTTTGAACCAGCAGTTCATTGTCCAACTTGGTCTGTTCACTGCACTACCAATGGTTGTTGAGAACTCCCTTGAGCTCGGTTTTCTGGCAGCTATTTGGGATTTTATTACAATGCAGCTCCAGCTTTCATCAGTATTCTACACATTTTCCATGGGAACTCGTGCTCATTACTTTGGACGAACTATTCTTCATGGTGGTGCCAAGTACCGGGCAACTGGACGTGGTTTTGTTGTAGAGCACAAGAGTTTTGCAGAGAATTATAGACTCTTTGCTCGTAGCCATTTTGTGAAGGCAATTGAACTTGGGTTAATACTCACTCTTTATGCTGGATACAGTCCTGTAGCCACTGGAACATTTACATACATTGCATTGACCATCTCAAGTTGGTTCCTTGTATTTTCCTGGATCATGGCGCCATTTGTTTTCAATCCTTCTGGGTTTGATTGGTTGAAAACTGTGTATGATTTTGATGATTTTATGAACTGGATATGGTTCCGAGGGGGTGTTTTTGCAAAGTCTGAACAGAGCTGGGAAAAATGGTGGTACGAGGAACAGGACCATCTAAGAACGACTGGTCTTTTTGGAAAGTTATTTGAAATAATTCTAGACCTACGGTTTTTCTTTTTCCAGTATGCGATTGTTTATCAGTTAGGTATTGCTGCGGGGAACAAAAGTATTGCTGTTTACTTGCTTTCATGGATATATGTGGTGGTGGCTGTTGGAGTATATTCAATTATATCATATGCCCGTGACAAATATGCTGCAAAAGAACACATCTACTACCGGTTGGTTCAGTTTCTTGTTATTATTCTGGGCATACTTGTGATCATAGTCTTGTTAGAGTTCACCAAGCTCAAATTTCTGGATCTTTTCACAAGTCAGCTAGCATTTATCCCCACTGGTTGGGGGTTCCTTTTGATTGCGCAAGTACTACGTCCCTTTCTGCAGAACACTATGCTTTGGGGGACTGTTGTCTCTGTGGCCCGCATGTATGACATAATATTTGGAGTGATTGTAATGGTCCCAGTGGCACTTCTATCGTGGATGCCTGGTTTCCAGTCGATGCAAACGAGAATCCTGTTTAATGAAGCATTTAGTCGGGGCCTGCATATATCTAAGATCGTGACAGGGAAGAAATCTAAGGTTGAGTTGTGATTTGTGGTAAGTTCAGTTCCTATTTTGTATTGTGGCTATTGTGCATTTACCAGTTTAACTCCAATTCAACTCTTATGCTGCCTTCAAAGGCGACTTTGATGTGCCTCTTAAGTCATATAATACTTCCACAATTTAAGTTGGGGATGAATCATATGCTGTTGGTAGCTGTGTGGACATTAGGAAGCGACTACCTTAACTTACACTGTAGGAGCTGTTGTGTAGTCTCTGTAATTTGATGCCCTTTGACCTGCCATATGCTTTGTATCCTCCGACTTCATGTAGCTTCTCCTAGTGAATCATTTATTAGCATTGTAGGTTTGTCTCGAATTCAACCCATTTCTGCCTTTCAAGCTTGTAGGTTCATAAATTAACTAATACAACTGTGATTTGACCGGGATTTTCATGCTGTTGGAACCGAGTGGAAAGTTTCAAAGTGACCTAATAGTGGGATCCTTGCATGTTTTGGCCCTGAAGTATAAGATGTTCCTTTCTTCCTTAGGCATGTACAGTCTTCTATTTTTGGATTGGTTTGGTTTGCAGAATGCTTGGTCCCTCCCCTCCTTTTCTTTCATAAACTTTATTTTAGGTATCTGGCCAACAGAAGAATAATCAAGGGTATTGACATCCAAGTCAGTTGCCGTCTGTTTTCAATTCTTTTTTTGGCCCACCTAAGTCTTAAGTTGCTGAATCAGCTAAATACTGCCATTTGGCTGTATTGAACATTTTCTTTTGGGTAAATTACCATTTGGCCTTTTCAACTGTCTGCGTCTTGGTTCAAATTGCCCCCTTACCTTCAAGTTGAAGCAATTTTCCTCAACTGTCGTAATCGCTAAAATCATTGAAGGAGCTGATAAAAATACTGTTGCGTTTTGCCTCTAGCTAAAACTTAGTGCACCCGAAACATGCTTATTATTCTAAGATCTGAGGAGCAGTTACCAAGCAGTTGTACCATGGCTATGTGAAACTCACTTACTCCCTCACCTGAACACCTCCGACTTGACCACCCCCAAGCTGTTCCCTAATGCCAACTACTTCCTTCACATTTGTCCTCACTAATCATGCAGCCACATTGTTGGACCCCCCCCTGATTCTAAACTGCATTCTGCTTCCCGTTCTCCACCTTCCTCCTCTCCTTATCCCAGAAAACAGCAGTACTTTACCTTTAAATAATACCTTATCTCGTACAATGGACTCTTTTCACACTGCTATGAGCACATGTCCACAGAATGACCTTGAACAAAGAAAGGTGAGGGTGATGATTATGGCATCATATAGTGTTGTTCCCTGGCCAGCTGTGGTGTTCGCCTATTGGTCTTGCAATGCTCTTTACCAGCAGCAAAACTAATTATTGCTGGTCACAGGGAGCCCTCCATAAGATCTTTTACCGATGGTCCTTCACCTATCCCTATTTGCTTTACGATAATAAATATGCATTCATATCTATGTTTAACGATATAAGGTGCGTACAAATACATGGAAATTTTAGGGTGACAGGATAACTGATAAATACAGGATGAGAGGTTTTGGATGACAGGATAACGGATTGGTCTGGTGTTGGTGGCCAAGACAGAGATGATGGGATACAAGATGATGGGTTTCAGAAGACAGGATAACTGATAAGTACAGGGTGAGGGGTTCTGGATGACAGGATAACTGAATCTGTTATAGGGGGCCCAAGTCATCAACAATGGGACACTGGATGTCGGCAGGTGGTTTGGGCAGCTTAAGTGCGATGTGAAGTGCCGCTGACTTAAGCAGCTGGCCAATTGTAATAGTGGTGGATGTGGGTGGGTGTTGTGGAAGGGACAGGAGAGTGTCATTAATGGTGGACTGGGGCTGGTGAGGCGAGAGCTACTTCACTCTATGATATCAAAGATGAATTTGGTGGTTATATTTGCCATTTGGAAGAAATAATTGGTCAGTAAAGAAAGTGGTGATTGGAATCTTGTTCGCTGTTGAAGGGGAACAGTGCTTCAAATTGGTAATCAAAGGGGCACTATGTAAACTTTTCCTTTGATCTATTGTGGGTCAGAGATTTTCAAGTGGGATACAGTGTTTTGTCTCTTTGTAACTTGAGGACTATGTAAAATTGGTATATAATTGCTTATTTTGTTGTTACTCACAAGTATCTATATTTAGAAGTGTTTGGAGTTTACTGGAATTTGGGGTTGTAGCTATTTTAGCCCTGTTTCATGCATGGGCAGGGGCTCATATTTGCAAGCTTGATAGGCAGAGATGGATAGAAACTCTGTTTTCTCTCACATGGATTGGAGTATTCAGATGAAGAGAAGCATGGGAAACTTTTAAGGATTGCAACTCCCCGTACAGTGGTTAAAGGGCTCAATTTTGACTTCGCTCTATTTTTGGTTGAGCGAGTCATTTCATTACGGGAGTCGGTGGATAGTAAGATGACATTTTTGAGAGAGTTTTGGATAGGAACTTAGTGTAGGTTTTTGGTCAGTTGTCTGTGTATGGAAGTACATTTTTTTGCTTCCAGTGTATACTTCCTAGGATAAAACCTAAAGTTGAATACTTATCAAAAAAAAAAAAAAAACACCTGAAGTTGAATACCTCTGATACAGTATGATTAGAGGAAGTGTGATAATTGAAAGCTAAACCATTTTATCCCTTTCAGAAACCTATCTATTATACAAACGAGCTGCTTTGACGA
This sequence comes from Codonopsis lanceolata, assembly GCA_013146195.2. Taxonomy (NCBI): domain Eukaryota; kingdom Viridiplantae; phylum Streptophyta; class Magnoliopsida; order Asterales; family Campanulaceae; genus Codonopsis; species Codonopsis lanceolata. The sequence goes on from CM028381.1 coordinate 57,693,114, forward strand.
TCTATATATATTCTCTGTAGAGCATTCTTGATGATCATTAGCGATTGGGAAGACCTCTTGCAGTATGCAAGCTCGGCCAGTTCCTCGCCTCTTGACTCCCACTCATATATCAGCTATGAGCTATGTGTTCCTTACCTATGTTCCACGGATACGCGGACACGGGATATGGGGTTACATGATTTTTGAAAAATCTAGGATACGGTGACGGGTGGTAATATGTAAATATTAAAAGTAAAAGGACCAAAATGTAAATAAAAAAGAAAAGGACCAAAAATGTAAATAATAGAATAAAACTATCACTCATAACGCAAAAGGCTGACGTGCTGCACCCCATCTTCTCTCTCTCAATTTTGTTGATTTACAAGTCCAGTCAAGTTCGGTTATGGAGAAGACACGCAATCTTCTCAGAAATGTCGCTCTCTTCATACGCGATCTTTCCAACCTCCTCCTCCCCCTCTTCTATCCTTCAACCCAAACCCTGAAATCATTACACCTCTCTTATTTCCTCTCTCCTCAACAACTCCTTCCATTTTCAGATTCTTCTCATCTTGTGACCAAAATGATGACTGATGACAATGACTTCAATTCAATCGAGGATGTCAGCAACAAAGGTAAACACTAAACAATGTGTTTGGGGATTTATTGTTCGATTCAATGACGTAGGGGATTTATTAAGCCAAAATGTGTCTATACATATCCCAATTGTCGAAAGTTTCGAAAAATGAAAATTCGATCCCTGCACGTATTTGGGACCGTATTTGCCGCATCCGTACCTTGTCAGACACATATCCGACACAGAATACACCTAAGGTTTGGCGTGTCCGTGCAACATAGTTCCTTACCACAATCATTAAAGGTGTTTGGCTGTCAATGATATGTCTCGCTTTGAAAAATATCAAAGGATTGCTTTACCATCATGAGACTTGAGAAGCTAAACAGGCTTTGTGTTGAGGCAACTAGACCTAATCTTTGTCTATACCATCGTTGGGGGCTAGTGAACAAATGACACTGCCGTTTCAGCTAGCAAATATGCTATGATCTAATTGTGCAATTCTGTAGACTTTAACATCAAAAGATAATATACACTCCCCCTCACCCCCTCCATGTTGAGTAACGGTTTTAGGGGAATCACTTTGGGCGTGTTTGGATTTGCCAATTTAGTGACTTGATTTTGAGATCTTAGACTTATTTTGTAATGATAGAAGAAAACGTATGAGAAATGGAGAGAAAGTTGGTGGGACCTTAGAGGGAGAAATTTAAAACCAAAAACCAAGTTTGTAATTGTGAAGGAGAATAGACCCTTACTATCATTGTGATTTCCATGAATTTACTTGTGTTGTGTTACTCTGGATGACAAATTGAACTTGTGGGTAGGATACAAGGCATTGAGTTGAGTTCTGGATCCACTATCAATTAAGTATGGTGGATGAATGGATATAAGTTTTTTGTGAAAATTTTCCAAAGACCTCATAGGAAAGTACTTGGTATATTTATTTTTTTAAATTTTTTTTTGGAGGGACTTTGACCTTACCCCAACCTTTCATATTATTATTAATGCCTTGATAGGCTACAAAGTATATAAATAGTGTTATTCAGCTAGAACAATATTGTCATGCGGCTAGAAGAACGGTGCCTTTGGTGTGGCTTGGTCAACAATGTCATGCGGCTAGAACAACGGTGCATTTGGTGAGGCTTGAGCAACAGTGCCTTGCCTCTAATGAGACTTGAACACCCGATCTCTCCGTTAAGAGAAGTGAGAAGTACCATTTGAGCTAGAGCTCTTTGGTTATGAAAGAAATTTAAATACTTGTTAAAGATTGATACACATTGGAAGTGGGAACTGTGAGAATCTGTCAGAATATGTTTTTCTTTAGTTAAAAGTTTTTAGATTCAGCATGTTTAATAGCCCGTGTGTGTCTATGCCTAGGCCCTACTCACTAAAAAGATAAAGACTGTAGCTGGTAAGTAGCCAGTAGCCACTATTGTTTTTGAGGTCTCCCATAGTGATGTCCTCTTGTAGTATTTGAACTTCTCCATGCCCTAAAATATAAGTTTACAACCGATCTCTGTTCTGCCATTATGTGTGTATGATAAAAAGCAAAGAAAATGCTATTACATATGAACTCTTTGTCAAAGCTTTGACGTCTGGAGTTTTCTTTGCAGTTGGAAGTTGCATAGAGCTCAAAAGAATGTATTGAGCTTGTCTGACCATGAAATGCCTCTTAATCATTGTAGTATTTTAAAAGATTCCCTATGGTTGAAAATTTTGGAATGATGACTGATTTGCATCAACTTCTATTTATGATTTGTTATTGCGTAAAACTTTAATAGGTTTCTTTTATGAAAATGCAGGTATGAAGTTGGCATGATGAGTAGATACAAGACAGAAGTTTCAGAGGCTAGCTTTCATTTGTTGATTTGTAGAGTTCTGGCGTGTATGATAAATTGACAGCTTCACATTTGTTCACTTCAATTTCCAAGGGGACGGAGCAGGCTACTGACTGGTTTCTTGCATCTGGGTTTGCTTCTTCCCCTGCTGTTGTAATTAGTCCATATTTTTTATACGACATCAGTGTTCAAAAGGGAACTTCTATTTATTGTCACTGACATCCCCCACATATATGATATAGCTCTCTGCGCCGCTTTTATTCAGAGTATAGTGTTCAACCTTCAGGTTATTGATATTTTGTGTTTCTATTCGTCAGAAATGGAATGTATTTTCTTCGCTCATATCATGGCTTTGTTGATGTTTTTTTCTTTTGATTGGGGGGACATGGCAAATTCTGTAAATATGTGAAGATAGTCATGTCGTGGTCTAGGACACACCTGTCGACGTGTGGATTCTCGTAGTTAGATATTCTAGAAGCTAGTAGGATTTTGCATCATGGAAGGCTAACTGTAATACCAATTCTTTTTCATTGTTTTGGTTATTTATATCAAATCCAGATTTGTTTGAAAAGATAGTATGAAAAAGTAATGTTTGGTGCTTCTAAAGTACTTGTATTCATCTATAATTTTGATGACTAGGTATTAGATCTATATTGGGTTGTATTTATGGTTAGTTGGTGCCCTTTTTTTTTTTTCATTGATCTTCCACAAGGTGTCTTTTGGCTAAATAGATTGATCGATGCAGGAACTCAGCCGTGGTTCAACTCATTGGGTTGTTAGTTGGTGTCCTCGCGTTTTGCATTTTTTAAATTCTTCGTGGCACCACGTGTCTTTGTGAACACTTGTGTCCGTGGTCCACAAATTACGAGTTGTATTCACCATCTTTCTGTCAATTGCAATATCCTGATTATATCTTTTGCGATTTTCATCACTCTACCTTATTATTGCGTATTTTAGGTTCTTGTACAGTTTTTATCGGCCTTTTTCTTTAAATGGTTGTTAACTGCAACATGTGCGTATTTTCGCGGTATAAACTTTATTCCTTCTTTTTTCAACGACTATACCCAACTTCATCAATCTGAATTCCTCACTTTTCGAAACCTACGACTTTGCCATCTTGACAACCTTTCCCACCCTATACTGCCCTGAGAATGCCTTAGCAATTTGTTTCTTCAAGAACTTGAAATTAGGGGTGTCAATCCGAGTCGCCAAACTACCATGTCGAGCCGAACCAAGTCGAACCAGTATATGGTTCATTTTGAGATTTTGGGAAGTCGAACAATTTGGTTTGGTTTACGGCTTGACATGTCGAGTCGAGTCAAACCGAACCAAACTAAACCATTTTGAGTTGAACCACCAAGTCGAACCATCGAGCCGAACCACCAAGTCGAACCACCTAGTCAAACAACAAATTCTTTATAATTCCTAACCTTTATACTTTAGTATTCTTATACTATTAATATTTTTATACTATATAAACTATAAGGCTAATATTAGTATTTAGGAATTTCCCTTTAGACTTTTTGAATTTAGATAAACGTTTTTAATATCATGTACGTTATTGTATTTTTATTATATTGGATTCAATTTATTGATTATAAGAATTAAAAATGTTAATCCTTTTATTTGAAAGTTTGTGCAATTTTTTTAAAAAGTGAGTTTATGAATATAATTGTATTATATTTATTTTTTTAGTATTTTCTTTAGCATGTTTTTATAATATTTTCTTGGTTTACTTAAATTTTGAATGATTAGAACTCTTTCTAAATTCAGACCGAACCATGAAACCAAACCGCGAAACCGAACCATGAAACCAAACTACGGAACCAAGTTGAACCAAGTCGAACCATCATGGTTCGGTTCGGTTCAGCTCAAAACTTTAAACGGTTTAGCTCCGGTTTGATTTTTCTCAAAGCGACGTCATGCAGTTCAGCTCATAATTTGTTCCAAGTTGAACCAAGTCGAATCATTTACACCTCTACTTGAAATCACCTTGGTCTCATTCTCTTTCCTCAACAACCTCAGTGTTACCTTGGCTAAACTGAACCCTGTGTTGGACAATTTGTTTAAAATTTTTTCTAAAAAGAAAAAAAGATAGGCCATCCATCCCAAAAAGGTCCAATTTCTATTTTTGTTCTAAAATGCAATATCATTTCTAAATTTTAATTTATATATTTCCGTCATTCCTCAAAAAAAAAATCTTTGTGTTTACAACTATTGTTACAACTAAAGCCTTTATGAGGTCTAAATGTGTTTTAGTGAAAGACAACTTTATCTTTCACTAATGTTTAGTTGTTGCAATAGTTATTGAAATAGTTGTAAACCTAACATTGTTGAATTACTCCTCTGATTTCAAATAATTGTCTTATACCGTTTAAAAAGAAGTAATTGATTATATTATAAATATTCATGTAATGTGTGGTTTCTTTTAAAATCATGGAGCATGTGGCCATAATTAAAGTAAGGGTAAAGTGGTAAAATTTTTGTCCTTCACTAGTGTCAATTTCCAAATTGTTCAACTATTTTGTTGTCATATGTAGAATCCCTTCATCCTCGTGACACCTTTTCCGATGAGACCTTGACTTTGACGATGGTGCAGTTGAAGCTTCTTTGCATTTTGTTACCTCTTCAAACTCATTGTCTTCAATGTTAGCTATTAAACACTACTAAATTTATATATAGGATAAACTTCAATGTAAAGTCACCAAAACAATTAAGATATTCCGACAATACAAATAAACCCAATTGGTCCTAAAGCTGAAATTTAGATATCTCGATTGCCCGCATTTGGTTCTTAAGCTAAAAAAATTAGCGTAATTGGTACTTCCGTCTAATTCGGTCAGTTAAGTTTTTCCACATGCGTGTCACGTGACTTTGATTAGGGGTAAAATTGCCATTCCAACTGCTTCTTCTCAAACTCCAACTCTGCCACCGCTATCCGAGTTCTTATTCTCTCTCCAAACTCCATCTACATTCTCTAGCTTCGCCATCTTCTTCTTCTCCGCCAAAGAAATTGGTTGCCTCCGTCTCCTTTCAAACTTTTACCCAAATTATTACTCTCAAATTTTTTCTATGCTCTAAACAAAAATATTTTATTTTTAAAAAAAAATCAAATTTAGGAATATAAATTTCAGTTGCACCTTACTAACCTTAAAGTATGGATAAAATCTGTTGTTATCTCTAATTTTTGGGGTAGTTGAGCCATTTGGTTGTTTAACCACGAGTTTGAATAATTTTAAAATTGCTTCTAATACAACTTTAAGAACAATCTTAAAATTATTAAGAGCAACCACATACTTTTTGTATTATTTAGTAAGATTGTCATTACGTACATATTCACGCGCAATTAAAACGAATGAATAAAGATTATTAGATCACCAACCAATTGTACTAATTCAAACATCCTTTCAAATCATGACCATTGACTTTTTGTATTATTTAATGAGATTGTCATCACGCACGTCATGCGTAATTGAAACGAGTGGATAAAGATTATTATATCACCAACTGCACTAATTCAAACTTGCTTTAAAATCATGAGCACTAACTTTTTGTATGATTTATTTAGTGAGATTGCCATCAAAGATTCTTAGATAACTGACTGCACTGCCCCTTTTCATTTCCCACCAAAACTATTAATTTGCTCTCTGCCATTGAAGGTCCACTAGCTCTAGTTGGGGCCAAGGTTTCTCATATTGAGAGCTTAGATTACAAGTAAAACCAGACACTTGTTAGTCTTCTATAAAATCACTGAAACAATTACTGAGAAGATTTAACTTTTTACTCTTTAGAAATGGCAGATGAAGAGCCCAAGTACTGCACTACATATTCTTGAAATGGGTATTGGCTTTCCTAGTTGGATTTTTAACCAATTGAGAATATTGCAGGCTACCAACTTCTGGATGTGGGTCACTATATAGATGATAGAAGGTAATTTCCAAGGATATTAAGGAGCAACTCCATTTATCATTCTTTTATGATATGATATTATAAGCAATTGATATAACAAGTGTTCTTAATATTAGTCCTTTTATTTTTGTCAAATACAGTGAAGAGATTTAAGGGAAGATTCTCTTCGTTCTTTAGCATGCATATAAAGTCATAAAGATGATGCTAGTCACAATGTTTTTTGTGCCTATTGTCCAAATCTCTTGCTCTTGTTGAAGCCAAACCCTTACTTGAAATCAAAACCCTTACGTTAAATCAAAACCCTTATTAAAAGAATTATATTTTCACATGTCGAAACATCAAATCATAGAAGAATTAAACCGTAATCAACATTAAAACCATAAAATTTGAATAAAAAAACGGAAACCTACTCTAAATAAACCCCAATGGTCAACAAAATCAAATACATAGAATTAATCCACAAACCCTAATGGCTTTGGAGACGAAATAAAGAAATCAAAGAAGGAAAAGAGAGGTGCACCTGGAGTCGGTTCCAGATAGAGAACGTCTGTTGTTGGAGAGAGAGAGAGAGAGAATATAGTGTCTAGAAAGAGAATAGAGAGTTGTGCGTCTGTTGGTGAGGAAGAGTGTCGTTTGCTTTGGAAAATGACTTACGGAAGTAATGGTCCATAAGTCATTCAACAGAGAAAAATATGCTATTTTCCGTTGACCGTAAAATGATTTCCGTTGACTCTTGTTTTCCTAATGTTATCAAACACCGAAAAATGCAGACAATGTTTTTTCGTGAAACAAGCGGAGTCTTATTTTCAATTAATTACAATCTCATTCAATTAATGGGTCATGAAAAAAATGTCTTACCATTTGTTTTGTCCGATAAAGGAGGAATTGAAGTCAGAAATAATACACTCTCAACAGATCCTCCAACATGAAAATTTTGGGAAACAACATTTTCTACATCATAATTTTTGCACGTCTACTCAAATAAAAAAAATCTGATGTAGATGAATCTAATATAATTATTAAAACATCATTGGTCCAAAGTTGTTAATAAACAACATCCAAAGAATTATTACTCATTAGTAATTGGGTGATAACCGGGTCGGTCCCCTATCATGATATTAAAACGAAAAAAGTCTCATATATTTGTTTTCAACTGCTAAAGTACATTTTTGGGAGAAAGAATGACAAAGATACCTTAATGAAGGAAAGACACGCACACAAAATCATTGTCCCAATTTTGGCGTCTCTAAAAAATTTTGGGCGTCGCTCAAAAGCGACTGCTCAAAAATTTTGGGTATCATTTAAAATTGGGCGTCATTCAAAATTTTGGGCATCACAAAGATACAAAAGCCACTACCCAAAATTTTGAATGACGCCCAAAATTTTGAATGATTCCCAAATTTCAAAAAGTACGATGCTAGAAAGATAGGAAAGAAAGAAGAAAGAAGTGGATGTTAATTATGATTTTATTCACATATGCGAATCCATTTCTTTTTACTCTCGTCTTCTAGTGGAATGAGTTCTAAGAAGATGGTTTGACACAAAAGTCTCATTCATGATATCTTAGGTTTTTCTACCACAACAAGCATATGATTTCTTTCACCTGCCCTGAACCCAAAATGGGATGTTTTACCTCTTTTCATCTTCTGCAATTTGATAAGCACAAAATTCATAAGAGGAAATAAATTAACTCATTAAGGGGGAGAGGGAAAGTTGTTACTATTTTCTTCTTCCCCAAACCGACCACTCCTCTTCTAAGAGTAATTGTTCGGTTTACGAAAAATATTGCTTCAGTTTTCAGTTGTTTTTCATTGGAGAGTGAGAACGATGACATTTAAGGAAAAAACAAGGAAAATGTACTTTTGCGGTTTTAAAAAAAATAATCGGGTCGGTATCCAGTGGAGAAAATATAACCTCAAAAGTCAACAATAATTTTTTTAAACCGCTACAGTACACTTTTGGGAAGAAATGAGGAAAATACCCTTAATGAAGGAATGACGCACGGACAAAGCCACAACCCAAATTTGGGCATCACTTAAAACTTTGGGCATCGCAAAGAAAAAATTTGGGCATCTTTCAAAATTTTGGTTGTCGTTCAAAATTGGGCATCATTCAAAATTTTGGTTGTCGTTCAAAGTTTTATATTCACTGGAGTTGCCTTGATAATAATTGTACTCTTCATACGCAATGCCACCAAACTTGCATGATGTGTGTCGTTGCCTCAAATTTGGGCGACGTTGCCTGTAATTTGAGCGTCGTTGCCTCCAATTTGGGCGCCATTGTCATGGCCAACACAACCACTTATATGCAACACAGACTGAACCGAAGAAATAAATGAAAACGTGACTCATAAGCTCAAAAACAACATGGATTTATATTGACTGGAGATGTCATGATAATGATTGTACTCTTTATATGCAATGCCACCAAACTTGCACACTGTGCGTCATTACCTCCAATTTGGGCATCGATCAGATCTGTATCACTCCTACCAATTTATTCGATGACAATATCAAAACGACAAGCCAAAAAAAGACCCCAAAATCAAACAATTGGAAATCATTCTTGAAACTTCATAGACAAAGGCAACAAACAAGAAAAAAACATAATCCAACCCCCCCAAGTCTCCACCTACTTGTGGAAGAGGTGGGCTTTACTGGAGTAAAAGCTTCTACATGTGCGGTGCTCTCAATGACAGTCTTTGTAATCATTGATAGATGGAGTATGCGAAAGAAGACAAACGATGACAAACGAAGTAGCAGGTTGTAAGCTACATAATGAGTATTTTTTGAACAAATTTATGAAATTAGACTTTTGAGGTTGAAAAAAGGGTAGCTGAGTTACAATTCTAGGAAATGGTGCCAGTCCATAATTATTCAAAAAAAAATAGAACACTTTAGTTGTTAACATTTCAAAAAAGGGAACCACCCGTAATTATTCCTTAGTATTTAACAATACAATATTATAAGCCTATAAAGTATACTCAAACTATATGTAACTAAAAAGCCCAAACAAAATATAAACCAAAAAAGAAAAATCTAACATCCACATCGTCATATATATATATATATATATATATATATATATATATATACACCTTATCCCATTTTAACCATAGTAATTTAATAATAATAATGCCTCTTTCTCTAAGATATTCACCATCTCTTTCTAATATAAACAAACTCAAACACATGGTTTGTCATGGTTTGTCATTCATGGTTATGGTTTGGTTGGCCAATCTTTGTTTCTTTTGTGTTCATGTTTTTTTCATATATTTTGGAGGTTGGCTTTAATCCATCCCTTTTTTTTTTAAACCTTTATAGTTTTGTTAATTACACTTAATTTAGTTGTGTGTATTGATATGTCCGACCCAAACCCAATCACAAGCGATCACCACGTGTCAGTCACGAGCTTGATTAGTGGGGGACCTACCAGCCTAGTGGGCAGAGCTAGCAAGGTACCCAAGCATAAAGCAAGATAAACCCCATTAAAACTTGGTCGAGCACGGCCTACCTGCCCGACCAGGGGGCCATGCCCGGGAGTTACATTTGTCATCGTCAGACTTATATCATATAGTCGGGCAGAGCTATGCTCGCCTGGGCAAGCATTGAGCAGGGAATCTCAGAGACTTGCTTTCTAAGACAGGTCAAAGGTTTCCTTGTCAGAGCAGAGCAGATGCCTTATCTGCTCTGACACTCTCGCGACCAACCACCTATAAAACCTATAATTAAGGAGTTTCCTTATAAAGCTACTAGGTAACTATGGAATGAATCCTAGACGGATTCTATGACATTGGGGGCTATAAATACCCCACCATAAACCCTAAACAAGGTAAATACACTTTCTTGAGTCTCAAACCTCTGTTAAATTCACTTTCGGCTCACACGATACTTACTCTCACGCCGGAGTGGTTTCTTGAGGCCAAGCCTTGCATTCCAACTAAGGTGTATTCGTGTTCTTAGACATGTTAAAAAAAGCAGATCAGTCAGTACAATCAAGCCCAGATATCCTACGTATCAATCACACCCAAGCTAGATTTTTGCCACATCAGTTTGTTTCCGTTGCAGGGAAACAAAGCTCTTAACACTTTTTGTTCAAGTTTTTCTAGTTGTTTTCACCAACAAACATCTCAACTAATGGTAGGTAAGGGTAGCAAACATCATGCCACTGTTAGTAATAACCAGGCGACGAGCCAGCCATTACCCACTGAGCACGGTGATCGACCATCGTAAGCACCCCAACAAGGAGTGCAGACGGGAAATAAGAGAATGGCTGCTTGGCGTACAAGTCATGGTGAGGACGTTCCATAAGTTGAAGAACAATCTTATCATCACAGTAGTCAAAGCCAATCAAGACAACTGGATGCCCGTAAGGTGATTAACGAGCAGTAGGCTCATGCCCGTGATCTGAGAAATCGGCTCAATCGACAACATGAGAATGGTCAAGGTAGCCAGGCGGCCCCACCCCGGCTAACTGCTGAACAACAGGTCACTACCCTGCAAGTCCAAGCGGACTACTATAACAAGATATATGCGCTTAATAACCAGATGCTCGCATTGGGCTAGGCCGCTCTGCCCGCTCCTTGTAATTTTGTGATTGTTGGTGGTGGCCGGTCCCCACAACAATTACCCACTTAAAGTAGACGACTTCCATCTATCGTTCAAATACCATCGGACTAGGAGGTTCGTGAGCAAAAGGTAGAAGATTAGGCGGAAAGCCGGAACAGTCACCAAAATCCGCCCCATCATCATCATCATCATTGCGGACAAGTGTGTCATGTTCGTGCGAAGGGGCATAATCGTCACAAAGCTCGCAAATATACCTAGCCAGAGGAGCAACGATTAAGGCACAGAGCTCAAGTTGACCAAGAGGTTGATGTCTACTATGATCTAACCTACTATCCCACATCGGTCAGATATTCCGGTGATGCATCTCGCTCAGCAAGGGTCACGTGGCAATTGAAATCCAGAAGAGGGCAAAGTCAGTGGTCGGAGGATGCCCGCTCGAAGGGCTTGTCGCGCGCTACGTCCTCAAGACTCACAGCAGACATCGAGAAGCGTATGGCCGACAGAATGGAAGCCATGAAGAAGGACATGGCCAAGAAAAAGGCTGAGTTAGCCGTGGCCAAGCTCGGTTTCGGAGTTATAAAGTCGTTAGAAGGTAGCCCATTCACCCCGGGGATCGAGAACGTGCCACCCGCACAATGAATATCCTTCCCTTAGTTCAAAAAATACTTCGAGAAGACGCGGTCAAACGTTTAGCTTAGGTAATTCGAGGCACAAGTTCGGATGATCACAGACAATTAAACCCTTAAAATGAGGGCTTTCGAGGGCCTCTCCAAGGCAAGGCGCAATCATGGTTGGGGAGAGTTCCCCGCGGATCTATTGGCAGTTGGGAGGAACTTAGAACGAGCTTCCTCGACGAGTTCGGCATGACAGGGCCTACACCCAAAAATAGGTTTGACCTCGGCAAGGTCAAGCAAGGTGATCATAAATCCTACAGCAACTACCTTAAGCGAATTGAGGAAGTGCTCAAGCAGTTAACAACGACAAGCGACCCGGAGATCACGTTCTGCTATCTGAATAACATGAGGTGAAGGCCATTGAAAAACTATACCGACAATGAATCCCAACGCTTCAAAAGCAGAATTATTGGCCAGCTCGTATCTGTTCTGCTCGATAGAAAATACCAAGGGTGATAAGCCCAAAGGAAAAGATGAGACTCAGGAAAACTCGGTCACGCCAGCTGACCAGAGCCAAGAGGGCAACAACCCCTCGTGCAGAGATCGAATCAGACCTCCACTCTTGGGCAGAGATTAAGAGAGTCACAGTTTACTCCCCTGAATACGACTCGGGAAGAAATCATGTTCCAGGTAAGAGATGCTCTGCCTATCCCGTACCCGCTAGATCTTGAGTTCGCTCACACAAGGGATAAATCCAAGTACTGTGACTACCACCACGATCACAGTCATGACACAGAGAGCTATAAGGTGTTGAAGCGGGAAATTCAAAAGCTGATCAATGCGAACATGCTGGATCACTTTAAGAAGAACCAGTGAGCGGGCAACGATGCTGGAAATGATCACTGGGCAAGACCAAATCGAGGAAGAGGCGGCCAGGCCCCTTAGATTCAAGGGGCCGTGAATGTAATCCAGGAGGAGATCCTGTCCAACACTCAGCTTAGGAAGCACATTTACTCTCTGTCAAATGCGATCAGTGCCCCAGCAGTACAACGGGTAGGAGAGTAAAACATCTTCTTCACCCGTAATGAGCTGGCAAGCACCCCCCCTTGGATTCTGAGCAACCATTGGTGATTTCTTGCCTTGTAAACAACTGGCAGGTTGACAAGGTGCTGATAGACACATGGGTGTGCAGAGATATTATGTATTACTACTGTTTTAAGGCTTTGGAGTTGTCAGATACCCACCTGAAGCCATATTCGGAAAACTTGAGGGCTTCACCAATCGTCAAGTGAGTGTCAAGGGGACAGTTGAGCTGGAAGTCTTTATAGGAGAGGATGTTCAAACGCGGACAGAGATGATCACGTTCCTGGTGATCAATCTCAAATCCACCTGTAATTGTATCATAGGCGCCCCAGCCATGGCAAAGTTCCAGATGGTTGCCTCCATCCCTCATCAAAAGGCCAAGTTCTACACGGACAGCGGGGTGGGAGTTCTCAGCAGCAAGCCATGGGTTAAGTGGGAGTATGTTCGCGACTCTTAGAAGAAGAAGCAGAAGCTGACTATCTTAACTCCTAAGCAGACGATTGCAGTCTCCGAAAAAGAGACATCGTGCAACACCACCATGGGCCATGTTGCTATAGCGGTCATTGAGCTCGGTGAGTCGTAAGGAACAGATGATCTTATGGAGATCGATGAGGTCGATCAGGCTCCACCAGTAATGATTCTTGTGCCTAAGGTCAGGCATCCCCCCCGCACAGGCCATTGAGCTGTATACGTTGTAAGTTCGAGATAAGCCCGAATTCCAGCAACAAGATGAGTTGGAAGGGATAAGTGTCAACCCTGCCTACCCCGAGCAGAAAATCAAAATCGAGAAGGCTATGAGTACAGAAGCTCGAGCAAGGCTGATCGAGAGACTCAGGAGCAGCCTCGATGTGTTCGCATGAACTGCCAAAGACATGCACGGGGTCAGTGAAAGCGTTGCCCGCCATGACCTGAATGTGGACCTAACTTTTCGTCTAATACAACAGCGACCAAGACAATTTTCACCATAGAGAAGCTCAGTGATCAAAGTGGAGGTAGAAAAACTCTTGAAAACAAACATCGTCGAGGAAATCCTGTATCTATCCTGGCTCGCAAATGTGGTAATGGTATAAAAGGCCAACGAAAAATGGCGCATGTGCGTCGATTTCAATGACCTCAACAAAGCCTGCCCAAAGGACTGATATCCGTTGTCGCGCAATGACATGCTCGTGGATGCCATAGCCGGGTTTGAGATACTCAGCTTCCTGGACACATACTCAGGGTATCACCAGGTCAAGAGGAATGAGCAAGACAAGGCCTTGAAAGCTTTCCGGACAGGTAGAGGGTTGTATTGCTAATAAATGATACCCTTCGGGTTGAAGAATACGTGGGCCACTTATCAGTGCATGGTCAACAAAGTGTTCGGCTCTCAACTTGGCCAAAACATAGAGGCCTACATTGACGGCATGGTCATCAAGACCAAAGGCCATGACCACAGTCTTGACTTGGAAGAGACGTTTGCAAATCTGAGCAAACACAACATGAAGCTTAATCTGACCAAGTGCGTGTTCAGGGTTCGGGTAGGAAAATTCCTCGGCTTCATGGTCAACTAGTGCGGAATAGAGGCTAATTCTGAGAAGATCTAAATTATGATCAAAATGGAGCAGTCAAAGTGCATCAAAGACATCCAGCGGCTAAATGACAAGATCATCGCCCTTTGTCGTTTCTTCTCCTGGTCAGCGAAGGAATGCATTCTATTTTTCAAGATCTTACGCGGCAACAAGGGAATCGAATGAAACGACGAGTGTGCTGAAGCCTTCGAGCATCTTAGGGAATATCTCGGCAAACCTCCCTCCTTAGCAGCCCTATACTAGGGGAACCACTATTTGTATATCTAGCGGCTACAAAACAAGGTTGTAGTCGTTGTTCTTGTTAGAGAGGAACTTAGTCTACAAAAACATGTGTACTATGTATCAAAGGCGCTAGTCGTATTGAGGTTGTTATTTTAATGTAGAGAAATTAGTTTACTCGTTTGTCATAGTTGCCCGCAAATTAAAGGCTTATTTTTCTGTACATGTAATCATAGTTTACACAGACGAACCACTGCACAAAATCCTGCACAAACCAGATTCAGCGGGCAGATTACTCAAATGGTCAATCGAGCTCATCGAATTCCACATCAATTACCAGCTCAGGCGGAAATCAAAGCCCAAGCCTTGGACCGATTTCTTGGTCAAGACAAGTTTCACCGAACAAGAAGAATTTGAAACCTCACAGCCAACCGAGCCCGGGCACGAGCCGCTTCCAATGCCTCGATCGGTCAACTATTGGGAATTAACTTTTTGTAGATGGGGCAACGAGTAAAATCGGGAGTGGAGCTGGCGTCCTTCTGTCCACCGGTGCTCGAACAAAAGAAAAAGTTCTTGTGGAAAAGGTACATGTTCGGCTCGAAGCATAGCAGGCGGCAGGCCACAGTGTAGGCCATGATAGCCCGGACAATGTTCAATATCATATCACAAGGCATGACCTTGGTCTCGAAGCAAGAAATCAACATAAAATGGCTCCAAGAGTAAACGCAACCCCACTCGAAAAAAGTCAACAAAAAATAGGAGCCCATCCTCGAGCTCGCTCAACGTTCGCGGGTAGATCCATTTTTTCCACTCTATAACCCTTGGAATCCACACCCAGAGATGTAAGCCAGTCAGTTACCTTGACCGTTGTATTCAAGGAGGCCCAGTGTGCAGCATACTGGCTCTCGTTGGCATTCATCGACCAATCAGGCTTGCTGGCCGAGGAAGTAGCCACGTCTCTTGGCCGGCCAGAGTTTTTTCTTCTTCGGGCCAACGGGATATCAAAGCTCACTTCACCCGACTGGGAATCCTCTTCAGCGGCCTCCCAACGGGTTCGGCTACGGGTTTCTCTCATTCATCTAGCTGTTCGGGGCCATGCTCGCCAGTGGCCTCCCGATCTCCTACACTTTCCTCTCCAAAATGGGCGTGCTCGTTGGAGGAATCGAAAATCTCAACAATTGGTATAGGATCAGGCCCACTGGTGGCCTCACCGGCCACTGACTTATCGTCATCCTCCATCTTGACATCAATGGAAGGGGTCTTCTCGCTACTTAACAGGTCGTTCTGCCCGCCATAACTGTAGGCTTATTTCACGTTGTCTAAGCATTCATCACGAGACATTTCTACAAAAAGATTGAGGAAGAAAAGTCAAGTTCTGCCCGGATAATTGGCAAGACAAAAAGGGAAAAATCTTAAGTCTAGGTGCACTAAGGGGCCATGTTTGCCTAGCGAGCAAGACCTTTTGGTCTTTTCCTTGATCTTTCTCTAAGGTTTGACTCTAGCCTATGAATCTTACCCAGAAACTCACGAAGATGAAAAACGAAGGACTCAGAAACTTCATGAAACCCAGAAAAATGAGGAACAATATAAGAGAAGAAAAGCGAAAAACTTATTGTCTAGGATCTGTTGAAGGGTTTTTCTTCACAAATAGAACCGATGAGAATCTCTGGAAAATGGGACCAGAAACAAAACGCTAACCGGAATCTGGGAACGGGACAGTTGAACCTTGAAGCTCTTCGGCAAGAGCAAGAACAAAGCTTGGATGAACTCTCTCTCTAGAAATCTCATAATCGTAAAAGAATGGAGAGGAGAGGGGCCTGGCTTTTAGAGGCAGGACGTTCGATTTTTTGGGGGGAAAGGACGGAGCCAAATAGCCCTGACATCATCACAGCACATGCACATTTAATGCGTCTCTTCGTAAAGCATGCCCCACTATGGTGGTAATGGCAACGACGGCTCACGCGCCCCTACGCCTACACTCCACAGTACTCTCCAAATGACAAGCTTCTCACGTACACTTCAACTGGCAACCGATCACCAACATTCCAGAACATTCCATCATTTTGCTCTCTAACCAAGACATAATCAACTTTAAAAATAGCATTAGTGTTGAAGCTCGATGCGAGAGCAATAACACCGAGCAAGAGTGCTCCCCGCTCCGAGCATAAATACTTACCAGACAAGGAGTTAGGGGCTACTGATATACCCAGCCCAAACCCAATCACGAGAAAAACACTAGTGATCACCACGTGTTAGTCACGTGCTCGATTAGGGGAGACTTACTAGCCTACCGGGTAGAGCTAGCAAGGTACCCGAGCAGAAAACAAGATAAACGTTGTCCGAACCTGGTCGAGCATGGGCCCTGCCTACCCGACCAAGGGACTATGACCGGGAGTTACACTTGTCATCATAAGACTTATATCATATAGCCGGGTAAGCATCGAGTAGGGAATCTTAGAGACTTGTTCTCTAAGACAAGTCAAAGGTTTCCTTATCAAAACAGAGCACTTGCCTTATCTGCTTTGACATTCTTGCGGCCAACCACTTATCACACCTATAATTAAGGAGTTTCCTCCTAAAGCTACTAAGTAACTATGGAATAAATCCTAGACAGATTCTATGATATTGTGGGCTATAAATACCCATCTATAAACCCTAAATAAGGTACATACACTTTCTTGAGCCTTAGACCTCTGTCAAATTCTCTTTCGACTTACACGATATTTACTCTCACGTCGAGGAGGTTTTACGAGGCCAAGCCTTTCACTCAAATTAAGGTGTATTCATGTTCTTGGACAGGTTCAAGGAAGCAGATCAGTCGGTACAATCAAACTCAGATATCCTACGTATCAATCGGACGACCCAAGTTAGATTTTTGTCACATCATGTATAAAGTTTTTAATTTTATAGTAAAAAACATCAGATTTGTAAACTTAAAATACAGATCCTTCATTTTTAGATTTGTTCTAATAAAATAATTTTTGTGTAGCAATCACATGCTTCATAAATGTGTAATACAATTACGGGGGAATACCACCTTTTTGACCACCGTACAAATTGGGAAAATCCAATTTGACCAACGATGTTTCATAACGACCAAATTAACCAACCAACTTTTAATTTGGGTGCAATGTCGTCCTCGCCGTTTCATAACGACCAAATTAACCACTTACGTCAATATCGGGCCAAGAAATTGCCATGGAAGGAATATATCGACGCAGTTGGTTGGTTAATTTGGCAACCAAATTAAAATGTGTCAATTTATACGGTGGTCAAAAAGGTGGTATTCCCCAATTGCGGATGTTAAAAATATAGTTAAACGTACATATTTGTAACTATTTGATCTTAGTTGTTGATGACTTCATCTTTATTCATCAGATTTGTTTTTTTATATTTCAGGTATTTAAAATTACCCAAAAACCTTCGTTAGTATTTTCTAAAAAATAAAACAGTTTTAAAATATCGATCTATCAATTCTATATATTTACTTATCAGATCTATAATTTTAAAATACAAATGTAACATTTAAAATATTTGTTTTTTTAAAATATAGACATGGATTTTCAATCTCTAAATTTTGTATTTTCCGAAAGATATCTTATTTTTCAACATGAACAGGAGTTGATAAGGAAGACAAACTCAAGGACAAAAAATGGAGTGAGATAAGGAATATCTAGTGGCGTGTCCTGCTGCCTTTATCCTTGTGTCTATTATGTTTATGATGTTCGCTAATGGTGTTTTGGTAAATAAGGAAAGTTCAAATGATTATTGGATAGAATAAATTATTTGTTTGTGACTCGGATTTTTAGAATTTAATCTGATCTTCGTTTATGGATTTTATGTAACAGTGATGGTACGGAAGCTATATTTATTTTGGTATAATTGATGTAACTTTTCAAACTTGCAAAGCATGTTTGAAGGTTTTCCAAGAATATATTATACAAGAGTTTGGAAACTTAAAGAGACAAAGTGTTTGTTTGGTGGAGCGTTTTGGTCAAAACGCTAGTAAAAAACACAGCGTTTTCTCTTTAAAAATATTTCAGTGTAGCATTTTAAAATGCAACGTTTTAAAAACGTAGAGCGTTTTAAAACGCTCCAATTTGTAGCGTTTTAAAAATATGCTACGTTTACAACTATTCTGTTTATGAAAAATAACGTTTTGAAATAGTTTTCCAAACGTGTTTACAAAAATAAAACTGCGTTTTGAAAATGTCGCATTTTAAAAAAGCTGCGTTTTCAAAACGTTACACCAAACGAGGCCAAAGTTCAAAGAGTTTCAAAATTTAGATATTGGTAGAAGATTGATCAGTTACAACAATAAATAAATTTTATATAAAAAAAATGACTAAGTTAATGTTGATATATTCCAAGCCAATTTGCTGACATATTTAATCTCTAATTTAATCTTGGGTCAAATGAGATTTGGTTAATGATGAGCTATTTTTAGAAAGTTTTTTCAGACATAAAACTAGCTGAAATTGTTGGGATATGTGTTACATTTATATAAATATTTATGTAATGTATAATTTTCTTAATACTCTTGTACATGTTGCCATAATTAAAGTAAGAAGAAAAAGATGAGTAAATTGATAAAAGTATTTTCCTCACAAGAAAAATTTAAAAATATTACAATTATTTTATAACGGATAAAAAAGGAAAAGTATGAAGCGAGTATTGTTTCTTCCAAACGAGCAATTTAGTAATGAGACATTTAAGTGTGAGTAGATCTCCCGTAAAATGATTTTATACATCTTAATTTGTAAGACGGGGCTTCACCCTCTACATCTTAATCCACCAACACATATAAATCGAAGTAAGGAAGATCCATCTTATTAAAAATATCCACGATATCTTCTTACTTAAATTTTGTCTTTTAGGTAGGTGGGATGTTTATTGTTTTGTTTACCATTTGTGGTAGAAAATCGCAGGGACCCATTCCAAACATGCCGACCTCATGCCCTTATTTGTTGACAAGTGTAGTGGGAAGTAAGACAAAACGTCTGTGTCCACGTCGTTTATATATATATATATATTGATAATATAAATTAAAAGAAATGTTGGGAGTTGGGAGCACGAAAGTAACATATCAGTCTTATATTTATATGCAGGCAAACAAATTGATAGGGTCCCTTGTTTGTTGAATGGGGCCCGGAATATTTAAAACGAAAATACTGTTGGAATATTGTTACAATCAAGCCCTTCTATTAATCCAAATCCTTTTCTAGGCCCAGAGAGTTTTAACATGGTGGAGGGTTTGAAATTCTTGAAATTCATAGCTCTTGTTTAAAAGATTTTTTTTACTTTGATCAAACCCTATTATAGGTGGTAAACAGGCGGAAGTGCGGGCGAGTTAGATGGACATGAGCAACGTTTATGTGAGTTGTGGATCCAAATCGACGTGTAAGTGAATGTCTACTTGAAAATATGCATATAAATGAGCAGTCGGTCTTTTGTTAATTTGTATAAAGGGGCTCCACTCTTTTACATCTTAATCTACGAGCACATGGTAGGTCGAATCAGGGGGATTCGTTTTATAGAAATACCCAGAAGATCTTACGGTATTTTTAAATTTTTTACCTAACAAAATTATTACTCTCTCCGTCCCTAAATTATCGTCCTCCTTTCCTTTTTCGTCCGTCCCAAAATAATTGTCCACTTTGAAACTTACCTTTTTAGAACATAACTTTTACCACTTTATCCTTACTTTTTAACATTACTTTAATTATGGGCCACATACACATGAGCTTTAAAGGAAACTACACATTAAACCAATATAAATAATCAAGTCAATTGTTTTTTCTTAATCTGTGCGCCGGGTCAACCAGGACAATAATTTAGGGACGGAGGGAGTATATATAAGGAATTTTCAAAAACACATTTTAACGAAAGCCTTGGATAAAACATCCACTAAAGCATATGTAATTGCGAATATCTCTGAGTTTAAGCATTATGATTTAGCGCCCATGTAAACCCATTTTTACCTATTAAAAGTAATGGGCTAAAATGATTTCATCTATTATGACACATCGTTAGTATGAGAGCAGATTATGAAATGAAATCCAATAAAAATATTGAGAAATATGAATGAGGGAGTTAGAGAGAGATACGAGTAGTTACACAACCACATTCGTACATGTGAAGGTAGGTTTTAATCGTAATCGTAAGATTTCGATTAAAAAAAAAATCTCAACCTTTAGATAGCTTTAGTAAATTGCACATATGTAAGTACGAGCTCTATTGTATTATAGATTACTAAAGGAATTTGTGGTCATACTCACTTATGTGTGGGGTAGTTTGGATGGGTAAATGACTAGTAAACAGTAATAATTACCACTTCGAACCCTTATTGCATGGCATCATAAACTTTCATTTTGAAGAATTTATTAATTTAGTGATTTAACTTTTTGGTAGCTATTATGTGCCCGGACGATGCTCGGGTCATTTTTATTTTGCATTAAAATAAGGGTATTTTATGATGTGGCATACTCTCATTGGTTGGATATTTTGTGGGTCCCAGCATTCCAACCAATGAGAGTGTGCCACATCATAAAATACCTATATTTTAATGTAAAATAAGAGTGACCCAAACATTACTCTATGTTCCCATATTCATTTGCAAACTTATAAAGATATTTATGTGCAGGTGTCATTAAAAATGCTTAAATAAACTTTCTTAATCTCTATGAAAGAACACTCATTCTAAAAAGAACACTTATTTATTATCCTAAGACATTATATTATTTATCTTTTTTACAATGAAAATTTTTGGAAGTTGTTTTTTATTAAAATTTTGACATTGTAAATGAGCAATTGTTTCTTACAAATGCTGGCAAATTAATTTGAACAATTCACATTTACAACTTGTGTATCTGATAAATAATGTGAATTTTAGAGGCTTTTTGGTAACAAAACTTTATTATCCTTCTAAATATAATAAAATTTGCATTATACTATTAATTTAAGTAAATTATAAAAATGTTGATATGTAACTTAAAAACAAGACACAAATTTATCATATATTAATAGTTTATCTAAAAATTTACTTTATAAATGCCAAAATGTAAGATAATCATATTATTAAATTAATAATACATCCATATGGAATGATATTATTATGCAATGAAATTTTAAATAAATATATAATTAATGTTGCAATTTGTTAGTATCATGTTTTAAATGTTTTGATATTATGTAACTGATTAGTAAAACCATAAGGGTTTGTTTGATAGTCGGATAGAGATAAACAATATTATTAATCCCAGTATAATTAGCACTCTCGTTATTAATCCACACTTGTATACCAAGGGTAGTTTAAGATTAAAAATCTTAATCACAAACTTTTTTAGCGAGAGCACTAATAATACTACCAACTGGTATAATTAATAAGAGGATAATAACTTTATTCGAGTAGCTTAGGTTATTAGTTCAAATCACCTATTACGTACTAAATATCAAACAACTCACTTATTAATCATATCTAACCTTAATCATTATTAATCTAAAGATATTATTAGGACTTTATGTAAAAAGAGTTATGCATGAGAAAAGTTCAACAAAGAAAGTTGTTATCTTATAAATTGTACTCCATTCGTTTTTAAATATCGTCTTCTTTAATTCAATACATCGTTTTAAAAAAATGATTATATTATAAATATTAGTAAAATATGTAGTTTTTTTAATTTTATTAAACATGTGACCATAATTAAAATAGACAAAAAAAATAAAGACATAATAGTTGTAAAAATATTTTTTTAAAAAATTTTTTTTTGAAATAAGATAATTATTTTAAAACAAATGAAAAAAAATAATGACGATAATTTAAAACAAATGTAATACTACACAAAAATAGTTTGGGATCATGTTTTAAATGATTTTATTTTCCTATCATCAAGTTTCAAAAGGAATCAAGAATTGCTAAAAGAGCTAATCGGAGTTACCTGTTTCATCTTACTAAAAACAGCTAACCCACAAACAAGTTGTTACAAACAGCTACCATGTCATGCTCACGTCATTTAAAAAGTTAGAAGAAATGATTTCGTTTATCCACAAGTGAGACAAAGGCATCAAGTGGTTAAACAAGTGAAGTGACATATGAGATGTACATTGCAAGTAGCCTTGCAAATCAAGTTGCATATGCTATCTGATCCGTACATAAAGTTATGCGTAGAGGTGGTAAATAAGTGGATATGAACGTGTTTATATGGGCGACAAACACAAATGAATGGATAAATAAGTGTTCATTTAATTATATAAGTATATATGGGTAAGTACTAAATAAACACAAGCACATATGGATGCTCATTTACTCATTAATATAGAATTACCAAATATATACAAAAATTACAAAAAAATCATTTTCATTTACAAAAAATTACTCAATTTATAACTAATATTGCCGAAAAGCTGCTTGCATTGAAACCACCACCATTGTCAGGAATCGGACCAGTGAAATAATTGTTGGAGACATTGAATTTCTGGAGGTTAGAAAAATTAAACATTGGTATTGTTCCACTGAGCTGATTGTTCTGAGCCAAGAAGCTTAATAAGCCTGTGACTCTTGACATATGTGACGGATCATCGGAGAAGTGATTGTTCGATACATCAAGCCTTTTCAAATTGCTCATATATACGAGGGAGAGTAGAAGGGGGCCTGAGAAATGATTGTCTTGGGTGCACGTTAGCAAGGTAAGAGATTATGTTTCTTTTAGATTCTTTTACAAAAAGTATATGAATACTTTTTAATGTTAGGCTTCCGCTGATTTTTGAAACTTCGTTCTTTCATTTGCTATGTCTGACCTCGTGCCGATAGTTGCTTTGATTTTGTCGTTAGCTTTTGTTGTATATCTTCGTTATGATTTCATTTCGTAATTTCATGTATTAACTTGTTTTACTTGAAATACCTTTTAATATCGAAAAGCTTCTTCGTGTTTGTAAACTTTATCGACATACTCATTTATATTGAAAATAATGATTTCTAATACAAGTTATATTTTGATAGTGGTACATTTATAGTACTATCTATGTTTTAAAAATATTTAGGATCACTAAGTATGAACAACTCGTCATGCAGATTACATAACAAACAATAAAATAAATTAAATTGTACCACTTGGTTTGTGAGTGCGATAATCCAGATATACCATAACAATGTACCATTCGGGGGATTCGTGTACCATTCAGGGGATTTGTGTACCCTACAGGGGAATTGTGTATCCTTCGTGGGATTAGCGTACCCTTTGGGGATTTGATTCTTGGTCAATAGACCCCTTACGTGATCTTAATAAATGTATTTAATCTTCGGTTGTTACTAGTATGATTATTTTTTGAGTCACCCCTCCTTAGAAACCGGATGGGCGACATATGATCTTACTGAGCTTTGTTTGCTCACCCTTCAAATTACTCTTCTTCCAGGTCTGAATTAAGGACTAAGCTTGAAGTAGATGATACAAGTGAAGAGATCAAGGTTTTTAAGGTGTACCTTTATGATTTGAATTTTAATAGAGACATAATCAGATTAGTAAACTTTTGTTTCACAATTTATTTTGGATGATTATGTTTTGAATTGGAGACTTTTTAAATTTGAGTTGGAAGGCGTTTCAGTTTAGTCTTTATTTAAGTTTGAATTTGTAGTGATGTGGTCAAATGTGGACCCATGTAGTCAAACCCAACTTAGGGGCGTTACATTTACATATATGTGACTTAGCTATTGACACTTTACTATAATTTATGGCAAAGTTCCAATAAGATTGTTGTTGCTCAGGTTCAGGAAAAGGAGAGAAGTTATCTGACATAGAGAAAAAGCATCAAGTAATTGACGTGCGTGAAAAATGTGGACGTCCATCTATGCCCATATCATGCCCATAAAATTTAATGGTCTAAGTGGGCATGCTCATTTATGCCCAGATTAAAATTTAAGTGTATCATTACCCATATTTTAGTGGGTGGTCGGGGCGGGCATATGGGCGTGGGCATAATTTGCCACCACTAGGCGCGCGCAAAACATCAGTTAATGCTTCGCGACACACAAATTTTAATCGCAATGTATTATTTTGAATCGCGATGCATGATTTAGATGAATGATTATGTGCATCTCAATGTATGCTTTTGTGCATCGCAATGTATGATTTTGAATCGCGATGCATGATTCTAAATTGTGTATATGCCCTTTCCATTTCATAGCAATGCATCGCACACAATTCTAAATCGATGTATTATGATTGCAATTCAATGCACCATGACTCAAAAATGATGCATCACAATTCTAAAAGGTGTCAAAAAACCAACAAGTTTCTATTCAAACTTTTTATTAAACAGTTTACAGCATATCAACACACACAAAAAGTGACTTTATTTTGAATCACACAAATAAACAAAACAAAAAAGAGAATCGAGGAAGCTAGCTATGAAATCATGATTTTGAATCGCCTGCAAAGTTACTGCGATACATACAAATCAATGTTGAATTCAGATATTGAAGATCGAATAACAAGCTCAGGCATTTGAATCTAGTTAGCTATGGATTAGGGGAACATATGCTTCAATAAGAACACCAAGTTGAACTTATGGTGAAGCTTCTTAGCATTGCAGGATCGCTCTGAAGGCATTCTCTCTCTCGATTAGACAATAAAAATAATTTTCCAAGAGCATTTTGAACCTAGTTCGCGAGATCCAAAAAGCGGTTGAATATTCTTCTCCTTTGCTTCTTCTATCATCGCCGCTAGGGGCATTTCATAAACAAATTTATGAAAGTGTATTTTTTCGATTAAAAAAATACTAAACAAGTTGAAAACTTACCAAATAGGACCGACCTGCAATTTTTCCATAAAAAAACTCTATTTGTGGAATGCAAGGAGAAGAAGTTATAATTTGTACAATATAGATACAATGTTAAATGAACATGTGTAGTAATGAGTTTGAATGGCACAAACAACAAACATAAAAGTGGGAAGGGGGGTTTCGCTAATGGATCAAACTACAGGGGCTTTAAATCCAATTAAAATTTCATTATCTTAATTTGTCAACCAACAAGCTTTGCCGACATATACTGTTCTATTCTAACTCGAAAAAGTGGAGCAGATCAATTTCACATTCGATTGGCCCGCCCGACCTACACTGTGACAGGTGGCAGAGAACGAGTTGCTAATTGACAAGTATTATAGTGGCAATATCGTAAATAAGTCAAAACTCCAGTGGCAGTTTCCACAAGTCGAAGTACATGTACTTTCTTGATCGTTGTCAGCGTCGTTAACGAACGGAAACAAAATACGACGTGTTGGCCGTGCTGGTGCGAAAGTAGACTGTTCATTTCCTCCCACGTTACCCTTTTTTATTCTCAGATCTTTTTCTCTCTCTACATATATATATATATATACGTATATATATATACGTATATACAGTAAGTTCGGAGATAATTCTGTTACTAGAAAAAACAATGGAGAAGGCAGCTTTGCTCGGCGGCGAAAGTAGCGGCGGCGGCGGAGGACGTTACAGCTTGCCGCGGCGCGTGTTTAATCGGAGGTCGGATGCTATCGCTTACGGCTCAACGTACCAGAAGGCAGCGGCACTGGTTGATCTTGTAAGTTATAATTTTAATTTCTTACTTCCGTTTCGAATTTGAGATTCAACTGTATGTTACTAGCTCATTGTACTATTAATGAATCAGATAAAAAAAATTAATTTAACTTTTTGTGAATTTTATTGGCGTAGCAATTAGAGATTTGAGTTTACTGCCACTTTTAGTGGCTATGAATCCTCTACGGATGAGCATGGAGATGATCAAATGGCTGCATGATTGTAATAATATGAGTTTATTTCAACAATATAAGGGTTTTGTGGAACCTTCATGTAGTTATAGTTTTGATCCGTATTTACCTAATATTAGTGCAAAGTGCTTGGCAGTGCCCCTAGTTTTGAGAGTATAATTTGTACTATTTCCAAATATGATAAAAAAAATCTTTACGGCATGGTTGGTAATTAATGTTAACTAGAATCGGCTGAGTTTGGTTCGAGCCAATACATTGTGCTATATATGAAGGAGTAGGTTTCTTTTTTGACGGTTTTACGGATGCAAGAAGGATGTAGTCATGTTAAATGAGTCAAAATCTAGAAATCTCAGTGCAACCCAACCCCTCTGCTTTTGAACATTACATCATCACCCCTTATGTTTATAAATTAAGAGTGTTACTCTCTAGTAATAAAAATGTCACTTTGGCCCCAAAAATGTTACTTTGCATTTACATTTTTAATGAAAATTATCACTATTTTTCTTTACAAAGTGTCACTTTTTGGCTTTAACGTGTCACTTTTTAGCATTTAATGTGTCACTTTTTATTAGTATTAATTAATAAAAGTGTCACTTTAGTCCTAAAAGTGTCACTTTTTATTTTAATGAAAATTATCATATTTTTTCACTTAGATAGTGTCACTTTTACCCTTAAATGTGTCACTTTTGATCACAAAGTGACATTTTGCATTAGAAATGAAGTTAATTAAAGTTTTAAGTTGATTTAGGACGAAAATGCAATGTATATATAAAGTTTGGATCATTTTTAAGTGTTTTGGAACAAAACTACACCAAATTTGGAAATGTTTGTTCCAAAACAGAATTCTCTTGAAAAGTACCAAATTTGGAAATGTTTGTTCCAAAACAGAATTCTCTTGAAAAGTACCAAATTTGGAAATGTTTGTTCCAAAACAGAATTCTCTCAAAAAGTAGTATATTTTCTAGTAACTCAGGCTTGTATGAGGCGATTCTTCAAATCAGTGTCTTTAATGAATAATCATTTGGCCAAAACATAAATGATGTTGTATATCAAAGGTAGGAAGTCTCAGACAGAAGTACCATGTGCGCTGTAAAAGACGGAATGCCAATACTAGAAATAATGCCACGTAGTTTTACAAACGGCTTCAATTTGAGCATCTGGACCCAAATTCATTCAAATGGGCCCCTTTCAACTAAAAACCCAGCTATTCTTGTTCATATTATCCGTCCAAATCAGCTATGTTCCATTGTATCTTTTGGTCAGTAAATACTATCACAGTCCTGGAAAATGAAATTAGAAACTGGGGCATCATGAAGGGTCAATAACCGAACAAATCACAAATTAAGAGTGGAGAAAGGAGTAGTCCTGCTCCAAGTGTCTCCCTGAAATTGATCTCAGAGCCCAGTGCAGTCCCAAAGCAAACATGAGGCGTAACATGTCAAATGACTAAATCTGAACTTCTAAGGAGAAGAAAATGACAACATTCCTGGTCTTAGAATTGAACCATCCGGGTTCATGCCAAACTTCTTATAACTTGCATGAGGGAGTGGGTTTCTAAAGGGAAAAACCATATCCACTTCGCAGCATGTGAAAGATTTCAGAAGATATGGCTTACAATACCTATGGCGCCTTCTTCCCTATGCTTAGAAATAGTACCCCAACCTAACACATGATCATTCATCTCATCGGCATAACTTTTCCACACAATCTACATGATCTTCTTAATTTTTTCCTTTATGCTCACAAGTTTCCTAAATAATGACATAGAGTATGCTGGGATACTAGAAAGACAGACAATATGTTATAAGGCCGGCGCTCTTGCGAGATTGTTGGTATTGAGTTGATTAAGCACTAGAGACCATACAAATGCTAATCTCGCAAGGAACAGTGGTGGGTTATTTGCAAGTGACATCATATTGTCATGATCATCTTTTTCTTTAGTGTTTGGGCTTATCTCTTTTGGAATTAAATTGTTTGGGCTTGTAGACGAGGCACGGGATATTCCTGCTTTTGTGAAATCTTTACTCTTAGATGCATTTTGGGGATGGAAGCATTCTTTGACAGTGGTGTTTTGGCTATTCTTTAGTGCCTTTGGACGAGAAGGAATTCTAGTATATTAGGGATTCGTCTTTGCCCTTGACTCTTCTTTGGAACAGTGGTGAGACTTTTTTTGCATCCTTGTGGGCTTCAATGAGGAAGCTGATGTGAATTTGGGCCCTAATTGTGTGCAGATGATTACGAACTCTTGCTCAACAATTTGTTTGCCGAAGGATCTCAGAGATTAACCAACTTGACAACGAAGAACAAACAAGAAGAAACAATGAGTGAAAAAATAAAACAAATATATATATATATATATATATATTGATAAGTAATATTAGTATATAACAAAGATAATTGAGTTTCCCTTAACCCTATGGCAGATGAATCAAACCCTAGATCCTTGTGGTGCACCTTCAACTCACTAGTTACAATAACTAGGAACCAAAGATACTAGAACACGCACAAACCTGCAACTCAACAAGTTTGATACATTCTCAAGAACAAGCAATCCTTGATCCAAGAGATTTCTCACAAGCTCACAATATGTGAAAGCTCAAATTCAATAATCAATAATCTGAAAACTCATATCTAACTTCAATACAATGTTTAGATGCATTTATATAGGCTAAAGTGCCCTAAAAATAATCCCTAAAATACCGGGGATAATTTGCGAGCTCAGAAAAAGATCTATGTAAATTGGTGCTATATGTGCAAAAGGGATGGGGAGTCTATCAATCATTTTCTTATTCATTGCCCAGTAACAAAGGTTATTTGGGACTATGTTTTGAATCTTTTTCATATTTCATGGGTCATGCCTAGCTCGATCAGGGATCTTCTTCTCGGATGGTCCTTGTATAAGACAAGGAAGAGGAGCAGCCGCTGGGATGCGGTCTCTTTGGTTATTTGCTGGTTAGTGTGGAATGAGAGGAATTATAGAGCTTTCGAAAACAAGGAGACCAGTTTGGACATATTGAAGGAGAGGGTCATCCAGACCTTATTTTTTTGGTGCTTCGGCTCGCTTCTGTCTTTGGACAACTCTTTTGTAGATTTTTTGGACTCAGTCTATTATTTTTGTTTATATCTGTATACTATGCGTCTCCTGATTTGACGCCTGTTTTTAATATATCTTACTTATCAAAAAGAAAAAAACAAATCAACAGGGTAAGAAAACCTAACAAAAATAGTGAAAACCCAAATTTTTTTTGGAAATCATCAAAATTTCTTCATTTGTTGCACCCTAGCTCCCTTGACTTCCAGAATATGCACATAGCCTCTGAAACTTCAAATTGTCTTTCATAACTTGCACAAGGACCCCCCTTAACTTCAAACGGCATTGAAACATGTTGATGTAACTTCGTTAAACTTTCTTGCATGTGCTCTTGTAATCGATCCAAGTATAACTTGATTGGGAGCCCTTGATGTCGAGTCATGATTCTCATCCTTCCCCTCTTCTTGAAAGTGATTTGTCATCAAATCTTCACCTTTCTTATATTGGATGACGAATGGGAACGTCCTCCTGAATATGCCTCTTATCCTTGTATTCATGAAAGATAGACATATCAACACTAGGCAAAGCAAGGTCAAGCTCGTTAGTACATAAAAACAAAGGAGCTCACTTTTGTTTTCTCTCCCATCTTCGTCTCTCTCTTCCAATTTTCTCTTTCTCACTTTTCTCTCTCATTCTTCTCTCTCTCTCTCTCAATCTTTTGTTCACTCTTTTTTGTAATCTCACTAGATCTTCATAGTCATGCATTGGTGTCATATGTACAAGAGTGACAGGAAGGCTCAACTTCTCAATGAGTTCAGGATTCACCTTTTTTTTTTTGACAAGTAATATATAAATAAAAAGAGCGCCAAAAAAGGTGGTGCATCCTTTGTACACATGCCATAAACAAAAACAACCATACAATACTAAAATTATCCACATAAGAATCTCCTGTATGCTCCGCTTCATAGCACCATTGAAAGAGGGTAAACAACAGTGATGAACTTATCCACTGACCGCTCTATATTCTCAAACGTTCTGCTGTTTCTTTTGCTCCATATCGTCCACACGCCCAAAGGGGCAGTCTCCAGAATGGGATTTCTCCTCGTCCTCTTAAACAACGACCACCCCATGAGCAGGACTCACCATGTTAGCACAACGACCTCCATCAATAATTAAATTATATACCTTTCCTTTGATTGAACAATGAGAATGAAAGATATGTCCTCTCCTCTTAGTCAACGTCTTATTAACCATCTCCTTCATAAGCTTCATTATACGCTCCATTGTATGTTAAACTTCGTTTGAAGCTTTGTCTTATAATGGTTGGAAGTCCACTGTGGAAGAGGAAATATAAGCTCTTGAGCTATTAGCTGGATGTGAAGAATGCTCTTCTTCACAGTTCACGGTGAATTACATGAAGAGGTTTATATGGAGCAATCTCCTGGGTTTGTTACTCATAGAGAGAGGGGGGGGGGAGTATGAGCAGTAAGTGTGCAAGCGGTGGAAATCATTGTATGGGTTGAAGCAATCTCCTCGAGATTGGCTTATGAGGTTTAGTAATGTCTTCTTAGAGTTTAAGTTACACAGGAGTATGTGTGGCAGCACCGTCATATTGATAGTGGATGTATTATGTTGATGTTCTATGTTGATGATATTGTGATTACTGGTAGTGTGTTGCGGGGAATTGATGCATTCAAAGGACACAGGTACTTTGAAGTACTTTCTTGGGATTAAAGTGACTCGAGACAAGAAAGGAATATTGTTGTCACAGAGAAATACTTGACTTGCTTGAGGAAGCCAGGTTGCTTGGAGTGAAACCATGTGACTACCATGTGACACACCAATGGATTCGAATGAAAATCTTGTAGCTGTTGCGATGGAGGTGTTTGAAGATCCAGAACAAAATAGGAGATTGGTTGGAAAGTTGAATTATCTTGCGGTGACTCATCCGGATATTGCTTTTCCTGTAGTCAATTCATGGTGAATCTTAGTGTTCCTCACTGGAATGCATTGATTCGAATTGTGAAATTTTTGAAAGGGGCACCTTGTATGCAGGTCATAGGTCATGGGCATATGCAGATTGAGGCATTTTCTGATGTTGATTTGGCAGGGTCATCGAGTGATGGAAAATCAACTACAGAGTATCGTGGATTTGTAGGTGGAAAATTAGCTTCTTGGAAGAGTAAGAAACAGAGTTAGCGGAAGAAATTGTTTTTAAACAAATCTGATTTTTCACAAAAGAACTAAGCATGTAAAGGTTGATCATCATTTCGTGCAAGAGAGGATTCAACAGAAGCTAATTTTCGTTTCATATGTGCATACGGGGGAACAACTGGCTGGTTTGTTTAGTAAGAGTCTTACTCGGGTGAGAGTGGATTTTATTTTTAACAAGATGTGCATGATAAATAGTTATGCGTCAGCTTGAGGGCGAGCATTATGCAAATACTAGGTTTATGGGCTTTCTATGTATTGGGCCAAAGTAAAGAGTATATATACTTGGGCTATGTCTTAGAATGAGATTATGAAAAACAATTGTTGACTTACCGAATTACATCTTTCTTCTCTCTCGGTACTCTCTCCTTTTCGGCTCTCCCCCCTTTACTCTAATTGCTGTGTATACATTTACAAATTTTACTTGTGATGTAGCTAATGCATCATAGCCTATTAACATCAGGGCCGGGCCGGGCCTGACATTTTGAGGGCCTTGTCTAAAATTTAAAATTAGGCCCTAAAATTAATAAAAAATAATTACGAAAGACCCAAAGAGAGAGTTTAAAAATAATACCTCACTGAGAATTAATTGGTTTAAAATTGAATCAAACAAACATGGAGTGGAAATTGAATGAGGGAAACTGTCAAACTGATAAACTGTTTTGAATCTAATTAATAATTATCTAATATGAGTAATATCTAAGTTTTTCTTATTATTAATTAGCCAAAATTGAGATTATTAAATATTAATTGGCCAAAATTGAGGTATCACAGTATCACTATCACTGTATCAGACATTACAATTAAACCTTGGTTTCAATTTCTCCATTGATTCACTAAACGTCTGAACTTTGGTTTTCACTTTTCAATATATACTTTTCGCATATTAAAATAGAAGAAAACAATCAATCATTTTATTATTTAAATCACTGTAATAAACAAGGAGGGGGAAGACAATTGAAAAACAGAGAGATAGTGTCATACTCCCTCCGGACCTATATATAAACCAAAAATACTAAATTTTGGTGGACTCAAATATAAGCAAAAATCACTATATTAAACTCTACTCACAACTTCCAAGAAGTTTGGTACCAAAAATACCCCTTGTTAATTATTTTGTTTTTCAAGATGTGTGCATATTCCCTATACACAAAGAGCCACTAATTATAAAAGGAGCTATAATGAATTGATGACAATGAGTTAATATTGCATTAATTGTCATCAATTTTTAGTGGTATACTTAAGGGTATTTTAGTAAGTATACTTTTGTTTTATATAAAATCAAGACAATTTAACTAATTTAACTAATTTAACTTACTTTCTTAATCTGTGTGAAATCGGTTAGTTTTGCTTATATATAGGTCCGGAGGGAGTAGTGATTACCTGAATGAAGTTGAAGCGCACTGGACACAGAAACAGATTAGCCCACTGCCCACGGAAACATATTTGGCTTGTATGGACGCAAGTGCGACACATCGCAATCGGCGTGTGCAATTGACGATTGTGCGAACAGGGAACTGCAAAATTGCGAATCTCCGGTAAAGAAAATCGGGAACAAGATGGAAAGAACTTCCGATCGGACGGAAATCAAAGACTGAGATTCTATTTCTTTTCCTTTGATTTTCGAAAAACAGGTTACAGAAGAATAGATGAAAATTTTCTGTGCGGAGGAGAAAAAGATTAAATTAAATTTTTTTGGCAAATAAAATAATTGCTTTTGTTTGGAAGAAATATTGTCCAATAAGTTCTATCACAGTGGAAGAAGTGTGTTCTTTGTTGTTCCTTCTTATACCTTTTCTTTGGCTGAAGCAATTGAAAACAACGA
Source organism: Codonopsis lanceolata (assembly GCA_013146195.2). NCBI lineage: Eukaryota > Viridiplantae > Streptophyta > Magnoliopsida > Asterales > Campanulaceae > Codonopsis > Codonopsis lanceolata. The sequence continues at coordinate 57,726,292 of CM028381.1, forward strand.
TGATTTGCTAAGCAAGAGTTCAAATTACCACTTAAAAGGCTGATTCTCCCACATATTGGCAAATCTAAATGAGAAATTCTAATTTGTGGTTATACATGGCTTTTATTTTGCTTAGTTATGTTTTGTTGAATTTTAGTTGTGATGTATAATGTAGATAGCCTATTACGGTATTACCAGAATTAACAGTACTACTCGTAATAGATGGTGAAATATGCAAATCAAATTGTTCCATCTTATTGTTTAGTGTTTAAGATTTTACCCTTTTTTGTAAAAAAAATTATTCTATCTAAGTAGCGGTTTGCTGTGTATGCCTAAGTGTGTAACAGAAACAGATTTCAAAGTTGACCCCTTGAACCTGTGTCTGGGACCATACCTTTGAACCATGGTAGGCATGTATATATCCTCGTAGATTTGCCACCAATCATAGCTATAGGTGAGATTGGACCCTGAGGAAGTTTCAACACTTGCTATAGGCGGGTGTAGATCCTCGGAAATTTCCCCCTTAGCATATGTAGACTGATAGGATCCAAGAGTTGGTTTATTTCTGATACATAGGGTTGTTGATGTGGCTCTTAGGAATGTATTCTATATGACAGTATGAAAGGTTGCTCTTCATGCACATGCTTGGCTAGCAATCCATGTCAATCACAACAATTTGTCCAAGATTTGAGTTTCACAACACATGACTGTGAACCATACAGATTATAAATTCAATATCAGAATTCAATCACACCAATTTTCTCAATCCATGACAGAATTCAATGATTTTATCAACGATGTAGAGTTAGTAGATTTGCCTTTGACTGGAGGAGACTTCACTTGGTTTAGAAGCGGTGTCAGAATGCAGTACTCGAGAATTGATAGATTTTTGGTTTCAGCAGATTGGGGGGATCATTTTGGGGCTGTGATTCAGTCGTGCCTTCCTAGAGTGACTTCAGATCACGTCCCTTTGTTGCTGCAATGTGGAGTTTTGGAGAAAAGGAAAACCCCGTTTAGGTTCGAGAATATGAGGCTCAAGGAGCAGGGTTTTGTGGAGTGGGTCAAGGCTAAATGGTCTTCGTATGCGTTCATTGGCGATCCCTGTTACGTAATGGCGAAAAAGTTACAACGGCTGAAGATAGATCTCAAAGTCTGGAACCGGGAAGTTTTTGGGAGGATAGAGAGCAGAATTAAAACTTTGGAGGAAGAGGTTAGAAAATCAGATGAGGCAGTAGCTGATGAGAGAAGAAGTCTGGATTTGGATTTGAAGAAGGAATTAGAGCGAAGACGAGAGAAGAAGTCTGGATTTGGATTTGAAGAAGGAATTAGAGCGCCTTCTGGGAATGTGGCTGATGAGAGAAGTCTGGATTTGGATTTGAAGAAGGATTTAGAGCGCCTTCTGAGATGTGAGGAAATTAGTTGGAGACAAAAATCAAGGGTCCAATGGCTCAAGGAGGGGGACAACAATACCAAATTTTTCCATAGGATGGCAAGTGCGCATTCCTCAGTAAATCAGATTAAAAAGTTGACAGTTGATGGGGAGATTCTGGAAGAAAAGGAGGAGATTAAAAGAGGGATTGTGAACTCCTATGAGAATCTGTACAGGGACAAAGTGATTGGAGACTGACGCTCGAGGGAGTCGCGTGCAAGGCCCTTGACTTGGAAGCTTCGTCTGAACTTGAGCAGCCTTTTATGGAAGAGGAAGTGGTGCTGGTCTTGCGTAAAATAAGTGTTGACAGAGCCCCATAGATGGTTTCTCCCTTACTTTTTTTCAGTAGTGTTGGGATGTAATAAGGGAGGATATGATGAGAGTTTTCCACCATTTTTATGAGAATTCGTGCTTTGAGAAAAGTTTAAATGCCACTTTCATTGTTCTAATCCCTAAAAAGAAAGGCGCTAACAACTTGAAGGAATTCAGACCCATTAGCTTGGTTCGAAGTGTCTACAAAATCATTGCGAAGGTGCTTTCCCATAGATTGAGGAAAACTATGGATAAAATCATCTCTGATTCCCAGCATGCTTTTGTCCGTAACAGGTAAATCTTAGATGCGTCGCTGATTGCAAACGAAGCAGTGGATGCTAGAATCAAAGGCGGAACCCCGGGGTTACTATGTAAGCCGGATATAGAAAAGGCGTTTGATAATGTGAATTGGGACTTCCTGATGTTTATGATGGAGAAAATGGGGTTTGGGGTTAAGTGGAGAAAACTGGGTTCAATTTTGCATTTCAACTGCTCGGTTTTCCGTCCTTGTTAACGGAGAATCTGCTGGATTTTTTGGGAGTTCGAGGGGTTTGCGTCAAGGAGATCCCCTTTCTCCTTTTCTCTTCATCATAGTTATGGAGGCTTTGAGCAACTTGGTGGATAAAGCAATGCTGGGAGGTTATTTTGACGGATTCAGGGTGGATAGGCAGGTGGTCTGGCAATTAAGGTGTCTCATCTCTTGTTTGCGGATGACACCTTGGTTTTCTGTTGGGCGGATACGTCACAACTTGGATTTCTTTGCTTGGTGATTTTATTCTTTCATGCGGCTTCGGGTCTTAAGATAAATATTTCTAAGAGCGAAATCATTCCGGTTGGAGACGTAGAGAACGTGGGGGATTTGGCCTCTTTTTTTGGGTGTAAGGTAATGAGACTCCCTGCATCTTATCTCGGATTACCCATTGGGGCTCCTTTTGAAAGCAAGGTAGTGTGGAATGAGGTGGTTGAAAGGTTCGAACGTTGGCTAGCGGGTTGGAAGAGACAATACTTATCCAAAGGGGGAGGCTTGTTCTAGTAAAAAATACTTTGTCCAGCATGCCTACCTATTATATGTCACTGCTTATGATTCCAGTTTCGCTCAGGAACCGTTTAGAAAAGTTGGAAAGGGATTTCCTGTGGGAAGGGGGCTCGGACGGGGAAAAAATTCCTTTTGATTAAATGGTCGACAGTTTGTAGGAGTCTTAAGGCAGGAGGGCTTGGGGTTAAAAAGTTAAAGCTGTTCAATGAAGCCCTTCTTGGGAAATGGCTGTGGAGGTATCTTACGGAGAGGGAGGCTTTGTGGTGTAAGGTGGTGGAGTGTAAATATGGTAAGGGAAATCACTCTTGGTTTCCCGCTGCAATTAATGAATCTTTTGGGGTGGGTTTCTGGAAAGGAATAAGAAGAAGATGGGATAATTTCGCCAGACACATCTCTTTTATAATTGGTGATGGCTCTTCAGTGAGGTTTTGGAAGGACAAATGGTCGGCTGGAGGGGAGTTATGCAGATTATTCCCCAATCTGTATGCTCTGGCTAGAGATAAGGAGTGCTATATAAATTCTGTGCTTTATTCAGAGGAGGGCAGGTCTATATGGAATCTTTCTTTTCGCAGAAACTTTCAAGACTGGGAGATTGTGACAGTCGCGAGATTGTTTGAGTTCTTATACGCCCAGAAAGTTGGCCTTCCAGCGGATAAAGTTTTATGGGATGATGACAAAAGTAGAGTGTTTTTGGTGAAAGGGTTTTATTCTAAACTGGACAGCAGCAACAGAATTCTGTTTCCGTGGAGATCGATATGGAAAACTGGGGTTCCAAGTAGAGTGGCTTTTTTGGCATGGGAGGTAGCAAACGAAGCCATCTTAACAGGTGACAATTTGAGGAAAAGAGGCCTTCTGTACACTAATTGGTGCTATCTCTGTAAGGGGGATGAAGAGAGTGTTAACCATTTGATGCTACACTGCCCGGTGGTGGGGACTCTATGGTCTGTGATTTTTGGCTTGATTAACATTTCGTGGGTGCTCCCAAACTGTACCAAGGATCTTTTTTGGAATTGGTCTTATTTTAGGAGGAAAAAAAGCCGGAATAGCCTTTGGGATGTTGCCCCATTAAGCGTAGTTTGGACGATTTGGAAAGAAAGAAATCGAAGGGCGTTTGATAATGAAGAGGGTTCTATGAATGCTTTGAGGAAATCGCTTCTCTCAAACATGCTTGAATGGAGTGTAGGAGCTGATCATACCTTGAGTCTTAATGATAACACTAGTGCAGTTGCTGTGAAGATTTTCCATATTGGCTAGTGGGTATATTTTTGTGTAGTGTATACTTTTATGTCAAGGACGCGTCACCTGTTTTGACGCTCTTCATATATATATATACTTTACCTTTATAAAAAAAAAAGGTAAATATTAATACATTTTCTCAATAATAAGTTCTATGGGCTACTCTGCAGTTACCTGATGGTTCTACGTTGGATGCTTGGAGTACTACAAGTCAGTTGTGCTATGCTGAGATTTGGGTTCAAGGCCAACATGTCATTGGTGTTGAGTATACTGTGAATTAGTAACCAAGTGATCTAGGAAGAAGCCTTAGTCTACAATCCCCCCCTCCCCCCACAACACAATCACTGACATCCATGCACAAACAGATATACCAGATGCACTTGCTTTCCTTCAAATTGCTACTAATTTGTTTTTACAAGCTTTCATTCAGTAGGATGCCTCGTTATTCCTTGGGATTGTCATACTTAATTCTTGAAAAATGATTGCAGGCTGAAGATGGCATTGGTCTACCAGAGGAAATCCTTGACCAATCAAACTACGAAAATGCAGCAAGATTCTACTTTCTTTTCGTTCGATTTGATTTCCTATGGTCCCTTAATTTCTTTGCCTTGATCGCTCTAAATTTCTTCGAGGTTAGTAAAATGTGGCTACTGGTTCTTGTTTTAGTGTTTGCAGTTGTACCTTCTATGCAAATCTTCAGCTTAGCTGCTGAAGATTTTAATCCCAGTTATTTCAACTTGTTCCGAGAGCTTTTATTAGCATGATGGCTGAGTTGCTCATTTTGTTTTTATATCGATGCAGAAACCATTATGGTGTGCCAGGTACTATGAGTCTTGTAATAACCGGGATTACTACTTTCTAGGCCAGCTGCCATACTTAACAGGTGCCGAGTCTCTTGTATATGAGGTAAGATTTTCACAAATTGGATTAAGAACTATATGTTTGGGACATAATAATTCTTATCACTAATTCAATAGCAAGTTATGTCAATTGAAGTATAACATAGCTTATAGCCTTATGGATGGTATAAAACTCTAGTTTTATGTATGCCTGTTTGACAACACAAAATTGTAGTTTGTATCACTTCTATACTTGCTTCCATTGATTGTTATCCAAGAATAATTGCATGAGGACTCTGAACTAGTTGATCATGCCTCTTCTTGTACGACGTGTCACCTGTTTTGGCGCATGTTTATAATATTTTACTTTTCAAAAAAAAAGAAGTTGAGAATGAATGGTGTACATCTATTGAAGAAATCTGATCATGTTGGATTATTGCGATGTAGTTATTGATGCCTCGTGGAACTATTTGTAGACCTCATTTGCGACTTGCTCTTGGTTAAATGCATCTTTTTGTTATTTTGACGTTTTAGCATGTGATAGGCTCTGGTAGCTAATATGGTATGGAAAAGCTTACATGCACCTTGTTGAATGGAACTATGGAGAACATGGATTTTTCAATTTATTCTTTTTGGATATTTTTTGAGTGCATGTGATTAATGGAATTGCTGGGATGGATTAGTCATTAGATGAGGTTGTTCCATGGTTGAATGTCATTAGATGGGTTTTCGGTTCTCTTTAGCTTGCTTAAATGCTGATGAATACTTGATCAAAAGGAGTTCTTTGACGAGTCTTGTGGAGCAAGAAATACAATTGAGATGCTTAAATTGGTTAAGACACGGTGTTCATCCTTGAAGGGTCCAAAACTTAATAGATGGTGCTATTTGTTTTTGTTCCTATTAATATCTATTTTTCGATGTAGAATGAATTGTAGTTTATATTGAAACTAGAAGATTCTAAGGATTCTCTGAGAAAAAAATATCATTGGCAATTTGAGTATTGATGAGGGAGAAACCACATTTTTGAACAAGCTTTCGGCATGCCCCGCACTATACAAGAAAATGTTATTCGGTTTCCTTATGAGCATTCAGGGATGCAAGTGTTTTCGAACCCCATGGAAGTCTAATGATTTCATTAATGAGGAAGAGTTAATTGATCTACCATTTGTTGGTAGAGTTAAATGATATTTCTGGTGTCTTCTGATTGGGAGGAGCAGTGGGGTGAGCTCATCCAGAGTAGTCTTCCAAGGGTGACTTCAGATCATGTACCTATTATGTTAGAGAGTAGTGGATTGATCAGAAGAAGAACGCTGTTTAGATTTGAGAACATGTGGCTTAAGGAGCCAGGATTTATGGATTGGGTTAAAGCTAAATGGAGTTCTTGTGGGCCAGTCGGTGAACCTTGTTTCAGGTTAGCTAAAAAAATATTAATTCTGAAACAGGATCTTAAAGAGTGGAATAAGGAGACGTTTGGGAGAATAGATAAAAAAAATGAAAGAAGTGATGGAGGAGGTCAAGAGACTGGATGATCTAGAAAGTTCAGGGGGAATAGGGGGGATGGGAGGGTATGAAGCTGCAAGGAGACGAGAGGTCAAGCTGGAACTTGAGAAGCTTCTGATTCAAGAAGAAATTAGTTGGAGACAGAAATCCCAAGTTTTGTGGCTCAAGGAAGGGGATAAGAACACAAGATTTTTTCATCGGATGGCCAGCGCTCACAAAAGTAACAATCAGATCAGGATTTTTTTTTCCTTTTTGATAAGTAACAACTAGATCAAGAAATTAAAGATCAGAGGGTTAGAGACGGAAGATTTAGAGCATATAAAGCAAGGGGCAGTTAATTTTGATTGGGGCTTGTACTCGGCAGGAAGGGGTCATTTCTTGGAGATGGATGAGCTCCTTTCAAGTCCTTATCGGAGGCGGAAGAGGCTTCGCTAGAGCAGCCCTTCTCTGAAGAAGTTGTCTCGGCTTTGAAGAGTACAAGGTAGCGTCTTCTTTTTTGACGCCTGTTAATAATACTTATACTTTACTTATCAAAAAAAAAAAAGAGGGGATAAAGCCCAGGGGCCGGATGGGTTCTCTTTAGATTTCTTTAAGCACTGTTGGGAGGTGGTTAGGGAGGATATAATGCAGGTTTCACTCTTTTTTCGAGACGGTTGAGTTTGAAAAAAGCCTCAATGCCTCCTTTATTGCCCCTTATTCCGAAAAAAAGGGTGCAGATGAGTTGAAGGATTTTAGGCCAATCAGTGTTGTCGGGGGAATATATAAGATGATAGCAAAGGTGCTAGCAACTCGTCTTAGGAGGGTAATTGGTAAGGTGATTTCCGAGTCCCAACATGCCTTTGTGGGGGACCGCCAGATTTTGGATGCAGCTTTAATAGCTAACGAGGTGGTGGATGCTAGGATAAGGAGTGGGGTTCCGAGGTTATGCTAGTTAGATATAGAGAAGGCAAACAACCATGCAGAGTAGAAATTTCCGATGTAGAATGGGGTTTGGAGAATGATGGAGAAGGGGGATTTTCTTTTCCATATTCTCAGTTTTGGTTAATGGGGAACCGGAGGGTTACTATTCGTGTTCGAGGGGCCTTCAGCAAGGGACCCCCCTCTTTGTTCCTGTTTATCGTGATAATGGGGGGATTAAGCTGACTCATTGATAAGGCACTGGAGGGAGGATTTATTTAGGGGTTTGGAGTAGGTAGAGGGACATCAAATGATGAATATTTCGTACTTACTGTTTCGCAGATGACACTGGTTTTTTGTGACGGTAATAGATCTTAGCTGGGATATCTCCTATGGGTTCTATCATTTTTTTAGGCGACGTCCGGGTTGAAAATCAATATTTCTAAATGTGAGATAATTCTGGTAGGTGAGGTGGTGGACATGGGGCAGTTAGTCACATTTTTTGGGTGAAAGTTCTGCGTGTCTGCCAACCATATAGCTGGAACTCCCGTTGGGTGCTCATTTCAAAAGTGTTGCAACATGGACTTCGGTGATTGAGAGGTTTGAAAGAAAGTTAGCAGGTTGAAAGAGACATCTTTTGTGGAAGGGAGGTTGTCTGACCTTGATAAAAGGCACCTTATCCAATCTCACCACTTATTGTTTTATCCCTATTGGTGGCTCCTAGTTTGGTCGCCAGGAGGATGGAAAAATTGGAGAGAGATTTCTTTGGGAAAGGGGGACGGAGGAGCGGAAGTATCACTTAGTAAATCGGTGCGTTCCAATGTGCGAAGCGGAGGATTGGGAATAAAAAATCTGAAGAATTTCAGAATTTCAAAGAGGGGTTGGGGAATCCACCAAACACTCTATTTACCCTATTTAGAGTGAGCACCCACTTTAGTTCTCCCCTAAACTCGAGAAAAAGACTGTGTTTTGAAAACGAAAAGTGTCTCTGATACGAGGCATCGCAGAGAATCTGAATAGAAGGAAGCAGAGCCTCAAGCCTGAGCAAAGCGCATCCTCTTGGGGGAGCACTCCGACAGTGCTCTTCCACTTTTAGCCAACAAAGTGAAAAGGTGCTTCAAGCCAAGAAGTGAAGTAGCGGAAAGGGCAAGGAGTTTACTTTTCTCCCCTATGAAAGGCCTTTTTCAGCTGCTAAGATAGAAAACTTTTTCTATTTGCTTTTTGATTCAAGAGTGGTACTTGTGATGAGGTGCATCCAGACTTAGTCTTTTGATCTTCAAGGAATTCAGCCTGTCTTTTGATTTTCCTTAGTGTTTTGATTTTCTCTCTTATCCATATCTTCATGCATTTATTTTATCTTGTCTTTTCATATGCCCTAGACTCCCCATTTTGCAGCCTATATAAAGGGGATGTTATTCCATTGGTGGACATCGACTTTTATGCAAGAACAATTCAATTATTTCTTCTTTAGAAAACAGCCGTAGTTGTTTGTTTTCTTGTTATTTTCTCGTCCGATTGAACGAAATAAATCACCCGTCAGTTCGTACGTTAACGAACTTGACTTCTTCCTACCCCATCCTACATCAGTCGGTATCAGAGCAGGTTGTTGCAATTTTTCTAAAAATTGCAGTCCTGTCACCCTCGCTGCTTCTGCTGATCTATCAAACCCTTCGATCACCGCCTTCACTTCATAAATCTCTTTGGTTCATCGCGTCAATGGTTGAAGAACTCAACACGGACCAGTGTTTTGCAGCTCTAGTCCAGTGAATTACAGCCCTGGCAGATGAGACACGTGCTTCTATTCAGGAAATTTTGGCTGCCCTTCGTCTTGTAGGACAGCCACGTGACAATCCAGAACCAGTCCCAAACATCGCACACCAGCGACCACCAGTTCATGCTGATGTTATCCAACCACATCCAGGTCACTTTCCCCGCAGAGATGATTATGATGGATATCACATCAAGGCTGAAATTCCAAATTTTAATGGTAGCTTGGAGATAGAGTCGTTCCTTGATTGGCTAGGTTGAATGGTTCTTTGAGATTATGGAAGTTAGTGAAGAAAGAAAGGTGTCTTTTGTTGCATATAAATTACGGGGAGGTGCAGGAGCTTGGTGGCAGAATCTGCGAGAAGAACGTTACCGCCTTCGCCAACCTCCAGTTCGAGAGTGGCCTTTGATGAAAGAGTTATTGCAGCAAAGATTTCTTCTGCGTGATTATACTCAGAACCTGTACCGCCAGTTACTCGATTGCCATCAAGGCAATCGTTCAGTGGCCAATTATACAGAAGAATTTCTGCGATTGACAGCTCGGTGCAATATTCAGGAAGATGGCGATCAACAGGTTGCTAGATATGTCAGGGGATTAAAACCTGAAATTCAGGTATGTATTGGTGTTCAGGCCATTCTGTCCCTGATAGATGCTCGAGAAATGGCAGCCCGAGCATAGGCTCGATTATCTCAACCACCACCACGATTTACCTATTCTCGACGAACTCATTCGGATACTCAACCACACCCACCCCTAGCTGCACAGCAGCGTCCACCTGCATTTGCACCTATCCGACCATTTGTGTCATCCGGTACTGAGGCCAGACGTGGCCCATCTGAAACCCAACAGACTCGATGCCTATCCTACCGTTAGACCAGTTAACCAGATTCCATACCAGCATCCACAACCGATTAAATGCTACAGATAATCAGCTAGGGCACAAGTCTAATGAGTGTCCTAGTTGTAGGCCAGTTCACATGGTTGATACTGCAGTTGAGGTTGCACAAAGAGACCTAGGTGATGAAGAGCAGAACTATGAAGCTGATGATGTATGTGGTGACGAGCATGATGATTATGTGTTCGTTGTTCAGCGCACTTTTTATTCGCCCAAACAGGAGGACCCAAGTCAGCGCAGATGAATTTTTCAAGCAAAATGTCGATTGGGGAAAATGTTTTGCAGCATGATCATTGATAGTTGCAGCTGTGGGAACTTGATTGCTCAGAAATTGGTTGACCAGTTACAACTCCCAACTGAACCACACCTGACTCCGTATCAGATTGGTAGGATCCAAAAAGGTCCAAACGTATTTGCAAAGTCCCATTGGCCATGGGTAAATTATATTCAGACGATGTCTTCTGCGATGTTGTTGATATGGATGCATGTAAGATTTTATTGGGCCGTCCTTGGCAGTATGATGCTGCTCACAAGGGCCGAGATAATATTTACATGTTCCAGTGGCAAGGCAAGAAGATTGTAATTGCACCGTTAGGTAGTCCAAAGTTACCTTCTAAAGTGGAAGGGCAGACATTCCTCTCTCTCTCAGAATCTAATGGTTCTTTTATGGCGGATGTGAAAGAAAATGGTGGTGCCTATGGTTTGGTTGTTAAACCTCACTACGGTGAATCAGAGATTCCTGAAGTTGTTCATCAGAATTTCCACAGCTCACTGCAGAACCTTCTCAGCTACCTCCTTTGCGTGATATTCAGCATCACATTGACTTTATTCTTGGTGCCAGATTACCCAACCTACCCCATTATCGTCTTAATCCTGAGGAGGCCAGAATTCTACAAGAAAAGGTGGAGGATTTGGGCATCTACGTGAGAGTATGAGCCCGTGTGCAGTGCCTGCTTTGTTGGTGCCAAAGAAGGGTAACCAGTGGCGTATGTGTGTGATAGCCGAGTTATCAGCTATCATCAGGCTCAGTTGTCTTTACCAAAATTGATTTGGCGAGCGGTTATCATCAGATTCGTATCCGCCCAGGGGATGAATGGAAGACTGCTTTCAAGACCAAGGAAGGGTTATATGAATGGCTCGTGATGCCATTTGGTCTTTCTAATGCACCCAACACATTCATGCGACTTATGAATCAGGTGCTTAAACCATTTCTCAATAAATTTGTTGTCGTCTACTTCGATGATATTCTTATATACAACAAAAGTATTGAGGAACATGAGGGCCATCTTAGACACGTTATGACTGTTCTCCGAGACAATTAGCTTTACATTAATTTGAAGAAGTGTCATTTCATGGTAAATCGTGTTTTATTCTTGGGGTATGTGATTAGCAAAGGATGGCATTGAGGTTGATACGCAGAAAATCCAGGCCATTGTTGAGTGGCCTACCCTTACCACCATCGCTAAGGTACGCAGTTTTCATGGTTTGACAACATTTTATAGGCGTTTTATTCAAAATTTTAGTAGCATTGTTGCACCTATCAAGGACTGTCTAAAGCAGTCTCGTCCTTTCGCATGGACCCCCGAGGCCACATGAACTTTTGAGGTGATCAAATAAAAACTCACTTGTACTTGCATTACCTAATTTTGACAAGGTGTTTGAGGTGGAATGTGACGCTTGTGGGACAGGTGTAGGAGGAGTTGTATCACAGGAAGGCTGCCCCGTTGCCTTTTTCAGTGAGAAGTTCAATGAGTCATGCGAAAGCTGGCCTACTTATGATCAGAAACTTTTTGCTGTTCTTCGTGCCTTTAAAAATTGGGAACATTATTTACTGCCTAAAGAGTTTGTGTTATATTCTGATCATCGGTCATTAGTGCATTTTCGGTTTCAGCGGGATCTTAAAAATAAAATGCATGTTCGATGGGCAGCTTACTTTGATCAGTTCAATTATGTGATTAAGCACAAGTCAGGTGTATCTAATAGGGTCGCTGATGCTTTGAGTCGGCCTGCAGCTCTTCTTGTCATTGTAAGCAATGAGGTTATTGGGTTCGACTTTCTCCCTGAACTTAATGTTGATGACCCAGATTTTGGAGGTATTTGGTCCAAGCATCTTGCCAAGCAACTTACAGAAGACTTCTTGATTCAGGATGGCTATCTGTTTAAAGGGAATTGACTGTGTATTCCGCGGACTTCATTACGGGAAAAACTTATTCGTGAGCTTCATGCTGGAGGACTTGGTGCTCATTTGGGTCAGGAAAAAACCATTGAACGACATGAGGAGAGGTATTTTTGGCCCCAGTTGAAAAGGGATGCTGGGAGGATTGTGCAGAAGTGTTCTATATGTCAAACTGAAAAGGGACATAGCCAGAACACTGTACTGTATGCCATTGCCTATTCCAGAACAGCCTTAGGAGGATCTATCTATGGATTTTGTTCTAGGTCTGCCGCGTACACAAAGAGGCTTTGATTCTATATTTGTTGTGGTGGATCGTTTTTAAAAAATGGGCCATTTCATTCCATGCAAGCAAACTACTGATGCGCCCCATGTTGCAAAGATATTTTTTCAAGAAATAGTTCGACTGCATGGTATACCTCACACCCTTACTTCTGATCGTGATTCAAAGTTTCTTGCTGTATTCTGGACTACTTTGTGGAAACTTTTTGGAACAGAGCTGAAATTCAGCAGTTCAGCTCACCCCCAAACAGATGGGCAAACTGAGGTAGTCAATCGTACTTTGGGAAACTTGCTACGGTGCTTGTGTGTCGAGAAGAAAAAGCAGTGGGATGCTGCTTTGGCTCAAGCAGAATTTGCCTATAATAGCGGGCATGTCACCGTTTGCCATTGTCTACAGAAGAGCTCCGGCTACCACTGTTGACCTTACCAAGCTTCCTAAGGATCTTAAGAAGAGTGAAGCTGCAGATTTATTGGCTCATCATCATGTGGATACAATTGCAGAAGTAAAGAAAATGTTGGAGCATACGACTGCTAGCTATAAGGCCGCAGCTGACCAGTACTGTCGCACAAAGCTCTTCCAAGTTGGTGATATGGTGATGGTTTATCTGCCCAAAGAGCGAGGAGGGGGACAGCACAAGCTTGATTCTCGTAAAATTGGTCCTTCAAGATTCTCAAGAAGATTAATGATAATGCCTACATCTTAGATTTACCTGATCACATGCGGATTCTAACAGGTTCAATGTTGCTGATCTCTACCCGTATTATTCAGACGACAATTCTGGGTTGACTTGTCAGCTAAGTGGAAGGGAATGATGAGGTGCTCCAGACTTAGTCTTTTGATCTTCAAGGGGATGAATTCAGCCTGTCTTTTGATTTTCCTTAGTCTTTTGATTTTCTCTCTTATCCGTATCTTCATGCATTTATTTTATCTTGTCTTTTCCTACGCCCTAGACTCCCCATTTTGCAGCCTATATAATGGGGAGGTTATTCCATTGTTGGACATCAACTTTTATGCAATAACAATTCAGTTTATTTCTTCTTTAGAAAACAGCCGTAGTTGTTTGCTTTCTTGGTATTTTCTCGTCCGAATGAACGAAATCAATCACCCGTCCGTTCGTACGTTAACGAACTTAACTTCTTCCTACCCCGTCCTACATCAACTTGCTTCCCCAAGGACAAGACGGCTTGGAAACTCTTCTTCGTATTATTTGGCGTGGGATATCTTTCTCTTTTTGCTTGGTGGGTAGGTTAGGAGCTCTTCAAAACCCCTATTGAGAACTGAGAAGATAGGGTCGCCTCTAAGATCAAGAGTGGCTCGTTAAGATTTCGTGCCTCAGACCGTCCTCGTAAATTCAGCCTAACAAAAGGACCAACTTTGAGTTCCCTTTCATTGCTATTTACTTTTTTTGTTCGAAGCTCCGCGGGAACGACGGCTGGAAGATTTATTTCCTAGTGGGATGATTTAACCGGGACAAAGGATGAAGAAGAGGTATATTAAGGTTCTGTATTTGACTCCGGGGACTACGTGATCTATTGTCTCTATTGGCTACTTTTTCTTTCATCCCTGACACCCATTCTTCTCTTCCCAAGCCCGGACTTCCCCCCCTCTCTTTCTTGTTGACAGTGACATCAGATTTGGGAACAGGGGAAAACATGTAAAGGAAAAGTGAAATGGAAGTGGAGATATATGGTGGATAGAGGGCGTTGTGGAGAAAGGTCGTGGAGGGAAAGTATGGAGAAGGGAGTCATTTATGGTATCCAAGGGTAGTTTCTTCATCTCATGGGGTGGGTGTTTGGAAGGAAATTATGAAAGGGTGGGACTCTTTTAATTGCTGAATTGCTTTTGAGATAGGAAACGGTGACAAAGTTAGATTTTGGAAAGATAAGTGGTGTGGAGATGCAAAGTTGCAGCATATATTCCCAAGATTGTATAATTTAATTCTTGATCAGGAGGAATTGGTGAGCTCAATCGTGGTACATCAGAATGGCAGCATTTGTGGAATCCCAGATTTCGAAGGGAGCTGTAAGATTGGGAATTTGAAGAAATTAGCCAGCTGTTTGAGATGCTATATGCTACTAAAAGGTCAGCGTTGATGGCGGACATAGTAGTATGGACAAGGTTGAAGAGTAGAATTTTTCGGTGAGCTCTTATTATTCTTGTTTAAATGAGAGGGTCTGCCTTAATTTTCCTTGGAAGGAAATTTGGGGGTCGAGGGTGCCAAGTAAAGTTGGTTTCTTTGCTTGGGAAGCTGCGAGGGAGGCCCTTCTGACAGCGGATAACTTGAGAGCTTGTGGCTGGACCTTAGTCAATCGGTGCTTTTTGTGTAAACAAGAGGAAGAGATTGTCAATCATCTTCTTCTACACTGTTTGGTTGCGAGGGAATTATGGCAGTCTGTATTTAGTTTGGTGGGCATCTTGTGGGTCATGCCAGAAAGTGTTATTCAGCTCTTCTGCGAGGATGGTCCATACATATGAGCAGAAGGAAGAATATGTGTTGAGCTACAGCCCCTCTAGTGTGATATGGTGGAATATTTGGTTGGAAAGAAATAGGAGGATTTTTGACGATGAATCTGGACCGTATTAAGACGAACTTATTTTGTTAATATTATGAATAGTTTTTTTGGCTTTATAATTATTTTGTCTTGTTTATTGCCCGTGTACAAGGACGCACACCTAATTTGACGCTTTTTTAATATACTTTTACTTATAAAACAAAAAAAAACAATGAGTGTCTTGGATTTTTTTGTTTGAAAAGCGCACAACAAATGCTGCTGCTGCATTTTCGGAGTTCTGTTTGTGGATTTCAATTTGGCACTTTTTTTTGCTGCCTTAGCCTTGATGAGGGGGTTTAATCTGAATTTTAGCAGATTTCTTTTTCTTTCCATCTTGTATGTTCTTTTTTAGTTTTCCGTTTCAAGTTTCTAGAGCCTCAAGTAATTATACCAAGAGGTTGCAAAGGGAGTTGTAGATGATGTTAAACATGTTGACCGTAGTTTTAAGGTGAGACTCATGTTACAGATTGGGAGTATCTCGTCTTGTGGCAGTGTTGGTGGCATGATAAGGCCACTACTGATTTACCGTTCAATCTGCATTACTTGCTAAAATGGTGATCTGAAAAACTCCATGTCTTGGAAGCTCTATGACACTAACTATCCTTTTATATCTCATCTTTCGGCTACAACTCTTTGAAACCTATATACATTTTGGTCGTTCTCTCCAAGGTAGTAACTGATGCAGCATACTAACCTCTTTCAACTTCTCTTTTCATTTGAATCTTGTTAGAAAATAAGGGTAGTTTGGTAATTGTGTTATTAGGGTATATGTTATATATATATATATACACGCTTATTGTTTAATAAAAAAAAGACGCAGAGTTTGGAGACTGCGTAATATTGTGATGCCCAATTCCCTGACGCTGCCTGCTCTTCTCTTCTTCTTCTTCTTTATATCTGATAACGTGGTATAAGAGCAGTAGTGGTGAGATTCCGAGACCAGGGTTAGGCTCGGAATAGCCAGTCGAACAGTCTGTGTAATTCGTTTGCCGTTTCCATTGAACCTAAGCGCGAGTCTCCAATTTTACAAGGTGCCCTAGGTTTCGGATTTCATCTGCCAAACAGGCTTAGGTTCAATCGTAGAATAGGATTTTGCAAGCAGGTTTCGAACCCTAGCTCTCGGGTTCAGTGTGGGTAACTCGAATTTGGTGCCCTAGGTTTTGGATTTCGAACCCTGGCTCTCGGATTCAGTGTGGATGGTTGAATTTGTGTCTGATTAAGAATATTGGGACACGGACTGGTTGTTTGTGACACAACAGAGTTCTTCCTGGTTGCTTGAGCGACTGATTTGATACTTGTAGGTTGCTGGTCTAATTTATTTTGTCATTTTGTGTGTATTTCAATGGCTGAGGATGCATCTTCGTCGGGACCAATTATGACAATTGTTTCTAACCAAAATAGATTGATTGACATTATCTTGGAGGCAGACGGATCTAATTTTGCGGAATGGCGATATTTAGTTCAGGTGAATATGGGTGGTTTACGAAAAGAAGAACATCTTGTTGAAGATTGTCCTATTGATGCAAAGGTGGCTAAGGTATGGTTGGATGATGACACGGTGTTGTTTCCGAAGATTGTGAATTGTATTAGTAGGAAAATTATACTGTCTATGCAACACTGCAAAACAGTTAAGGAGCTGTGGACACTCTTGCATAAATGGTTCTCTGGATCAAGTAACTTAAATAGGTTGTACAATCTGTCACAAGAAGTTCATTGTCCTAGTCAGAAAGGGCGGAGTATTATGGATTATTATTATGATTTCATGCGTATGAGCGAGGATTTCACTGCCGCTATGCCTATTTCTGATGATATTGAGGAGATGAAAGCTCAACGTGAAAAGTTGATGTTTAGGCGGCTATCGATTGGAGAAAGTGTATGATATGGTTCGATCTCGGTTATTATCAAATAAAGATTTGGGTACCTTGTCGATGCCTTTGATAGACTTTGGCGATCGCGAGGAATGGTGAGTCATCACACGTGGAGGTATCGATAAATCAGCATTAGTTTCCTGAGGAATGGTTATCGTGGAGGTAGAGATGGAGGCCGTGGTGGTTTTCGAGGTGGAACTTCGTGGTGGTAGAGTGTCAGGAGGTCGTGGAGGACCTAGAGTGTGTTACAAGCGTGGAGAATGGGGTCATTTCAAAAGCCGTGTCCTAAGCCTCTCGCTCGGCGGAATTGGAGTATCAAGCAAAAAGAAGCGGTCTAGATTCGCTCATGCTTCGAAATCCGAGCAAGTTTGTCAACCGGAGACCCATAATGTTGTTATGAATGATGAGGAGTTTGCCAGGTTTACACAGTACCAGATGTCTCAGCAGCCTTCTTCCTTCTCTTCCAAAGCAACTCTAGCCAAGTCAGGTAAACCCATCACATGTCTTTTGTCTTCTTTGGGCTTGGGTAATTGACTCGGGGCTCGATCATATATTTGAAATTCGAGTTTGTTATCTACTTATGAGTTCGTCGAATAAGTTTACTATGGTTACTCTTCTTGATGGATCCTCTTCGAAGTCTTGGGTAGTGGTAGTACTACTGCCGCTTCTTTATCATTGACATCTGTGTTATACTTGCCCAAGTTTCCTTATAATCTAATATCCGTTGGTCAACTCACAAAGAGCTTAAATTGTTGTGTTTCTTTCTTTCCTACTTATTGTCTTTTCCAGGATCTGAGGACTTGGGAGATTATTGGTAAAGGAAGTGAATCTGATGGATTGTACCTGCTCGATGAAGTTGTTGCTGCGCACTCTTCTACCGTTGCTTCAGTTGCATGTCAAAGTACTTTGTCCCCTCTCGAGCTACATTGTCGTTATGGTCATCCGTCGTTACCTGTCCTAAAAAAAATTGTGTCCTGAAGTAGGGTCTATTTCTAGTTTACCTTGTGAGTCGTGTGAGTTTGCTAAACACCATCGTGTGTCGTATCCTCCTAGAGTTAATAAGCGGTGCGTCCTATTTGAGTTAGTTCACACTGATGTTTGGGGTCCTTGTAACGTACCTTCCAAATCAGGGTTTCGATATTTTGTTACTTTTGTGGATGATTATTCCAGAAGTACTTGGCTTTATTTAATGAAATTTAGAGATGAGTTGTTTAAGTTATTTTGCCCTTTTTGTGCTGAGATAAAAACTCATTTCAATTGTTTGGTTCAGAATCTTCATAGTGATAATGCTATGGAATACTTTTCTGGTATTTTCTCTTCTTATATGTCTCAAAATGGAATCATTCATCAGTCTTCATGTATTGTCACCCCACAACAGAATGGTGTTCTTTGAGCAAGAATCGCCATCTCTTGGAAGTTGCTAGGGCATTGATGTTTGAGATGAATGTTCCTAAGTCCTTTGGCGATGCTGCCTTTCTTATCAATCGTCTTCCATCATCGTTCTTAAAGGAGAAATACCATATATTACGTTCTTCGTCCATCGCGATCGTTGTTTCTCGTTTCTCTAAAGTATTTGGTTGCACTTGTTTTGTCGGGATGTTCGTGCAACGGTTGGTAAGTTAGATCGAAGAGCTCTCAAGTGTGTCTTTCTTGGATACTCTCGAACTTCAAAAAGGATATCGTTGTTATTCTCGGATGCAGGTCGGTACTTAGTGTCTGTGGTGTCACTTTCTTTGAGTCTAGCAGTATTTTGGTCGGTCATCGTCTTACGAGTTTGAGTTTGTCTCTCCCGATGATTTTCTCACTTATACATTGGTTCGTTCCCATAATCCCGAGGTGGTGTTGATCTTTGAGGCTACTTCTCGCCCTCCATAACTCAAGTGTATACTCGGCGCACACTGTTTCAATCCAAGAACCGGTTGTTGCGGATTCTCCAGCAATTCACTCGATATCTCCCACGTCATCGACCCGTCTCTTGATCTCCCCATGGCGCTCAGAAAAGGTACACGTACTTGTGTTAAATCCTATCACCTCTTGTGTCTCGCATGCTCACTTGTCATAGTCTTCTCGTTCATTTATTGTTTCTCTTGATTACATTGTCACCCCTAAAAATGTGTCTCAAGCTTTGTCTCATAGTGGTTGGAAGTCCGTATGGAAGAGGAAATGAGAGCTCTTGAGGCTAATGAGACACAGGACTTGGTAACACTTCTGACGGTAAGAAGGCTATTGGATGTAAATGGGTGTGCGTAGTTAAAATGAATCCCGATGGTAATTTTGCTCGGTTAAAAGCTCGATTGGTTGCAAAGGGTATGCTGAAGTGTATGGTGTTGATTATACGATGATACTTTTCTCTGTTGCTAAGCTCACTGCTCGTCTTCGATATTGTTAGCTGCTTCTAATAAGCGGGCCTCAGTATCGGTTGGATGTCAAGAATGCATTCCTTCATGGTGATTTGCGAGGAGGTTTACATGGAGCAACCTCAGGGGTTTGTTGCTCGAGGGAGTATGTGAATAAAGTATGTCGGTTACGAAAGTCATCAGTATGGGTTGAAACAGATCTTCGCGGGCTTGGTTTGGCGTCAGTCTTTGTCGTGCTAGAGTTTGGGCTCTGATCCTATGTGTGATAACACCGTGTTCTTCGGCGGACTAGCGGTGTATTGTTTTGGTTGTTTATGTAGATGATATTGTGATCACAGGTAGTGATACGGTAGTGATACATGGTATCAAGCACTCAAATCGTGTCTTCAAACAAAATTTCAAACAAAGGACTTGGGTATCAGAAAGTACTTTCTTGGGATCGAAGTGATACGGTCCAAGAAAGGGATCTTTTGTGTCAAAGAAAATATGTCCTTGATTTACTTGAGGAAGTTGGAATGCTTGGAGTGAAACCGTGTGACACTCCGATGGATCTAATGTCAAACTTGTGAGAAGGGAGATGTTCGAGGATCCGAGCGATACCTGGACATTGGTTGGTAAGTTGAATTATCTTGTAGTAACTCGTCTAGATATTGCTTTTCCGGTGAGTGTAGTGAGTCGGTTCATGGCAGCCCCTATTACTACATTTGGAATGCATTGATTCGAATTGTGAAATATTTGAAAGGAGCACCGGGTAGATGTATATTGTATGCGAATCATGGGCATACACGGGTAGAGGCATTCTCGATCTTTGATTCGGTGATCACGAGATGATAGTAAGTCAACTACGGATATTGTGTGTTTGTGGGCGGAAATCTTGTATCTTGGAAAAGTAAGAAACATAGTGTGGTGGCGAGATCAAGTGCAGAGTCTGAATATCGTGCTATGGCTCAGACAACCTGTGAACTTATGTGGATACAACAATTGATGGAGGAGATTGGATTTAAGGTTCCTCTGTCTATGAGATTGTGGTGTGATAATCAGACAGCCATGCATATTTCTATAAATCCAGTTTTCCACGAAAGGACTAAGCATATAGAGGTTGATTGTCATTTCATTCGAGAAAAGATCCAACAGAATCTTGTCTCCACCTCATATGTGTGTGCGGAGAACAACCGGTGATATCTTGACTAAAGGCTTGACAAAGTTAAGGGTGGATTATATTTGTAACAAGCTGGGCATGATAAATATCTATGCTCCAGCTTGAAGGGGAGTGTTAGAAAATAAGGGTAGTTTGGTAATTGTGTTATTAGGGTATATGTTATATATATATATATATATATATATATATATATGCTTATTGTTTAATAAAAAAAAGACGCAGAGTTTGGAGACTACGGAATATTGCGATGCCCAATTCCCTGACGCTGCCTGCTTTTCTCTTCTTCTTCTTTATTTCTGATAACAAATCTATACTCCTGCCTTCTATCTCCGGCTATTTCCCGCATCTAGACATGTGATGTTAAGCCCTAGATCTCTCTTTGCCGAACCGGCCCTCTTCACTTACTGATATTGTAGGTGTCAAAAGGAGGACATAAAGAACATCCCCATGGCCTATGTATAGGTCCGCCTTTATGTTATATATATATATATATTGTTTTTCTTTGATAACAGAGGAGAAATGCCACCAAAGAAGGGCCACAGTAGACTCGCCTATGAGACTAAAAAACTGCCCCTCGCCAATGGATCAACACAAAGCCAGAAATGTAGCCTGGGAAAAATGATCCTAAGCTATGGCCCCGTAGGGCCTTTATTTATTTTATTCAAAGTTCACATGCAATTATTTTTCCAGTGTAATTTTCTATGGCTTTCTTTCAGCATTGCTGGGAGATTATCAAGGAGGATATGATGAGGGTATTGCACTGTTTTCAAGAGAACTTGTGCTTTGAGAGAAGCCTGAATGCTTCTTTCATTACTCTAATTCCAAAGAAGAAAGGGGCGAAGGATTTGAGTGATTTCAAACCTATTGGTTTAGTGGGTGGAGTTTACAAATTAATTGGGCCAAAATATAAATAGTCCCCCAAAGTATCCACTCAATCCCAAAGTGCACCCCAACGTTACCATATTGCCATATTGAACGTTACCTTTTGTTCCAATTTGCACCTTGATCTGATGGTTTTGAAACCAGATGAGTTTTAAACACTAGATTTTGATATAGCCAAGGGGACAAAAGGTAACGTTGGATGGCAATATGGGAAAAAATTAGGTTGGGGTGTACTTTGGGATTGAGTGAATACTTTGGGGGGCTATTTATATTTTGGCCAATTAATTGCTAAGGTGCTATCTTTGCGATTAAGGAAGGTGCTTAGTAAAATTATCTCAGTGAAACAACATGCTTTTGTGGGGGATCGTCAAATTGTGGATGCATCTTTTATAGCGAATGAGGTTGTGGAGGCTAGGCTTAAAAGTGGAGATCCGGGTAAGATGTGTAAGTTAGATATTGTGAAGGCTTATGATCATGTCAATTGGGATTTTCTCTTGTACTTACCGGAGAGGATGGGGTTCGGTCTTAAGTGGCGGAAGTGGATCCTCTTTTGTATCTCGACTGTTCGATTTTCGGTGTTGGTGAATGGTGACCCTGTCGGCTTTTTTGCTAGTTCGAGGGTGTAAAGAAACGGAGAAGAGAAGAAGAAGAATATGATTTGGAAGCCTTAACACTAAAAATGTTAGACTATGGTATTTATATATACGTGCATATAATAGACAATAAGTTACACATAACACCCTTTCATTATACCCCTTATTCGCTAACACTCCCCCTCAAGCTGGAGCATAAATATCATGCATGCCCAGATTGCTACTCATATAACGCAACCTATGTCCAACCACTGACTTTGTCAGAACATGAGCCAGTTGATCACCGGACTTGACATAGCTTGTGACAATAATCTTTTGTTGTAGCTTCTCGCGAATGAAATGACAGTCAACCTCAATATGTTTTGTGCGTTTTTGAAACACAGGGTTCGATGCAATATGGATGGTTGCTTGATTGTCACACCATAGCTGCATAGGTGTTGAACTACCAAACCCCATCTCCTCAAGTATTTGGCGAATCCACATCAATTCACAAGTCGACTGAGCCATGGCCCTATATTCTGCCTCCGCATTGGATCTCGACACAACGTGCTGCTTCTTGCTTTTCCAAGACACTAAGTTGCCTCCATCAAATATACAATATCCCGTGGTTGACTTCTTACTAATAGGACATCCAGCCCAATCAGCATCACAAAAACCCTCAACTCTTATGTGCCCATGATCTCGATAAAGTAACCCACGGCCTGGAGCTCCTTTGAGATATCAGAGGATTTTTGTACAACACCTCCCGGTGAGTAGATCGTGGAGTCGACATAAACCGACTTTACTTCGCAAACGCAATGTCCTGGTCTAGTCACGGCTAAATAGTTCAACTTCCAAGCGTGCGATACCTCTCCGGATGATTCAATTCTTCACCATCATCATCTCTAAGCTTCACATTAGCATCCATACGAGTCTCAGCTGGTTTTGCCCCTAACATCCCAGTGTTAGTAAGTAAGTCCAGTACATACTTCCGTTGAGAAAGAAAGATGCCTTGTTTCGAATGGGCAACTTCAATTCCCAAAAAATACTTGAGGTTCCCAAGATCTTTTGTTTGAAATCTTTCTTGAAGGAAAGACTTTAGAGCATAAATTCCCACACTATCTCCGCCAGTAATGACGATATCATCAACATACACAACCAAGAGAATACACCTTGCTTCAGACTGTCGATAAAAGACTGAATGATCACTGCTGCACCGCATAAGGCCAAACTCTAACACAACTTCACTAAATCGACCAAACCAAACTCGAGGAGATTGTTTCATACCATACAATGACTTTTTTAACTTGCACACCATCCCTGACTCCCCCTGAACAACAGAACCAGGAGGTTGTTCAAGATAAACCTCTTCGTGCAGGTCACCATGAAGAAAAGCATTTTTGACATCTAGTTGGTGAAGCGGCCAGTGGTATGATGCAGCAAGAGAAACAAGCAACCTAACAGAAGCCAACTCTGCAACTAGAGAGAAAGTTTCGGAATAATCCACACCATAAGTTTGGGCATAACCCTTCGCAACCAGACGAGCCTTCAATCGAGCAAGGGAACCATCAGGATTCACTTTCACTGTGAAAACCCACTTACAACCAATTGCCTTCTTATTATTCGGCAAAGGTATCAAATCCCAAGTCTGATTCTACTCAAGAGCCTTCATCTCCTCTTCCATAGCGGTTCTCCAACCAGGGTGAGCCACTGCCTCAGACACAGACTTAGGAATAGGATAAGACTCGAGAGAACTAATGAAGGAAGAAGTAGAAGAAGACAAACCAAAATAACTAACGTAGTCAGCAATGGAATATTGTGCACAACTACGCTTACCCTTGCGAAGAGCAATCGGAACATCTAGATTAGATAGTGGTGGCACAGGAGTGCTAGGATCTGTAAAAGAGAGGGTTGGCTCGGTAGTGACCACCTCAGGAGGAGCAGAAGGAGGTCCCTCTCGTTGACGGCGAGAGAAAACTTGCTGAATGGGGGGATGATAGGGAGGTACAGGAGGTGGTATAGGGGCTGCTTCGGACTGTACAAGGTGATAGACAAGGAAATCATCATTTGAGTCCGAAGAGGATGGGTCAACAGAAGGTAGATGTTAGAATGATTGAGATTCAAAAAAGGTGACATCAAGAGAAACGAGATAACGATTCAACTCGGGAGAAAACAATGATACCCTTTTTGAGACCGAGAGTAGCCAAGGAAGATACATTTTGAGAGACTTAGGATCCAACTTGGTTATATGAGGTCGATGATCGCGAACAAAGCAAACACAACCAAAGGTCTGCGGTGACATGGAAAACAACGAACGGGAAGGATATAAGACACGATATGGAATCTCCCCCCCAAGAACCGAGGATGGCATCCTATTAATAAGATGACAGGCAGTCAAAACTACATCAGACCAAAAGGACTTAGGCACATGCATTTGAAAGCTAAGAGCCCTAGCACTTTCCATTAGATGACGATTCTTTCTTTCCACCACCCCGTTTTGTTGAGGTATATAAGTGCAAGAAGATTCATGAGTCATGCCATGGTCATGCATAAAAGTAGAGAAAGGGGTGGAGAAATATTCTTTTGCATTGTCACTACGAAGAATTTTAATTTGCATACCAAACTGGGTATTAATTTCAGCACAAAAACCACAAAAAATGGAGAATAACTCAGAACGATTTCTCATTAAGTAAATCCAAGTTACCCGTGAAAAATCATCGACAAATGTAACAAAATAACGATAACCAAGTTTCGACACTACCGGAGACGGACCCCAAACATCAGAATGAACCAACTCAAACGGGACACAAGCCCTTTTATTGACTCTAGGAAAGTATGAAACACGATGGTGTTTAGCATACTGACAAGCTTCACAATTTAATGTAGACAAAGACTCTAAACTAGGACACAATTTCTTCAAATTCGAGAGACAAGGATGACCCAAACGACAATGAATCTGATGCGGTGTAAGGGAAGTGACACTGGAACATGCAACAGGAGAGACAACATCATCCAACAAGTAAAGCCCTCCTGATTCGCAGCCTCTACCAATAATCCTCTTCGTCGTAAGATCCTGAAAGACGCAAGAATCAGAAAAGAATGAGACGCTACAGTTGTAATCACGAGTTAATTTAGTGATGGATAGTAAATTGAACGGAAAACCAAGGAGGTAAAGGACAGAAGACAAAGATAGAGATGGAGTGATACTAGCGATTCCGCTCCCCTGACCACATGCAACAGACCCATTGGCTAAAGTGACACTAGGCAATATAGAGGAGATAATGCATCATCTCGAATCCAAACCTTCGCACCTTCACCAGTTTTAATAGCCGTGAGATGATCACCCTTTTCCATACCAATAAGACTCTTACTAACCACCTTACGCTACATCATGTAGTTTGTATCATCAAGGCTTTTTATCTGTAAGCTTATTAGGAGTGGTGATCACTGCCGAAACAGTCTCAGAAGTCGACATACCACGCAGAACAGAAGAGGCCCAACAAAGAAAAGGTACCAAGAAACCAAACAAGCAGCAGCAGAGGCACAACACACGACAAACCCAGAAAACTAACCACACAGGCAGACAACCTGAACTTGGGCGAACCAGACGAGATGAATTTTCTGGCGAAATTCCGGCAGAGCCGCGCGTGGCTGAACTCCGCAATGGTGGCGTTTTCGGCGCGCTCCTCCGCTAGAGGTGGCGAATCGATCTGGTGGCGTGGGTCGCAAAAGGAACAAGGAAAGGGGCAAACTGACTCGGCGCACTCAAGTGTACTGTAGATCAAAGTAACTGGCGACAACCTGCCTGCGAACCC
This sequence comes from Codonopsis lanceolata, assembly GCA_013146195.2. Classification (NCBI taxonomy): domain Eukaryota; kingdom Viridiplantae; phylum Streptophyta; class Magnoliopsida; order Asterales; family Campanulaceae; genus Codonopsis; species Codonopsis lanceolata. Next base: position 57,751,844 of record CM028381.1, read on the forward strand.
TTGCGCACAATAGAAACACTCGGGCACAAACACAACTGGCAAACCACAACCTGGGCTGGCCTAGCAATTAAGGTTGCACACTCCGGCAACTCAGAGCATCGCATAGCCTGGCGATGCACAAAAGGAACACGACGTCCTTACCTTTGCATGTAGAGAAAGGAAAAATAAATAAAAAAACAAAAAATAAAAATAGAAGTGTACCAAACCAAGTTTGTTATTGAGAAACCTGCTCTGATACCATGTAAAGAAACGAAGAAGAGAAGAAGAAGAATATGATTTGGAAGCCTTAACACTAAAAAGCTTAGACTAGGGTATTTATATATACGTGCATATAATAGACAATAAGTTACACATAACACCCTTTCATAATACCCTTTCATAATACCCCTTATTCGCTAACAGAGGGGTTGCGGCAAGGAGATCTTCTTTCTCCATTTTTATTTATCATTGTGATGGAGCCTTGAGCAAGATGTTGGATAGAGCCGACTGGGGTGGTTTTTGAATGGGTTTAGTGTGGGTAGAGGTAGTGGAGAGGAGGTGACAGTGTCCCATCTTTTGTTTGCAGATGACACACTTGTATTTTGTGGGGTTGACTCTGATCATTTAGGTTATCATCATCTCGTGCTATTATTCTTTCAAGCGGTTTTAGGCTTGAGAATTAACATCGCAAAAAGCGACATCATTCCAGTTGGAGTGGTGGCTAATTTGTTTCCCTTGGCCAATTTTTTTGGTTGCAAGGTTGGGAGTCTTCCGACCGTGTATCTTGGTTTGCCTTTAGGAGCCAAGTACAAAAGTAAAGAGATGTGGATCTTGGTCATCGAGAAGTTCGAGCGGAGATTGGCAGGTTGGAAAAAACAGTATCTTTCAAAGGGGGAAGGCTAACTCTAGTCAAAAGTACTCTTTCTAGTCTTACTACATATTTCCCGTCTCTTTTTGTGCCTCCCGTTTCAGTTCGGGGTAGGCTTGAAAAATTGGAGAGATTTTATGTGGGATGGGTCCGCGGAGGTGCGGAAGTTTCATTTGGTTAGGTGGGAGAAGGTTTGTGATAGTGTGAAAAATGGAGGCTTGGGTATCAAAAATTTGAAGTTTTTTAATTTGGCTCTTTTGGGGAAGTGGCTTTGGAGATTCGTGGTGGATAGGAATGCTTGGTGGAGGAGAGTGGTGGTGAGCTTGTATGGTGAGGGTGAGCACCTGTCGTTTCCGAAGGATGTTTCTTCTTGTTATGGGGTGGGAGTTTGGAAAGGTATCAAGAAGGGTTAGGCTCAGTTTGAGAGACATATCTCCTTTGAGGTTGGTAATGGGTCCAAAGTTAGATTCTGGAAGGATAAATGGTGTGACGACGTGGAGTTATGGAGATCCTTTCCTGCTTTGTTCAATTTAGCTAGTGAGAAAGATTTCTTAGTTAATTTGATTTTGCATATTGAGGACGTGAAAGTATCTTGGAGTCCCATGTTTCGGAGCGATCTTCAAGATTGATTGGGAGATGGACTCTTGCGTTCAATTTTTTGGCAAGTTATATTCTTACTTTGTGGGACAGCGGGAGGATAGAGCGGTGTGGGTGGGCTCAAAGAGGAGGACTTTTTCTGTTAGATCCTACTATCATATTCTTTCTAACAGAGAGAGGATTGTGTTCCCTTGGAGAAGTATTTGGAAAGCGAAAGCTCCGAGTAGAGTTTTGTTTTTCGCGTGGGAAGCTGCTAGCGAAGCCATCCTTACAGGTGATAATTTGTAGAGACGTCAAGTGACCTATGTTAATTTGTGTTTCATGTGCAAAAGGGGTGATGAAAGTGCGAACCACTTGTTGCTGCTACATTACCCGATTGTGACTATGCTTTGGAATACAATGTTTAGTCTGTTCTCTATTACTTGGGTGATGCCTTGATCAGTTAAAGATCTCCTTTTGAGTTGGTCGTTGTATAAGCGGAGAAGAAGAAGGAATAGCATTTGGCACGCAGTCCCTCTCGGTATTTGGTGGACTATATGGAGGGAAAAGAATAGAAGGGTGTTTGAGGATGAGGAGAGGATGGTGGACAAGTTGAAGGATGAGCTGCTTCGTTTGTTGCTCTTTTGGGGGGCTGAGGATACTAATACTTCCAATATTCATAACATTTCATGTATCGATTTTGTTAATAGTTTTTCTATAGATTAGTCCTATTGTGTATTCTTATAGTTGTACAAGGACGCGTCTCCTGTTTAGATGCTTTGGTATATAATACTGTACTTATCAAAAAAAAAAAAAAAGAGATATGTACTACCTAGGTTTAGCAGATGCATAAAAGAGGTCCTCAGCTTTAGCAAGAATTGCATATTCTTTTTCTTATTTTCTGTTTCTATGTTAAGTTAACGAGTTTGTACTAAATCGTGCAGGGCATAACTCTCATACTTCTTTTGGTACATACTGTATTTCCTATTTCATATGAAGGGGTCCGTCTCTACTGGAAAAATGATGTTAATAAGTTGAAGGTACACAATTGTTGATCTTTCTCATGAAGTTGCTCTGTGAAATCCTCCATTGATTTTCTTGTTGAGTGTAAATTCTTTCATTTTCATACACAGCTTAAATATCCCCGTACAATTCACAAATTAATACTCACTCCATTCTAGGAAAAGAGTCCACTTAATAAAATGATATATCCCCTTAAGAATCACAATTTCTATAACATTTCATCTTTACCCTCCACTTATGTTGTAAGCACATTACTTGTGCTTAGGTATTTTTGTAATTATTAATTACTCAAATGACATTAATATATCCCCTTAATAATTAGACTTTTCAAATGGGGATTCTTTGAGTGAAACGGAGGGAGTAATAGCTAAGCTAAATTAATAAGAAAAATACGCCTTATAAAAGAAAATAAGGTTTAAGAAGAATGTACTCTGGGGTTTTTGATGATTTCTATTAAAACCTAGTAATGAGTGGTGATTTCTTTTAGAATCACAAAATCAATCGCATGTAAACTCCAAAATTGGTAGTCCTATCCCTTTTTAGGAAATCTGTATCTTAATTTTCTGATGCTTACATAAAAATATTATTGATTCTAGTTGTAAGTTTACTGTCTGCATTTATATTAACGTGTCTATTGATTATACTGATTTATTGTTATACTTCTTGTTGCCTTCTCAGGTCCTTTCCCTGTTAATTCTGGTTGCTGATTTTATAATCTATGTTCTCTATATATCTCCAGTGGCATTCTATTCTCTTCCATTTAGGATTGCACCTTATATTCGGGTTGTTTTTTTCATCTTGTACATCAGGTACGATCTGCTAATTTTCTTTCATGTGTTTTTCTTTTTTTTGCTCAAGAGTCATTGACGTATTTATAATCTTTGTTTTTGCTTTGACTCTTCAGATTTGTTTTTGTTTTTCTTTGATCCTGTTGATCAATCATTGGTACTACTTTTTGGTTATTCGCAATCCTTGCCTTTCTCAAAATTTGCAATATTTATTATTGTTAAGCTTGATATACATTGTTGAACCCCTATCTAATAGCTTAAGCTTTTAGATGAGTTGGTAACTTAACCTGCAATCAGAGCTTTGGTTTGGCAAGGTCATGGGTTCGAGTCGTCGTGCTTGCATTTGTTACCCGAAGTATTGTGAGTGCATGTTAGCACCATGTTTGTTTATCTCTCCACGTGTGGACGTGCCACACGTGAGGGGGAGTGTTAAGCTTGATACACATTGTTGAGCCCCTATCTAATAGCTTAAGCTTTTAGATGAGTTGGTAACTTAACAATTATAAAAAGTTGTTTGTAAAGTAGATGTCGTTGAAATGCAGATATTTAATGTTTTGTTGTAAGATAGGAATGAAAAGTATTATAATCACTTCTGTGAGGTTAACTTGCTGAAATAGGAGAGAACTACGAAGAATGCCAAATTACATACAACTTCAAAGATAACCGAGTCATTGATGAATCTTGCTGAGCAAGGGTTTTTGTTGACTTGAGTTGTAGTCTTGTAGAGACAACTAAGTTGAAGATAGCCTCTATTTTTAAATTTTATTTATGGAACTTAATTCTGCATTGCATTGTGTGAATGTGAGACGTTTTGCCATTAGAAACCATCTGATCACAATGAGTTAGTTGTGCTTGATTATTTTGTTCACTTTGTCATTACGGTCCACATGCAAATATTTTTTGGGACACAAAATGCTACGTTACTTTTGATGATTCTAATTTCCTTTTTTATTATGTTGACTATAGGGATTTGCGAGACAGCATTGTCATCCTGGCTGGAATGCTTGGCACATACCTTAATGTCTTGGTGTGTATGCCATTATGCTGTATATTTATGTTTTGATGCTCTACCTATTAAAACTGAAGGAAAAACTGTGAAAGAAAAGTAGAGAGAAACAAGACTATTTTCTCTTATATCATAATATGAATTACATCAGGTCCTTAAATAGATAATAGCACAAGGTTTGACTCCTAAAATTGAGATATAATACAAGAGTAACCGACTCCTAGAATTAAGGAGCAGAATAAGTAAATGAAAGGAAAATACTTAAGGAAATATCCTAATTCTAATTTCCTGATCTTGGAGAATTAGATTTCCTAACTTCCCTACACTCCTCAAGTTGGTTCGTTAGATTTGTTACTACTACACAACAACGATTATAGAAGAGGGAAGAGAGAAGGAAGAGTTATATGAGAAGAAGAAAGAGAAAAAACTGGGAGGTTGCAGTCGCAACCAAGAGAATTCTGTGTCGTGCTTCTATTATTCCATATAAGATATATACACACACATATACCCTACCAACACAATTACCAAAAGTGTCTAACTCTCCCCTTCAAGCTGAAGCATAGATATTGATAATACCCAGCTTGTTACACATATAATCCACCCTTATCCTTGTAAGGCCCTTAGTAAGCAAATCAGCTAGTTTTTCTCGTGTACGCACATATGAGGTGGAAACAAGATTTTGTTGGATCTTTTCTCGAACAAAATGACAATCAACCTCTATATGTTTAGTCCTCTCGTGGAAAATTGGATTCGTAGAAACATGCATGGCTGCCTGATTATCGCACAACAATCTCATAGGTAGGGTAACTCTAAAACCAATCTCTTTCAAGAATTGCTGCATCCACATAAGTTCACAGGTTAACTAAGCCATCGCACGATACTCAGACTTTGCACTCTGCACTCAATCTCGCCAACACACTTTGTTTCTTACTCTTCCAACATACTAGATTTCCACCCACAAATACACAATATCTTGTAGTTGACTTTCTATCATCTCGTGATCATTCCCAATAATGCCTCCACCCGCATGTGCCCATGATTAGCATACAAGATATCTCTACCATGTGCTCCTTTCAAATACTTCACAACTTGGATCAATGCATTCGAGTGAGTTACAGTAGGAGCTGCCTCCTACTACCATGAACTGACTCACCACACTTACCGGAAAAGCAATATCCGGACGAGTTACTACAAGGTAATTCTTCTTACCAGCCAATGTCCGGTATGGTTCCGGATCCTCAACCATCTCTCCTTCTACAAGTCTTACATTAGGATCCATTGGAGTGTTGCACGGTTTAACTCCTAGCATTCCAACTTCCTCGAGTAAATCAAAATCATATTTCATCTCGGACAAAAATATCCCTTTCCTAGACCGTATCACTTCGATCCCAATAAAGTACTTTAGAGTACCCAAGTTCTTCGTCTGAAATTTTGTCCGGAGACACGACTTGAGTGCTTCAATTCCGTGTGTATCATTGTATGTGTCACTTGGTAATCACAATATCATCTACATAAGCAACCAAAATAGTTGTACTCTTAGTCTACCAAAAAGAACAGTGTTATCACATGTACTTCTCTGTACCCCAAACTCTAACACAACGTCACTAAATCGCCCAAACCAAGCCCTCAGAGACTGTTTCAACCCATACGAATTTCGTAACCTACATACCTTATTTCTGTACTCCCCTTGAGCAACAAACACATGACGTTGCTCTATGTAAACCTTTTCCTGTAAATCACCATGACAGAACTTAACTTATCAACCGATACAAAACCCAGTTGTTAAGACAGAAGTTAACTTATCAATATGAGAAAAAGTATTAGTATAATCAACACAATACACCAGCGCATAAGCCGTAGCAACCAATTATGCCTTTTGTTTTTGATAAGTAAGAGTAATTGTATTATATACGAAGAGCGTCAAAATAGGTGACATATTCTTTGTATACCGTGAGTATACCAATGCCTAAACAAACTAATCAATATGGAAGGAATTTACAAAATCTACAAAAGAAATACTATAGCTAGGACCAGAAACCATTGAATGAGAACACCAAAAATACAGAATGCGATGCAAATTGTTCTTCAGCTGGTCCATATTTCCTTCTACATTATCAAAAAACCCTTCTATTCCTTTCCCTCCAAATGGTCCAACAAACCACCAGAGGAACAGCCTCCCAAATGCCATTTCTTCTCCTCCTTTTGTACATAGACCAACTAAAAAATAGGTCTTTAACTGATCTGGGCATTGCCGAAGAGATATTAAACAACCCAAAAATCATGTTCCATAACCCCATCGCACTGGACAATGCAACAACAAATGATTATCATTTTCCTCACTCTCTTTGCACATGTAGCACCAATTGACATAGATTTTGCCTCGTTTCTGCAAGTTGTCACCTGTTAGAATAGCTTTATAAATAGCCTCCCAAGCGAAAAAGGCTACTGACTTCCAAGGAAAGCAAATGCTGACACCTTTCAAAAGGAAATGGAAGTAGGAGGAAACAGTGATCTAATTCCATCTAACACCCTCCCACCGAGCTCTGTCTTCCCGTCTTCCCTGCTCCTGCCCACTTGCTCCTCATATATCTCAGCAAAAAGTTGCAGGCACACTTCCACTTCCCAACTTGTAAATATCTCCTAAAAGTAGGGTTCCACACCACTTTATCCCCATCCACTGTCGTGAGGCGTTAAAAGATCGTGAAAGTCGCTCACTTACGTTTTTTCTTTTTTTAAAATTCTGATACACTGGACGAGGGTAGCCGGGAAATTTCAATTCCAGATCTAGCCTCCAATCTTCACTTTTGACCCAATCTAAGACCAGATCGCTATCACCGTGACTAGGCGAACAGATCTGTACCTTTGCCGTCGCCGGAGGTCGCCGGAATTGGAGTCACGCGCCAGTGTCGAAATTTTTTGCCGGACTTCCACGGACCTGTTTGCCGGCGACTATACATGTTAGTCTCTTGCTTGGTTTTTGGATTGGGGCAGTTTCAAGCTATTTTTGGTCTAATTCTATTTAATTGGTCGCCGGATTATTATTTTTTATTTATGTACTGTGGATTTGGAACTGAAAATAAAAAAGAATGGGTTATCTCTATTGAAAAAAGGCCGTACAAATTTATAAACTTTCTAGGATCTATTTCTAGGAAAGTATAAATCAAATCTCCTATAATTATTCTCCTATAATTACTCTCCTATAATTATGCTATAATATTTACCATATTTAACAATCTCTAATATCCAGTTTATTCCCATATTTATCTATTTGACATGTTTTGTTGAAATTTGTTAAACTATATTTATACATATATATATATATATATATATATATATATTTATTTATTTATATGTATATTATTTTCGTGAGCGCCTTTTTAGCGCCTCGCCTCTCGCCTCAAATTTGGACCCATCGATTTTTTAGCGCCTCTCGACTTTGACAACTATGATTAGGGGGCATAAACCCAAACTACAGAGCACCACAGCAGTTTGGACATCAACAGGACTTTCGCTTGAAAGTTGATCTCGCTCCCTTTAATGGAAATTTAAAAATTGAAGGCTTTTTGGATTGGTTGGCAGAAGTGGAGGGATTTTTTGAATACACCGAGATCCTTGAAGAGAAACAAGTAAAATTGGTAGCGTATCGACTAAAAGAAGGGGCTTCTTCATGGTGGGAACAAGTCCGACACAACGACGCCGCTTGAGGAAACAACCTGTTAGGTTATGGCCAAAGATGAAAGGAATGTTAATGGCTAGATTCCTTCCTCCTGATTATGATCAATTTTTATTTCATCAGTATCAAACATTAATACAGGGACAAAAATCTGTAGCAGATTACACTGCAGATTTCTTGCGGCTAGCCTCACGCAATAATTTGATGGAGACTGAAGGGCAACAAGTATCAAGGTATATTCACGAACTGAAGCCTATAATCCACGATAAGATTGGTTGTCAAGGGATTCTAACTCTCAGCGAGGCACATAATATGGCACAAAAGGCGGAGTCCATGGAGTTCAAGAACTATTATGTATGGGATGGGAATCGCAAGATCTTCGCAGAAACATCTAAAGCAGGTGCAAGGACGAGTGCTGGACCAAGTTCAGAAACTGGAAAGAAGGATGAGGGGGAGAAAGAGCCTATGAAGAAACTGACAAACATCTCCTATAATAAGTCAATGGGGGATAAATGTTTTAGGTGTCAGGAGGTTGGGCACAAGTCTAATAATTGTCCTCGACGCCGCCCAGTTAATCTTAATCTGGTTGATCAAGAGGGAGAAGAGCACAGTGGTTGATCAAGAGGGAGAAGAGTACAGTGATGAAGACGATGGCATTTCTGGACCAGATGGAGAAGACGAGGAGACATAGAAAAGTCTTGTTAACCCCTAAATGTGAAGACACACAACGGAGCACGTTGTTTGGAACCAGGTGTACAATTTCCAATCGTATTTTGGAATTAATCATTGATAGTGGTAGTTGTGAAAATATTATCTCTCGAAGTTTGGTTAATGTTTTGAGATTACCTATGGAAAAACATCCAGACCCGTACAACATTGTGTGGATTACAAATGGTAAAGGGCTTAGAGTAACAGAAAGGTGTCACGTACCTCTGTCCATTGGCAAGTTTTATAAAGATAAGGTCGTATGTGACGTAGTTGACGTGGATGCTTGTGAACTCATTTTTGGTAGGCCATGGAAATTTGATTTAAATGCCATTCATGACAGCTGAAGGAATACTTATCAATTTATGAAGGACAGAAGGAAAATCACGTTATTATAATTGGGTTTTAAGCAATCTTATGGGGCAACAAGGAGAGAGAACTTTCTGATCCTCACTCATTCAAACTGAGATACTATGATCACAAAGGAAATTCATGCCTTACTACAAAGTTAGATTTACGAAGTGGGTATCACCATCCGCATTAGACCAGGAGATGTGTGGAAGACAGTTTTAAAAACAAAGGAGGGCATGTACGAGTGGATTGTTATGCCATTTGGGTTGTCTAACGCACCTAGAACATTTATGCGGTTGATGAAGGAGGTGGTGAAATCATTTACAGACGAAGAGAAGGTGAAGGCAATTCGAGAAGGCAATTTGAAGAAGTGTAGCTTTGTACAGTCCAACCTTATTTTCTTGGGGTTTGTGATCAGTAGTGATGGAATTTGTACTACAACATTGCTGATTTGTCACGCTATCATCCTTCGGAGCCTTCTATTTATCCGGATTACTCGAGGTCAAGTTTCTTCCAACCTGGGGAGAATGATGTGGAGCAACAACGTGTCCACAGGACTGATACAACCCACACTGTATCATAGACATGCTGTTGTCTAGATCTTAATGACTGTTTTTAATTTATTCAGTTATTTAGACAAAACAGTTATTAGCCAGTTTACTAGACAGTTATTTGCAGTTTTCTAGATAGTTAATCTTAAACAGTTTTTCTGTTCCTTTATGTACTCTGGGATATTTTCATTTTTAGGGACATAATACAGCTTATTTTCTTAGAGAAAGTTTGATAATTTGCGTTCTACGAAGAATGTTGTCTTCCTTTTATTCCTGTCCCGTGTCAAGAAAGGACTCACCAGGGTACGTATCTCAGAATCTCACTGCGAGGTAAGGGCAACCCTGCATCGATCTTAGTTCGAGAGCTTTCACCTGAGTTAGGTTGAGACATGCTGGCAGGGAAGATTTAAGAGATTCACGAGCAGTGCAAAGGTCAGCAGTGGGAAATCTGTTAAAGAAGCGGTTGAGATTCCACCTTGGCCAAAATTAGAGCATGCTATTTTGAATGGAAGAGGCGAATCGTCAGCAGACTTGGAGGTGGATGAGAAATCAAGCGCTTGGAATGTGGAGTATCTTGGCTGATGCTTAGTGGGAAGAGTAGGCAAGGCACGCAGGACCCTGAGGTCCTTGGTTCCAATCCCCATACCAACAAGGGGTCACACTTACCTATAAAAAAAAAGAGAGTAGAGGCCCTGGATGATCCTACTCCACCAAGGAAGGAGGTGCAGAGATGGGTAAATGTCCACTAGAAAGTTGCTGGAGGAGTCAAAGTGTTTGATTTAAGTGGGATTTTCTTTCTATTTACTTTCCCATCTAGAGAGGAGGCTCACTGAATTATGAATTTCAAGAGATGGGTTGTGAATGGGAGGTCTCTGCATTTGGAATAGTGGGTGCAGGAGGGTTTGAGTTATCAAGAAGGGCAAAAGCCAATTTCAGGACCTTAAGTCTAGGAGTCTGGATATATATATATATATATAAAGATGGTGGATATTTACTTGGAGCGAATTAGAGGACCATTCTGGACTATTGAACAAGATAGAAGAGTTCAGATTAGAACTCGCGGTGTTTTCCTCTGAAGCAGTAGAGTCCTGGTGATCTCTCCAGTTATCGCTGCCTTCCATGGATTTTGATTTGCCATAGAAAATCCCTAGATTGAAACCTAGGGCTTTGATACCATGAAGGAAAAAATGTGAAAGAAAAGTGGAGAGAAAAAAGACTGTTTTCTCTTATTTCATAATACGAATTACATCAGGTCATTAAATGGATGATAGCACAAGATTTGACTCCTAGACTTAAGGTCTTGAAATTGAGTTACAAAAAAAGAGTAACCGACTCCTATAATTAAGGAGCAGAATCAGTAATTGAAAGGAAAAAGGAAACTACTTAAAGAAGGAAATATTCTAAATTCTAATTTATTATATTTTCTAACTTTCCTAAAAAAAAACTTGTAACTAAATGATCACTACTTTTAATCAGTGGACATACAAACTTGCGAAATAAATTTGTCATCAAGTCTTGTTGTCATTCATAAATTCTTTAATATACTTTAATTGGGTTGGATTCTGTTGTGTTTTCTTTTCTACTTAAAGCTGCCTGGTTTTCTTTGGATACAGGCTCTTTGGCTTCTATTTCTTCTGTTCTCTAGTTGGTTAGCATACGTCATCTTTGAGGACACAGAACAGGGGAAGACAATATTTACATCGTACACCACCACATTGTATCAAATGTTTGTTCTGTTTACCACATCCAACAATCCAGATGTATGGATTCCTGCATACAAGTAAGTCAGTTTACAGAAAAGATCAGATGCTTTTTTCCCTTAAAATGTCGTCAAAACTATCTATTTGTTCTTAGGTTGACTGAAATATGTTCTTTGGGTGTTTTTTCTGCAATATTCCATATGAATTGACAAGCCGTCAAACAGATATTATAGATCAGTGTTTAGCTTCTGCTAGAAACAGCTGTTTTTTCCCACTTAATGGAAAGGACCTATATATTGTCTTTCAGTTTACTCATTTAACTGTATTCCATGGGCGCTGTTAACCATGGTCTTCTCTCGGAAACGTACTACTCTATTGTGTGTTACTATTGGGAATCAAATGTAATGCATTACAGAAAACTACGATGAATTCTTGGAAGTTCAACTTGCCTGTTACAGTTTATTTGATGGTTGGACTAAAGACTCTTTGTCACTTAACTCCATCGCAACAACTTTCGAATAATGTTGAGTTTTGAGCCCCCCCACAAAATTCTTCGCAAATTTCCAGGACAGGTCTTCATGCTCCGCCTAACATGAGTTTTGGGTATCAGAGAAATGTATGCAATTACTCTTGTCAATCCCAGTCGTGTTAAGTTGGTATTGACCATAGGAATTCGCTAGAGAACGGGCAAAATCTTCACTCAAGATTTAAAAGTACAACACCAGCTAATTCCTCTCCAGAAGCTGTGGCACATTTTTAGTCAACCTTTTCCTTGTCATGCAGCAGGCAGTCAAAATATCAATGAAGCGACGTCTAACAAGGCATCATACAAATTACCCATGATCAATTCATCTTGGGAATTTTTGCCTTTCATGATTGCAATCAGACATAATTGAAACAAAAGAGTAGGCCTACCATCTCCAGACTGGTTTCAAGGCTTTGGAGATTTCTTCTTTCCCCCATCTTCTTCTCCTCCTCTCTCTTTCTTTCTGTTTGCACTCATTGGACAAGACTCAGTCCTGTGTCAATTTGTGTTTGTGATGTTTAGAATCAATGAAAGAGCTACCTGACACGATATCATGTTACACAGGTCTACCTGACACGATATCATGTTACACAGGTCTAGCCTATCTTCCCGATGAAATCCAAGCTTTATCAATTATCATCAAATTGCCTTACCTCTGAAACTTGCAGCATCTCGGCCCCAGCAGATGTGGAGTCTGGAAAGCAGAACTGGCGGTGGCCAATGATCAGCCTTACTGCCAGCACTCCCGCATCTTAGTGCTTGCAAATTAGTACGTAGATCAAATCAGCCATTTGTTGCAGCCCAAAGAACCCCTGCCAGTTTCAAGGTTGTCGTTTTGTGTTGTCAACCTCACCGAAGTGTGCTGCTACCATCGTCTTCATCAGATCTAAATCCCTAGCATGTGAAAGAAAAGACGCCACGAGGACTTGGATCTAGATCCAATCCAAGATCGTAGTCCACCCCATACTTGAACCCAGACTCACCTTTAAAAACAAATCAAAACAAATATTTTTATTTGCCTTGTTCTTTCTTTCTGTGGCATTACGGGACCTTTGTATCCTTGTAGGTGGTGGCTATGTGAGGCTCCGTTGTAATTTTTCAGGCTTACCTTCTTTGCCAGTTGATGAGTCGTCCCAATAGTTACTAGGGCTTCTGCAATTTTTTTGCTACGTGGATTCAGGGGTAGTTAGATGATTAATTAATTGCAATCATGTCTTGTCGGTTCCTTATCTAACATGTGGGGACTCGACCGAAGGTTGCTGTTTGAAGGTTTTTTATTACCTCTGAATATGTTTTGTGTTATTTAGAATTCATGCAGGTAGATCTTCGGGCTTAAGGAACAGAGTTCTTAGTATGGATGATGTTCATTTAGATCCTTGGAATAACTTATTTTGAGCTAATAAGGCGAGTGTTAAGGAAAATGAACTGTCATTGCTGGTCTTCCAATTCGTTATGGAGTTGAGTATTTTTCAAGTAGTATGCAATTTTTGTGGTTGTTTTGTGAAGGTAGATGATTTCCCGGATGTATCTATGGAGCGGGTTGTGCTTTGGTCGAAAAAAAGAGGTGTATGCCCCTTGCTATATTGTGCTTGCCTCTAATTGGGAGGACAGCTTTGAGGTTATTTTTTTTTAGGTTGTCCTATGATGTTTGGGTTGTTCCTTGTGGCTCTAGGTGTGAATACCAAGATCCCAGATTTTGTTTGCCAATGGTGGGGAGGATCACTGCAAGGTTAAGATTTTTGTGGGTTGTCCTAAGATGTTTGGGTTGTCCGTTTCGGCTTTACTTGTGAATACCAAGATCCCAGATTTGTTGAGTTCTGATTTTGATGCAATCTGTATGAGGGCAAAGTATCTGAATGTTTTGAGGTCGAATGCGTGAGATGCAGTTCATGAAGTTAAGATTGTGTAATATTTATGTGTCTTGGGGAAAGTGGTAGATGAGAATTTTGGACCCACAATCTTCTACACGTCAGACAAAGATAGAGAAGTTTTGGTCCTAATACTGGCTTGGGTATAGAGCCTCATCGGAGTGTTTTCACCAGGTTGGATGGAAGAATGAGTATTTCTCAGTTTATTATTTAGGCTGACTATCTAAGAAATTCATATTAGTTAAACAGGAACTGGAGATTGCAGTCTCCTATAAGTGGGAAATTGGGGTGCTTGAAAGGAGGATGGTGATTCTGATGATCATTTTTTACTGAAAAGAAGGGTATTGTCGTTGATGTTACTCCCTTCTTAGATGCAAAAATGTTGATTCTGATGATTATTTTTTGCTGAAAAGAAGGGTATTGTCGCTGATGTTACTCCTTAGATGCAAGGAATTTGCAGGGAAGCCCTCTACAAATATGGTTGTACCACAGGCAGTAACGCGAGTGGGCGGGAGGGTACTTAACAAATTCTATATTTTGTTTTTGATAGGTAAGAGTAACCCCTTGTTGGTATGGGGATTGGAACCATGGATCTCAAGGTCTTTGCTTGAGTGCCCTTGCCATGCCATCTCTCCCACCCCTTGGATCAGTAAATTCTGTATTTTTTAGGGTGAAACAAAGGGAATAATAACACAAGAAATGTTGCTATCCAGAAAAACTGAATGTTCTCAATGGAACATGATAAAACATACAAATCTGATTATTATTCAAGGCTGCTTTTTGTTGAATACAACAAAGGTATTATTGAGTACAAACACCTCTCAAGGTTTTAATTCATGCACTTACTTTCAGACTTCCGAAGAGACCCCTTTGGGGAAACCAAAAGACAAACTGACTTATACTTCTAGACTAAAGAAAATCCAGTTTTATAGCTGTAAAGATAGAATGTTCCAAACCTAATTAAACATGGATGCATAAAGCAGAATGTTCTAGATTGCTACTGCATCAGTCGCCCTTGGTTGAAAAAAAAACTTCCCCTCAAGTTTGAGTTATACTTTCCACGATCCTTGGGATGCTCGGCCAACTCTTTCCAACCCTTCTTTTTCCCTTGTTCTCTTGCTGTCAACAATTGGCATATGTTCATTCATGATATATCTGGCAGTAATAATTAAAGATTGGAACTTGCTACTCGTAATTGAACCAATGAAGCAATTTAAACAGATTTGGAGATACATTCTTACCCTTGTGATCTACTTATTTCATATGTGAGAAGTAAATTTAGAATGTTAAGTTACCAACTCATCTAAAAGCGTAAGATATGGGCTCAACAATGTATATCAAGCTTAACACTCCACCGCACGTGTGACCCATCCACATGTGGAGAGATACACAAACATGCCTCACCAAGGTCATCACAAACCAAATAGAGTGACAACTCGCACTCACATTATTCCGGGTAACAAATGAAAACACGATGACTGAACCCATGACGTTGCCAAACCATACCATGTTAAGTTACCAACTCATCTAAAAGTTGCTTGATATACATTGTTGAACGTCTATCTAACAGCTTAAGCTTTTAGATGAGTTGGTAACTTACCATAGAACGTGAACCTTAATCTTAATTTTGAATAGCTATTCTTTACTCCCTCCATTCCACTTAATTTTGAAAAATGAACATGATGTGAACCATAATGGACCTTCCATGGGAAATTCAGATATTTGTTGTTTGAGATAATTTCACTTTTGATACCCCAAGTAAGGCCCAATTTCACATTTGGTACCCCTGTTATCTTGCTCATCAAAGTTGATCACAGACGTTCGTGGTTTTCATCAAAGTCTAACGGCTAACCTGCTATCCCATGTTAGCAACCGGCTGATCTTGGCAACATGGGTACCAAATGTGAAATTGGGCTAGACTTGAGGTACCAAAATTGAAATTATCCCAAAGGCTAGTCGGTTTCCAACCTGCTATAGTAGGTTACACGTTAGTGTTTCACAGGCAATTGACGGAAAGTATAAAAACCGATTAAAATGAGTAAAGTTGCTATGAACATTGATGAGACCAGGGGTACTAAATATGAAATTGGGCTATACTTGGGGTACCTAAAGTGAAATTATCCCTTTGCTATCATGAATGTATAACACAACCATTTTTAAAATGAGTACTTCACAACCAATACTCCCTCCATTCCACTTAATTAATTGTTTCCTTTTAAAACATTCCAGTTAAACAAAAGCTATTTCAAAATTAAGATTATGAATCACATCATTTTCAATATTTACTCCACATATGAAATAAGTAACATACAACCAAGGATCACAGGGGTAATGACCGGTTGTGTTTACTTATTTCCTGTGATCCTTGGTTGTATGTTACTTAATTTTGAAATAGCTATTCTAAGGGAAGTGTGTGCACTTTTGGTCATGGTGCAATATATGAGATGATGTCCTAGTAGAAGGTCAATGTTCCATTTGTCAGCATGAATTTCTGACAAGTTCTTTTTGTACGAGAGTATTGGTTTTGATATATTTCCAGTTTTCCTTTTCTTTTCACCCTTTTATGTTCAGTGTTCATATGATTTTCATGTTGTTCCCATGATTTTTAACTTCATTGTTATTATCCACACTTGTTAACTTTTGCATTAATGACACTACAATAGTGCACCTTTTATTTTTACATTTACATATTTATTCTACATCTAACAATTTTTCTTGGTCCCAGAGCATCACGCTGGTCTTGCCTGTTTTTCATTCTCTATGTGCTATTGGGTGTTTACTTCGTCACCAACTTGATTCTTGCCGTTGTATATGATAGCTTCAAAAGTCAGGTGCGTAATTCTTAATTATTTATGTTATTCCTGCTCATACTAAGAGTAATCCAGCTATGAATGTTCTTTTATAAGTTAGTTTCTCACAATTTCTTACCAAGGCCACCTTACCTTCTACCTACCAATAGGGGGAGGTGCTGAGTTCGTTGATTGTGTGCTATTGTTTTACCGTGTTTGCGAGATAGAACTTGGAAATAGCATCCTACATCTCTCTCTCTCTCTCTTCTTATTTTTGTTTGCTTCTGCAGCTCGTTAAACAAGTGAGTGACAAGGATCGTATGAGAATAAGGATATTGGGGAAAGCCTTTAATCTTATTGATAACTATGTAAGTATAAACCAGGGCATTAGTAATGTGGATTTCTTCCAAGTAATTTTTAACATTTCTAATGCTTTTCCTATCAATGATATAGAAATACAGTAAAGTGGTGATATCCTCATGTTCATTCTTCATAGCTGGTTCTTACTGATTTGTTTTATTTTTCATTATTGGGGTGTCACTCTTCTATTTTGACTTCTTTTTCTGTACCATTTAAATATGCTGAAGAAACTCTACTCTTAGTATCTAGATATATAGCAGCATTTATTTTTACTCCTAAAGGATCTTTATAAACAGTTTCATGTTTTAACAGTCAGATGTCCTGGAACATGTAATACCTTCTGCATTTTTGACGTACTAATCAGTGAAAAAATATATTTGGATAGAAAGTGGATACTTACTAGAGAATGTCATCTTAGTGAGACCAAACTTTGAAAAGGGAGAACAATTTGACAAGTTGCATATAATGAGTTCTGGGGTCCAACTACCATTTGGCTTGTGAGGGCTTTACTTTGGCTCCAAGATGGTAAGAGATTATATAAGAGGGATTTATAGTTTCACTATGCGTGTGCTGATAATTGCCTGATACCGTATTGACAGATTTAGGGGTTCAACTAAAAATTAACTGGCTTGGGAGTAGTTTGGTCCCAAGATCTCTATATTGAAGTGTGAAGTTCTATATACCAAATCTTTCCTGTAGCCTGAATTTCAATCAAGCTGATAGAAGGAGGGGGGGGGGGAGTTGGATCAATATAAAATAAAAAGGTTTGATTATGCATATTCTTATCGTTTCATGGAATGTGAGGGGGTATAAACAAATAGTTCAAAAGGTTAGTGACAAAGTCGGCTCTTAACAGATGGAAGCCTCATGTAGTTTGTTTGCAGGAAGCGAACTGGAGAGAGTCCATAATAGGATAGTTATGAGCGTTGGAGGTGTTAGCTGGTGGTATTTTAGTGATGTGGGATAAAAGTGTTTTGTCTTAAGTGGGAACATTGCTCAAAACCCACTCAATCTCTTGTCTGTTCGAAGCCTTGGATATTGATTTGCGGTGGACTTTTTTGGGGGTCTATGGGTCTTCTGCGGATGTTGAGCAAAGAGAGATATGGGATGAGCTCGAAGCAGTTGATGATATATGGAAATTCCCTTGGTGCATTGGGGGGATTTTAATGTTATCAGATTTCCTCATGGGCATTCTGAGGTAAAGGTGTTTTCATGAGTTTATTAATGAGATGGAACTGGACAAGCTTTAGAAGGGGGTAAATCTACTTGGTTAAGAAACAGTTAATGGAGGCAATGTTCGAAGATTGATAGGTTTCTTGTGTTGACGGGTTGGGTAGAGTGCTTTAGCGGGATGTCTCAATCTTGTCTTCCGAGGGTGGTATCAGACCATGCTCTGTTACATTTGGAGTGTGGAAGTTTAATCGAAGGGAAATCCCCATTTCGATTTGAGATTATGTGGCTAGAAAACCCGCGATTCATGGACTGGTTGAGGACAAGTGGCGATCCTATGTGGTGGTGATGTGGGACAAGATTGGAGCAGTTTATTCTTACGTTTGATTATTTTTACTATTATTATAAATTTTGAATTTGTAATTAATAGGGTAATATTTTTTTATTTAAAAGTAGATTTAGATCCCTAATTGATGAATTTAAAGTCCTAGTTGGTTACTAGATAAGTTAGGGCAATTTTTTTTTTAAAGTTATAAGTTAGGGCAGTTTTTTTGGAAGTTATAACTTTCTTTCCAACCGTTACAAACCTTACAAATACAGGTTTGATGTCAATTCCGAATAGTTCAGATGAATAAAGTTAAGGCTTAATCTTTTTTTTTCTGGTGGATTCCAGTTGTTCGTTCCTAGTATATTCTAGGATTAATAAGATTTGATGTGTTCAACCTTAATTTAAAGGGTTTTCTCGTCGTAAGAGCCCTTGATTAATCCTTCGGGTTTAATCTAAAACCTTTCCCCGTATCAAGTGGTATAAGAGCGAGAGCGGCTTTTCCCCGACAATGTCTTACAAAGATGGAGACGATGATTCTATCGTGAGTGATGGTGATGTTGCTGTCTCTTTAGTGCTCAAGGATCTGGCTGCGAGGCTTCTAATCTTGGCTGAGTGTCTTCAACAAAAGGAGGCAAGGATGCAAGCCACACAGGTTGAGCAGGGCATCACACATGGCAAAGATGGGGGCGCAAAGATTACTAGAAGATCACATGAAAATATAAGTTTTCTTGAGGTTGCTTTTGGGGACTTGTATGATGTTGCTCAATTATTTATCGAGCAAGAGGGCTATGAACATGTCTTTGTATCCAATGCAGAAGATATTCTGATTGCAAAATTATCTGATAAGGATGATATGCATATGTTCGTGGCTGATAAGGCATCCCACGTTTGTCTGATATGGTGTGTCCATGTCCTATGCAAAGAGGGCTGTTCAGTTCTACCTTCTTTCAAGTTTTTGAGTCCTTTTCGATTACAGAATTGTTCAAGGATTTTGAAGAATCAAAGTTACGGAAGAACATGTGCTACTCAAAATATCTCTTCATTTGGCAAGAAAATAATCAAGTTTCTAGTATGAACTCGAGGACGAGTTCTTTTCAAGAACGGGTGTTTGATGTGGGACAAGATTAGAGCAATTTATTCTTACGTTTGATTATTTTTACTATTATTATAAATTTCGAATTTGTAATTAATAGGGTAGTATTTTTTTATTTAGAAGTAGATTTAGATCCCTAATTGATGAGTTTAAAGTCCTAGTTGGTTGCTAGATAAGTTAGGGCAGTTTTTTTTGGAAGTTATAAGTTAGGGCAGTTTTTTTGGAAGTTATAACTTCCTTTCCAACCGCTATGAACCATACAAATACAGGTTTGATGTCAATTCCGAATAGTTCAGAAAATTGAATAAAATTAAGGTTTAATCCTTTTTTTCTGGTGGATTCCAGTTGTTTGTTCCTAGTGGATTATAGGATTAATAAGGTTTGACGTGTTCAACCTTAATTTAAAGGGTTTTCTTGTAGTAAGAGCCCTTGATTAATCCTTCGGGTTTAATCTAAAACCTTTCCCCGTATCAGGTGGAGGGTGATACTTGTTTCGGTTTTGCGAGGAAGCTGAAGTTGTTGAGGGAGGACCTTAAAGTGTGGAACAGTGAGACTTTTGGAAGCCTTAATTTTATATTGGACAAATCTTCAGAGGAAGTGAGATTGTTGGATGAGAAAGAAGCAGTGGGTGATCGGAGTGGAGCGATGAAGTCGACGAACTTCACTAAAAATAGAAGTCCAGCACAGCTCTAAAGTGAGGAGAAGTGTTCGAGGCAGAAAGCCCAGATCCAATACTACGAGATTTTTCCATCGAATGGCGACATACATAAACAAGCTAATCAGATTCGTAGGGTGAGGATTAATGGTTTTCTATTCTTGGAGGAGGAATCCGAGATGTAAGAAGGTATTGCAGGATTCTACAGAGACTTGTATTCAGAGAATAGTGATTGGCATCCTACTTGGAGGGGGTTGTGTTCAAGTCTCTTGGCACAGAGGAGAAAGATTCTTTAGAATTACCTTTTATAGAAGAAGAGGTTTGGTCTGCGGTTCGAGGTATGGGAGGGGATAAAGCTCCGGGACTGGATCCTTTGGCTTTCTTTCAACATTGTTGGGGAGAGGTTAAGGAGGAGTTGATAGCAGTCTTTCACTTCTTTTTTGATCACAAGCGATTTACGAGGAGCCTGAATGCCTCATTTATTGCATTAATCCGGAAGAGAATTGGAGCCGAGGACATTTAAGATTTTAGACACATTACTTTGATTGAAGGGACTATAAGATCATTGCAAAGATACTTTCTGTTCGGTTGAAGATGGTTTTAGGGAAAGTGATATCTGAGTCTCAACATGCTTTCGTAGCAGGTCGTCGGATCACAGAGGTGGTTCTGATTGCTAATGAGGTAGTGGACGCGAGGATTAGAAATAGGTAGACTGGTTTGTATAACTGGATATTGAAAAGGCATATGATCACGTTAACCGAGGTTTCTTGGACAATATGTTGTCTAGAATGGGGTTTGGAAGGCACTGGTGGGAATGGTTTTTTTTTTTTCTGTAATTCATTTGTGAAATTCTGATTAATGGAACGCACCTGCGGGATTTTTTGCGCCAACGGAATCCGCTCTCTCCTCATCTATATGTCATAGTAACGGAAGAATTAACAAGGATTATGGATGCTTCCGTTTGAGTGGCTTTATTCGATGTTTTAATGTGGGTAGAGTCACAGGCTTGGTGGTGTCAGTCTCTCACCTGCTTTTCGTGTATGACTTTATATTTTTTTGTGAGGCGGAATAGGCTCAGCTGGGGTATCTATGCTTGGTGTTACTTTTATTTCAAGCTGCTTCAAGGTTGTGAATTGACATTAGAGCCAGTTCTTCTCTGTTGGGAATGTGGGTAATTTAGACCTATTGGCTGAGTTTTTTGGGTGTGAGGTGGGAATTCTCCTGACATCCTATCTCGGTCTTCCACTTGGGGCTCCTTCCAAGAATAAAAATATTTGGAATCTCCAGTTATTGAATGGTTCGAACGCAGGTTAGCAGGGTGGGAGGCTGACTCTTATTAAGAGTACGTTGTCTAGCTTGCCTACGTACTTTATGTCGGTGTTTGATATGCCGTCCTCGGTGGCTAAGAGGTTAGAGATTTATGAGAGAGATTTTCTTTGGAAAGGTCAAGTGCTAGAACGTAAATACCATTTGGTTAAGTGGGAGGTGGTGTGCTCCAATTTGAGGTGCGGAGGGTTAGGAGTTAAAAAGCTTAAGGTTTTCAAGTCGCTCTTTTGGGGAAATGGCTTTGGAGGTATTTCGGGGTTGAAGATTCTTTGTGGAAGGAAGTGGTGGTGGGGAAGTATGGGAAAGGTGGGCACATGTGGGTCCCGAGTGTGTTAATACTACTTAGAGAGTGGGGTGTGTGTGGAAAGGTATTAGGAAGCATTGGGATCTATTCAAGCGGTTCATTTCCTTTGGGATCTATTCAAGCGGTTCATTCGGTCCGATTTTGGAGTGACAAGTGTGGAGATACGGAGTTGAGGAGAGCTTTCCCATCTTTGTGTAGCTTAGCAGTCAACAAAGATGAAACTGTCAGTTCTGTTTTACTTTTTGAAGGTGGCGACGCCACATGGAACCCTATTTTTAGAAGGAACCCGCAAGATTGGGAATTGGACATTCTGGGACGGTTATTTATGCAGTCATACAGTAAGAAGGTTTATTGATGCGGAGCAACAACGTATCCACAGGACTGATGCAGCCCATGCTGTATCATAAACGTGTTGTTGTCAAGACCATTTGACTGTGAATTGTGACAGTTTATTAAGACAGTTATTAGGCAGTTATGAGACATTAGACAGTTTTTTTTACAGTTATTAGACAGTTAATTTTAACAGTTATCTTTTCCTTTTATGTACTCTGGGATATTTTCATTTTTAGGGACATAATACAGATTATTTTTCTTAGAGAAAGTTTGGTAATTTG
Organism: Codonopsis lanceolata; assembly: GCA_013146195.2. Taxonomy (NCBI): domain Eukaryota; kingdom Viridiplantae; phylum Streptophyta; class Magnoliopsida; order Asterales; family Campanulaceae; genus Codonopsis; species Codonopsis lanceolata. The sequence continues at coordinate 57,774,097 of CM028381.1, forward strand.
CGTTCTACGAAGAACGTTGTCTTCCTTTTATTCCTGTCCCGTGTCATTTATAGTAATAGGGAGGATTCTCTTTTGTGGGTTGGGGAGAAGAGCAGTGCCTTCTCCGTGAAATCTTTTTATAAGAATCTGTGAGGCACCATTAGTCATTTCCCTTGGAAGACTGTGTGGAAGAAAGCCCGGTTTTTTCTTGTTGGAGCTACTAATAAAGCTTTATTAACAGGACATAATTTGTGGCGTAGGAAGAAGATTTATGTCAATTGGTGTTATATGTGCAAGAGGGACGAGAGGAGCTTAGAGGGGCTTAAGGATCTGAGTATCTGACTATGTTTTTTTGGTGTGATGAGCCGGTCCTTCAGTGGGTTAATTCCTTTGCAGAGTTTGTGGATAGTATGTCTAGTGGTTAGTGAGTCTTTGTTGGCTGTATACTTCCTGTGTACATAGGACGTGTCACCTGATTTGGCATCTGTTTTCTATTCTACCCTACATATCAAAAAAAGATTTGACTGTTATTACATTACATGAAAATTTAAAGTCCGCTCATTTTTCTGAATCAACTCTTCCTTCTTCTTCTTCCGAGTTTCTATTTTCTGCCCCAACTCTTGTTGTTCTAGAGCATCCCCACTGGAATTACGTAGTATCCCACTTTCTTGTTAGCAACATATCTGTTTTACTTCCAAATGTTAAAGAATCTGGGTAAATGATTTTTTTCCTTTCCTGTTTTATAAACTTCTTTGTCTTTATCCAAGGTCAACAATTTTTTTCTTTCTTGTTTTATAAACTTACTTTCTCTATCTAACAGGGCGAAGTTTTTTGTGTGATTATGTTTATGCTGCTGTTGCTAATTGGCTGTTCTCATTTTCGCATAATAGAATCGTGGATATCTCAACAAAGATCAATGTAGCCATCTGTTTGAAGAACTGAATAAATACAGGTTAAGCTCAATGTTCACTTCTGTTCTATAGAATCCTAGTTTTTCTTAGTTACTGGATGCTCTTGTCTGAAGAAGAAAGATTCTGTAGTTTATTAATTCTATGTGCTTTAATTACAATTCCCTCTACTCTATATATACAATTTTCTGTTACACTACACAAGGAAAGCCTACAGCTGATTCCCTTAACTTTAGGGACAGAGCATTAACCCTAATTTCCTCCACTAACTTTCCTGAAGTATTTCCTACGATTACTCATTCGAGAGTTTTTAGGCTCCCCCTCAAGCTGGTGAGTATAGATTTCCCAGCTTGCTAACATTCTCATGAAACATCATGTTACACAGTCCCTTTGTCATCACATCTGCAAGTCAAAGTTCTGTCGGGGACATACAGCATACAAATCAGTCCACTGTCTAGCTTCTTTTTAATAAAGTGACTGGCTATCTCTAAGTGTATGGTCTTGTAATGTTGCACTGTTGAGTGACTGTCAAAGTTCTGTCGGGGACATACAGCATACAAATCAGTCCACTGTCTAGCTTCTTTTTAATAAAGTGACTGGCTATCTCTATGTGTGTGGTCTGGTAATGTTGCACTGTTGAGTGTAATTATGATATATTTAGTTAGAATTTGGGTAAGTTTTTTAGTGAACTTTGAAGCCCCAAGACCGTGGAAGGAACTCTGTTTATGACATAAGCTGATGTGAATATGGCTTCACCCCCAATATGTTTTTGGCACATTTTGTTGAAACTATAAGTCTCTAGTGCACTCAAGAAGATACAAGATGACTTGTGTATGATTCTTTCCTTTTGGAAATACAGACTCAAGATTTGATTGAAATTATCATTAGCATTGTCCGTACGAAAGTTCTTTCTGGTGCCAAATTGATTTTGAATCATTGCGTGAAATTTAGGAAATATATGACTGACATCAGATTTATTTTTTGTAAATAGATCCAAGAGACTCTTGTGCAATCATCAATAAAGGTGACAAACCACTTAAGACGTTGAGATGTTTGGAACAATTGATGGCCCCCAAAGATCACTATGGATTAAAAAGAAAGGAAGATCTTTTATTACTGATGGGAAAAACGCGAATATCACAATGAAAAGACTGAACATCAAATCCTAGAACAGAATGGGAAACATTATTTTCAACACTGGAAAAGACACATGACCTAGACGTCTATGATGTAACCAGATGACATTTTCTTTGAAGAAGAATGCAATGTGGACAAAGCAGATTTACTGAATTCCGGTTGACTTGATGTATCCAAGTAATAGAGTCCATTATACTCCTTAGCAAGTCCAATCCTCTTCCCTGAACTCTGTTCCTGAAATTCACCACAAGAATCATTGAACATAAAGAACATTTTTAAGAACCAGTTTTGGTGTAACCTGGACATCTCCTATTCCTGCTATTATGTTTGTTGAACCATCAGCAACAACATTTTTTCTATTGCTAGGACAGGGGGACAGGTTTTGAATTTATTTGATACATGGGTCATATGGTCCATAGCACCTGAATCAAGGACCCAGGCCTTCCTTTTTTTTTTTTGATAAGTATGATATAAAACAAAAGCGTCAAAGTAGGTGACCATCGTTTGTACACTAGGAGTATACATATTAATCAAAAGAAAAACTATTAATAAATTCTACTCAGAACACCAAAGAAATAGAGTGTGAAACATGATGTCTTCCAGTTGAAGCATAGAACTTTCAAACGCCCTTTTATTTCTCTCCCCCCAAATAGTCCACACCACAGATAAAGGATCGTTTCCCAAAAAAAAAATCCTCCTTTTCCTCTTATATACAGACCAACTCAGCAACACATCTTTGATCTAGTAGTGTTTAAAGAATCTATGATGATAGCTGTGAGTTTGGACCCTATGCACTTGCTCCATACTTGTAGTATATGTTGTAAAGAATCCATTAATTCAAACTCAGATTGGTTCTATTGGTGATTTAAAAATTTGCTTTCTCTTAACACTCCTAGTCCATCTTATATAACTATTGAAGCTAATTAAATATGTAGATACGTTAGAGTCTTGAATATGGTGCAGTTATTTTGAGCTCTCCGGTGAACCTTTCTGTTTTGTATCTATTTTATCATGATTGTACTGCCACCTACATCGGTTTTGTGGGTATTATAAAGGGCATTACTTCAAATATCTCTCAGGACTTTGCCGAAAATATCAAGTGACGATTTTCAGTTAATATTCAACGAGTTGGATGATAGTCATGATTTTGAGGTAATTATCTTCCTTGTTTTCTGCATATCTAGTAAAAAAATCTTGACACCCATTGTTAGGCAGGATATACATTGTTGAGGCCCTATCTAATCCACCGGCATCAAGGTTATATTGTGATTCAAGCCAAACCTACTGACGCCATAAATTGTATATATATGGATCCTAACAATTTTTAGCATTAGACCTATCTGTTCTCTTTGATTTTAAGTAAACTTTAATTTCCAATGATCTCAAGCTTCAGTTAAAAAGGAATTCTCTATTCTGTCCATCTAGTATACTTCTGAGTAGTTTAAGTTGTTTCTTACCAAGAAAAACTTATTTATTTGCTTCGCGGTGCTTGTAAGAATATGGCACTGATTATTTCCTTGCAAGATACTGTATTGAAGACGTTAATCTTGATTAATATTGATCTAGAAAGGCAAAGGTTTAATCTCCAAACCAATTTGCACAAAATGTGAAAACTAATTTCTGATCCTTGATACTATGCACTCTGTCTCTGCTCAAACTAGTGTCCACATTTTTTTTGGTAAATGTGCATGGGTTTTAAGACATGGAGATGGAACATTTAGGTATCACCTTACTAAAATATTGCTATGAAAATCAATCTTTGGAAGTCAAAGGTCAAAAGGTTGGGATGAGTTCCAGCGTGGTAACCACTTCGAAGTAGGGAATGGGGAACATATTATATTTTGGAAAGATAGATGATGTGGGGAAATAACTTTTCAACGTGATTTTCCTAGGCTTTATAATCTTGTGGTAACCTTTGACATCCCCGTCAAGGCCGAACCGTACCCCGGGTTATCCCCTTCCACACACTAGACCCATAAGAAGATCTAACAACCGAGGGAAACCAAGACTGACTTCCTTCCCCAAATTTTCCCAGCACAATTTTCCTCCACATCGCCTCACTCTCCACTATGTATCTCTACAGCCGTTTACCCAAGAGCGCACTGTTGAATTTCCTAATGATTTTAATGCCCAAACCTCCGCTCTTAAGCCTTAAGCAAACTGATGCCCAGTCAACAAGTTGATATTTTCTCTCCTTATTGCCTCCCTCCCATAGGAAGTCCTTTTCCAATCTTTCAATTCTCTTGGAAACTGATGCCCAACTGCCCACATTCTTGCTTCGCGCCACCCGAACCAATGTGTCCACGTTGTAAGCCTCAAGCCCGGCTACATGCGAGGAGGTGTGTTGACACACTAAACCCACATCGGGTACAATCAAGTCTACCTAACAATTAATAAAGATCCTGGGGCCACACCTCTGACAACTAATTGGTTTTGAGATGGTCCCCCACACTTTCGAAGCCTTGCTCTTGGGAACTTCACTACTTTTAAGAGTATGTCAATTAACAGATGTCAAAACAGCTAACGCGTCATTTGTACACTAGATGTATACCTATATTTAGACAGTGAAATTATACAAAAACTCCACAAAAGAATTAGGACTCCTCACATGTCCCCACCAGTATCTGTTGCTAAGGAGCACCAACAAAATAAAGTCCGGAGCAGAGCCTCCTTCATATCCGACCTGGACCCTTCCAAACCATCAAAGGCCCTCTGATTTTCTAGGCCGCCGAATGGTCCACGACACCCCCAACAGTGCCGCATTCCATCCGGAGCAGAGCCTCTTTTTTCGCGATGATTTTCATTTCCATATATTTTTGTATATGGATTCCTTATGAGTGCCACTATGGCACCTTTTAGCAAAATTCGCAGAGAGAATCCTATCCACCTTATAATTTATGAAATGTTTACTTTTCTCCACTTACTAGTTAATAATGAATTTTAGAGTTGTCTTTTCTGATTGTTATCTGTACTCTTACCTTGTTTACACGTAGATTAATTTGGAAGAATTTGCGGATCTTTGCAGTGCAATTGCGCTAAGATTTCAAAAGGAGGATTCAGTAAGTCAGTTTTAATGGGTGGATATTATCAGTATCTCATAAAACTCTATATATAATAAGCCACATGAATCTGACATTGAAACGTTTGATATTTTCCCTTTCCTTTGCAGCTACCTTGGCTAGAAAAATTTCCCACATTCTACCATTCACCCTTTTCTAAACATTTGAAAGCTTCCGTGAAAAGCTCCATGTTCGGAAACGTTATAGCCTTTGTTCTCGTCTTGAATCTAGCTGCAGTTGTAATAGAAACTACGGTATGCTTCAAATCCTTGTAGAAGATATATGAGAAGAATGAGCTATTATCTGTTGTTGTCTGTGTTGGGGTATCACATGTTTTATCTAATAGTTTGAAATCAAAATGACAAAAAAAAAAAGAAGAATAGATGAGTTTCATAGTTTTTGTCATTGCACCCATCGTTGAAACATCAAAAACTCTAATTATTTGTATATATGAATCCATTTGAGCTGTACTCCTAAGGAGGTTATGGAACCGTGATCTTTGTCTGCAGTTTCATCATAGTGGAAAGAGCTTAAGTATTGATGTTTTATTTATTTATTTTGATCAGAAAAGAATCAAATTAGATTAAAGTAGAAGAAAGTACAAGAAGACGGACGACAAGTCCACCAAACTTAACACAAGAAAAAATAGAGAAAAGAAAAAAGCACAAGAAAACTGAAGAAGCAAAGTGTTCCAATCACACCAAATCTTTGAGATAGGAACCCCACAGAAAGAGAAGCCATAACGCTGGTACCCAAAGAGAAACCATTAATGCAACTCTAACCCACGAAGGCATCAAACAACAAAGCTTGATCTTCAAAAATTCTGGAGTTACACTCCATCCAAATGCACCAAAGAATAGCAAACACCCACACTGACACAAAAGAGATCCATCCTTCCTCTCTCCAAACCTCTAACCAACATTTAGAGAAAGGAATAAATAGAAATAAGATTGACCCAGGCATTCCCAACCACCCCAAAGAGATTGAGCCAAAGGAAATGAGCACCTTCACAATGAAGAAACAAATTCTCATAAGATTCTTAGAAATTAATACACATTTTTTAAGGGGGTGCAGCACGAGGATCACACACCGTCTGAAGAAGCAAAGTGTTCCAATCACACCAAATCTTTGAGATAGGAACCCCACAGAAAGAGAAGCCATAACGCTGGTACCCAAAGAGAAACCATTAATGCAACTCTAATCCACGAAGGCATCAAACAACAAAGCTTGATCTTCAAAAATTCTGGAGTTACACTCCATCCAAATGCACCAAAGAATAGCAAACACCCACACTGACACAAAAGAGATCCATCCTTCCTCTCTCCAAACCTCAAACCAACATTTGGAGAAAGGAATAAATAGAAATAAGATTGACCCAGGCATTCCCAACCACCCCAAAGAGATTGAGCCAAAGGAAATGAGCACCTCCACAATGAAGAAACAAATTCTCATAAGATTCTTAGAAATTAATACACATTTTTTTAAGGGGGTGCAGCACGAGGATCACACACCGTCTGGGGAAATCCTCTTGTGGGGCATACAACTCTGCAAATTTTCATAAGTATTGAGCTTATTAAAAAAAGTATTGACCTTTGACTCAAACCAACATGAACCTAGGAGTTATGACTTATGGGCCATACAATGTCTTGCCTTCCTAAAGGTCATTTAAGGAGAACCAAGAGCAGAGTCACTGCTCTTGTACAGAAACAAGTCTCTGACCTTTAACTAGATTAAAATAGAACAATACAAGAAGACAGACGACAATTCCACCAAACAGAAACACAAGGAAAAACTGAGAAAAGAAATAAACGCTAGAAAACTGGAAAAGCAAAGTGTTCCAATCATTCCAAACCTCTGAAAAGGAAACCCCACAGAAAGAGCGACCCTCGCGGATGCCCCAAGTAGCCATAAACACAACTCTAATCCACAAAGGAATCAACAACAACGCCTGATCTTAAAAAGTTCTGGAGTTACACTCCATCCAAATACAATAAAGAATCGCAAACATCACACATGGCATTCATACTTCCTCTCCCCAAGCCTCTAACCCACATTTGAAGAAAGGAAGAAATAGAAATAGGATTGACCCTGGCTTTCCCAAACACCCCAAAGATATTGTTCCAAAGGAAACAAGCACCTCCACAAATAAGAAACAAATTCCCATGAGATTCTTAGAAATTCTTTCACATCACACGGGGTCCAGGGAAATCGTCTTGTTCGACATACAGTCTTACAACTTTTCATTAGTATTATTAAAAAAAGTATTTGCCTTTAACTCAAACCAACTTGAACCTAGGAGTTATTGGCCATACAATGGTGTATTCCAGGAGAAATAGGCTTGGCTTCCTGAAGGTATTTTAGTGAGAGCTGAGAGTAGAGTTACTGAGTTACTGCTCTAGTACAGAAACAAGTCTGGCATTCACCTTTCCTAAATCCATTTCCAACAAATATATTATACCAATGGAAAATTTTGGCAAGTACCTCAGCCTTCTGTATGACTGTATTATGGATGCGGTCTATCGGTATGAGTTCTCCTTCCAACCGCCGAGGATAAGAAAATGCAGAAGGATAAACCATCGTTAAAAGCCAGGTCCAGGCCCGAAAACCTGTTTTTTCCTAGAAAACAAATGCATAGTAGAAATACTTTGTGTAGGTGACTTCCTGTAGTAAAACTAAACAGCTACAACTTCATATCAGATTCCAATAATTACCCAAAATAAGAATGATTGAGCATCAAATCATTCCTTTTATGTAAAGGAATCTCTGAATCTTCAGAGCTGCTTCTATTGCTCCCTCCAAACCATTCATACAAGGTGATGGCATTCAACACATTCCTCTTTGTCATGCAGATTTGAAGCAATTCTAGCTTAACAATAATTCTTTTTGAATGAAGCGGCAAACAATTCGATTTTGTGTAATATGTAGTATGCCTTGCAATGGAAAGGCAATTCAACTTTCAATTCTCCTTGCGCTTCTCCCCAAACCGTGCATATAGGGCGATCATAAGCTGCATTCCACAACTTCTTATTAGTCGTGTAATGTAACTGCTGATGGAGGCCCATGCCAGTTCAGTAAATGTTTTTTTATTGAATGAGGCACCATCCTCAGATAAAGAACGCTGAGAACTGAACACTCTATCTGGTCTGGTATCTAGTATGACTCTATAATGATACAGGTAATCAAAATGCTATCTTTGAAAAAAGAAAGTATTTCTCTTACTCGGGATATCAACATGACCTTGCTTGTGTCAAATCCGTTTGGATTATATTTTATCATTATAGGTGGTGGAATAGTCTTATTTTCATATACCTTCCTCTCAGACAAGGTAGCTATATGTGGTATCTGTGAGGAGTATATTTGATACATGTCAATTGAAATCTTTTTTCTTCAACATTTTGGAAAATCACTTTAATTGTGAAACAAGCTGATTTTTTTTTTCCTTTGATCTGAGTACAGCTTGATATACAGAATAGTTCTGGTCAAAAGTTTTGGCAAAGCGTAGAGTTTGTCTTTGGTAAGCATTCGATGAAACTCGCACTTGCTAATGCATCTATTCTGCCAATAATATACCTGCTAATGTATAAATTCATAGATAGTTCTATCTAGCAAGTGGATGAACTCTGTTTTTTCTTTTCATTTTTTAATTTCCTTTGCTTCCAAGAATGGGAATAAAAGTGAGGGACTTCTAAAATTTTATCAGTAGTATTGTCTTGGTGAATCAGTGAATTTATGGTAGCCAGTTTTGGATTCTATTTTCGTAGTTATGCTGTTGATGATTAGAGGAATTGGACATGAAAAGTTATTACCGTGAAGCGTTTTATAAAGATCTATGATTGGGTTGGTAGAGGTAGTGGATTCTGGGTTGTGTTGGTTCACCATGTTTAGTTTGGTCATCAGCAACAGTGAATGTTAGTCATGGTTCTAAAGTTCTTGTGGTCTTGGGCAGGGTGATCCCTCGTATCGATACCTATATCCTTGTGGCTTACATGTTTCATTTGTTGTCTAGGAGTGAGGAAGGAGGTTAGTTACAAGTGTAGCCAGCGGTTGGGGGTTAAGAATACTTCAACTTTGCTAGAAAGATTTCAATGTTTCAGGTTTACCGAAGTGTGGTCTGATGACTATTAATTTCAAAGGATTGGATGTTGTGAAGTTTGCTACTGAGTTGGTAATGAAATGTTGACTAGGCCTTTTGATACTTTCTGGGGATACCCTTTGGTGTAACCCTAGGTGTGCATTCTGGGATCTGGTAGTTGGGAGGTTATCTGACTATATTGGATCTACAGGAGATGCATATTTTCTTTAGGGGATAGAATTACCCTTATTCAGGTTTGTCTTTTGATTATTTTGACCCATTTTCGTTTATAGTCCCTTTTAGTATGTGAATAAGATGAGAGGATTATCAGAAATCTTCTACGGGTGGACGAGGAAGAATTGTAAAGATCATTTGGTGGTCTGAGACATGGTACAAACCAGGGAGGGTGCTTTGGCATTGAAAGCTTGGAATTTTGGAATATTTCCCTTGTGGTCAAATGGCTTTGACATTTCTGTTTGGAGCTCCTTTCCCATTTGGCATCAGATAATCAAAGAGCAAATATGGAGCCAGTAGGAATGTGGGATGCTAATAATAGAGACGTAGCCCTTCACACTGGAAACTCTGAATGTGTAGCCATTTGCAATAAGGAGCTACTAGGGATGGCTGGGATTTTAATAAGAGAGGCCTACTGCTCATGTAACCTTTGGAATTTTGCTTCCACTATTCCAATTCTTGGTGAAGATCAGTCTCGAGTTCGGTTCTGGGGATTTTCAGATATAGAAGGTTCCTTTTCACATCTTTATTGAGTGCATGATGCCCCCATTTCTAACTTTATAGTTTGAATAGGGCGTATTTCTCTTGAAAATCTCACTTTTTGCATAATCTTAATGATAAGAAACATGGCTGAACTTGCTACTCTTCTTTGGTCCCTTAATCTTCTTAGCCAGAATAGACCGGTGCAGTTTGTTAATATCTCTGGTTGTTATGTCACAGTTAGTTCTTTCGTCCTACTCCACTTTCCTTCCTCCTTTCATGGGTGATTTAGAAGGAAAAGGTTCTATTGAAATCGAGGCTTTTGTTGGGACCTGCATACATAATAGACTTAATACCAAGGATTTTTTGGAGTGCAAATATATTTTTCTCTTGGGAATATGTGTGCCCTTGAGTAGACATCTAAGTCCTGTTGTCACCTTATTGTACACTATTCTATGGCTAGGGATTGTTAATGATATTTGATGTATTGGGGGAGGCCTACATGCATCCATATATTTAGCGAATCATGGTGACAGCCTACTGAATTTAGAGGTGAGAAGGATAGGAAGGTGTTGTGGAGATGTCCCATTTTTTCCATTTTTGTTGGCGTATTTAGGTGGAACACAATCCTAAGACTTTTCTGGGATCAAGATCCTTCTTTTCATGTCATGAAAGACAATGTATGATTTTTGTGTCACTGTGGGCTATGAAGTGGAGAGTTGAGTTTCTAAACAGTTCTATAATGATGTCGGTCTAAGCAGTTTTATAATAATGTAGGATCCTTCTTTTCTCAGTAGATTCTTAGATAAGTCTGTGGCAGGAGGTTTCATTAGTGGGTTTAATATAAGTCGACATAGAGATTTGGAGGTCTCAGTGGCTCATCTTCTTTTTGCGGATGATACGTTGATCTTTTGCGATGCAGGTTCTTCTCAACTAGGTTACCTGCGCCTAGTTTTGTGGTGTTTTCAGATGGTTTTGGATCTTCAGATCAGTATTGCAAAAAGTGAGATTCTTCCAGTGGGAGGGGTTGATAATGTTGAGGGTTTGGCTTAGTTCTTCGGGTGTAAGGTAGGCAAGCTTCCTTCCTCTTACCTTGGGTTACGCATTGGAGCTCAGTTTAAAAACAAGGCGATGTGGAAGCTCATCATAGAGAGATTCAAATGTAGATTGGCCGGGTGGAAAAAACTACTCCAGTCGAAAGGAGGGCGTCTTAGTCTAGTAAAGAGCACTCTATCCGGTATGCCCACCTACTTTATGTCCTTATTTGTGCTCCCCCGATCTGTCCGAAATATTTTAGAGAGACTGGAAAGGGATTTCTTTTGGGAAGGACACAGTGAGAGTCATAAATATCATTTGGTCAAATGGGAAAAGGTTTGCTATGGTTTGAAGGAAGGAGGCCTAGGTGTTAAAAACTTGAACGCTTTTAATAAGGCGTTGCTGGGCAAGTGGCTTTGGAGATTTTTGGTGGATAGAGATGGTTTGTGGAGGAAGGTGGTGGAGAGTAAATATGGGGAAAGGAATGGGCAGTGGGCCCCAAATGAAGTTTCTCTTTCTTACGGAGTTAGTGTTGTTTGAAAAGGGATTAGGAAAGGATGGGAATCTTGCGAGAGACTCCTTCGCTTTGAGATTGGTGATGGCTCGTCGGTGAAATTCTGGAAAGACAAATGGTGCGGAGACATAGAGTTGTGGTGATTATTTTCTGATCTGTTTAATATAGCCAGCGATAAGAACTGTTTTGTTAATGCAGTGCTTCCTGGAGGATAACAAGGTGCTTTGGAGCCCTTCATTTCGTAGGAATTTCCATGACTGGGAAATGGAGTCATGTGTGCTCTTCTTCGATGTTCTATATTCCCAGATTGTTGGCAGACAATTGGAGGATAAGGTATGGTGGAAGGGTCCTAAAGACAAGATATTATTTTAAGTCTTATTATGAGCCTGTCTCACAAAGAGGGTTCTTTATTTCCTTGGATATCCGTTTGTAAATCTAGAGCTCCCAGTCGCGTAGATTTTTTTGCTTGGGAGGCTTGCAATGAAACCATTCTTACCGGTGATAATTTGAGAAGAAGGCATAATACTTACGTAAATTGGTGTTATATGTGTAAAGGAGATGATGAAAATGTTAATCACCTGCTCACTCATTGTTCGGTAGCTAAGGATCTTTGGAACCTTATCTTCGGGCTCTTCAATATTTCATGGGTTATGCCTAGATCAACGAAGGAGTTGTTTCTAAGCTGAGCTTTTTATAAACGGAGGAGAAAGAATTTTACTTGGCACACTGCTCTATTGTGTGTGTGTTGGACCATTTGGCTTGAAAGGAATAGAAGGGTTTTTGATAACAAGGAAAGGTCCTTGTCGCAGTTGAAAGACACTGTGTTGCGAACCCTCCAGACTTGATGTTTAGAAGATGTTAATACTTCCAATTCACACCCTTATTCCTTTGTAGATTTTGTAAATAGTCTCTCCTTAGATTAGTTTTCTGTGTATACTCCTAGTGTACAAGGACGCTTCACTTTTTTGACACTTTCTAATATACAATACTCTTAATTATCAAAAAAAAATGTAGGATCCTTCTTTTTTCTTTCGGTGGATTTCTGACATACGCATTGGTACTATCAATGAAATTTTCATCTCTTCGTCAAGAAAATAAAATAAAATGTTAGGCTTGGAGGGAGATCTTACTTGCGAGCTACCCAGTGGTATGGATGAAAAAAAAAGGTAACCTTTTTAGTTATGAATATAGAATCATTTTTAACCAACTTGTCATGCCTAATTATTCCACAGTATTCAGTCCTATGTGTCTTTTTTTTTTTTTTTGTAGCTACCTGATTCGAATTACAGGGTAGGCTCCCTGATTCTTTATAGCATGCAAATGACACTAATAACACCAAATTGTTTGTGTGCTTCCTGTGCATGTATAAGTTTGTACTCCCTCCGTTCCTAAATAATCGTCATGTTTGACTGATACACAGAAAACTAATTTACTAGTTTATGTAGTTTCCTGTAAATCCCTTCTACATGTGGCCATAATTAAAGTAGGAAGAAAAAGTAAGTGTAAAGTAGTAAAGGTGTTTTCCTAAAAGAGAAAGTTTAGAAACAAGACAATTATTTTGGAACAGACAAAAAAGGAAAGCGGGACAAATGTTTAGGAATGAAGGGAGTATTATACATCTGATGAGTAACTCTTGAACTGATTCATCTGCTTTCACATGTTATTCTAGTTATTTATGATGAGTTGATGTGTTTTTTTCTTGTACGCAGGATGGTTGTATGTCTTGGAAATGGCACTAAAAGTTTATGCGTATGGATTCGAAAACTATTGGAGAGATGGTCAAAATCGCTTCGATTTCATTATTACCTGGGTTATAGGTGGGTATTTAGAATTTTAATCATCAGCTATAGTCATTTCTTTATAAATGGCATGCACGTAGGTTGACACGTGACACACTTCTTTTACTAAACCGGCAGCACTAGTTTCCAGTGTTTGCTGAGAAAAGCTTTCTGTATCAGTATGATTTACTGATGTCATGATATGTATAACTAAGATACCAGTAAGATGCTAATTGTTATTGAAATGATGTACTCCCTCCGTCTTGGCTAAATGTTCCTACTTTCTATTTTAGGATGTTCAAACTAATGTTCCTAAAGACTTTTGGTGTACAATTTTTTTACCATTCTTCCTAATACATCATTTCATTTAATACTATCATTATTGCACATCCTAGAAAGATAGTGAATGTAATGAGCACATAATTAATGAGAGAGAGAGAGAGAGAGTGTGCAATGGGTATTATTGTCGCAACATATTTTATAACCCATCATTAATTACATTTCTTAATCCTTGTGTTTTTCCTACTAGGAACATTTATCCGGGACGGAGGGAGTATTTCTTTTTCTTGTGTGCGCGGGCATTTATTGCATATGGTTCACTCCAACCAAGTATTATAGCACATTTGTTTGGTTATCAAGGCATTTATAATGTCATATAAGTGGATACTACAGGATTTTATGATATTATTTCTTCTTTCAGTTTGATAGAAAAGAATCCTATTGTTAAGTTACGAGCTAATCTAAAAGTTTAAGATAGATAGAGGCCAACAATGTTTATCAAGCCTAATACTCGCACTCATGTAACCATCCACTAAATCTAAAGCTCATGAGGTCCTTGGTTCTAATCCCCGTACCAAGGGGCCGCACTTAAGTTACCATGCGTAGTAGACCGAACTTTCAAGCTTGAGGCGTCACATATGGTATCAAAGCGGGTCCCGGTCGGAAATTTGTTAAAGCACATCACTCGGGGTGCCAATCCTTTGGGCCTTGACGGGAACGCAAGGATTTAAGTGGGAGGGATTGTAATACCCCCAACCCACATCGATTAGATGTGGGGCTTATGTGTGTCTTATAAGTGGCCACCAACTACCTCTAGGCACCAACATGATGCATGGACTTTTGGGTGAGCTTGTGGCGGGCCTTATTCACCCAAGTGCTTAGTGACTAGTGTGTTGGCTATGCGTAGCGGACCAAAATTTTGGGCTTGTAGCGTTACACACATATTTTAACTAGTGTGTTGGCTATGCGTAGCGGACCAAAATTTTGGGCCTGTAGCGTTACACACATATTTTAGACGCACCAACAGCACATCTAAATGTTCTATGAGTTAGGTATATTTTATTTTCTTTTACTTTTGAAAGATCATCTTGTAAAGGTGAAATAATGAGTTTTGACAAATGTATTTGAAAAAATTCAATATGGAGTTGTGACAGCAGGTCTGTCTTAAATTTGTGGCACCTTCATCCATGAATGTGGGCATATTTCACGAACAGGAGGTGTAAAATGCACAGAACAAGTAGAAAGTCAGATTCTTCTTTTTTTTTTTCTAGTAAAGCAAAATACTTCCTCCGTCCCAAAATTATTTTCGTGCTTTCCTTTTTTCATTCGTCCCAAAAAAATTGTTTTGTTTAATAGTTTCCTTTTTAGGACAACACTCTTACCTTTTTAACCATACTTTTTCTTCTCACTTTAATTATGGGCCACATACACTTGAGCTTTAAAGGAAACTACACACTATACTAATATTAATAATCATGTCAATTGAAATTTCTGACGATACACAACCTCTCTTAATAGGGTTATCATTTTCCTCATATGCTGATTCAGAAAAGTCATCATCTTAAATTCAGAGTTCATAAATGATTAAAAAAAAAGAAAAAAAAGGAGAAAGGGAGATGTGTAAGAATGAGAGAAAGGGAGATATGTAAGAATGAGGGAAAGAGAGATAGTTGGAGAAATCTACATTGAAAGAGTGTTTAAGATTCACAGACACACCCGCAAGCATTAAATGTATTATTAGATTACAAAAATACCCCTATTTCGTCCCTGAAGTTGGTGCATAGATTAAACCCTTTATGCATAAGGATGAAAAAGCATATCACCAAGGCTCTTAGACTCTATCAGGCGTTGACTATAGCTCATTGCCGCATGCTAGACAACCTTTTGATATTGAATCATTGACATTCTTTAGGCCCTAGGAATTTTACTTGGCCTTTCCTTCAATCTGAGTACGTCTTTTTATTTTATTTTTCGCCTTTTGTTCCTTAACTTTATTTATGTTGAAATAAAGACTACGATGCGTGCAGTTATTGGAGAAACAACAACTTTCATGTCTCCAAATGGGCTTACATTTCTCTCAAATGGTGAATGGTAAGGCTGTACTAGCTTTCTAAATCTGGGGGGTTGATATGATCTTGTACTTAGTGTTAGCCTATTATGAACTATGTTTACTTCTATTTTTTATTTTTTATGTAATTTTACCCACAAAAAAAGGTGGTTGGGAATGGCAAGCAGCTATGGATTGATTAATTTGTTTATGAATATATTATCATTTTGTAACAACAGTAACAAATTTATGTGCGCACAAACCTTAACCAGCATGAACAGAAAATAAAAAATAAAAAATATAGTAACAACTAGTCTGTATAGTATTAATTTAAAGAGTTAGAATCTTTGCACCTTTCTACAAAACCACTTGAATAACACCTCTCTTGTCCTTGCCAAAGCTTAAAAGTATCCTCTTTACGCACAAGAAAAGCCTTCCATTTTAATCGTCCCTGTTCCTATGTCAAGTATTAGGAGAAACACTGAAGGAAGGGGCAGAGGTCTTACACAGTAAGTTAAAGGAGCAAAGTTCACATGCCCACACATGCATATAAGAATGTTCAATTTTCTAATCAAATGATTTAGTTCGATTCTAGAATGTGAAAATCGATCAGTGAGAATAATTTTGGAAGGTCTCTGTTTTTATACATTTATTGATTTATATTAGATACAGTATGCTATATTGAGCTGAGAAAAGTGGCCCATTAATCCTTGCAAGTGACCCATTTATCCATCCCAAGAGGTTATGATATTCTCTATTCCTGCATCAGTTATTGTAACAGATGGGGTGATAAAAAGACTTGTTATAAGTTATTCACTTATCAAAAAAAAAAAAATTATAAGTTATTCAGATGCATTACTAACCATCTCAGATATATACCATTGCCACCAAGCTTATTATAATGTTAACTTCTTTGTCCATTCCTGAGAGCTTTCCGCTGTTTTCAGGATTCGTTATCTTCTTATTGCTAGAATGTTCAGATTGATCAGGCTTTTGATGCATGTCCAACGTTATCGAGCTTTTGTTGCCACCTTCTTAACTCTGATACCAAGTTTAATGCCGTACCTGGGGACCATCTTTTGTATCATGTGCATGTATTGCTCTCTTGGTGTACAGGTACATCAGCTTGTATCTCTACATGTTATTATTTCATCTTACAGTTTTCTCTCATACCAATTTTGTACTTACCGTTTCTCAAGTGAATGTTACTTCGCTTCCACTTGCGAGAGCAAAAGCACTTATATGTTACTTCTCTCTGCCCGAGTGTTTGTCTTTACTGCAGCATTCTTAACTTTCTTCTTTTTCATTTGCGCTAGATATTTGGCGGGGTGGTCAATGCTGGGAACCCACATTTGAGTAGTACAGATCTTTCAGATAGCGAGTATCCTTGCTCATGGTGAAACCTTTCTAAGTGTACCTGTCTTGTTCCTGATCTACTCCTGTAGTTTGTGTTTTCTTCTAATAGCAGTTCATTGTTACATATAGCATCTCTATTTCCCAAAATACTGCCTCGATAGGGACATTGCATTTTACCTTTTGCACTGAAATTAAGAAAGTTAATTCTTAGCCTAGTAAAATCAAGTTCTCTGAACCAATTTATCCTAAAAGTGACACATGTTTTTGGACAAAATTAACACTCAAAAGTGACTCATTTGGGTATGGATGTGTATTTGTCAATTAACTTGCCTTCTATGTTCTGCAAAACGTCTTCCATTTTCTTATTAATTGGTCATATGTGGTGGTGTTTTCTTGAGTTTATTAAGTTCCTTCTCAGTTTCCTTGACATATTTAGCTATTTACTTTTTAATTTTAATGACTATCCAAGTGGGATGGTGACACTTTTCAATTTGCTAGTAATGGGAAATTGGCAAGTCTGGATGCAGGTATGACGGTTTGTCATTATCTTCCTATTTTTCCCTTCACTACCTTTGCTCTGTGTATACATTCAATTGTCGTTGCTAGTCATTTATCTTACACTTTTACATGGTGACTAGCTTCTTGGTACTCCAGTAATGCCTATTCTATTTCTGCCTTTGTTAAAATGCACTTTTTAGTTTCACTTAACAATAATTGTAAGGTTCTATTTCTAACTTAACAATCATTGTTGATTTGAAAATATAGGCTCTTTCTTTTTCTTTTGGGCGGGGTTGGAGTTGCCATCAAGTTCAAGGTTTGAAGAGAACTTTTTTATCAAATTAATGTAAAAAGGGAATTGGTTAGTTGTGTTCTCTTGTGAAGAGAGAGATGTGTGCCACCGAAAATCTTAAGCCGTTAGAGAGTGGACAAACAATGTATATCAAGCTTAACACTACCCCTCACGTGTGACTTGCTCAAACGTGAAGAGACAAAAAGGTGCCTCACTAGGGGCATCACAAATCAAACAGGGGTCAACATGTGCACTCACAAAACTGCGGGAAACAAATGCAAGCGGGATGAATTGTACCCAACACCTAGCATAACAGAGCTCTGATACCATGTTGACCAACTCATCTTAAAAGCTTAAGCCGTTAGAGAGCCATGCTGCATATCAAATTTAACAAAAGTTGCTAAATACATCACTTCATCAAAAAAAACAAAAAAATGCGAAATGCATGTAAATTTGCTTGACATCAGCTAGACCAAAAATGTTTTTTTTTTTTTGATAGATAAGTATGGTCCTTTGGTATGGGGATTGGAACTGAGGACCTCAAGGTGTTAGCCTTGAGTGCCCTTGCCATCTCTCCCACCCCTTGGAGTCATTGGGATAATGTTAGTTAGCATCCTTGTAAAATAAGCATCCAATGCAAGTTCTACACCTCTATTGTGCATGGCACTAGTACTTGTAGCACTTGCACCTTATTCACCAGATATATCAATTAAATTGTAAAACAACATGACGCCATTGCCGCCACTTATCTTATGATTCTTATTCATGTTCTTATATCAATCATGTTCAGATGTCCCGAGGCATATATTACTTGCTACATATCATAAATTACAACTAACTTGGTTTACTATTTCAGAGCTATGTATACTTGACAAGAACTGCTTGGACTTATGCTTATTTTATCAGCTTCTTTCTAATTACAGTCTTGCTGCTTCTCAACTTGGTAAGTCTCCATAAATAGTTCTAACTTAATGAGTCTCTCCATATTGTAATTCACACTTGCCCCGTAGAGTAGACTTTGCACGGAATATCAATTGATGCTTATTGTTCATAGAGAATCCGAAAGTCCAAGAATTCTCTATTTATTTTTATATTCAATAACCATAATAACCACAGCCTATTAGCTAATGATAATACAATGTCTGTTTGTGTGTAGAAGAACTTCAAAATTTAAACTTCCTTCAGTTTGGCTTTGGCATAACCTCATTAGTGGATACTTTTGTAACTCCTAATGTTATTGGAGCATAGGGTATCTGTGAGTAAAGTAGGAGAGACATTGTTGAAGGGAATAGAGAATGAGGAGACTGTAAGCATTACACGATCAAGAATTATCCATTACTTTGAATCGATGAATTAAGAAGACTGCAAGTCATAAATTACTCTCCTAGACTACCCAAATTCAGTGGCAACAAGTAGCACTACTGACAAAATCCTCCCTTGCTAGGAGCCTAGGACATGCTACTATTGATTAGAAAAATAATCTTATTCACCCTTTCAAACTCATGGACACTGGCAGAAGCACGTCAGCTTTTAAGTGAAAACTGAAAAAGAATAGGACCAATACTAATCCTGAGCCCAACTGATGCAATACTTGACTGCTAAGATTACTGCCGAATTGACATGCAAAATCCAAAAAACTTTAAAGATTAGAAACAATAACAGCGATGCCACAATTGCATGTTATTGCAAAGATGAAAGAAGGAGACTGCTGCGTTGGTCCCCTAACAAGAATGCAAGAAGCTTCATCCATCCACCAGGGTAGTAATGAAAATCATAAAAAGACGCAATTTGTGTGATAGCACTATACACATGTTTATAGGTAAATTTGTAATGCTAGAGTAGTGATTCTGAATTATCTGATACCTAGCCCACCATTCTTGTTGCCATAGGCTGTAGATGACAGCCCACCAAAGGTTTTCTGCTCACTTTGAGTGGTAGGCTATCATGTCAACTCAAGTAGTTGGATATTGAATGATTACTCGAGCCTCAAAGCACAAGGAACCTATCTTTTTGTCTACGGTTCCACATTATGAGATGTCATATCTCTGATTATGGATTGTGTCCTGAAATTCTGTCATCCCATTGATAAATGAGACACCTCTGATGTCATGCTGTATTTTTATTTTCATAGCGACTCATCTGATTTATTATTAATTTGAGTTCCTAGTCACCCTGTCCCTAAGCTTACTGAAGCAGCATCATTTCTTGGATAATTATTTTCAGATTATAGCGTTTGTTTTGGAGGCATTCTTTGCTGAGATGGAACTTGAATCTTCAGATAAATGTGCAGAAGCAAATGGACAGGTCAGTGGAAGTGTTTCAGTACTAAATTCTGCTCCTCTTGCCGCATTTTTGGAGCCCTTTGGTATTCCAGATTTTTAAAATGGAAGCCACTTTAATGCATTCTCACGGGCCGTAAATGTTTACATTTGCGCAGAATTATCATCCTAACTGTAGAAAGTTTAATGAGTTTGTAACTTAACAGAAAGGCGAGGGAGATAATTTAAAGATTGATTTACTTCAAATTTTCTCAGAGGACTCTTATATTGGGTCATCATTGAAATTAAACGTGGGGGCTAGAAAATCAAAATGCAGAATCGATGTTGAAAATAGATTATGGAATTACATGTGTGTCCGCATCTATTGAAGGAGATTGTAATACAAGATTACTCTCGTTCCCTCTTAGAAGGTTTCCAGTTGCTTAACTTCATGGTGCCATATACAGAATACATGTAAATAAAGCTAATTGTTCTATATACTCTCCTAGGAATAATTTTATGAGCCATATCCAAGCATGATTGAGAAACTCGTTGAAATGTTCATCTTTCACGAAAAGTATTTACAAACCAGGAACTTTGCTTTTATGATTTCACAAGCATGTATATTATGTGTTTGTTCCATTCCTGCATTTTTTAAAAGACAGTTCGTCAGTTACTTTTCTTTCCAGAATCTGCCAAGTTATTCTCTTTTTTATAATACTCACAATGGAACTTGTTGAATTTCTTTATCTCTTTTGTATTACAGACACTTGTATCGACACTTCGATCAAGTGTTCTTGATTGCTGATATGATCCAAAATGCAGTTCAAACCCACAACACATTGATATTATTGAATCATCCATGCAGTATCACTATGCTCTTGTGACAGTGACATAGCAGTTAGAAGCTTATTTTACCATTCTTAATAGACGGAATTTCACTGTCTTTTTGGATAAGAAATGAACTTTATGAGTATAAAATATTAGGATTGCAAATGCAAAGATGATTCATCCTAAAGCACAATATAAAAGATTGATGCAATTAATAAATCAAAAAAGCCTCAAGGAAGATGGGCCCTCCTGTCCTTTTTGAATACCAGTTTCGTTCGGTTGTTTGAGGCTTGCGCTTCTTCATGGGGGATAATATTGCAAAAGCCAACTTGGGCTTTACCCGATTAATGCATAATTGTTGCAGCATTTGGTACAACGCCACGGTACCGGGCCTGTTTGATTTAGCTTAAATTTATAGCCGATGACTAATGACTTATGACTAGCTCATGATTTATGATTGACAGGCTGATGAACTAAACTGTGATGTTTGATGTAGTTATTTCAAAGTGCTGATGAGGATAATCTTGGAATAATTTTAATTTGCAAATAAGGATAATCTTGGAATATAGAAAGTTTCATTAAAGAAGAGGGCTTCCATGAAAAATAGAAACCAGCACAAGACTAGTGCGTACATCTTGTGACCTTAACTGCGCTTTAAATGGCTTGTATATGAATTATGACTTTTCACATAAGTCAAATCAAACACTTATAAACAACCTATAGTAAGCCATAAGCCATAAACACGTCCAAAAAAGCCAAATCAAACGGGCCTTAATGCCTATTAGATTCCATAACATCAATTGATTTAGAAAAAAATCTTTTGTGCTGGTATTTTTGAATGACAGCCAAATAATCAAATCTAAGTACTGTTACTGCTTGCAATCCAGGAGAACGGAGGAAGAGACAGACACGGTACAACTTACCAACGTATTGGGTACGTATTACCAACGTATTGTCACCCAGCTGGCATTCATCTTTGTAGACTATATTTATGACAGATATATTCATTCGCTCTCCGTATTTGAAATCTTTCAGCACTAAATCACGGAGTCAGAGAGTTGATATGCTTCTTCACCATATGTTGAGTTCAGAGCTGGACCAATGTGCTACTCCCGATCCATAGATCTGCTTACATCCTCTCTTGGTAAATCTCAATTAGTTTCTTTTGTCTTGTTCCTTTTTTTGCTTTCTTTCCATTATATATATTATTAACATATCCTCTTACAGTTGAATCTTGATTCTATGATCAAATTAGGATCTTACGAACTAGTCTTGGAGATGTGGTAGTGACTCAGTAGATATTGAGAATCTTTTGAAGCTCCATTTACGATTGATGCTGTGAATCGTTGATAATTTAAAGTTCCATTGATTAGTGTGTTCATGATTGTGGAAAGTGACTAATAATAATGGTATCATATCATAGAAAAAAGTACTACCTCTGCCCCAAAATAAATAATATTTTAGTAAAGTTTTTTTGTCCCAAAATAAATGATGTTTTAGGATTTCAAGAAACATTTATCCGTATTTTGTCGAAACTACCCTTATTTACTATGCTGAAATTAAATGCTATTAAAAGTGAGTTGTTGAGTGAAAAGAAAAAAATATTAGTGCAACTAACTACAGTAAATGATCTTAAATGAGGTTAGACCAGTCTTTTTAGGGTGGCGTTATTCAGACCCCCAAAATGTATAAGTTGACTCCCTTCCTAAGTATACCCCCCACCTGATTTTAAAATATTCCAAAACATAGAGTGTTCCCCCTCCCCCCTCTTTACCTATTTTGCCCGTTTCTATTTTGAAACCAATTTTTTTACACAACCCCACCCACCCCTGCCTTGAATACAAGAAACCCAACACCTCCTCCCCCTTTACGCTAACCAAGTATCATACCCCTGTCACATTTTCTTCTTAGACACCAGTTCACCGAAGAAAAAAAAAAGCTCGAGTAGGATGTAGAGGCAGAGAAGAGAAGCAACAAAAACCCACCTTCTCATCTTCATCTTCTTTGGCAAAATGGAAAACATAGTGTTAAATGTTTTGTTATGTGAAGTGTTTAGGGTTGAGTTAGGAATTAGGATATAAATTTTGTTGATTGTGAGTAGTTTTAAGGCCAAAACATTCGAAAAAAAACAATGTGGATTTTGTTGCATTTTCGGCCCTGGTCCATGGACCAACCGCTAACTATTCGGCTAGGACCGATGGAACAGTAAGCAATTGTTCCATGTCGAACATCATCCATTTGTTCCATCGGTTTTGGCCAAACAGTAGGTTTACAATTTTTATTTTCCCTTTTTGATTCAAAACAGTTACCATTGAAATATTGAATTAGTATCACTTGCCGATTGGATAATTGGTAGATTATTATACAACATGTTTGAGTTAACAAAAATGATAACACATTAAAAAACAAAGGTTGATGGCACCTTTTCAAACTGTTCAGTCAGATCCGATGAAACATTACTCAATGGAACATTGCTCAAATGTTTAGTCAAATCCGACCAAATTTTATGTTGGCTTCGACTGAACATTTAAGCAACGTTCCTTTGATGGTGGCGAACATTTCACGACCAAGAGTTCATTTTTAAAATAAAAACGATGGTTTATACAATTTTAAGCACAAAATGATTAAAAATGCTTGTTTTTGCATCATGCTTGATTTTTTCACACCAAGATGTTGAAGGTTTTTGGGAAGAAAGTTGTTTATAATTGTTCACTAATGCATGCAAATGAGTAGGGAGGAAGGGAGGATATATTTGTTGGTAGGTAGGGGGTTTAGTTAGAGGATTTGGGTTATATGAAAAAGCAAGGGGATCACTTAGAAACATGAAGGGTAGTTTTGTCTTTTTGGTTGATGGTATTTTTGTCATTACCGAAAATTTTGAAAGGGGGTCAACATATACATTTTGGGGGTTTGAGTAGCGCCACCCTTTTTATTATCTTCCTTGATCTGTGTGCATTACTAAATCATCATTTATTTTGGGGAGAGAATTGTTTTTTCATTACGGATGTTAGAAAACATGGTTCACTTCCATTATGAATCTCTAAATCTAGCGATCATAAAGATCAATAAACTCACTTAAAAGGAATGCTCATTCAACATGTGCTTTCACCGGTAGATTAAAAAAGTACGAAGCACGATGAAATATTGTTTTAATATAAAGATATCATGTCCTAAGCTTATGCCGTGTACAGCACTCCGGGGTATCCAAAAGAGCCTGTGTAACTTGCCCAGTACATACATACATGCATAAATAAATAAATAATATAAGAAAAAAATAAAATCAAAAGAGCCTGTGTAACTAGCCCAGTATATATATTTTTTTTTCTAAAAGAAGTTTTTAACCCGAATCTAAGAAAAAAAAAATCAAAAACAAAACAATTGATTTGATTTCAAACCAGAGATCATAATTTTTTTTTACATGTATAGTTGGGGCCCCATTTTTTATGTTTACCTAGGGCCCCCCAAAATCTCAGGGTCGGCGCTGAGTCCGTACCTGCCTAACAATAATTGAGTTTCGTTAACTTCTCTGTGGTCATTATTTGCAATGAATAACAAATTGTTTAGCTCGCAAAATAGTATTGTTAAACCTTCAGTTTTGATGCTTAAATAACTTACTGTGAATGGCATTAACTTTTTGTTTGTTAATGAGAATTTTTGAAATGTTAGCAGGTCTATCTCGGGAAAACAACAAGAGAATTACGGAGAGTGTCCGTTCATTGCTAGATCTTTATTAGGAATGTGTTTGAAACACTTGTCGTGGTGCCCTCCGCTGCATCAATGTGCATGTCGACTTTTTATTTTTTATTTTTGTGTGCGTGAGAAAGGTTAAGGAATAATGGCAAATGATGTCCCTTAACATACAGTTCCAAGTTTTTGTGTTAGTCTTATACTTTTAATTTTGAAATGCTTAGGTTTATGAGGTTTGTATGGGAATAATGTCGTGTATATACTGTATCTGGTGGAATCATTTTTGTTGCGCAAGTCACTATGCAATTATGCAGATAATTGAACAACACGAGCTCAGACCAATATCAATTGGTGCGTTTGGTTACTGTACAAGCCAGTATGCCAGAATTATTTACCTGTGGAATACTAATGGGCATTCCCTCTCTGATGTTTGGACTTGAGTATGTGTGTGTGTGTGTGAGAGATAGAGATTTTGTTGGTTCACTTGGTTGTGGGGTGGAGATCAGGGGCAGTCTGTTTATCAAAATGGTCAGCATTTTTGTTGGGTAGAAAAATACTAATGGGCATTCCCTATCTGATGTTTGGACTTGAGTGTGTGTGTGTGTGAGAGAGAGATTTTGTTGGTTGTGGGGATCAGGGGCAGTCTCGTTTATCAAAATGGTCAGCATTTTTGTTGTGTGTGTGTGTGAGAGAGAGATTTTGTTGGTTGTGGGGATCAGGGGCAGTCTCGTTTATCAAAATGGTCAGCATTTTTGTTGGGAAGAATCTCCCTTTTCTTCTGGACTTGGGCAGTAATATTGTGAGAGAGAATTCTTGCTTTTGCAAATCCTTTCTCATCCTCATAGCTTCAAGATTATTATTTTTTGGTTTCCCCGCATTTGTCAAGGTTTTGCCTAATGTATATATATCTATGCATTTTGATACAAGTAAATTGTGTTTGTCCCATCTTGGAAAACCATAATATTTTGTCTTATCAAAGCTGGATCCTACAGCTTCGATTCATGGTTTCGGTGATTCGTGAAATTACAAGAAGAAAAGTTGCAATGGTCTTTTCTTTGTATGATTTCCTTAGGGTTGTTAATTTATCTTTGGCCAAAAACTTTTGTAAAACCATCTTACATATCCTCAATTTGTAAGACGGGGTTCCAAAAAGGAGATAAATGAAGCTACTGGAATAGGTAACACATTGAAGAGAACCGCTGATTACCCAACCAAAAAAGAGGTCAAAATGAGAGGGAAAAGGAGCGAAAATCGGGTGAGCTGGATCCTGGTCAAGGAGCGCGAGTCGCTCACTCAAAAACAGCGGGCAAGTTTGCTTCTTGGAAATGTGACATGGCCCACTTTGAGCGAGCCGTTGTATTAATGAACTTAGCCTCCAAAATTGAGGGTGCCTTCCATCTTTCGGAACTTGGCTTTCGAAATCTTAAATAGTCTAATTTTGTATTTTAGTCATAAATCAACTTCAAATTTTGATTTACTTTAATATTAATTCAAAGTGGCACTTTTTGGTTAAATATGACACATTTAAGGGTAAAAGTAGCACTTTCAAGGGGAAAAGTGATAATTTTTTTTAAAGATGCAAAGTGACACATTTAAAGGTAAAAGCAACACTCTACTTCCACACTATGGGACTAAAAGTGATATGTTTAAAGATAAAAATTACATGCTTTCATAAATAATGATTTACACATTGAAAGACTAAAAGTAATACATTTAAAGATAAAAGTGACACATTTACAGGCAAGAATGATATATTTTAAGGCAAAAGTGGCACATTCACTACAAAAAAAAATGACACAATTTTTATTTATAAAATCTAAGGGGTGTCGTTGGAATTTCTAAAAGTTGAAGGGTGGCAAAGCAATTTTTTGAGTTTTTGACTTATTTAACATGGATAGCTCATTCTTACGGATTAAGATCCATAACAGGAGCCCTACTATTTATCTTTTTGCTAAAATTAAAGATAATGCTAATTAAGATATAAACCCCATTTCATATAAACTAGGTTAACTAACTCTTTGAAGAGCGTGATTACATCAAGAACCAAGAACATAAACAATATCCAAATGCGGAAAGAAGTTTATGTACAATCACAAACTAGTGTAGTTCCATGATCTTTGAGGCACGTCCATGTGAGTTTTGGTCACTTGCTAAATTTACCTTGGATTTTGACCATTGAATTCATATGAATCCTAACTGAAATGCTCAATCCCAATACTAACTTCAAGTTTGCCGGTGATTTTAGTTTCATAGGTGGGTCCAATGTAACCATGTTGTGGTGACGTTCTCATAAAAAAAACAATACCCCTAAATGTTACACTACTACTTAAGATGTCTAGTTACCAAACTACCCTCCTTTGAATTTAAATAAAAAAACTTTTGTCAAGTTACCAAACTACCCTATTGAAAAAAAAAATTGAATATTGAATTAACTCAATATTAAATGTTAAATTGAATTAAGCAGTAGGTTAATAAATTTATATTTAACAAAAAGAAATGTGTTTCGTACTGTTATACTTCTTATTATCTATTTTTTATTTTTACAAAATTTTTTGTTTAAAAAAAACTTAAGTTTGAAAAGAGAAATAAAGTTGGCCAAGAAATATCACATTTTTAAATAAAGAACCGCAAAAGATATCTCAATTTTTGAAAAAGAATCGCCAAAAATATCAATTTTTTTGAAAAAGAATTGTCATAAAATTCACAATTTTTTAAAAAGAGTTGTCATCCACTCTTAAGGCAAACAATAAAAAATCGCTAGGGAAAAAATAAAATTAGACAATAAAGTCGCCATGTATGTTGGCACGTTAACAAAAAAGTCGCTATGGAGGGCTGGCCTGTTTGAATTGATTTTGTGCTGCAAAATCTTTTTTTTTTATTTTAGCTTTGAAATTTGTTTTTTAATATAGAAAAAAAAAAGAAATATATAAGAGGACAACGTAGGTAAAGAGCTTATTGTAAAAGAAGAATCAACATTAACGTTGTTATTCAGATCAAAATTCACTGAAAAATTGTTGGAGAGGAGAATACAAGTTTAGGATTTAGGGTTAATTGTAACGTAGGGTTTAGGCTAATTGTAATGTAGGGTTTATTAAAAGCTGATATAACTTTTTTTATAAGAGGATAAAAT
Organism: Codonopsis lanceolata; assembly: GCA_013146195.2. Classification (NCBI taxonomy): domain Eukaryota; kingdom Viridiplantae; phylum Streptophyta; class Magnoliopsida; order Asterales; family Campanulaceae; genus Codonopsis; species Codonopsis lanceolata. The sequence goes on from CM028381.1 coordinate 57,801,671, forward strand.
AGTATTTAGAATTTGTGGTTAATTGTAATAGTTTTTATAAAATGATTAATTAGTAATTAGATCCTAAAGTGGATGTTGCATTTAATGTTTTTTGTGTTGTATTTAGTGCCACTAAACAAAATGACTATTGTAGAATATACATGTTTAGAATAAGATTGTTTAAAATCACATAAATAACTAACCCAATATCCCATTCCACATTTAGGGTCCGTTTAGATGCAATGATTTAGAATTCAATAAATATTTAAATTCTATAGAATTTAAATAATGTAGAATTTGTTTTCAAAATCATAGCATTTCAATTGTTTGGAATTCAATTGTAATTTTACATTATACTTAAAATAAGAGTTCAATAATATGTCAAATATCTAGTTTAGTCTAGTGGTATATGATAATTAGTTATTATAAATTATAAATGACAAGGGTTTGAACCTTGCTAACGTCAAAAGCATAAAAAATTTATATTTTAGAAAATAAATACTCCATCCGTCCCTAAATTTTCATCCTTCCTAAAATAATTGTCAAGTTTGAAACTTACCTTTTTAGAACATCACGTTTACCACTTTACCCTTACTTTTTCACTCTACTTTAATTATGGGCCACATACACATAGGCTTTAAAGGAAACTACATATTAAACTAATATAAATAATCAAGTCAATTGTTTTTTTTAAACTGTGCGCCAGATCAACTAAGACGATTATTAAGGGATGAAGGGAGTAGCATATAGTGGTGGTGGTTAACAGCGACGGTGGGTGGCAGTCGGGGGCTGTGGTGGCCGGAGACAGTGGCAGCGGGGGTGGCGGGAGGTGGCACAAGTGGTGGTGGTTGAAAGCTGTTTTGGTGGTGGTAACAAGAAGTGATTTGTTAATTGATCAAAATTTAGAATTTAAATTATTATGATTTAGGATGTAATTAGTTTTATGGAATTGAGTGATTTAAGATTCCAACACAATTTCAATTCCAAATTTTAGTTATATTCCAAAACAATATAATTGGGTTTAGAGGCCCCCAATTCAAATTCCAAACTATGGAATTGGGGTATATCCAAACATACCATATTACCAAAGCTATAAGAATTAAAGATATGTAAAGGCATAAAAAGATTAAATAGAAATTTATAACAACTAATTATTGATAATCTAAATTTACATAAAAGAGAAACTTACAATTTGGTAGATGGTTATATATATATATATATATATATTGTAAATCGTTATTTACTTATTTTAATATGTGTATAATAAGTGTTATTTGACAGGAACTACAAATATTTACAGTAATAATTTGTCGAATAAAAAATTTCATGTCGCTTATCAAATATAAAGTACATTCTTATACTATGTACACAATAATGTTTTTTTTTTCATTACTACATTTATATACTATAATTGCAGGTAATAATGGACATCGTGGAATTAAAATGAACAAGATTGGAACTCTAACTATGTGCTTTGGAACCTCCTAACATTCTACTCAATCTCATTCTAAAATAACTATACTAATAATTGGATGCACTATTCTTCACTCGTGATGACCAATTGACAGGTTTTTTGCTTTAAATTCTATATTTATGGGAAGACATCATTCGGCTCAGTTCTCAAATTTCTAATGACCCCTGGCTGATTGGTGGTGACTTTAACATCATCCTTAACCCGGATGAAAAAGTTGGAGGTAATGGCTGGGATCGAATTGGAGGTCTAGAATTTCAAGCCTGCATATCCGCTGCAGGTCTCTCTGATTTGGGGTACACTGGAAGTGATTATACCTGGTGGAACAAACGTGATGGCTCAGCTACTATTTTCGAGCGTATTGACTGCATGCTATGTAATACGAAATGGTTGGATAGTTTTCATGCTACTGCAGTTCATCATCTCAACAAAACTTGCTCGGATCACTCCCCTCTTCTCACCACTATCACTCCGTCTACATCAGCTAAACCATCTGTTTTTAGGTTTCTCAATGTCTGGATTTCTCATGACACTTTTATGGATACAGTTAAGGCTACTTGGCTCCTTCCTGAAACTGGTTCTCCGATGGTTCGTTTTGCCAAAAAGCTTCGCAAAATTAAGGTTGCCCTTAAAACCTGGAATAAGGCTACTTTCGGCAATATATTTGAGCATCTGCACAAAGCCGAGGAGGATGTTATTGAGAAAGAACTCGCGTATTAAATGGCTTAAAGAGGGTCAAGGAAACTCTAAACTTTTTCACGCTTCTGTTAAACAGTCTCATCACCGCCTTTTCATTCATTCTATCCATGATGTTGATGGCACTTTCCTGGACAAGGATCATGATATTAAAGAAGCAGCCATTCGATATTTTCGCGATCAACTCTCTTCCCCTTCTGTGGGTCAGTTCTTGGATGTTAATTTAGATATGATTCCAAGACTGGTTACTGAAGATTGGAATTCCTCCCTTATTGCTCCTCCTGATGTTCAAGAAATCAGAAAGGCAGTTAATGCTTTGGGTGGTGATAGTGCAGCTGGTCCAGATGGATTTACTGGAAAATTTTATTCTTCCTGTTGGGACATAATTCATATGGATTTCTGTGATGCTATCTTGGAATTCTTTGCCGGTTTCTCCCTTCCCAAGGCGTGGTCCAGCACTTTAATAGCCACGATCCCGAAGGTTCCTACTCCTTCTTCGTTTAAGGATCTCTGCCCTATTAGTTTATGTAATTTCTGTTCTAAAGTTATCTCAAAAATTCTTGCTACCCGACTCACCCATATTCTCCCTCATATTATTTCGGACAAACAGAGTGCTTTTACGAAAGGTCGTGTCATCCAAGATAATATTCTACTTGCTCAGGAATTGATGAGCCATCTTAGGAAAAAAGTCACAGGCTCCAATGTCATCCTTAAGCTCGATATGGCCAAGGCTTTTGATAGAGTCTCCTGGGTTTTCTTAATTCAAGTCTTGAGGAAATTTGGCTTTCATGAGATTTTTATTGATTTGGTTTGGCGCCTTTTATCGGATAATTGGTTCTCTGTGCTTCTTAATGGGGAGTCTATTGGTTTCTTCCCCTCCTCTTGTGGTCTTCGTCAGGGTGACCCGCTCTCTCCCAATCTGTTTATTATCTCTGCTGAAGTGCTTAGTAGGAGTATTAATAAACTTCATTGTACTATTCCCAATGTGGTTTATTCCTCGATGAGTGGATGTCCTATTGTCTCCCATCTTGCTTTTGCGGACGACATTATTATTTTTTGTAATGGTAGTAAGTCCTCTCTCCTTCATCATAAAGACATTATTGCCAATTATGAAGCTATGTCTGGGCAGCTTATTAACAGGACTAAGAGCTCCTTTATTCTTGCTCCTTCTACTGATTCCAGTCGCTCCAATTTAATCTCCAATACTCTTGGCTTCCAAGCTGGCAGTTTGCCTTTTTCCTATCTTGGTTGCCCCATTTATTTTGGTAGAAAGAAGAAGCAGCTTTTCGATCCTCTTATTTTGAAGCTTCACAATAAAATAGATTCTTGGATGGGGCCTTTCCTTAACCTGGCTGACAGAATTACCCTCATCAATCATGTGCTTCAATCCATATCTATGTATCAAATTGCTTCAATTGATCCCCCAGCCTCGGTTATTCAGTTAATAAATCGCATGCTCTCCAATTTCTTCTGGAGTCAAATAGAAGGTAAACAGAAAAGTCACTAGGTCTCTTGGATTGATTGTTGCCATCCCACTTCTGAGGGTGGCTTGGGTATCTTCTATCTAATAGACTCTATCAAAGCTTTTGGCATTAAACTCTGGTTGAGATTTCGCTCTATTAATAATATGTGGTCCTTTTTTTTACGAGCAAAATACTGTTCTTGTTCCCATCCAACAGTTGCTGCTTCCAAGGGTTCCCACATTTGGAAGCGTATGTTACAAGCTCGAAGATTGGCTGAACCAAACATTAAATGGATTGTGGGCAAAGGTAATTGCTCTTTTTGGAATGATATCTGGCTTCATAGTTCTTGCCTTGTCCGGCAGCCTGATTGTCCCATTGACTGTGTTAAAGACATTTTTCAAGATTCTTTCTCTATTAACCAGTCAGGTTCTTCTTTCCTCCCGTTTTGAATGCCATTCGCTCCCAGCATATTTCTTTAAGTGTGAAGATGATCGCCCCTGCTGGACGCTTAATCCCAAGGGTCTTTTCTCTCTTTCTTCGGCTATCTCAATTGTTTCTCCCCGGGGGCCTTCTTCGATGTCTTCTAAATTTATTTGGCATAAACTCTTGCCAAGGCATATTAGTATATTTCACTGGAGACTTTTTCGTAAACGGCTTCCATTGGATGAAGGTCTTCAACACAAGGGATTTCTTCTAGCCTCAAAATGCTCATGCTGCCTCTCGGGTAATGATGAAACCTTCGATCATGTTTTCCTCTATAGCAGTACTGCCTCTACTATTTGGCACCATTTTCATAATTTGGTTGGATTTCCTTATCAGCCCTATCCGATACAACAATTTTGTCTTGCATGGTGGTTGCTTGGAAAATCTCTTATCTTCTCCATCCTTCCTTAATTCTTTGGCATCTGTGGAAGTTTCGCAACTCTGCGGTATTCGATAACTCCAGACTTCCTCCTTCAGTGATCATTAATAATATTACTTCTGATTCGAAGAATATTTTCAGTTCAGCAGGATATCATTTTTCCGGCTTTGCTAGTTCACGGCAATATCTAAGGCGTAGCAAACGTGTTCTTATTCAGGCTGTGGTTTGGATTCCCCCGCCCTCTGGCTGTTACAAGTTGAATGTTGATGGTGCTAGTAGGGGTAATCCTGGTCTCGGGGGAGGGGGTGGCATCATCCGGGACTCTTCTGGTAGTCTTATTTTTGTCTTCTCTCGTTATTATGGTCATTGTTCCAATATGGTTGCTGAGCTTCGTTCCCTCCATTATGGTATTCTCTGGCTCTTTAATCATGGTTTTTCTGAGGTCACTATTGAAACTGATTCGAGAGTTATTTTTGACTGTCTTTGCTCCGGTCACTCCCCTCCTTGGGAACAATGACCATAATAACGAGAAGGTAACAAGGAAGCCAGGCAGTTCTCCTTCAGTCACTGTTACTGAGAAGCTAACAAGGTTGCAGATAGTCTGGCTAATTTGGCGTGTGACTCCACATCAGATTCTAATTTTTCCTCCATTTTTGACATCAGTCATTTGATTCGTGGTCTTATTCATCTGGATGCTTCCCAAACTCCTTATCTTCGTACTTCTTAGTTCTTTGCTTTGTATTTTCTTTTTCGAGGTCAGGCTCCTCCGTCCTCCCATTTATAAGGGCAAGGCTGGTTGTCCTCCTCAAGTTTGTACCCTTATTTTCATTCTAATAAAATTTCACAGGGTGACGCCCCTGTTTCCTTAAAAAAAAAAAAGTTCTTTTAAAATCAGTCTATGGCACAGTATTATTTTTCTGAAAGTGTTTCAAGTATTGTCATCAATTAGCCCCTAATTATATGTATGTTAATTTGTTAAATGTATAAATAAATATATATTTATTTTTGGTGTACTTTATAGCTCATCCAAGTTTATGACAGTTGGTAAGTGGTTTTTGTCTGCTAATTGAAGAAATGTATAAGTTTTGGTGTTATCTTTAGTTTCTTTACAATCTGAACCCGAAAATTCGTCCCGCTACGCATAGCCCACACATTGATCCACTAAACACACATCACCTTGGGTCATCAGGCCCACCATAAGCCGACCCAAAAGTCTATGGATGATGTTGGTGCCCAGAAGTAGTGTGTGATCACCTTATAAATCAAATACAATTCTCACACCTACCTGGTATGGTATCAGAGCGGATCTTGGTTGGAAATGTGGGAACAAAATGTTGTGCGGGACAAAGTACTACACCACAGAAGGTGAAAGCCACCTCTTGAATCCTCGTACGAGTCACCTCTTGAATCCTACATCGCCCGAGGTACGATTCGGCCTTGACGAGGACGTCAAGGATTTAAGTGGGGGAGATTGTAATACCCCAATCCCTCATCGGATAGGTGTGAGAATTGTGTTCGAATTATAAGGTGGTCACGCACTACCTCTGAGTACCAACATCATCCATGGATTTTTGGGTCGGCTTGTGGTGGGCCTGATGACTTAAGGTGTTGCATGCTCAGTGGGCCAGTGTGGGCAATGTTAGAGAATAATATCTTTTAATTATTCTTGTTGATTTGTAATTAGTAATTAGTAGTAATTACCTTGTAGAGTTCTTTCCTAATTATGTTACCTTCCTTGTATAGGTTTCTTGTATCCTACTCCTCGTGTAACCCTAATTGTAAATCCCCCTATAAATAGGTGAATTATTCAATGGAAAGGCTATGCCATTATTCCTAAACTTTATTAGTTTCTTCATGGTATCAGAGCTTTGCTCCTAAACCCTCGTCTTCTTCCTCTAGTCGTCGCCCTTAACCCTTCTCAACCATGGCTAACGGAAAATCACTCCCTCACCATTAAAAACCCCCTTGATCCCACACAAACCTTCGACCTCATAAACATCTCTCACCACAATATTACCAAACTCACCTCCACCAACTATATAGCTTGGAAACTCCAAGTTGAGGCCACCGTCATCGGCTATGACCTCTACAAGTTTGTAGACGGCTCACATCCCTGTCCGCCTCCTACTGTCCTCACCAAGGATGCTCAAACATCCAAGGACGTTCCCACACCCAACCCGCATCACCAACCCTGGATCCGACAAGACAAACTTCTGTTTGGTGCTCTTGTCGGCTTCCTCTCTGCACCCTTGGTCCCCTTGATCCAACAGGCCGCCACTGCCCGTGATGCTTGGCAAACCCTTGCTCACACCTATGCTCGCCCCACCCGTGGCCATATCAAGCAGATCAAGGATTCTCTAAAGCGAGCTTCCAAAGGTACTCAGTCTATTTCTGACTACATGCAATCCGTTAAGGGTCGGGCTGATGAACTCGCTGCTCTGGGCAAACCGCTTGACCACGAGGATCTTATTGAGACCATCCTCGGTGGTTTGGATGATGACTACCGCCACATCATGGATGTGGTTGAAGGACGGGATACTCCCATATCGTTTGATGAGCTTCATGAAAAACTCATCAATCGTGAGCTGCTCTTGAGGCAATCTCAGCATGCGTCCTTCTCGCACCCTACTTCAGCCAATCATGCTGCCTCGAGGAGCAATAGCTCGACAGCTCGGCACTCCTCCTCGCAAGCTCGGCCTCAGCCGCCCTCACAACCTCGGCCACTTCCTCAATCCTCGACATCTGCTCCTCGGCCTCAGCGACCATATCTGGGCAAGTGTCAAGCATGCCGACAACAGGGTCACTCTGTCACTCGCTGCCCTAGCTTTCAGCTGGTCGCCACCACATCTCTGCCCAACACTCCCAACTCGGCAAATGGCTCCAAGTGGCAACCACGGGCTCACCTTGCAACCACAACAGATACGGGGACACCAAGCTGGCTCTTCGATAGTGGTGCTTCACATCATGTCACTAGCGACCTTGGCAATCTCTCGCTACATTCCACCTACACGGGCATGGATGACATGGTCATTGGTGATGGTACTGGGTTAACTATCTCCAAAACTGGTTTCTCCTCCCTTCATACACCTTCACACACTTTTTCCCTTCATAATGTTCTATTTGTTCCTGACATGAAAAAGAACCTTATATCTATATCTCAGTTTTGCATCTCCAATAATACCTCTATTGAGTTCTTACCAACTTCTTTTCATGTGAAGGATCTGCTGACAGGGAGAATATTGCTGACCGGACAGTCTAAGGACGGTGTGTATGAATGGCCGACCACAGCCATCGTCTGGCCCCATCCAAAGTCAGATACTCTCTAGCATAGGTTTATCATTAGACACTGCTTGCTCTCCCCTTCATTGTAATGATTGTCTTACAAATAAAAGTCATAAAATTCCTTTATATCAAAATACTATTGTGTCTACTCTCCCTCTTCAAACTATTTATACTGATGTTTGGACCTCCCCCCTTCCCTCTATTGATGGGTTCAAATACTATGTGATCTTTGTTTATCACTATACCCATTACATCTGGCTTTACCCGCTCAGACTCAAATCTGAGGTTGCCACCATCTTTCCCAAATTTAAAGCCTTAGTGGAAAATTATTTTAAAACAACCATAGTCACCCTTTACTTGGACAATGGCGGCGAGTATATGGGCTTGCCGGGACTCGCTTGGCCGCCACTGTCCGCCCATGGCATCTCTCACCTTACCTCGCCCCCTCACACCCCGGAACACAATGGGTTCTCGGAACGTCGCCATCCCCACATTGTTGAGACTGGTCTCTCCCTTCTCTCTCGTGCTTCTCTTCCGCTGCCTTTCTGGTCGTTTGCTTTCCAAACCGCGACCTATCTCATAAATCGGCTACCTACACCCACCCTTGCTCACCAGTCTCCCTACCATAAACTTTTTGGCTCTCTGCCAAACTACGCCAAGCTACGTGCTTTTGGTTGTCTCTGCTATCCTTGGCTCCATCCTTACTCCGCCCACAAACTCGCTGCTCGCTCCACTCCGTGTGTCTTCCTTGGTTACTCGCTCACTGAGTGCCTATCTCGCTATGATCCGAGCACCACCAAGCTGTACATATCGCGCCATGTTCGCTTTGTCGAGTCCACCTTTCCTATGTCCACCCCGCCACCTGCAAGCAGATACCTATGATAGTGTCTCTTGGCTACCCCTCATGAACTCGCTTGGTCCTCATACACACCGGCTGGCCGCCGCCCAAGCATTCTCTCGTCCGTGGCTCCCGCCACTAATCGAATTTGGTTGATCTCACCGCCCCACAACCCAACCTCCCACATCGGCTACTATGACCGAGGATACCATCGCGCTCCTTGTCCCGTGCCCTGCCGCTCCACCCTCCTCGGCCACCAGCCTCGCTCGAGGATTGCACTTTATCTGCTGCTCAGCCCTCCTCGGCAACCATCATGCCCGAGGATCACACAAGGCTCGCAAATCATATGCCCGCTACATTGGTTCCCATGCCCGCTCCAGCCTGTGCCCGGCCTCAGCCTCGGCACCTCCTCCATAGTCACTCGCTCCAAGAACAACATCTTCAAATCGAAGATCAAAATGAGTCTTTCGGCTCGCCTAGCAAAGGGACGTGAACCCACATGTGTTACTCGGGCTCAGCTCTCAAGGATGTGAAGTGGCGTGCCATGTCTCAAGAGTTTGATGCCCTCGCCGCAATGGGACTTGGGATCTAGTCCCTTCCTGAGATGTTCACAATATAGTTGGTCGTAAGTGGATCTACCGTATCAAGAGACATGCCGATGGTACCGTTGATCGCTACAAAGCTCGCCTAGTAGCCAAGGGATTTCACCAAAGAACTGTGGGTTGACTACCACGAGACTTTCACGGTGGTTAAACCGACCAATCGCTCGCCTTGTTCTCTCACCGGCCGCTTGTCAAGGATGGGATCTTCGTCAACTGGATGTGAACAATGCCTTTCTTGAAGGCAACTTGTCCGAGGAGCTATTCATGGCTCAACCGCCTGGGTTCACCGATAAGGACAAACCTCAACATGTGTGTCGACTTCGCAAGGCTATTTATGGTCTCAAGCAGGCTCCCCGAGCATGGTATAATGAGTTGCCGCTTTCTTCTTGCCTCCGGCTTCCAAAACTCTGGTCGACACATCGCTATTCATCCTTCGATCGCGGGCACCATCATCTATCTCCTTGTGTATGTGGATGACATCATTGTCACCTGAAACCACTGGAGTTCAAACTTTCATCTCTATGCTCGCCACTCGCTTTTCTCTCAAGGACCTTGGTGATCTTCACTACTTTCTTGGGGTTGAAGTTGTTAAGCGCCCAAGTGGTCTTCTGCTCTCCCAGCGTGGTTATATAGCTGATCTCCTTGCTCGCACAGGCATGACCGATGCTCGCCCAATAGCTACGCCTCTTGCTACCTCGCCTACCTTGACTCTTCACACAGGCACGGCTCTCTCCAATCCGACAAAATTTCGAGCAATGGTCGGCAGTCTTCAGTATCTGTCTCTCACTCCGATGTTGCCTTCAGCAACAAACTCTCCCAGCTTCATGCATAGCCGACCACCGAGCACCGGATTGCGGTCAAACGAAGTTCTTCGGTATCTCTGGCACAATTGATGCGGGCATCCTCCTTCATCGCCGCCTCCTCCGCTCTCCATGCCTTTACCGATGCCGACTGGCCGGCAACAAGGATGACTACACATCCACCAATGCCTACATTGTCTATCTTGGCAGCAACCCGATCTCCTGGAGCTCCAAGAAACAACGCACTGTAGCTCGCTCCTCGACTGAAACTGAATATCGGGCAGTGGTTGCCACTGCGGCTGAGGTCAGGTGGATTGTATCTCTTCTTAGCGAACTCGGTCTCGCCTCCTCGACTCAACCAGTCATTTACTGTGACAATGTGGGCGCTACGAGTCTTTGCTCTAGCCCGGTTTTTCATACTCGCATGAAGCATGTGACTCTGGACTTTCATTTCATTCGGCAACAAGTTCAGGATGGGCTTATGCGAGTTTACTATGTCTCCTCGGCTGATCAACTAGCTGATGCTTTGACCAAGCCTCTTGCTCGCCAACGGTTTCATCAATTACTACACAAGATTGGTCTCTCCTCTCGGACGTCCATCTTGCAGGGGCATGTTAGAGAATAATATCTTTTAATTATTCTTGTTGATTTGTAATTAGTAATTAGTAGTAATTACCTTGTAGAGTTCTTTCCTAATTATGTTACCTTCCTTGTATAGGTTTCTTGTATCCTACTCCTCGTGTAACTCTAATTGTAAATCCCCCTATAAATAGGTGAATTATTCAATGGAAAGGCTATGTCATTATTCCTAAACTTTATTAGTTTCTTCAGGCTATGCGTAACGGACCGGATTCAGTGCGTTACATACTCTTTCTCACTTCTATAGTTTTCAATTTCCTTAATCAAATTACACTATAACATAAGAAATAAATAGACTTATCAAAATTAGGGAACTCTAACTCCCAAGTGTATAACTATGTTCTCGATTTCTATGGTGTTGTTAAAACTATATATCTATCTATCTATTGATCTCTCTCTCTCTCTCTCTCTCTATATATATATATATATATATATATATATATATATATATATATATATATATATTGGAATATGTATTATTTACTTAAAACCATTAAGTATACAACCTTAGTAATCCTTTTTAAAAAAATAATTGATTTATTCAGTAAGCTAAAACTTTAGATTGCTATCGATTGATACTTTTAAAGAGTTTAAGGACATATTGTTTCCTTATTTACTCAAACAAGTTATTTCTAACACTTTCCTTATTTGTGCTGAGAAAAATCTTATGCCTTATATTTCATACACAATATTCCTAAAGATCTTGTGCAAAGATATCATTTTGAATCCTTAGATCATTTGAAATCCGAGTTCGCTCTAACGGATACAAGATCAAGAAATCCTATATAAAGGTCATTTGAAGAAAGGATTCAACACTGAAACATTCATTGGATTCTCAAGCAATTATTCCATTGGAGTGCTCCAACCTTAAACATTTACTAGATAACCTTTCATTTCAATTATCTTCTAGTTCTTGTTTAGACAATCATCGTATTTTTGTTCTTTCTTTCAAATCATTAAGGAATCTATGATTGTCCCACGAGTGTGGTTGATTCTCAATCATACTCTAAAACACGGGTCTTTGTTGTATACTGATCCATTAGTGATCAATAGATTATTAATAATATTAATGCACTTAAAAAATCAAGTTTAACCAACTTGGTAGTGGACGTCGTAGTTTTTCAGCGTGAACCACTTCTAAATACATTGTCTTTACTTTGTCAGCTTGTGCAACTATTCTAACATTTAAACAGCTTCAATCTACTTAAGTGTCAGCCGGTTTCTTTCTTCAGTCATTTACTTGGTTGTTTTATAAATTGTTCTTCAGTTCATTTCTTATACTTGTGATCTTGTAAAAACTTCTTATTACTTAAAACTCTCAGCAAGCTGACCAAGAGTACCTTTCCTCATCAGTCGGCTGACAAAGTATCAGCCTGCGGACAAACTTCCTATTTCCCCTACAAATTTTGAAGTTTTTCAAAATAACCCTTAAAGTTTTAAAAGGTTATTCACCCCCCCCCCTCTAGCCTTATTTGTTGCCAACTTGACTTAAAATTGTTATCATGACCTAACTTTTTGAAAATTCATTTTCCAAGTGTAAAAACTTGAAAGATCGATCATGGCAACTACAAAAGCTTTTCCATCAAACAATGTTACTCAAGTACCAATTTTGATGAAGATCACTTTGATATTTGGAAATAAATAATTACAAGATATATGAACAACAATGATAAAAGACTAAAGAAATGTATTAGAGGTGGTCATATGCAACCTATGAAAATAAACACTAAAGTTGGCAAATCTTATGATGTAGATGAAGAGAACATAAACCCTTTTGTTGTTGCCACTGAAGAATATGTCCTCAAACCTCAGTCTGAATGGACTGATGAAGACAAACCAACTGATAGGGCTGTTCACATTCTATCAAGTGTTGTTCCAGATGAAAACTATAAACAAATCTATGATTGTGAAACTGCCAAAGAAATTTGGGATGCTCTTGTAGAATAGGTTGAAGGAGATCAAAATACCAAGGACAATAAGCTCTATAATTGTATACAAGAGTTTGATGCTTTCAAGAAAGATCCAAAAGAATCCCTAAAAAATGCTTATGATAGATTCCTTGAGGTAAGTAATAAATGATCTTTTCTTGGTAAAGTATATTGTATGAAAGATTCAAAATATGTGTTTTCTTAGTAGTTTAGGAAGTAGATGGCAAGTTAAGGTCACTGTCATAAAGGAAGCAAGAGACTTGAACAAAACTCATATTCGTAGTCATGTTGCTAGTCTCAAGATTTATAAAAAGGAAATTTTCAAGACTCAAGATCTTGAAAAGAATTTTAAAGGCATCTCTCTGTCTGTTCAAGAAGAAGTACCAAAAACTTCTTCATCTCTGTCAGATAATTTGATGAAGATGAATTTGCTGCTTTTACTAAACAATTTAGGAAGTTTAAATCTTCTAAAAGAAACTTCCAAAAACCTTCCTCAAACTTCTAAAGACTTTCCTCAAATTTTCAAAAACCTTCCTCAAGCTTTCAAAGACCTTCTCCTTCAAACTTTCAAAACCCTTACTTCAAATCCAATGAAGAAAATGATGAGAAAGAAAAACGGTTATGCTTTAACTGTAGAAAACCTGGACACTTTGCTTCAAACTGTCCATCTACTAAAAATGAGTATTACAAAAGAGCTCCCAGAACATTTGAGAAACAAAAGGGATAGTTGCTGAAAATCAAAACCTAGCAACTTGGATTGAGACAAATTCAAAAGATGAATCTGTTGACTTTGTGAAAGAAGACAATCTTTGTCTTGATCCAGAGTCAGCTATCTATGATTCTGAAAATGATTGCCCAGCTCCAAACTGCTCAAATGAGTCAGATGATGAGCATTCTAGCTTACCTATTAAGAACTCTTAGCTGACAAAGGTCGTCAGCTTGTGGTAAAGAAAATAGGAAATGGTTTTTATGGACAAGACATCATAAGTCAACCAGATAGAAAAGTCAAGACAACTTCTCCAATGACTGCTGACAGTAAGATGACCAAACTGTCAAAAGAGTAGGAGGAGAAGCCTACTGGCATAAGTGTTGGTGAACTCTTGGAACAAATGCAAGAAATGTCTTCCAAGTTTGAGACACTTTAAAAAATTCACATTTCTTTATGTGGTGATTTTAAAAGAATTTCTGATGAAAAATATGAGTTACAAAAGATCAATGAGCTTTACAAAGTACAGCAAAATGAAATGTTGCAACTCAAAAGCATCAATGAACAACATGAGAATTAAGCTAAGATCTTTAAAGCTCAAATAACTGACCTTGTAGAAAGGAATCAATGACTGACCAATGTTGTTGATACCTATTCAAAGTCAAAAGCTGTTGTTGAAACCATCATGGTCTTGGATACTCCAAAGAAAATGAAAACAGTGAAATCAGACAATAAAATGGTAAACCTAAGATTCTGCTAAAAAAGAACAAAGGATCCACATTCAGTGTTGTTCCTTTCAAATATCCTAAGAATCAACTTAAGAAGTCCTTTAACAATAAAGAGATGCTCAACCATGAAAGCTATTAATTTTCTGCTCAAACCTCTCATAATCTGTCATCATAGTCTGCTGACAAATGTCAACCAGCTGACAAGAGAGGAGGGATCAGAAGGAAGGCAGCTGACAAGTTCAAGCCTCTCAATTTTGTTGCTGCTAAGACCTCCAAGTTGACTCAAGTTGAATCAAACGATTGCCCTCAAATGACTGATAAAACTTGTTCACACAAATGCAAAATATGTTCTACTTTTGGTCATCAGTCTCATGAATGCTTATTTAGATTTAAACCTACTAACAAAGTCAAACTAACTAAATTAAAGCAAGTTTGGCTACCAAAGAAAGTTAACCCTTTGGACCCAAAGCTATAAAGGGTACCATGATTTAAATATTCATATTTCAGGTGTGCTTAATGACAAATAATCAACCAACTGATGTATGGATATTTGATAGTGGATGCTCTATATACATGACTTCTGTACTTCTTACTAATATTATCATAGCTAAAGGACCTTCAGTCATTTTTGTTGATAGCTCCAAAGGTAAAACCATAGGGTATGGATCCATATTGTTAGAGGAGCTGTAAAAATTGACAATGTCTCCCTAGTACAAGGTTTGAAACATAACCTGCTAAACATCTCACAATTTTGAAACAAATCTATGAATTGCACTTTCTTTACAACTCATTGCTTTATCAAAAACAACATTACAAATGAAGTTTTACTAACTGGAACAAGAAAAACAAATGTTTTTGCTATTGACTTACTATCTTTAGACAAAAGTACTCAAATTTGTTTAGTACCAAATGGTGTTTCAAAAACTTCATGGATGTGGCATAAAAGACTTTCACATTTAAATTTTAAATATTTTTCAAAACTTTCAAAAGAAGTTTTAGTGAATGGTCTGCCATCAGTTAGCTTCCCTATTGACAAGAAATGCAAAGCGTGTATTTTAGGAAAAAATTACAAAACATATTTTAAACCCAAATCATGTCTTTCAACCAAAAGAATTCTTGAATTATTGCATATGAATTTGTTTGGTCTTGTTACTACTGCCAGTATAGGTGGAAGCAGATATACTATGGTAGTTGTTGATGATTACTCAAGGTATACATGAGTTGTAATGATGCAATCCAAGGATGAAACTTATGGTCTACTCATTGCTTTGTTCAAAAACCTTCAAACGCATAAAGAGTGTGAAATTATTAGTGTGAGATCTGACAACGACATTGAATTCAAGAACCTTGGAATTGACACCTATTGTGATGATTATGGCGTTGATCACAACTTTTTGGCTCTCAGAACTCCTCAGCAGAATGGAGTTACTGAAAGGAAGAACTAAACATTGATTGAAGCAGGTAAAACAATGCTAGCTAAAGCAAAGCTGCTAAAATACTTTTGGGCGGAAGCTATCAACACAGCTTGCTTATTCAAACTATCAACAACTTAATTAGTAGAGCTTTAGATTTTATATCCTCATTATGTGGTTTATTTAATTAAATGCTTTCTAACTTAAGTTTGGTTTTTCCTTTATCCTTTTTTTATTTAATTTCGAACGTCAACCATAATATGCGTACTTAATCAATTCCCTTTACTTCATCCCGTTAATACCTTTTAAAATTAAGGAATTAATGTATCAATGAACACTTTGTTAATAAAACATAAAATATGTAGTTAATTAGATAATTCAGATTTAACATGGAGCTTTTGCAAGTACAAACAATTGAAAGTAACACAATGGGATATATGGAATTTCATCTCTTACAAAAGAAATATCAAAATACTCCAGCTAGTTTCTCCATTTGCATCTATTCAGCCTCCATTGTCAAAACAGATTCAATCTTGACCCCACCATTAGTTATCTCATCTTTTTAAAAGAACCATCTACATTACATTCGTTATTGCCTTCTACACCAGTACTCAATCTTCTTCAATCATGACTTCAACTTTAGCCATCTTCTCATTTGCATTCCCATAGAATTCATCCAATAGTGATCTCTTCAATGATGTCGCTATCACCTCATCAGAAATAGAAATCTTCGTTGTCTTCTTGATTGGGGTTGCAGCCTCTACAGTTGATGGGTTCAACTGTATAAACTATAGAAGGATAAGAATTTTTTTTGTTATGTAACGTTTATCATTAAAATTTAGAACATACCTCATGTAAGTCTCTCATTTCCGTCGCATCCATCCTTGGGGAAAAAATCATAATCATCAACTAGATGTCCAAAATATTTTTCAATCATTTTGTCATTCGTTATAACTTTTATAATTTGATACACCTCTATTAGGTCTAGCTTGCTTTGATTTAATCTGAATCTTGAAGATAAACTTTTTATCAAGTAAAGATTCAATTTATGTTGGTATTATCTATTCAAAAAATTCAATTTACTTTTGTTAGTAATTAATGAGCTTAGTTATGTATTTTTATAACTACCTTGATAATCTGCTCACCTGATCCGCACATTTGGTTTTAAGCGTTGTTGCGGATTGACCTATTAGTTCAGTGAATTCTATGTCCCATAACAATAAAGATGTGTTTCTTGTGTAATCGATCACACACGCGTACTTGAAGTTTGTATGTGTATTACGCATTCTTACAAGGGAAAACAAACAATAACCAATTTTAGTAAATATAAATTCAATGTTTTTCAAACAATCACACCTTATTTTACCAACTGCATCAAAAGAGTCACATTTGTCGCAATAAAATTTTCCAGTCGCATGAGTCATTTGGTTAGGACAACGAGTAAATGCAATGTACCACCAATTGCTTCCTGAATCTATGAAATCTATTCTTCCGTAGACCCAATAGCTCCCAACCTTTTGAAAATATTATTTTGTTATGAACTTTTAGTTGGAAAACAAAATATATTTACTGTTTGAACTCAAACTAATATGGAATAGCAAATGACATTAATCATGTTTTGAACTTATTACGTGCTGATAGTTTATTTACTCGTTATTATAAATAACTACAGAAAAATCTTACGATATACAATTTACGGAAATCTGATATTTCTTATATTTCTCCATTGATAACTACTTTGCTAACTTTTTTTTTTTTTTGAGGAAGTAGGGCGGCACCTACGGAATTTATTAGAAAAAGAAAGATACAAACTAGAGGGGGACAACCAGCTTAACCCAGAAAAGGGGGGACAAAGGAGCCTAACCTCGAAAAGCAAGATAACAAATTAAACTTTCCTATAAGTGAAAAACCCGTATTGATCCATTCTCACTGCCTTCTTAACTGACACTAGAAGAGCCAAAAAATTGGAATACACCATATGACCACCATGAACATGAGCTTCGACAGCAAGCCGATCCGCAACACTATTCCGCTCTCTATATACGTGAGTGAACTGAAGGCCATAACTCAAATCCCTACATTCATGTAACACGTACGTATATTGCCACGAGGTCGAATGCTGAAGCACCAAAACATTAATGGCACATAAAGAATCAAATTCCACGATAATCTTAGAGAAACCCAAATTACGACAAAGCAGCAAACCATCCCGTAAAGCTAAAATCTCTGCCTTCGTATTAGAGCCATGTTGATAACGAGTAGAAAAACTACTAATAAGGTCACCTTTGTCATCCCGGATAATATAAACTAATTTCGAAAATAAACTTACCATTCAATTGTTACTCATCAACTTCACCTATATTGGAAAAATAATCAAATGACTTATGATCATAGATTTTAACTGGAACTTTTCATTATAAATTTCAGTGACCAATGTTTTCCCAAGAAACATAATTTTATACTTCCCAGTTGTAGTTTTAAACTTCATTATGTTATCAGCTACAACAAAATCCTTCACAACATATACAAATGATTTGTTTCAAAATGGATTTGAATTTGCCTATGAGTTGTTGCTTGATTGTAGCGTGAATCTTGGAACCCTACGTGAAGATAGTGATTCCATTACAATACATACAATCAAAATAAAAAATATTGATAGAATGGAAAGAAAAACAGGAATATAAATGTTTACCTCCTTGTTATGAAAGATGCACTCCAAACTGTAAAATTGTAGCATTGTCATTAAACGTTGACACACTATAAATATGTGTTAGTCGAACTTTCATTACCCATTCAATCTTGGGTTCAACTCGCAAATCATGTTGGAAAAAAAGTGGCATTTTTCAGATTTGGTGGGTGCTTTGAACCTTCGATGCCCAGAAGCCATTCTTGGTGAGGAAACTGGAAGAAAGAGGTGATATTTATATTGCCCAAGCTTGACCTCCACCAAGTTTTGCTCACAACTTTCAAGACAAAAAATAATTTTAAATTTATTATGATTACATGCAAAACTTTTTTTATAAACCTATCAAATTGCATGCAGGTCACATCAATTATATTTTGAAAATCTCAGGACAAACTACCTCAAGCAATCTATCGAGTATCCCAACTTGGAAGTTTTAGACGTAATATGTTTTTTTACCTAATGTATCTTTGTTTTTAGTCAATTGCTTTCATAGCCTTTTCAATATAGGCCACATTTTGGCTTTATATAATTTGTAATAGTAAGACTATTTATGTGTGTTACAAAACTAATTTGATTAGATAAACAAACCGTACAAAACTATGGACAACCTGAATATAACTAAGAAAAGATAACTGTGGGCAACACACACTATTATATTAAATATGGGTTGATTGTACATAATTGCATCTTTAAGTACAACTGCATAAATAACATTTTACTTTTGGAAGATTGGTTTTGACGGTTGAAAATGAATACTTTCTTGTTTTTATATATAGATTAATGTTAAAATATGTCTCAAATATAGAATAGGAAAATGATTTCCTAAGTTCACATGAATTAGGAGACGTTAATCCTAATTAATTATGATTAAGCAAAGTGAACATGACATGCATGCCTATATATATAAAGGTGGTGCTGTCATTGTTTTGAGGGACAAGAGTTCGCCGAGTTTGTGATACACTAATTGTAGACAGACGATATGAACAAGGTCGAGGGTCTTGAGGTTTTGACGGTGTTAGATGAAATAGTGCGTAACTATTTTGGGCTGTGAGAGGTATGATACTCTGTAGGATCGTATCAATCCTTGTAACCCTTTACCTAGGTAGGATGAGTACATTGAAAACTCTTTATTGTAATTCCTCATCGTTTATAGTGAAGTTGTTGTTTACCTTGGAGTGGATTAAGCCATGTAAAATCATTTGTTTCATTTTATTTTATTCCGTTCTATTTTATATTATCTTGTTATTATTCGTTCAAATACTTTGTACTATTATTTTTAATCGATTCACTTCTGCATTAAAAATAAAATTTTGAAATTCTTAATCAAATAATTTCCCCGTTCCTATAACAATTAAGATAAACACCATTTTACTTGGCTCTACACAGGATAATTAAATAACTTTTCTTTTCAACTTTTTTTCACTTTATCTCGTCTGCCATTAATCTAGATTTTCAAAATGCTATTTGGCCATTGATGAGCTCGGCCCAAATCCTAGTCACGAGCCAAGCATATGTGCCACCACGTGATAAGCACATGCATGTTAAAGACCAAGAAAGAGGTCACCCGGGCAGGATAACCACGGGGTGAACACTTTACATCTATCCCCGAGCAGGAGTCTATCTATCAATCAGCGAGCAGGGAATAGGGCTGCTCGAATGAACCTGATATCTATCCCGAGCTTAACTGGGAAATAACTCCCGACCCCGAGATTTAAGTCATCACTCCGTCAGTTACGCGGTCAACCCGCATTTATGATCATAAAGGCCCATGATTTCGTCATAGCGATAATTCAGACCGAATTTCACTCCCATAAGGGTTATATATACTTAACAATGTTTCATTTCAAAGGTACGCTCACTTTTACACACCGAAACTCTGTCACTTTACTTTCTACAAAGCTAAAGACTTACTCTCACGCTTGAGGGGTTTGGCGAGGCCCTATCTTGCATTCCTACTAAGGTTTTCTTCTTTTGACATGTTTCTATAAGATCATACCTTCACATAAGCCTAGATATCCTACAAATCGCAAGGAACGGCCCAAGACCAAATTGTGTAGCATCAGTTTGGTTCCATTGCCGGGAAACGAAAATTTTTTAATCCATTTTTCATCAAATCTTATTAGCATGGCTAAGAACGGAAAGGGACATGTTAGAGCAATTGGAAATGTTGATGGTGATGTGTCTGTTCACCAAGGAGATTGGCCCCCAATCAATAACAGACCTGAGGGAATTCCCTAGCCCCGACTCAGCTTCCACTTTAATGGACTCCTCCACTAGGCTGGTAATGACCGTATCCCGTGCAAAGAAGACAACATGCACCAACTGGCGAAGTTGGTTTCGTCCCAGCAACTGATCCACCTCAGCATGATTTGAGAAATCAGTTACAACAACAATGAGCCAATTCGGTTGAGTTACGTGACCAATTGAATCAATGTCGGGAGGCTGCTCGACTTAATTCAGTGGCAGAGCCTGTCCCGCTGAATGAACAAGCACAAGCTCAAGCTCTTCGCAATCAGGCTCAGTATCTGAGTAAGATGTTCATTCTGAACCAACAATTGGCCGCGTTGGGTCAGCCACCAGTTCCTATAGAGGAACAGTTAATACCAGGTGTGCCCGCAGTCAGTGCTCCACATGTGGTCAAAAGGGTGCCTAGTGTCGGCGGCCATGCCCCACACAGACCCCCTTTGGCCATCGATCAGGCACCAACCCGAAATCGAGCAGAAAGTGGTGGCAGCCACAATCAAGATGCTCACGCAGTATAAATTCATGAGGAAATACGGGCGCGGGATAAACGTCGTGCCAGATAGCACAGTATGGTCGACGAGTCACAGCCAGCCAACAGGCGAAGTCGAAACGATGAACATGAACGTTCCTATCACTCTCGTTCCCGTTATTCTCATCGTTCTCGTCGAACATCACCTCGTCGCGAACACGACAGGCGAGCAGATCGCCTTGAGGCCTTTAGACCACCAAGGGTCCCCCAGCAGCTTCAAGCACAGCAGACTAAGGCACCTCTGGCTGCTGTAGCTCAGCCAGTAGTAATCCCAACGGCACCATTACGAGCTCAACCTCAGACAATGGCCGAGGTTTTGGCAATCGTGCAAGCTAGAATGGATGGATGGGAGGCTGGTCGCCAACCTGATGGGACTGTTCGATCAACATACGGCAATCCATTTGCGGACTGGATCGAAAACACACCTCCAGCACAGGGAGCTGCTTTCCCAAATTTTGATAAATACTGGGAAAAACCCGGGCAGGAGATTGGTTACGCTCATTTGAAGCCCAGGTCAGCCTAGTAACTAGTAATGAAGCCTTGAAAATGAAGGCATTTGCGGGGGCAATACAGGGTAAAGCTCAGAGTTGGTTGGGACGTTTCCCAAGAGGATCTATTACAGCATGGAAGGATCTGAGGGAGAAGTTTTTAGCAGAATTTGGCTCGGTCGGAGCTCTTCCAAGGAGTCGCTTTGATCTCTGGAAGGTGGTCCAAGGAGCTAATGAATCCTCCCATAGTTATGTGGAAAGATTCACTAAAGTGCTCGAACAAGTCACAGGCATGACTGAAGGAGAGGTCACACTTTGTTTCTTGAATAATATGCGAAGTGGGGACCTAAAACAAGAATTAGTAATGCATCCACCAGCCACTCAGGGTGAGATGCTTGCTCGGGCACACTGCTCAAATTTCGACGACCTAAGGGAAAAAGGAAGGAGAAGGCAGAAAATAGCTCGGCAACAGCAGCAGCCCCTAGCTCAGGAAACAACAATAATTTTCGGAGAGATCGGAACAGGACTTCTGATTCCACTCAACAATTCAGAGAGCAGCATTTCACTCCCTTGAACACTTCAAGAGAGGAAATCATGATGCAGATTCATAATGATCTTCCTGCTCCCTATCCCATGAATCCGGATACAGCCCAATATCGGGACAGCACAAAATTTTGTACTTATCACAACGATGTGGGGCATGTCACTGAGGAATGTTTCATCCTCAAAAAGGAAATTCAACACTTGATGAATCAAGGACGTCTTAATAGGTTCAAGCAAGGACACAACAATGGAAACAATTGGCGTGATCCTCCTGCTCGAGGAGGAAATGGATGAAACAGGGGAAATGCCCCTCAGATACATGGAGTGGTCAATGTTATTCTCGAGGAGGAGCCCAGCTCGACTCAACTGGGAAAACATATCTACTCGCTATCAAAAGTGATGAATATGCCACCAGTAACTCGCTTTGGCGAGCAAACTATCCACTTCACTCGCAGCAAGCTAGCGAGCACAACCCTTGCTTCCGAGCAGCCTTTGGTTATATCAGCTCTGATTAACAATTGGCAAGTGCATCGAGTGCTCGTAGATACGGGAGCATGTCGGGACGTGCTCTATTACAATTGTTTTAAGGAGATCGGTCTCACTAATGCCCGCTTAAAACCTTATATGGGAACTCTATAAAGTTTTACAAATCACAAAGTCGGTGTTAAGGGCACAGTTGACCTGGAAGTTAACATAGGTGATGGGGAGCATACGAGGCTAGAAGTCATAACATTCCTCGTCATTGATCTAAAATCACCATACAATGCCATCATGGGCATCCCTTTCATGGCTCGCTTCCAGATGGTAGCCTTGGTACCTCACCAGCGAGCAAAATTTTATACAGACACTAGCATTGGGATTCTTCACAGCCAACCTCGAGCATTGTGGGAATATGTTCGGGAAACACAGAAGAAGAAGCAGAAAGTTGCGCTCTCCATCCCCAACGAAGAAATCACTGTTTCAGAGAAAGCTTTTATCAATATAGCAGTAATTTCAGAAGGGGAATGCTCGCAACCAGAGGGTATGGAGATTGACGAACCCAAAGATATGGAGAAAAAGGCCGTTAAAGAGATGCTAAAGCCTACTCGTCGAAAGCGGGCAAAAGACGAAAAAATTGAAATGGACACACTGCAGGTTCGTGAGGAGCCAGAATTTCGAGCTGAGGATGAGCTCGAAGAAATCGTCATCAACCCTGCCTTTCCAGAGCAGAAGATCAAAATTGGGATGGCACTTTCCCCCGATGAGTGAACACGGTTGATCGATCAATTAAAATCAAGTCTTGATGTGTTTGCCTGGACGGTGGAGGATATGAGGGGCATAAGCGAGGAGATAGCTCTTCATCGGCTAAGTGTGGATCCAACATACCGACCAATTCAGTAGCGACCTCGACAATTCTCCACGGAGAAGAATGAAGCAATTAAGGTAGAAATGGAGAAGCTGCTAAAAGCCGACATCATTGAAGAAATTCATTACCCGTCTTGGCTTGCCAATGTGGTAATGGTAAAAAAGAGCAATGATAAGTGGAGGATGTGTGTTGACTTCACAGATCTCAATAAGGCCTGTCCTAAAGACAGCTACCCTCTTCCCCGCATTGATAGGCTGGTCGATGCTATTGCTGGGTTCGAGATGCTCAGTTTCTTGGATGCGTACTCAGGGTACCATCAAGCGAAAATATGCGAGCAAGACAAGGCTTTGACCGCATTTCGGGCAGCTGGCGGTCTTTACTGTTATAAAATGATGCCTTTTGGGTTGAAGAACGCTGGGGCTACCTATCAGCGTATGGTCAACAAAGTTTTTGGCCGACAAATTGGCCGAAACATGGAGGCATACATTGATGACATGGCCATCAAATCGAAAGGAAGAGACCACAGTAAAGATTTGGAGGAAACTTTCGCCAATCTGAGAAAGCACAACATGAAACTAAACCCAAGCAAATGTGTGTTCGAAGTTCGGGCTGGCAAATTATTGGGCTTCATGGTTAACCAAAGGGGGATTGAAGCCAACCCGGAGAACATTCAGGCTCTGCTCGACATGAAGCAACCTAGGTGCATTAAAGACGTCCAATGTTTGAATGGAACCATAATTGCTCTTGGCTGTTTTATCTCCCGCTCAGCTGAGCGATGTCTGCCCTTCTTCAAAGTTCTTCGTGGCAACAAGAATTTTGAATGGAATGAGGAATGTGTTGAAGCCTTCAAGCAACTTAAGAAATACCTCGGCAAACCACCTTTGATGAGCAGCCCGAGAGCGGGTGAGAATTTGTACTTATATCTGGCTGCCATAGACCAGGCTGTGGCCACTGTTTTGGTTAGAGAAGAGTCAAATGTTCAAAATCCTGTGTATTATGTATCCAAAGCTCTTACTTCGGTAGAGAGCCGATATTTTAATATAGAAAAGTTGGCCTACTCCCTTGTCATTGCTGCTCGGAAACTACGAGCTTACTTTTCTGCACATATAATAATTGTCTATACTGACTCACCCCTTCGAAAATATTGCATAAGCCCGATTTTTCGGGAAGAATGCTTGGCTGGTCCATTGAGCTCACAGAGTTTCATATCGATTATCAACCAAGAAGGGCAATCAATGCACAGGCATTGGCCGACTTCCTGGTGGAAACAAGTTTTTCCAACCATGAAGAAGAATTCGTCCCGATCAAAAATTACCTGACGAACACGAGAAAACGATTAAGATCAAGCCAGCTCATTGCTGGGAGTTATTCGTGGATGGTGCAGCGAGCAAAGCCGGAAGCGGAGCAAGCATCTTACTGGTTACACCCGACCAAGCCGATGAGTACGAGATGGCTCTCCGATTCAAATTCGCGGCCTCCAATAATCAAGCCGAGTACGAAGCCATGATTGCCGGACTTGAGCTCGCGTTGGATATGGACATTGACTCTGTTACAGTGTACTCGGATTCACAGTTGGTGGTGAACCAAGTACAAGGGGAATATGCGGTCCATAATCCTACCTTGATCAAATATTATGAATTAGTCAAAGAAATTTTGAAGGACTTCAAGTTCTGGGAAATCATTAGAATCGACCGGTCAGACAATATGAGAGCAGACTATCTTTCCAAGATGGCAGAAGACGAACTCTCCGCATTAAGACCGTCGGTTATGATTGATCATCTAGATGCACCTTCTATTGACAAGGAGCGGATAATGGACATCGAGCTCGGCAAATAGATGCTGGATCGACGAGTACAAGGATTTCATCGAGCAGGGCATTTTGCCAGAAGACAAGAACCGAGCAAGAGTTATTCGAAACCAGGTCTGTCGATACTCGGTGGTTAGAGGAGTATTGTACAAGCGATCAAAGGTGAGGCCGATGCTTCGTTGTGTTCGACCAGAAATGACCCAAGAACTTTTGTTTGAGGTTCATCAGGGAGAATGTGAGGGTCATCTAGGGGCCCGAACCTTGGCACAAAAGATTATGTTCGCAGGATACTATTGGATCATGCTGAGAAGAGATGCAGTCTTGTATGTGCAGAAGTGTGACAAGTATCAAAGATTTGCAGATATACCCAGACTGTCGTCCACCGAATAGACCCTGGTAGTTGCGGCCTGGCCATTCGACATATGGGGAATCGACCTAATCGGACCTTTTCCTCTAGCACGGTCTCAGTTCAAGTATGCAGTAGTGGCAATTGATTACTTCACCAAATGGATCGAAGCAAAACCATTAGAAACCATCACTGAGAACAACATCATTAAATTCGTGCATGATCACATTTGGTGTCATTTTGGGTTACCCAGAGCTATTGTTTCTGATCATGGCACACAGTTCTCGGACAAATTTACAGCAGAATGTAACAGGATGTATGTAAAGCATTGGCAGTCTTCAGTTGCATATCCACAGGGTAATGGACAAGCAGAAGCCACGAACAAACAAATTCTACACGCTCTGAAATGGAATTTGGACAATCGAGCAGGGAAGTGGGCAGATGAGTTACCAGCCGTGTTATGGTCGATCAGGACAACGGTAAGGGGATCAACAAGCGAAACACCTTTTGCTCTCACATACGGCTCTGAGGCTGTAATCCCAACAGAAACAACTTTTCCCAGTTACAGAGTCACTCACTATAACGAGCAGAATAATCAAATTGCCCGGGCAATCGACCTAGACCTTCTCGAAGAACGCAGACTCGAAGCTCGCACCCGAATGGTTAACTACAAGCAAAAAGCTAAAGCTCATCACGATAGGAAGGTTCGGGGAAGAGGCATTTCAAGTTGGAGACTGGGTCCTTAGGAAAATCGAAGTTACAGGACAGCGACCAGAACGAGGGAAATTGTCACCTAATTGGGAGGGACCATTTAAGATTACATGAGTTATTAGAGAAGGTACTTACACCTTACAAAATCAAGAAGGCAAACATTTGAAGCATCTCTGGAATTCTGATCATTTGAAGAAATACTACCATTAACATGGAGTTAATTTCAGTTATTTTGATTTACTGTATGTACATTGATGGGTTCTTTGATAATAAAAGTTTCTCGAACGTTCTTTATCGAAAGCGATTACTTTGATGGATTGAAAGTTTGAAATTGTGCCCGTAAAAAGGAAAATATACTCAAACAAATATGAACAAAGCTTTGCTCGATAAATCGAGCAAAGTGGGGCCCTGCCCGGTTTATATTTTTAGTTTGAATGCCTCAACACGAGAAGGGGAACAATCCATTGTCTGATATTGTTTGACGGCTTTGTTCGCTATGGCAGCAAAGGGAGATAAGTTTCGCTCAAATAAATATCCAGCCTAAATAATTAGTTAACGGTTTAATAAACCAAGGGTCATACCCAGTTAACGCGACCATACAATTTTGCCCAATAACTCGGGCAGCAAGCAATTATTTAGATGCCTACCGAATTAGCAGAAGGGACCCTACCCGATAACACTGTTTGTTTTTACCTAAGTGTAAAAGTAAAAATAAAAAGTAACAACAAACATTCACACACAATTGAAAATTAGAAAGTTCTCATTTCATTATCAAATTACAGCAGAGGAAAAATCATTACAAGACCTATTACAAGCTATCTAACTCCCTCCTTCCTCGGTGGATGTTCCCGACGTGTCCAGCTCAGCAAATATTCTATCCATTTCGGATTGCAAGTTGGGAGGAAAAGGAAGCAGCTGCTCCGTGCTTCGATCAGGAGGAGGGGGTAAGTTTGTTTCAGCGCCGACAGAGGGAGCAGCCTGATTCTCTTCGACATCTATTATCACAGGGTCGGCAGGCTGGGGAGCAGGATCCTCATCCTCATCGTTGTTGGCCTCACGCTCAAAAATAGCGTTCATTTGATCAACCACGTTATTGTCCAGCGGAGTTGGAGGGATCCATTCCGGCTCATCGCTCTCCCGGTCGTTGTTCGCAATGATCCCCAGTTCATCTCCATTGTAGGGGACCAAAGCATGACTCTTCCGAGCCGCAGCACACCAGGGTAAAGCCGCCCCCCACTGCGCCATCATCTCAAGCGTGATGCTCGCTGCTCGCCAGCATGCAGAGAACATGGTTACACCCCTGAGAATAATAGGGTACCAGTTTCGCATCAACGAGCTGATCGAGCTTGGCCGATTGCTTGAAATCCTCTACGGCAGCAGTTTTGGCAGCAGCAACCTCTCGCACTAGCCTGGCCTGCCAAGCTCTCTCTTTTTGCTCGGCCGCGACCTGAGCATCCTCGGCTTTTTTCCTCTCCTCGCTCAAAGACTTCTAAGCGGCCACTTCCCCATTTTGAGCAAATTCCACCTGGGCCTTTAGGCGAATTATCTCTTCCTCGAGCTTCGTCAGCTCGGCAACTTTGGCAAGGACCTCATTGTCCTTGGCCAATAAATCCTCCTTGTAGGAGCGGATAGCCTCATCAGACTTCCTCTTCTGATCAAACAAGGCCCCAGTCTTGTCCTTGTATTCGTCTGCACGTTTGTGCAGAAGAGTAACCTTGGAGGCGAACTGCAAAACAAGAAACGCAAATGAGCAAGACATATACACATTAATACCGATTATGCATACTACAATCGGCAAAACATACCTCGCTGACCAACAGGCCAATCTCACCGAGCAGAAAGCTGTTCGGAGTCTCAGCGTCTCCACAAACAAAATCGGGCTGGACGACCTTCTTCAAAATCCCCTGCCCGCAAACGGCACTCATAGTCCCCCTATCACGGATATTGATCCCTTCGAGAGGGGGGGGAACAGCAGCAATCTCATTCACCAAAGCCCTCACCTCATCTCGAGATACAGGCATTACGAAGGTTGGCCTTCAACCAACTGGGGCCACTAGCCCTTTGATTTTCTTCACGTCGTGGGGGTGGAGGAGGAAGTCCTGAGACTGGTGGAATCACAACGGTGGGAGAAGGCAAGGGACCAGACCCTGCTTGAATTGTTTCTTGGGGTTCATCCTCCCCTGTCCTGGACCGGGTGCTTCGACCCCCTGCTCGATCATCCCCTTCAGCTGGCCTTTTCCGAGATATGAGCTCAGATGTAGGCGATGTTACAGGAGAAGACCGTGGCTTAGTCGATGACCTAGGAGCCCGGGATGATTTTCTGCTCCTCTCAACAAACGGAACCATGGGAAGAGAGGCAGAAGCAGGCTGCTCGCGACCAATCAGATCAGCATGGCGAGTAACGGACCTCGCCTTAAAATCAGTTTTCCGTTGCCTGAGTATATCCTTCACCACTGTCAACAAAAAAGAAAAGAAGTTAGAAAATATCAGGATGCATCTTCTACAAACCTCTAAGACAAATATATATACCATCATCTTCAAAGTCGAGATGGGGAGTACAATCCCCTGCCAGACCACACAATTTGCATTCACTTGGGAACTTGTGATCGTGACAAGTCCCCCAAAAGGCATGGACATGCTCAGGGGCCACGACGATCAAAGGCTCTACACCCTCCACGGAAGCGGGGTACATCCTTGCCAGACGTAAGATTCGAGCATCTTGCATGATTGATTTCCAATCAATCAACCACTGTTGACCCTGCTCGGTCACACCCAATGCTCCCCGCAACATCGCCATACACCTATCCTCTCTGGTGAAAGTGGCATGACGGTCATAGGTAGGAGGCTTCACCTCGTAAGGGGTCGGGGCGAATGGCCATCCCACTCGGGACTCCACAACGATGATCCTCTTATCCCATTTATCAACTCTATGGGGAAACTCGGTAAAAAGCTTCAGAGCCCCAGCCTTTGAGCGACCTATAATCCTGCCCGATCTCTTGTCTTTGGTGAATTGGAAGAGCTTTCGGAGTATGGTTGTCTCTGGTTCAAAACCAACCAGTCGGCATGTCGTACTGAAGGCGATCAGGATTAGCATTGTGGTAAGTTGGAGGTCGCATGGAACGGCGTTGGTATCCCTTAAAAATTCAATGACGAAGGGGTCCAATGGAAAGCGCATCCCAACCCGGAAAAAATCATAGAAGAAGACTATTCTCTTCGTCTTACTCCTCATCTGAGCATGAGTCATCTCGTATTCATAGAGAACTCATCGATAGTCCTTCTTGGAAATCCCAATCGAGTTGAACCAGTTCCCAACCTCTACAACTGAGTCAATTGACTCCCAGTGAGCAAGCGAGCTTAGATTATAGTAATCCTCGTTACGGTGTCTCCTTCCAGCTCGAGGTCGACCAGCCAGTTCCTCATCACTAGGGATCCCACTCGAGCTCGCCTCATCCGCCTCATCTTGGTTGGTGATCACGTCATTCACAATCCTTTCGAAGGAAATTCGGCTGCTTGCTTCCTGGGCATTTCTTTCCTCAGGAATATGTACATCCGACCCCGTTCGCTCAGAATCCACTGGTGCATGATGCTCCTAGGCACCATGGTCATAATCATAATCTTCTTGCTCATGATCAGAGTTTTCATCAAACAGTCGAAGAGGGGAAGACATCCTACAATAGATCAAGGAATATCTTGATTAATCCCCAGAAAACCTATGATTCCTTGAAGATCTCTCCTCGACCTCCCTATAAACTACCCAGATCTAGACGCAAAGTCCTAAGAACCTACCCAAAAAGCATGAACATGAAGAACATACAGAAAAACCAGAAATTCAAAATACAATTTGTGCAGAAACAAAATAGGGGAATAAAAGCCAAAGCAAACTTACTTGTGCGTTGAACAGGGATCAATTTGCCGGATGCGGAAATGTTGAACTGATCCAGAATGGCAGAAGATGAATTTCTTGATTGGAAGAGGCACGGGCAATGGCAGAAAGAGTTTAGAGGGGTTTGGGGAAGAAGGCAACAAAAAAGTCCAAAAGATTTGGAGGGTTCCTCTTTTATAGGCAAGACTTGGGGAAAAGGTCACTCAAATCACGCGCCCAAGTCCTTCTCAAATTCAAAATGGTGGCTGCAACACACCCAATCAAACCTGTCATTAATGAACGCCTCGAAAACACACAACTCATCATGACTGAACCCAGCCGTTGTCACCTCAGAAAAACTTTTCAGCTTCCTGCAACCGGCGTTTCGAATACACCGGCTGTCACCAACAAAGCAACTCCCCTCACTTCGGCCCCAACAAAATTAAACAAATGTGTTGCTCCCCGCACCGAGCATAAATACTCACCGGACAGGGAGCAAGGGGCCACTGATGAGCTCGACCCAAATCCTGGTCACGAGCCAAGCACATGTGCCACCACGTGATAAGCACATGCATGTTAGAGACCAAGAAAGAGGTCACCCAGGCAGGATAACCACGGGGTGAACACTTTACATCTATCCCCGAGCAGGAGTCTATCTATCAATCAGCGAGCAGGGAGCAGGGCTACTCGAATGAACCTGATATCTATCCCGAGCTTAACTGGGAAATAACTCCCAACCCCTAGATTTAAGCCATCACTCCGTCAGTTACGCGGTCAACCCGCATTTATGATCATAAAGACCCATGATTTCGTCATAGCGATAATTCAGCCCGAATTTCACTCCCATAAGGGTTATATATACCTAACAATGTTTCATTTCAAAGGTACGCTCACTTTTACACACCAAAACTCTGTCACTTTACTTTCTACAAAGCTAAAGACTTACTCTCACGTCTGAGGGGTTTCGCGAGGCCCTGCCTTGCATTCCTACTAAGGTTTTCTTCTTTTGACAGGTTTCTACAAGATCATACCTTCACATAAGCCCAGATATCCTACAAACCGCAAGGAACGGCCCAAGACCAAATTGTGTAGCATCAGCCATAAGTCAACTATTTTTTAAACTCATGTATATTCAATATAGGGCCATCTATTTTGGAACAAAAGGAGTAAAATATTTATTTATATATTAGATGCCAAATTCGTGTATTAGGTGATTAGGTCTTTTGCTCACAAATCAACGGTGAAGTGTAGTGGACACACTCCCCCAAACCCCAAACGTCTTTTTATGAAATTTAGTTTTGACTAAATGACTGATCAAATTGCATTTGTTTTTTTTTAAAGACCTTTTCATGAGGGGTATGAGAAGGAATCGAATCTGAGATATTTCATATTTTGTAAAGTTTCAACTCTACCACTGAGCTACCTCTTAGGGTTTAATAAAAGTTACATTTTCTTAAAACTGTCAATTTTTTCCCACACCCATTTACCCGCCCAGACCACTTATTAAAAAATGGGCATGGGCACGCTTCAAAATTTAAATTGATACAAATGGGCAAGCTCATTTAAGACCATGAAGTAGGATGGGCTAAATGGGCGCCCACCTGGGCACCCACTACTTTGATAATTCATTTTTCGCAAACTTGAGGAATGGTCGAGGTACATTTGAATCAAATCAGAACTTATGGAACAATCCATCAACACAAATTTTAGTGCAGAGGTTCTTGTGGTTTAGAAGGTTGATTGGGTTGACATTCAATGTGAAGTTTGGAAAGTCAATGATGAAAATGGGTAATGTTGGTGTCAAAACTGGCACCAATAGTGAGATTCGAAAAGTTTGTTTATCATTTAACTTATTCAAAAACTCAAGTGTCAAACTCATTAAATTGATCAGTACTAGTTAGTTTGTTAACATATTCATATGTCTCACAAAAAAAAACTATTATATTAATAAAATTGGCCTCTTCTTCTCATACTTAATGAAAGCTAGCTTCTTTTTTTTTTTTTTTGTTAATTTCCTTTTCAAATCAGCATCGAAGTTGTCATTACAAAAGTTGATTTTTCTTTAAAATGATAAATAAATGTATGGACATTAATTTTAAGACGAAGGCATTACAAAATATATGCATGAAATTATTTTATGTATGATTAGTTATAATTTTTGAGTAATTTTTTTTTTTGAAGGAAATTGATTTTTTGTATTTTTTTATAATTGAGTGTTAATGAGTAAATGGGCGTCCATTTAGCGTCCGCCCATATATGCTCATGTAATTAAATAGGAACTTATTTGTCCATCCATTTGAGCTTGCTGCCCATATGGGCACGTCCATAACCGCCTATTTGTCACATCTATTTTCTGTGCGTATGGAAAAATAAAATATTTAGGATATCACCAATAAAAGGTACGACAAAAGTTTAGGTAAGATGTACAGATATTTTTTGTAAAACGAATTTTCTTTACCCGACTCATCATACATTGGTAAATTGAGCTGTAAGATGATAAAATTTTGTGTAAAACTGTCTTACGTAAGATTTATCCAAAAAGTTTTGTTTCAAAACTAAGGAGTAATGCATAATTACATTGGTCGTGTGTGTATGTGTGTGAGAGAGAGTGAGAATGAGAGTTTGAACTAGTGTCACTAAAATAGTAAAATGTTTGTCCTAATTTTGACAAGGATGTGGTATAGATAAATTTGGGATGATCCATTTGAAAGCTTTATTTGGAAATCTATAAGATGAGAAATCCCAACCGCTGGTAGGTACTCTTCGGCCAGAGTGAAAAAGACACTAAACATCAATAATTTCAAGAGCATCTCTATATTTGTATTTGAGCTATCAAAATCGAGTCCGGTCCATAGGTCCGGTACAGCCTACTCGATTTTTTAAGGGCTTGGACCTCAATTTAGAAGATCCGAAAAAGTCGAGCCTCTTTGGCCCAACCCGGCCCGATCATAAAGTTAAACACTTAAACTTAATTACAAAATTAAAAACTAAAACATAAATCTAAAAAGAAAAAAACTATCGGACATTCGTTTAAACTACTTTTTTTTTCTTTTTTTTTCTTTTAGTTAGATAAATTTATGACACAATATGATCTATTTCCAAATCATTGTTCTCTTTTTGGTTGAAACTCATATTCTAAATTGATGGAGGTGGCACTTACAAAGAGAAAATGAAGTTGATCTTCCAAGTTCCAATCTAATTTAGTATGATTGTGGTTAGTAATTTTATCGAAACTGATCTATTTAATTGAGTATCTCTATCTGATATTAGCTAATAAAAAGCCTCAATAGTATAAACTTGATAAAATAAAAAAAATTTAAATGCTAGATTGTGTCAGGCGAATCAAAAAATGAACATTTGATAATTAGTATGGTTTTGCAAACTAGAACCCGAAAAATTGTCTATCTTTAGAAAATACATATTAAAAAATTGGAGAGTATGATGACCTTCAATTTGGTTATAACTTTTTTGAAAAAAATACCCTTTAAGTAGCACATGTATTTTTTCTTTGGTCTGTAACATTATAGTTTTTCTAGTTTATGTTTCGTTCAATTGTTAAAGTTACTACTTTTGTTTATATTTGCTTTGGTTGTACTTTTGTTTTATAATTGTGTAAGTTAGACTAGTAAGTATGTGTGTTTTAAACTTTTGATGTGTTATATAACTTTTCTTAGCTAATTTGTGAGTTTTTTTTCAATAAAAAATATTTATTTTTTTGGCCCATAGGCCCAAAGTGCACATGGGTTGGGCTTGAGTTCTATAAGGCCCGATACTATTTCGGGTCGACCTGGTCCGGCCCGCCGTTAAGCGAGTCCCTACGGGCTTGTGCTGGGCCGGGCCGACCCGTTTGACAACAAATATAGTTATATTTATGTGTAAATATATTATTCCTTATTTGGACTCTCTAGGTTAAACTTGTATAAGCAAGTATTGTAATCATATATATATATATATATATATATATATATGTGTTCACCATATCAATGGAAAGGCTATGTCATGGTTTATAAACTTTATTATTTTCTACATAGTATCAGAGACTCGCTCTTAAAACCTATAACCATCAAACTTCCGCAACCCTAAACTTCCTCCTACCATAGTCACCACCAATCTAACTTCCATCGAATTAAACATTCCTCCCACCACAACCGCCGCCAACCAAACTTCCGCCTCCATGGTTACCGACAACAACACCCTCACTGTTCAAAACTCCATTGATCCATCTCCCATCACCCTATTCAAGTATGCTCAAACATCCAAGGATGTTCCAACACCCAACTCACACTACCAGCCTTGGATCCGGCAAGACAAACTTGTGTTTGACGCCCTTGTCGACTTACTTTCTGCTATCTTGGTTCCCTTGATCCAACAGACTGCCACTAACTGCGTTGCATGGCAACCCATGCTCACTCCAGTGCTCGCCCAATTCGCGGCCACATCATGTCGATCAAGGACCACCTCACCATCAACTACCAACCTTGGTTCACCAAACTTACACCAACCAGCTATCTAGTCTAGAAGTTCATGGTGAATCCACGCTCATCGGGTACGACCTGAACAAGTTCGTCGATGGCACCTCCTCCTATTCACCAACGCTTGGACTCCTCGGCAAACCCAGATCTAACCAACTCGCTGACGCCCTCCCTAAAAAACTCGTTCCTCAGGATTCTTCGGCAAACCAAGCTCACCCTCCTCGGAAGACAAGATCGCCAATGCCCTCCCTCAAACAACTCGCTCATCAAGATTCCTCAGCAAACTAAGCTCGCCCTCCTCAGAAGACCAGCTCGCTGACGCTCTCCCTCAACAGCGCGCTTCCCGAACCAAGCTTGCTCACCTCGGAAGACAAGCTCGCCGAAGACCCCTCCTCCACCAGCTCACTCCTCGAGCAACTCAAGGACTCATCGACAGAACCTGGCTCTCACCAGCTCCCCGACCACTCCCTCACATTCAAGCACGACCTCCTCAGGAGATAAGCTCGTCGTCGCCTTCCCTCAACAGCTCGCTCCTCGAACAAATCATATTTTCCTTGACAAACCAAGCTCGTCCATCTCGGACAACAAGCTCGTCGTCGCCCTCCATCAACAGCTCGCTCCTCGAGCAAATCTTTTCCTCATCAAACCAAGCTCGTCCCCCTCGGAAGACAAGCTCGTTGTCCCCCTACCTCAATAACTCGCTCCTCGAGTAAATCATGTTTCCTCAGCAATCCAAGCTCATCCTCCTCAGAAGACAAGCTCATCATTACACTCCCTCAATAGCTCGCTCGCGTGCGCTTTCAGCTTCTTCTTCACAAGATTGGTCTCTCCTAATAGAGATATATCTCGCGGGAGCATATAAGAGAATAATATATTTATATTTATGTGTAAATATATTATTCCTTATTTACTTGTATATAGGTCTTCTAATCCTTATTGTATTTGGGCTCTCTAGATTAAACTTATGTAGCAAGTATTGTAATCCAACATATATATTCACCGTATCAATGAAAAGTTATGTCATTATTTATAAACTTTATTATTTTCTACAATATATATATATATAGGGATGTGTGTGTGTGTGTGTGTGCACGTGCGTGTTTGTGTACATATATATTATATCAACAAATTATATGTAGATCCCAATAATGTTTCTCTAGTATATTAGTTGATGATGAAGTTTTATCTAACTACTTATAAAAGTGTAGGTTGTCTCTTACAACTTAATGTATGGACAAATGTACCCTTAATTTAATAAATCACTCACCATTAATTAAGGTCAAAAGAGTAAATTTCTTATAGACTAATTAATTCAATGAATAATTAAATAATAGTTTGATCCCTTAACTTGTACCTATTTTCAATTTACGTCCTGCATTATTTAATTCACTTCATTTCGTCCTGTATTTTGATTTTTTTTTTCAATTTCCCCCATCTACCAGGATCGTTACAAATGTCGCCCAATATTTACTGAAATGACAAAAAATACCCTTACTTGGTTGAGACACAAAAACCTTATTCGAAACTAAAAAAATAATATGGTTTTATTTTCTTAAATATGTTCGGGAAAGACATTATAAAATTTATATGAAAAATTATATGTATAGTAATAGAATTGTCGGTTAGTATTGAGATATTAAACAAATTGGTAGCATGTTTAGTTATTACCCATGAATAAAATAAGATAAATAAGTTTAAAAAATGTGTCATAATGTCAAGAAGATGAAAAAATGAAGTATCATTTGATGAATTTGTGCCTTTTGTTAAGGACAATATACATAAATTTATCATGCCAAATAATAATGATTAGAAAAAAGTGTCATAAATATTATAAATCACTTGCCATGAATTAAGGCCAAAAGAGTAAATTTTTCATAAGCAAATTAATTTCATGAATAATTAAATAATAAATTGAAATGTCGCCCAATATTTTCTGAAAGACAAAAATACCCTTACTCGGTTGAGAAACTAAAACTTTATTCGAAACTAAAAAAATAATATTGTTTTACTTTCATAAATATATTCGGGAAAGACATTATAAGATTTATATGAAAAATTGTATCAATCTAACTACTTATAAAAGTGTAGGTTGTCTCTTACAACTTAATGTATGGACAAATGTACCCTTTAACTTAATAAATCACTCACCATTAATTAAGGTCAAAAGAGTAAATTTGTTATAGACTAATTAATTCAATGAATAATTTAATAATAGTTTGATCCCTTAACTTGTACCTATTTTCAATTTACGTACTACATTATTTAATTCAATTTATTTCGTTTTGTATTTTGATTTTTTTTTCAATTTCCCCACCTACCAGGATCGTTACAAATGTCGCCCAATATTTACTGAAATGACAAAAAATACCCTTACTTGGTTGAGACACAAAAACCTTATTCGAAACTAAAAAAATAATATGGTTTTATTTTCTTAAATATGTTCGGGAAAGACATTATAAAATTTATATGAAAAATTATATCTATAGTAATAGAATTGTCGGTTAGTATCGAGATATTAAACAAATTGGTAGCATGTTTAGTTATTACCCATGAATAAAATAAGATAAATAAGTTTAAAAAATGTGTCATAATGTCAAGAAGATGAAAAAATGAAGTATCATTTGATGAATTTGTGCCTTTTGTTAAGGACAATACACATAAATTTATCATGCCAAATAATAATGATTAGAAAAAAGTGTCATAAATATTATAAATCACTTGTCATGAATTAAGGCCAAAAGAGTAAATTTGTCATAAGCAAATTAATTTCGTGAATAATTAAATAATAAATTGAAATGTCGCCCAATATTTTCTGAAAGACAAAAATACCCTTACTCGGTTGAGAAACTAAAACTTTATTCGAAACTAAAAAAATAATATTGTTTTACTTTCATAAATATGTTCGGGAAAGACATTATAAGATTTATATGAAAAATTGTATCAATAGTAATACAATTTAATTTAATTTAATTTAATCTAATCTAATCTAATCTAATCTAATCTAACTACTTATAAAAGTGTAGATCGTCTCTTACAACTTAATGTATGGACAAATGTACTCTTTAACTTAATAAATCACTCACCATTAATTAAGGTCAAAAGAGTAAATTTGTTGTAGACTAATTAATTCAATGAATAATTAAATAATAGTTTGATCCCTTAACTTGTACCTATTGTCAAGTTATGCCCTGCATTATTTAATTCAAATCATTTCGTCCTGTATTTTGATCACAACCATTGTAGTAGATTTCTGTTTTAAGCAAGACAATACGTGCAACGCACGTGCCTTTTCCTAGTAAATACTAAAAGTGTGACGCAATAAATGCAAATTAGGCATAAAATATGGGTGCTATGTTGTAATTTACAATCAAACTACATTCATTCCATCTAAATTTTTCATGTTTGAACATATAATAATCAAGGGATATAATCGTTACATATAGTATCATTCAAGTTGGTCATAACATGAGATACATTTGTATCACATGAGCGGGTAAAACTGAAAAGGTTATGAATTTTTTGAAAAGAATGATACATCCCAAAATAAAATATCAAATTTATTTGGAAGAAACTTGGGCCGGTCTCCTTTACATAGTTTTTAGGGGAATTTAGTGGGTTGTGACCATCAATTTTTTGGACATTTCATATAACTACAAATTGCTTACCAAATGACAAAAATGCCATTAATGAAAACTCGATGCCAAGCCTTGGCATGCCATGTTAAATCTTGGCATCGTGCAAAATGCCTACAATTGATGTTGATGCCAAAAATACGATGCCAAAAATGTTGATGCTTGGCATCGTGCAATGCATACAATTGATGCCGATGCCAAAATAGTGCGATGCCAAAAATGCGATGCCAAATCTTGGCATCGTGGCATAATTTTGGCATCATGCCGATGCCAACAATTTAATCCCGATTCAAATGACATGAAAGATGAAACCCAACATTATATACAAGTGTGAGCTTACGCAATAATTACTCTTGTTTTTCAAGTCGAAATATAGCCCATGAACAATACAAATGGCAAATACCAAGATGGTGCTAGTAGTTTGTCTTCACTTCTTTCTCACTAGCAACTTTATACAATCGATTAATCATGTTACATTCATTCATCTTTATACCTTTGAGTCTATAAGTGTTGAAGCTCTTCATATCAAAATAGTCACTTTCAACCAAGATGATGATCCATATAATCGTAATAGACTAGAAGGATATGATCAGAAGAAATTCTCCAACGAAGAGATTCTTCCTTATCTAATTCAAGGTTTTTTGGATATTCATAACATGAGATACATTTGTATCACATAATCGAAGCATAATTGGATTTCTTGAATCCTTCGAAAGGTTTACCTCTTCGACTTTAGAGAGGTTGAGTTGGAGAGTGGAGTTGCATTTGTGGAAATCTATGGTCGGATCTCGATCCGTAGCCGTCGAAAAAAAGAGAAAGCGAGTTCGCACAAGTGCTCTCCATACTTTCACATTGATCTCTCCTGGATCGACATAAAAGCCTATGAAAAACTATTAATTTTTTGGTTGGAAGCTGTAAATAGGAGGTTTTGGATCTCAAAATCAAAAAATGGTTGGAAGCTGTAAATGTTGCGGTGAAAGAGAGAGCGTATTAAATTAGGGCCACCCATTTCGTCTGCAGATTTTGGGGGAATACGATCAGCATAATTGGGGGTAATGATGTATTTTTACCCAAAAAATGTACTTAAAAGATATGTCTAAAAAATGGCTGGATTGATTTGAAAAAATGTTTTAAAAAATGTACCGGCTTGTAATTATTCCTAGTTTTTAACCGCTCCACTCCCCAAAAAACAATTGTAACAGGAAAATGTTATTAAAATAAAGCATTTTCATACATCACAATATCGAAATGATGCCTCACAATACAAAATATGATTTTTTCCGTTTGCGAAAAAAATAGAAACGGAGCGGTTGAAAACTTTGAAAAAACAACCGACCAACAAATTTTCCAATGTTTTTTCCAGAAACTATTGGAGTACTACTTTTAGATTGAGAAGAGAAAGGCAAAGAGTAAGGCCTTCATTCCAACACGAGTGAGAATAAGGTCAAAACTATTCGTCTCCGTATTCCAAGCGGGAAATTGCCTTCTTATTCTTCAGTTCTCCAAATTTGGTCCAATAATTTTTTTATAAAGTTGCAGATCTAAGAACAGATCTGGTATGAACTTGGAAAAGTTGTCAAAGCCGCGAATTCAAACACCAAATTCGTGGTCTCTGAAAATCAGAAGGAGAAGATTTACCATGACTTAATTCGCGTCCAGAGCAGGAGTGTGTGCGACTTGGTTTCTGCTTTCTCTTCCATCATAGTTTTTCTGGGGTGCATATATCTTGCAACGTATTCATACGATCTAAGAAGATGAATGAAATGCAAAAAAAAAAAAAAAAAAATTAAAAATTTTAAAAAAAATCCAACAATTACAGGTTGATATTATTATTAGCAAAACCTACATTAGCCACAGGTTACAGCCAGAAAATAACACTGGCACTTCAAAATGTATTCCAACCAATAAAGCTCCAAAAGGAAAGTAAAATTCACCATAAAAACACACAAGTCTGAATCGTTTCCCATTAAAGATGGAATTCAATGAAATAGTTAATCCAGTTGAACCCCTATTTTCATCCCTAATCTATATACCCCCTTATCTACACCGGCCTGTTTAATTCCGATGGACAAATCAATGTTTAAACAGGTATGTCTCGAAAGCGCATTGTCATCTGAAACTGGAAAACGCAATAGGCACTTCCACTTTCAAAAGCCTAGGCATCAAAAAGTTGACCCGCAATTAGGTTTTTGCTTACCTGTCTGTCAACATTAGATCTTTACTGTCTGAGATATCAGCTTGCATTGCGAAACTTTTCACAGTCAACTGCCCCATACCTACTAAAGTTTGAGACGAGACCATTCACCATCCTGCCTACAGCTTCCTTGAATTCTCTTGAACCGCTCTTTACATTATCTTGGCCACTTCCGTTGGCAACACAACCTACTTGAACACCTTCCATGTAGGCTCTGCATGCAGACAGAATAGCATGCGCACGGGTACGAAAATGACCAGCAACGAGGTCCTCAAAATACTGCAAGAAGTTTTATGTTGATTGCATCATGATATTTCGAGATAGGCGGAAACATATTCAAACCAAATCTTGATAAGATTGTAAATATGCAGTAATGCTTCTATGTTCATGCTCAAATGTGTCAAGAGACCAAAAGATGATCGAGTTAGGTGGACGTCATGGAATTACATAATCAAAGCAGACAAATTGGATAGATGCAAAGAGGAAAGCAAGAGGGTAATCTTCAATGGTTCCTGTGGAGGATTTAATGGAGATGTGGGTATGTTCAGAATGGAATAGCTCACTTTAGCTTAAATGAAACGGAGTTTTAACTTAAAATGGTTATTCTTCTATTCTAATCCAATCTATCCCCCCCAAGTCTACCTCTGCCTGTCCAGCAGCTCAATAAAAGAACCACACAACTAATAGATAACACCCTTCTAGATCAACCATGGAATAGTGGGCAGCATATCGAGTTACCCATTCAAATCAGAGTAACTGTCAGCACAGTTCGGGAAGAGTCACACCCATTTCATGTTCACCCTTGACACCCTATATTCATTCACCCTTGGTACCCTTCAAAAATTATGAGGGCAATATCTTGAAAGGGTAACAAACAAATGCCTATACTAGTAAAGGCCAAGACAGCCAGCGTGGAAGCTGATTGATCTTGGAGAAATCAGTTTGTCCAGATAATGCAAGCAGTTTCTATGCAAAGTTCTCTTTCCCTCCTACCCATCCCACCTGTCCATCTATAAAAACAAACAAAAAAGAGAGTAAAAGAATTGCTGATCAACTTGATAATCCTGATATTGTCTTTTCTTCTCCCTCACTTGCACGGTTGCACCCTAATAGTCCAATGTCACGTATCACAGCATTCTAATTACAGTTTTGCAAGCAGGAAAGAACATGGTACGCATCAGGCTAATTTACACGCCAAACCCTACCAACATTTGCAGCGTGTTCCAGTAAAGCAAGCATAGCTTGAAGGTAATCAGTAAGAAAGAGTTTCTGCTAGATACAAAACAGTCAGACTATCTATTCTACTATTCTACAGCGAGGATAACAAGGGAACTACTGTATCTCTTTTCAGCTAATGACAAGCCAAGGTATATCCACACATTTGCAATGCCGGCCAGTAGCAGGTCTCGTCTTCATA
The DNA here is from genome assembly GCA_013146195.2 of Codonopsis lanceolata. Classification (NCBI taxonomy): domain Eukaryota; kingdom Viridiplantae; phylum Streptophyta; class Magnoliopsida; order Asterales; family Campanulaceae; genus Codonopsis; species Codonopsis lanceolata. Next base: position 57,843,353 of record CM028381.1, read on the forward strand.
TTTAAATTATACATTTTAAAAACTATACTTGTGCATGATACGAGCTTGATATTAATTCAAAGCATCCAGATGATTTTTAAAATAGAACTTATACATCTATGAAATAAAATAGCAATTTAAAATAAATAACATATCGACAAAGAAGGACTGAAGTGTATACATCATTGTTTTCAAGCATAAAATGAAGACATAACATATCGACAAAGAAGGATGTGAAGTCATACCTTTGGGGGTCTCCTAAGTGTATACATCATTGTTTTCAAGGATAAAATGAAGACATCTTCATTGTACCCCTTAGATCTCTTCTCACCTTCAGCTCCAGGATACATGGTATCATACCCAGGCTCATTAAAAAAGGGGTTCGTATTCAAAATCAGAGCTTGTATGGACACCAAAACTTGTAGCATGGTTGATTTATCTGGCATCCATTTCTCACTCCCTTGGCCACTCCAAGTGCCCAGAAGGCTAAGGCAGACTTTTCCACATTCATACAAGTTTGGGTTAAGTCGAAGGCCACCAGAATGATAGTAAACCATCTGCCAGCAGAAAGTCAAGAAACTAACTTCAAATTTTACTGTGGTTAAATGTAGTAATCAGCACAAAGATATTATCAGCAATTCATACCGGGGGTACGTTTGGATATGCAGGCGGGAAGATTACATCAAAGGTGAAAAGGCCATCATGATAAGGAGTGCCTGCTGGCCCTACAATCACAGCCCTCAAAAGATCCATTCTGGATTCAAAAACCCTGACATATATAGTATCTGCCAAGGTAAAACAAAGGGAGAGAGTTGAATTACAAATTTTATTGATTTCTTTAAGAGAGAAAATGAAACAGAATTTTTCCAGTCAAAAGAGCAAGAATTTTTTTTTAATGAACATATGCATATCCACAAGCATATAGGGAAAAAGAAAAGAGGGGGATTAACTTGCAAGATACAAAAAATATCTACAACTTTTGCTGTCCTTAAAGTTGTTCAAAATATCAATTTGAAGTGCAAGTCGATCACTAAATTCTATTTAAATGAGTTTGTTTCTCAAATTTTAATAAGCTCCAAAAGGCTAAAATACATGGATGAATTTTATGCATCTCGTAAAAGATCTCCAAATGTCATGTACAAATCAGTTAACATCAACGGGGCACATCCAATTTAACACACATGCAGAAACTCACCAGGTAAATCCTTCTCCAGAATTTTCCACTCATCCTGAACTTTTTTTGTCCAATCCTTGGGTGGCTATCATGAAAAAGAGTATAGCGTATGAGAAAGATTAAGATAATTAGATAAATGACAACTGGATATGTTTTGGTGCAAATTAATTAATAGAAAAGAAAAAAGGGAAGTACGCTGAGCGTAAAGCAAGAGATATGCTTATGTAACTAAAGTACCTGCTGTCCATTAAAGCCTGCACCAATATATCGATGATCAGAAAAGTCCTCAACGATATCAAACCGTTTAAAGTGCTCAAATCTTTGCATGAGTTGAGCTTCTTTTTCAGCTTTCTCCTCCTTTGCTTTAGAATCAGGAAGACCTTTAAAACTGTTACTGGCCAGATCTGGAACTATACCAGCAGATGTCCCCGCTTCTGCAGAGAGACTTGCAGCATCGCTCGGGGCTGAAGTGCTGATGGCAGCTGGAACACTTGTACTAGGGGAAGGGTCCTTTAGCCAAGAGATTGATGCCTCTACTCCAGGAGGCAAATCAACGTTGTCGAATTGCGCTTGCATGCTCAAGTAATCATGATCAACTTCGTTGTCATCGTTTTCAAACATATAATCATCATTGTCATCGTAATCAGAAACATCTTCTTCATCATCAATTGCATCATCATCATCATCATCATCATCATCATCATCATCATCGTTGGCATGGTATGACACATCTGAATTGACATTTTCCGAGTTAAGGGATCCAGACGATCCTGCTAGAGTAGTAGACTTCTCAAAGTCTGCATTCATAACTTCCTGGAGAGGATGCAACAGTATTGCCACATAAGTTGCAAAATGCCACTACTATATTTGTTTCAACACAGAAAAACCTGTTCTTATCTAGAGTACCATAAAAAACGTAAATGAAACTAAAACAGGAATGGGATAATGAACATCATTAAATTGGTTCAAACATAAAGGGGAACGAAGAGATATCAACACAATGGTCGCTCTATGAGATGATATTTAGGAAAATACCTAAGTCATACGAAGAGATTAATCTACTTTACGTTAATTAATAAACGTGATTCGAAAAGTTCATTCAGTTGCAAGTGAGGGGGTCAGAAGGCACCAGGCACTGGTTTACTAACATAGATACACAAATTTAGGAGATATAATTTATTATGGAAGTACCTCATATAAAAGTACTATTACCGACTCAACTAGTGGCTAAGCGACATGCATTTGGTGGGTTTCCTCCCCTTTAGTTTCAGAAAGAATATTGTACTAGTGCTAAAATATAGTTTTTTTTTTTACTTCTGGATATTTTCATCAGTTAGTTTTTTTTTGCCACTTGTAGATGAATGTCACTTCAGAATCTGGGCCACTAACGGGCTCACTGAGTTATCTGATGTGGGACAAGATTGGAACAATTTATTCTTAAGTTTGATTTTTTTTACAATTGTTATAAATTTCAAATTTGTAATTAATATGGTAGTATTTTTTTTATTTAGAAGTAGATTTCGTTCCCTAATTGATGAATTTAAAGTCCTAGTTGGTTACTAAATAAGTTAGGGCAGTTTTTTTTGGAAGTTATGAGTTAGGGTAGTTTTTTTTGGAAGTTATAACTTCCTTTCCAACCGCTATGAACCTTACAAATACAAGTTTGATGTCCATTCCGAATTGGTGCAGAAAATTGCATAAAGTTAAAATCTAATCCTTTTTTTAGGATTTTAGGTTTAATCCTAGTACATTTTAGAATTAATAAGGTTTGACGTGTACAACCTTAATTTAAAGGGTTTTCTCGTAGTAAGAGCCCTTGATTAATCCTTCGGGTTTAATCTAAAACCTTTCCCCGTATCAAGTGGTATCAGAGCGAGGCTTTTCCTCGGCAATGGCTTACAAAGATGGAGACGATGATTCTATCGTGAGTGATGATGATGTTGTTGTCTCTTTAGTGCTCAAGGAGGATCTGGCTGCAAGGCTTCTAATCTTGGCTGAGCGTCTTCAACAAAAGGAGGTGAGGCTTCTAATCTTGGCACAAAGATTACTAGAACATCATATGAAAATATAAATTTTCTTGAGGTTGCTTTTGGGGACTTGTCAGATGATGTTGCTCAATTATTTATCGAGCGAGAGGGCTATGAACATCATGCTTTTGTGGATACAGAATATATTCTGATTGCAAAATTATATGGTAAGTATGATCTGCATATGTCCGTGGCTGATAAGGCATGCCCACGTGGTATGTCAAGTGAGCGCTTGTTCGGTATTGCAACTGATATGGCGTGCCTATGCAGTATGTCAAACAAGCTTCTGTTAGGCGTTCCAACTACTATGGTGTGCCCATGTCCTAGGCAAAGGAGGCTGTTCAGTTCTACTTTCTTTCAAGTTTTGAGTCTTTTTCAATTACGGAATTGTTCAAGGATGTTGAAGAATCAAAGTTACATAAGAACCTGTGCTACTCAAAATATCTCTTCATTTGGCAAGGAAATAATCAAGTTTCTAGTATGAACTCGAGGACAAGTTCTTTTCAAGAACGGGCGTCTGATGTGGGACAAGATTGGAGCAGTTTATTCTTAAGTGATTATTTTTACTATTGTGATAAATTTCAAATTTGTAATTAATAAGGTAGTATTTTTTTTTATTTAGAAGTAGATTTAGATCCCTAATTGCTGAATTTAAAGTCCTAGTTGGTTACTAGATAAGTTAGGGCAGTTTTTTTTGGAAGTTATAAGTTAGTGTAGTTTTTTTGAAAGTTATAACTTCCTTTCCAACCGCTATGAACCTTGCAAATCCAGGTTTGATGTCCATTCCGAATTGGTGCAGAAAATTGAATAAAGAAAGTTTAATCCTTTTCTTCAGGTGGATTCCAGTTGTTCGTTCCTAGTGGATTCTAGGATTAATAACGTTTGACGTGTTTAACCTTAATTTAAAGGGTTTTCTCGTAGTAAGAGCCCTTGATTAATCCTTCGAGTTTAATCTAAAACCTTTCCCTGTATCAGTATCACTTTTTAATTCAAATTGATAATACAACTCTGATTGGTCATAGCAAAAGTGCCTTATTCAAGGCTCTGTTTTTCTTCCTTTTCGAAAATGATTTTCATTTCGGAATTGAAGTAATATTATTTCCTTCTCCTTGGGATAACATTCCAACATCGACACTGATTTAACAAGGTCAACCAATAAATTGATGCTTATTGTTGAATTTGATCAAAGTACTTTAATTATTTACTTGGAAAAATTATCAGCACTATTTGTCTGTTATGAACTCCTGTTACCACTGCTATCTAAATTCTGCACAAAATTCTCATTATCAGCATCTCAATCGGTCATCAGAGCCACTCCACCTCTTCATTCTTTTTTTATCCACTTGGCGTAATTTATGATGTGAACCTTGACAAAACAAAGTTTTTCTAATGATATCTGCCACGAAAGCTAGTTTCGAAGGGATAATATAGCATGAAATATTGGTACCTTATCTATTAATTGGTTATACTTCATTGCTTAAAGCATAATTTCTTTCTCCCATTATTTAGTTGATGATATTATAATCCTTTAAACCTCTACTTAATACTTATGCAACAACTTTTTTTTTTGATAAGTAAGATGTATTATAAACAAAAGCGACATAACAGGTGTTGCGTCCTGTGTACACCGAGAGTATACTCAAAAGATTTACAATAAAAATACAAATCCATAAACTCTACAAGAGAATTGCCCATGGACCCTGCGTCTGTGCACCAAAAAAACAGTAACCAAAGAATCACATTCTTCAAAGCAGACACAGGTCTTTCCTCATCGTCTCATGTTTCTTTCCGTCCAAATAATCCAGCATATGGCCAGGGGAATAGCACGCCAATTGGGGTTCCTTTTCCCACTATTGTAGAATAACCAGCACACAAGCAACTCCATAATAGTACCTGGCATCACCGAAGACAGATTAAGGTAGCTGAAGATAAGACTCCAGAGCTCCCTCGCCACTGTGCAATGTAGCAAAAGATGATTCACACTGTCGCCTTCCCCTTTACACATAAAACATCTATCCACATGAACTTTACCCTTTCTCCTCAAATTATCCCCCGAGAGGATAGCCTCATGCACTGCTCCCCAGATGAAGAAGGTTACTGTTGCTGGACTTCCAAATAACTTTCCAAGGGTCAGGACCTCTGTCAAAATTCACCAGGTCAGCGTAATACTACGACTTGACTGAAAATTTATTACTTTTTGACTTCCTCCATAAGACCCTATCTTCTGATTTTTTGTTGATTTGAGGTGAATAAATAAGCTCAGAGAATTGCGCATAAGCCTCCATTTCCCGGTCATGAAGATTCCTTCTAAATATTGGATTCCAGATAACTCTATCATGTTCTAAATGCAAGTATGAACTGACCTTAGCGTCTTTGTCCATCACAATGCTAAAAAGAATAGGAAAAGCTCTCTTCAACTCCAGATCCCCGCACCATTTGTCCTTCCAAAATCTGATAGTAGAACCCCTCCCCACAGCAAAGGAAATATTTTGCGCAAACACTTCTCATCCTTTCCTAATCCCTTTCCAAACGCCCTTTCCATATGTCGATGCAACAACTTTAAATTATAAAAGTTTCTAAAATCAATAAGATTCCATCATAACAATTTCCCTACTTACCACAACCCGAAGAAAGATGATTTGAGAAACTACATACTAAGCTTGATATACATTGTTGAGCTCCTCTCTAACAACCTAAGCTTTAGATAAGTTTATTTCAGAGCTCTACTACTCTAGTTTGGTAAGGTCTTGGGTTCGAGTCATCTTGCTTACATTTTCACCCATAGTATTGTGAGTGCACATGTTCACACCTTGTTTTTTTGGTTTGTGATGCCTTTGGTGAGGTATGTTTGGACGGGTCACATGTGAGGGGAGCGTTAACCTTGATATACATTGTTGAGCCTCTCTCTAAAAATTTAAGCTTCAAGATGAGTTGGCAACTTCAAATGGTTTCAAAGCTCTGGTGGGGACGTTGAGTCACAGTGTCATTTGTTAGACAATAAGGGTAGTTTGGAGATTGTGTTAGTAGGGTAAATGTTATATATATATATATATATATTTACGTTCTATGTTTTTAATAGAATGAAAAATGTAGAAACAAACTACTGCGCTGCTTTGCTCCTTCGATCTTCTCTATATGCCTCTCTTCTTCTCCTTTTATTTCTTATTACATGGTATCAAAGCCTTGATACACAAAACCGAATTCCCTCAAGTTATTCAGTGTTGGCTCCAACACTATGCATGGCTAATATTGAAAATTGATTAGTGCATGACTGTGTTGATCACTAGAAGAGTCTAGGTTTGTCCTATGGAAATTCCGAGACCAAGGATAGGTTCGGAATAGTAGGGCGACCCTGTTCATGTAGGAGGCCAGCCGGAATTGTTGACTTTCCAACGTCACGCGCCGGTGAGTGGGTGGCGTGGGATCAAAATTGGAACCCTAGCTTTCGGAAATCGGTGCGCATGTGTCGGATTGGTGTGTTACTGTGTTTGGAAGTGTTGGTTGATGATTCGGTGACTGATAGGTGTGATTCCAGCTGTTGAGCTGCTGACTGAACCATAGCTTTGAAATTGGCAATTTTTGTTATTGTTTAAACTTAATTGACAGTCTGATCTCTCTTTCTATCTCTTTTGATGGCTGAAGACTCGTCATCTATGGGGTCTACGGGGCCAATCACGACAATTGTTTCTAACCAAAATAAATTGATTGACATTATATTGGAGGCAGACGGGTCTAATTTTGCAGAATGGCAATATTTAGTACATGTGAACATGGGTGGTTTAAGGAAAGAAGGACATCTTGTTGAAAATTGTTTTACGGATACAAAGGAGGCTAAGGTGTGGTTGGATGATGATAAGGTGTTGTTTCCAAAGATTTTGAATTGTATTAGTAGGAAAATTACTGTCTATGCAACACTGCAAAACAGTTAAGGAGCTGTGGACACTCTTGCATAAGTGGTTCTCTGGAGCGAGTAACTTGAATAGGTTGTACAAAAGTTCATCATCCTAGACAGAAAGGGCGAAGTATTATGGGTTATTATTATGACTTCATGCGTATAAACAAGGATTTCATTGCCGCTATGCCTAATTCTGATGATGTTGAAGAGATGAAGGCTCAACGTGAGAAGCTATTGATGTTTAGCTAGCTATCGGGCTTGGAGAAAGAGTATGATGTGGTTCGATCTCAGTTATTGTCAAATAAAGATTTGGTTACCTTGTCTGATGCCTATGATAGGGTTTTGAGTGCGACGAGGAATGGTGAGTCATCATATGTGGAGGTATCTGATAATTAGCATTAGTTCACAGGGGAATGGTTATCGTGGAGGTAGAGATGGAGGTCGTGGTGGTTTTCAAGGTGGAACTCGTGGTGGTAGAGTGTCCGGAGGTCGTGGAGGACCTAGAGTGTGTTACAATTGTGGAGAACAAGGTCATTTCAAAAGCCAGTGTCCTAAGCCTCTCACTCAGCAGTAGGTGGAATTTCAGCAAAAGCAATCCAGGTTCGCTCATACAGTTTCTCAGAAATCCGAGCAAATCTGTCAACCGGAGACCCATAATGTTGTTATGAATGATGAGGAGTTTGCCAGGTTTACACAGTACCAGATGTCTCAGCAGCCTTCTTCCTCCTCTTCCGAAGCAACTCTAGTCAAGTCAAGTAAACCCATAACATGTCTTTTGTCTTCGGCTAGGCACTAGGTAATTGATTCAGGGGCTACTACCGATCATATGACTGGTGATTCGAGTTTGTTATCCACTTATGGGTCATCGAATAAGTTTACTAATGTTACTCTTGCTAATGGATCTTCTTCCAAAGTCTTGGGTAGTGGTAGTACTACTGCCGCTTCTTTATCATTGGCATCTGTGTTATACTTGCCCAGATTCTGATATCTGTTAGTCAACTCACAAAGACCTTAAATTGTTGTGTTTCTTTCTTTCCTGGTTATCGTCTTTTTCAAGGACTTGGGAGATTATTGGTAAAGGAAGTGAATCTGATGGATTGTACCTGCTCGTTGAAGTTGTTGCTGCTGATTCTTCTACTGCTGCATCAGTTGCTTGTTAAAGTACTTTGCCCCCTTTCCAGCTACATTGTCGTTATGGTCATCCGTCGTTACTTGTCCTGAAAAAATTATGTCCTAAAGTAAGGTCTATTTCTAGTTAACCAAGTGAGTCTTGTGAGTTTGCTAAACACCATCGTGTGTCGTATCCTCCTAGAGTTAATAAACGGGTTGCGTCCCTATTCGAGTTAGTTCATACTGATGTTTGGGGTCCTTGTATTGTACCTTCCAAATCAGGGTTTAGATATTTAGTTACTTTTGCCGATAATTATTCCAGAAGTACTTGGCTTTATTTAATGAAATCTAGAGATGAATTGTTTCAGTTATTTTGCTCTTTTTGTGCTGAGATTAAAACTCATTTCAATTGCTTGGTTCAAAATCTTCGTGGTGATAATGCTAAGGAATACTTTTCTGTATTGTCACCCCACAACAGAATGGTGTTGCTGAACGCAAGAATCGTCATTTGTTGGAAGTTGCTAGGGCATTGATGTTTGAGATGAATGTTCCCAAGTCTTTTTAGGCTGACACACTGCTGCCTTTCTTATAAATTGTCTTCCATCTTCGGTTCTTAAAGGAGAAATACCATATTCTGTTCTTCGTCCATCACAGTCGTTGTTACCAGTTTCTCCTAGAGTGTTTGGTTGTACCTGTTTTGTCCAGGATGTTCGGCAACGGGTTGGTAAGTTAGACCGAAAAGCACTCAAGTGTGTCTTTCTTGGATACTCTCGAACTCAGAAAGGATATCGTTGTTATTCTCCGGATTTGGGTCGCTACTTAGTGGCTACTGATGTCACTTTCTCTGAGTCTAGCTCATATTTTGATCGGTCATCATCTTCTGAGTCTGAGTTTGTCTCTCCCGATGATATCCTCACTTATACGTTGGTTCGTTCCCATAATCCTGAGGTTGGTGTTGATACTGAGGCTGATTCTCGCCCTCTTATAACTCAAGTGTATACTCAACGCACACATGTTTCAATCCAAGAACCAGTCATCGCAATTCTCCAACGGATTCACTCCCGTTACCGTTACCGATTCCCACATCATCAGACCCGTCTCTTGATCTCCCTAGAGCGCTCCGAAAAGGTACACGTACTTGTGTTCATCCTATCACCCTTTGTGTCTTTTATGCTCACCTGTCAATTCCTCTCGTTCATTTGTTGTTTCTCTTGATTACGTTGTCACCCCTAAAAATGTGTGTGAAGCTTTATCTCCTAGTGGTCGGAAGTCCGCTATGAAAGAGGCTATTAGGTGTAAATGGGTGTACGTGGCTATTGGGTTTAAATGGGTGTACTGTTGCTCGATTGGTTGCAAAGGGGTATGCGCAAGTGTATGGTGTTGATTATACTGATACTTTTTCTCCAATTGCTAAGGTCATTTTTGTTCGTCTTCTGATATCGTTAGCTGCTTCCAATAACAGGCCTTGTATTAGTTGGATGTCAAGAATGCATTCTTTCATGGTGATTTGTAGGAAGAGGTTTACATGGAACAACCTCTGGGATTTGTTGCTCAAAGGGAGCATGTGAATAAGGTATGTCGGTTGCGAAAGTCATTGTATGGGTTGAAACAGTCTCCGCGGGCTTGTTTTGGTAGGTTTAGTGCTGTTGTGTTAGAGTTTGGTGTTAGAGTTTGGGTTATATGCGTGTGATAACACCGTGTTCTTTTCGCAACCGGCAAGTGGTTATTCTTTTGGTTGTTTATGTAGATGATATTGTGATTACAGGTAGTGATACTCATGGCATTGAAGCACTCAAATCGTGTCTTCAAACAAAATTTCAAACAAAGGACTTGGGTACTCTAAAGTACTTTCTTGGGATCGAAGTGATACGGTCCAAGAAATTGATGTTTGGAGTGAAACCATGTGACACTCCAATGGATCCTAATGTAAAACTTGTAGACAGCGAAGGGGAGATGCTCGAGGATCCAGAACGATACCGGACATTGGTTGGTAAGTTGAATTATCTTGTAGTAACTCGCCCAGATATTGCTTTTCTGATGAGTGTAGTGAGTCGGTTAATGGCAGCTCCTACTATTACACACTGAATGCATTGATCTGAATTGTGAAATATTTGAAAGGAGCACCTGGTAGAGGTATATTGTATGCGAATCATGGGTATATGCAAGTAGAGGCATTCTCAGAAGCTGATTGGGCCAGGATCACCGGATGATAGTAAGTCAACTACAGGATATTATGTGTTTGTGGGCGAAAATCTTGTATCTTAGAAAAGTAAAAAACAAAGTGTGGTGACGAGATCAAGTGCACAGTATCGAGCTATGGCTCAGACAACATGTGAATTTATGTGGATACAACAATTGATGGAAGAGATTGGTTTTAAGGTTGCTCTACTTATGAGATTGTGGTGTGATAATCAGGGAGCCATGCATATTTCTACGAATTCAGTTTTCCACAAAAGGACTAAAGCATAAAGAGGTTGATTGTCATTTCATTCGAGAAAAGATCCAACAAAATCTTGTTTCCACCTCATATGTGCGCGGGAGAACAACCGGCTGACCTGACAAAGATAAGGGTGGATTATATTTGTAACAAGCTGAGCATAGATAAATAGCTTGAAGGGGAGTGTTAGACAATAAGGGTAGTCTGGCAATTGTGTTAGTAGGATATATGTTTTTTTTTTTGATAAAGGTAAATGAATTTATATTACAACATCAAAACAGGTGACGCGTCCTATTTACATATAAGTATAAAAGCCAAAAGACTAACTAACATAAAGGAAAGTTCTGCACAAAATCTACAAAAGAGGAAGACAGAGGAGTATGTGAGTGCTCTGCCCTGCGCACCACACAAACACACTCTTCATTTCTGAAATAGATCCTTCCTCATTATCAAAATCTCTCCGGTTTCTTTCCTTCCAGATTGTCCACCACACCCCCAACGGAGCAACTTCCCACAAAATATTCCTTTCCTTTCTTCGCCAAAAGTAGCTCCAATTCCACAATAAATCTTTGGAGGCCTCCGGGAGCACCCACTCCACTTTGAACAAGCGGAACAAAAGGTTCGACAATTCCCCCACCACCAGGTAGTGCAAAACCAAATGATTTACACTCTCCTCGCTCTCCTTGCACAAGAAGCATCTGTTAACATATATCATCCCTCTTTTCCTCAGATTATCCCCGGTTAGAATAGCCTCGTTCGCCACTTCCCAAGCAAAAAAGGCTACGTGACTTGGAGCTACCGTCTTCCACACCGACTTCCAAGGAAAAGGTAACCCTTCTCTTTCTAACAGTTTGGAATAATAACCTTTCACCGAGAATATGCTGTCCTTCGACCCTCTCCAAACCACCCTTTCAGTCTCGCAACCAACTTTTTGAGTATAAAGAAGCTCAAAAAATCTTGTCACCGAATCCATCTCCCAATCCTGGAAATTTCTTCTAAACATCAGGTTCCAAGACACTCGACCTCCCTCTAAAGAGAGCACCGAGTTGCTCAAACTATTCTCTTCCCTAGACAAAGAGAAAAGCTCTGGAAAGGATCTGGTTAATACCTCGTCTCCACACCATAAGTCTTTCCAAAATTTCACCGTCACCCCCGATCCAATCTCAAACGAAATATTTCTACCAAAAGCATTCCAGCCTTTTCTAATACCTTTCCACACTCCTACCCCAAAAGCCTCTGTGATCTCTGCCGAAAACCAAAAATGGTTCCCTATGCCATATTTACTCTCCACCACTTTCCTCCATAAGGCACCCTAACCACTTCACAAGTAAAGCCTCCTTAAACAATTTGAGATTTTTAACACCTAAGCCCCCTTTCCCCGTATCAGAGACAGAGTCCCATTTAACAAGGTGAAAATTCGGCACGATCGACCTTCCCACAAAAAATCCCTCTCCAACTTCTCTAATCTATTTCGAACCGAAGCTGGAACTACGAAGAGTGAAAGAAAATACGTAGGCAAACTCGAAAGCGTATTTTTCACCAATACCAATCTCCCCCCTATCGTTAATTTTCTTGTCTTGTTTTGTTTGATTTCAAACACTAAGTTTGCTAAGGCTTAAGAGAGAGAAACAAAATTTGTTGTTAGTTCCAAAACCCTATTACCTTGAGCATATACACGCAAGGGATTGATTCACCAAAACTCATGTCTAAAGAACTGAAACCAAAACAAGAATCCCCACATGTTAATTTGCCTATTCGATTGAGTTTAAATGATTTGGCGGCACTTATTAAGGGGGTTGTGGCTAGAACTATACAGGAAACTATAACAATATGATGTGAACAATGGCGAAGTTCCTTATAGGTGTAAATCCTCCCATTGCTGATGTCGTTGACTTACGTCAATACGAGGATTTGGGGGAGATGGTACACATGGCAGTTCTTAAAAGGAGGGTACCATTCATTTCAAGTGTCAACAAGGGTTCAAACCAAGGGCAACAAAAAGAGAAAGCGGTCGTGAAGATCAAATCCAAGGCTAAGATGGTAACATCTACGCAAGGGTCCCATGGTAAAGTTGAAAACCCCAAACTTAAGAATAGGGATATTCAAAGTTTTAAATGCCAAGGAAGGGGACACATGGCAAGTGAGTGTGCCAACCAAAGCTTATGGTGGTGAGGGGTAAGGAACTAGTGACCAATGATGAGGATGAGTTTGTTAACATGCCTCCACTCGAGGATGCTGCAAAGATTAATACGGGTGACAAGGAGATGACTTTGGTGTCAAGAATGGTTTTGAGTGTGCAAGCAAAGAAAGAAGAAGATCTGGGTGGTGACAATCTCTTTCACACTGGCCTTCGCACCAACTACTGGGAGATCAAGGCTAACGCACCGACCAACGCACGAAAAGATGAAAATTTACTGCATTAGGCGCCGCGACATCTTTTCTAGCGCCGCACCAGATTTTGGCTGTTTGAGGCCAATTTGGAACTTACCTATTTTGACTTATTTGATGCTTTAATAATTCTTTTTTCATTAATGTTTCGTGTTCTAGTAGTTTTAGTTTATTTTCAATGTTCCTTGGGGTTTGTAGCCTATTTAAAGGCCTCTTAACATTGTTGTACAGTTAGTTGATTATTGAATTGAGATTTCTTCTTAGAAATTGGGTGTGTTCCTCTTTGAGTGTTCTGGATTGAAAACTCGTGGTGCACACATTTGTGTCCCATTGTTGCATCCAAATTCGATTTATCAATTGGAGATCCATCCCGATTGTGGCGTCATTGACAATACCAAGGTTCGCGTCATCTCGAGGGCGTTGAGTGGCGGTGTTATTCAACATCAAACCTTTCTATGAGATTTTGGGGTGCCACGAAAATCGCATCACCTTTTGAAGTCTGTCACTCATAAGGACTAAAATTTGCATCCTATAATGTCCTACTTCTGGATTAAGTTGTTAAATGATTACATAACTAAGTGTATTCTCTATAATTAGGAAGATATGAGGTGCGATGCTGAAGGATCCTAGAAAAGATAACAAGAACAAAATACAAGATTGTCAAAGTTGCATTTAAAAAATTAAATAGATGATTAACAGCATTCTTTATGACACCCTACCAAAGCTAACACTAGTCATTCAAAACTTGCTTTCTCAAATTCTACAATGTATATAATTGAATTCCTGAGATATGCTGGGCCATCCTCAGAGTCAAAATTGAACTAGAGCTGCGATGAGAGATTAACTTATCTATATCAGTAAAAATAGACAAGAAAGGGTGCTTGGTCAAAACGGTACTGCAAACTTGCGCACATTGACCGGACCCAACGATTCTTACTACTAAAAGAAGCACCAACAATGTATTACTTCACACCCATTTGTCTTGTTTCTCAGTGGGAGTCAATTTAGGAGCTTTCTCTTTTTCCTTCTTTTAAGAACAGACTAATTGAACCTGAATACTTCTCTGTTCCTAACATATGAAATCCCAACTTTGTTCCACACTTTTTTTTTTTTTGATAAGTAAATATAAAAGCGGCAAATCAGGTTCCCGACTCATGAAATCATACTTAAGGAGTCGGGATTTTTTTTGCACGGGTGAAGAGAAGATTGAAAGAACAAAAAGTAAAAGAGGATGGACACGAACTACAACCAATGGGAAGATACAAAATAACTATACGATACTGCTGAATCAAGATTTAGATTGTGTATCACAATTCTTTCCATGATGGGCTATGTGAACATGTTTAAAAATGTAAGGAATTAAATTTATCGATAAAAAACATACTTCCTCTCTTCCCAAAAGAGAGGTATACTTTGACTTACTGCACAAGTTAAGAAAATGGTTGACAATCCTTAACTTCCTAAAATACCCATCATCAATACGGTGGACCCATGTCATTTACTCCTGAAACTTAACAAGCTAGGGTGATGTACCTCTAACTAAAGAGGAAAGATACCCCTTCTTTTCGAAGGAGAGACCAGGGAGCATATATTACAACCATAACAGTACAGAACTAGCTAAACTAGCAATGACAGTGGTGATAATCAATATTTTTTACAAGTTAAATAAGCATCCCTTCAATAGAAAATATAAGTCATTTCATTACAAAAATTTACTTCAAACCAGCCCACCTATCTTTTGAGCTTACTTATTTCATAAGGATTTTTTAAGTACTCTTAATTTTCTTCAAAAACAAAAAAGAAAGCAAGTTTATAAACTGTGGTCAGCAATCTAACAATTCTTGTGAGGTCAAAAAGTCTAACACATTCATGTATCCTGCAATAAGCAAAGGCATAGCCCCATACATATTATTAATAAAAAAATCATAAGCCCTACCGAAAATATAAGACCCTGTTTGCTCCTGCAACTCACTAAATTGGTAATCACGAATGACTCGCCCAGCCAAAAAAATACTCCAATTACTAAATAAACTTTACACATAAAATCTTAATTCAAAAAAATCTTTTAATTTACACTTCTTTATGCCTCAGAACTTATCTCAATTTTCATATATTCGTGCATGGAAAGGCCAGTAATTCGGTGATTACATTCAAATATTGACAAGAAAAAAAAAGCTCAAGGAAATTGAAGTTAACTTAGATGATCAAGTAATCGACGATGGCAAGTCCATAATTAAGAATCATACCAATCACAGAAACCGAAAATTGACCCTCAAAAAACAAGGATTTTGGTACTAAATTGTTGGGAAATGAAGATTACCTCATTGTGCTTGACCTTCTTCAAGATGGAACCAGCGGAGTCTAACTCCTCAATTTGGATTTCCATGGGCGATTGATTGAATGAATGATCAAAACCCCAAAAACCAGTCGAACTTGACAAAGTGAAGCGGAGAGAGAGAGAGAGGGGGGGAGGGGAGAGAGAAAGTCGAATTCGCGCCTTCTTAGGTACGTTTCTCAGTAAAGGGAAGGAAATAGACGACAGGAGACGACTTTACAGTACATACGCACTTATCCTGGGCGTCTGGTGGCCTTGTACGTCAATCCCATGATAGGTTGTACCAAGATTCTATGACTAATTGTTAAGAGTAAACTCCCTTAGGACGATCTTAAAAATTCAAATACGTAAAACGCAGCCCAAAAATGATGGAAAAAAGTCTGTTGGAGCGGCAATCCATCGAAAAAGATCGTGGGTTAACCAGTTAGAAAATGGGTTAAAATTAGAGAAGAAATCGGGTTGAAAATCAGACAAATGGGCTAGATCTGAATCCGAAAGTACGGGCCACCTGAAGAAGATTTAGCGAGTCGCGCATTGTGGAAGGCAACATAGCGCGCTCTGGAGCTGCCACCGCATTAATGAGATCTTTCTCATTTACTTTGATGCCCTTGTTTTTCTAACGTTTGATGTCAGAATCTCATTCTTCTCAAGTCGTGCAATTTTATCCTTTGTCAGTTTCGTTAACCCTCCACTAGCCTCATTTGCTCTCGAGATGCTTGATAGACCTTAACAAACTTCGATGAAACGCTAAGTGACATATTTAAAGGTAAAATTGATACATTTAAAGATAAAAGTAACACTAACAAAAAAAAAGGTTACCATTTTCATTAAAATGTAAAGTGACACTTATAAAGCCAAAAGTGACATTTTTAATGCTAAAAAATGATATTTTTAAAATCAGTGGTGACGATTTTCATTTATAAGTCAAAGTGACACTTATAATGTTATAAAAGTGACACTTTAACGTCGAAAGTGATGCAGTTGCACTGGATGCAAGAGAGAATTCAACCATGTTTCTTTCTAAAATGGGCAAAGGGGTTGCATGGGAGATACACGTTGTGCATGATGGTTCAATTAAGGAAACCTTAGGTCGTACAATAGAAGGGAAACTTGTGCAAGGTAGCGGGGAGCATGCAAAAGAGGTTGAAAACGTGCAAGATGGCTGACCACATGCACATTGGGCTGGAAGAATTGCAAGAGGGTTGGGCACGGCTTGGGCCAGCAACACGCATTCAAGGAGGGTAGCCGCACGCCCGCACATGGTTCCTAATTCCAAAAGGAATCATGTTTAAGAGTTTCCTTATTGTTTAGTTTACTTTCCCTAGTTTAAGTAGGATTTACTTGCTTTCCTAGTTTAAAATGGACTTAAGTTTTCCTATTGCTTTGTAATAAATCTCTTAAGGATTAGGAGTTATTTAATTTAGTTTCCTTATTTCTTTGTAATAAATCCCTTAAGGATTAGGAGTTATTTAATTTAGTTCTTCAAGTAATAGGATTCATAGTTAGTCTTTGGAAGATTAGAAGTATTTTTACTGCCTATATATAGGCCTTTACTTTCATAGTTGTAATTCATGTTTTTTGAAGAGAAAAGAAATAGAAAACGAACAAAGTTTTTGTTCAATCTATCGTATTTACAAAGGGATCTTTACATTAGGTGAGTGAAGTCTAACCAGTGAACCCTTTATAATTCTTTATTTCGCGATTATCTTTTTGTTTATTGTCAAAATTTTCTTAGCTTTTTTCGTAAGCTGTCAAAGTAGGGTTTCTTATACGCATCAAGTGGTATCAGAGCAAAGGTTTTTACGAATTCCAACTTCGTAAACGATTATGGCGAACGATCCGTGAGCATGGGAAGGGAGCTGATTTTTCATACAAGATGTCTTGTACAAGGGAAGGTGTGCAACGTGGTAATTGATAGGGGAAGTTGTGCCGACACAGTCTCCACCATACTCATTGACAAATTAAAAGTACCAACAACAACACACCCACGGCTTTACAAATTGCATTGGCTCAACGAGTCCGAAGATCATATTAAGCCATCAAGCCTTAATCTCTTTTTCCATAGATAATAATAAAGATGAATCATTATGTGATGTTATTCCAACGGATGCATACCATATATTGTTGGGACGTCCATGGCAATATGGTCGATTTGTAACTCATGAGGGGAGAGGGAATGTCTATTTTCGGGAAAAGGATGGCAAGAAGTTTAAACTAGACCCATTGTCACCTTCTTAAGTAATCCCAATCAAAGTGGTAACAGAAAAGGCAAGTTTAGTTTCTAGCTAGTGAGCATGGGGCAGAACAAGCAATCGAAATAGAGAAGCTTGAAAAGGCAAGATTAGAAAAAGAAAACCTCAAACAAGAAATTATTGAAAATGAAAGAATTACGCAAGAGGAAGAAGAAGAGAAGCTGGAAGTGGTTCGCGAAAACTTGAAGCTATCACATGTATAGAAAGATTTGTTTGACTTCAAAAGGCCAAATCAATTTGCATCATAGGTTCCAAGTTTCGATTTGAAGGCAATTTCTTTTGAAGAAAGGGAGGATTTTGTGATTCTAGCAAACCCTATTCTATGTTCAAGTTATGTGAGGATTGGTTCGATAACCAAGTACGAGGATTACGTGTTTATTCACGGAATCAAGTGCCAAAGTTATCAAATGAAGTTCATGAACTACAAATGGAGAATTCAAGAATTATATATACGTTTGATTTGTGATTCATCGGTGATTCAAGTTACGTTAATCTTTTATCCTCTTCTCAAAAAACACCAATCAAAATTTCATCACAAGAATCAAACTTGTTTGCTAGTAGACATGAGGAAGAACATGACAGCATCTTATGGAGATTTATATGGCATTAGATGAAAAGTTTTATATTACAACAACATGGGTCTCATGCATTTTTGAACAAATTTGGAAGCTGAATGGGAGGCAAGAATAGTGAGTATGAGGGGTTGTAGTTAAGCAAAAGGAACATCCTATTGCATGCATTATCAAGAAGTTTGGGATTTCAAGACTCAACGACTTCATCTATGCGAGGAATGTTACAATATGGTTCGAGCTTGTGATTATAAAAGTTTGTACTTGGGGTTGAATCATTGTGGCGTTCGTGGACCACAGCCAATGATACCAAAGATAGAGGAGTGGACTGATTTATGGTACTCATTTGTGTTGAAAGACAAGGGTGGAACAAATCATATGACATCGGGTACTTTATCAAAAGAATATTTGGTGCTAGTCATGGATGTTATTGCTAAAATACTAGGGATCAAACTAGTATGTGCATACTCCATTGAAGATCCATATTTTGGAATCAAAGATAAGAAAGAAAAGGGGAGTTATGCATTGCTCAAAGGAGTTTTTTAAAAAAGAAATCATATATGCATCCTAAAAGGGTTCGAGAAAAGAGTTCCTGGTTCAGGTTACACATGAAAGATGTTTGGTAATTGCTAGTTGTAATATGGGCTATTTGTATCCTTGCATTGAAGAAAAGAAGGACGAAGAATTGTGGACAAATCTTTTCAACAAAGGGGAGTATGATGCGGTTGCAATGGATACAAGAGAGAATTCGGCCATGTTTCTTTCTAAAATGGGCAAAGGGGTTGCATGGGAGATACACGTTGTACATGATGGTTCAATTAAGGAAACCCTAGGTCGTACAATAGAAGGGAAACTTGTTCAAGGTAGCGGGGAGCATGCAAAAGAGGTTTAAAGCGTGCAAGAGGGCTAGCCACATGCACATTGGGTTGGAAGAATTGTAAGAGGGATGGGCACGGCTTGGGCCAGCAACACACATTCAAGGAGGGAAGCCTCGTGTGGTTCCTAATTCCAAAAAGAATCATGTTTAACAGTTTTCTTATTGTTTAGTTTACTTTTCCTAATTTAAGTAGGATTTACTTACTTTCCTAGTTTAAAATAGACTTTAGTTTCCTTATTGCTTTGTAATAAATCCCTTAAGGATTATGAGTTATTTAATTTAGTTTTCTTATTTCTTTGTAATAAATCCCTTAACGATTAGGAGTTATTTAATTTACTTCTTCAAAGAATTCATTGTTAGTCCTTGGAAGATTAGAAGTATTTTTGTTGCCTATGTATAGGCCTTTACTTTCATAGTTATAATTCACGTTTTTTGAAGAGAAAAGAAATAGAAAACGAACAACGTTTAGTTCAATATATCGTTTTTACTTTTCTTAGGTTTAGGAGGTATTTACAAAGGGATTTTTATATTAGGAGAGTGAAGCCTAATCGGTGAACCCTCCATAATGCTTCATTTCGCGACTATCTTTTTGTTTATTGTCAAAACTTTCTTCGCTTTTTCCGCAAGCTATCAAAGTAGGGTTTCTTATACGCATCAGAAAGTGACGATATTTATTTATAATGCACTGTAACACTTTTCAAAGTAAAAGTGATATATTTAAGATCAAAATGACATATTTAGCACCAGAAAGTGACACTTTTTAGGAGGAAAATTATTATTTTCATTAAAGATGTAAATGACACTTTTTTAGAGGAAAAATATATTATTTTCATTAAAAATGTAAAGTGACACTATTAGAGTCAAAATTGACACATTTTATGCTAAAAAGTGTTAATAGTAAAATGTGACACTCTTCATGTATAAACGTGAGGGGTGATATTGTAATTTCCAAGAACTTATGGGTTGCGTTGAGATTTCTAAATTTTGACTCATTTAACATGGATAAAAATGTCTTACCATTTTACACAAGTTTTTGTCAATTGTTAATTGTCTGTTTGCTTATGTTGTGTTGTACCATCTCCGTTTCTACGTAATTGTGTGTTTTTCTTTTTTCGTATATTCCAAAAAAATTGTCAAGTCTCTAAACTTTTGTTTTAAGAAAAATATTTTTAGTGCTTTACCCGTATTATTTCTTCCTACTTTAGTTATGGATATGTGCACATGCCTTTAAAGAAAACTGTAAATTATATCAATATTTATAATAAAGTTAATTAGTTTTTCTTCAATGGTACCTGATCAAACGACAAGATTATTTAAAAATAGGGAAGTACTAGGAGTCTAGATCCAAATGATGATGGTCATTTCTTCTTTGCGATTCAGTGATGGTTTGATGTTTTGAACTCACTCTGTCCCAAAATTATTGTCATGCTTTCATTTTTCAACAATCTCAAAATAATTGTTTTGTTTGAAACTTTCTTTTATAAGACAACACTTTTATCACCTTACTCTTACTTTCATCATACTTTAATTATGAGTCACATACACATGAACTTTAAAGTAAACTACACATCAAACCAATATTAATAATCAAGTCGATTGTTTTTCTTTAATCCGTGTGTCAGGTAAAACAACACAATAATTTTGGGATAGATGGAGTATTTTGTTTCTTACAACTTCACCATTTTTTCTCCTCTTTTTTTTTTTTTTACCTTTTTTTTACAATTATTACAAAAAAAAAAAGATACTTGAAATCAAGTCACTAAATTACAAAGTTGAAGGCACTTTTATTTTAGGTTTAGGTTTGGATAATTATTTGTTTTGTGGATCATTACTATTTTTTTAAAAATATTTGTGATAATTGAATATAAAAACTAAGAATGACATGGAAAAAACTAGGGTTAATTACTTTTTTGGCAATCCTACAAATTGGGGTAACCGATTTGACCAAAAAACTTTCAAAGTCCAAAATGTGACCAACTTACTCGTGATTTAGGTAAAATGTGAACTGTTAACTAGACATCCAAATTTGTAAGGAAACTCGTGTGGGTATGTCAGCAATATTAAAGAATAATATTTATTTATTAATATAATTATTGTTTAGTGGTAATTACATTGTATAGCTCCTTTTCATGTATAGTTCTTTCCTTATTATAACTCCTTCCTTGTAAATTATTTTTGTAACCCTAATCCTAGTGTAACCCTAATAACTTCCTATATAAATAAGTGATTCAATCAATGGAAAGGTTGTGTCATTATTCGTGTCAATTGTGTATTTCTGATCTCTTTACACACCATCACACACTTTTTCCTTGCATAATGTTCTATTTGTACCTCATATGAAAAGAAACCTCATCTCCATATCTCAATGCTGCATTAATAATAATACATCTATTGAGTTCTTACCATCTTCTTTTCATGTGAAGGATCTACTGATAGGGAGAATACTGCTAACTGAACAGTCTAAGGATGGTGTGTATGAATGGCCAACCACAACCCCCTCTCCTCGCCCCTTTGCTTGTGTAGGATCTAAGGTCTCTCACCAAGAATGACATCATCGGCTTGGTTATCCCTCTAAACCCGTCCAACGTCAAATTATTTCTAGCCTAGGTTTAGCGGTAGACACTGCTCGCACTAAGAATCTCCATTGTAATGATTGCTTATCTAATAAAAGTCATAAACTTATTTTTCATCAAAATGATATTGTGTCTACTTCCCCGCTTCAAACTATTTACAATGATGTTTGGACCTCCCCCTTCATTATGTTGATGGATTCAAGTATTATGTGATATTTGTTGATCACTTCACATACTACATATGGCTCTGCCCTCTCAAACACAGATCTCATGTAGCCACTATCTTTCCCCATTTTAAAGCCCTGGTCGAAAACTTCTTCAAAACGACCATTGTCACTCTTTACTCGGACAATGGTGGCGAGTACACTGGATTTGCCCGGAACACTGTTTTGGCCACCTACCTATCTGCTAACGCCATCTCCTATCTCACCTCGCCACCCCCACACTCTGGAACACAATGGGTTCTCGGAACGTCCCCACCGTCATATTGTTGAGACTGACCTCTCCCTCCTCTCTAAAGCATCTCTTCCGCTGCCCTTTTGGTTGTTTGCGTTTCAAACAACGACCTACCTCATAAATCAACTACCCATACCAACTCTGAAACAACTCTCACCCTATCAAAAACTATTCGGGTCTCCTCCCAACTACTCCAAACTTCGCGCCTATGGTCGCTTTTGCTACCCTTGGCTTCGCCCCTACTCCGAGCACAAAATCGCTAATCGCTCCTCTCAGTGTGTCTTCCTTGGCTACTCACTCACTCAAAGTGCCTATCTGTGATATGACCCGATCACGACTAAACTCTTTATCTTGCATCATGTTAGGTTTGTTGAGTTTGAGTTTCCCATGGCCAAAGTCGATCTTCATCTTGCTCGCCCGACTGTCTCCACTCATGCTACCTAGTTTCCCCCCCCCCATGAAACTCTTTCGGCCTTATACACACCTTCCGCTACCCGTCCTAGTGGCTCCACGCCAGTTGCTCCTAGCACTAACCAGAACGCGGTTGATTTCAGCTCCCCCATACACCAGCCTCACCCCAACAAGTACCTTACCCATTCTCAATACTATGCCCGCTTCCAGCCCTGTGGGTACTGCTCAACCCTCCTCGGTACCTAGCACCCTGCCTAAGGACACCTCTATGCCCGCTATGACCGAGGACAATCCAGTACCTAATGCTTTAGTTCCTGTGCCCGAGGACAATCCAAGACTTCTGCCTGCCGCTAGTTCCAGCCTCCCGCCGCTCAGCCTACGCCCGGCCGCTACTAGTACCTCAACCATTGTTACTCGGTCAAAGAACAATATTCACAAGCCATTTACCAAACTCAAGTCTCTCGGCTCACCTAGCTACGGACAACAAACCTACATGTGTCACAGAAGCTCTTAAAGATGTCAAGTGGCGCCAAGCCATATCTGAAGAGTATGATGGTCTGGCTCGCAATGATACTTGGGATCTGGTTCCATCAGTCAGGGTTCGTAATGTTATTGGGTGCAAGTGGATCTTCCACATTAAACGGCATGCAGATGGCACCATTGACCGCTACAAAGCTCATCTCGTTGCCAAGGGGTTTCACCAACGACCAGGGGTTGACTATCTTGAGACCTTCAGCCCAGTGGTTAAGCCCACCATAGTTCAACTAGTTTTCTCCCTGGTTGTCTGCCGAGGATGGGCTCTTCGACATCTCGATGTGAACAATGTCTTTCTCCAAGGCACTCTCTCTGAAAAGTTTTTCATGGCTCAACCTCTAGGCTTCATCGATAAGGACAACCCTCAACATGTTTGTAGACTTCACAAGGCTATCTATGGTCTCAAACAGGTTCCCCGAGCATGATACAATGAGCTGCTACAATTTCTTCTCGCCTTTGGGTTCAAAAACTCTATGACCGACACGTCGCTGTTTATACTTCATGAAGGGGGCACCACCATATATCTCCTTGTCTATGAGGATGACATCATCATCACCGGGAACCAGTCCGCTATCGTTCATACTTTCATCTCCCTACTCGCTGCTCATTTCTCACTTAAGGACTTGGTGACCTTCACTATTTCCTTGGTGTAGAAGTTGTTCAGTGACCAAGTGGTCTCCTACTCTCCTAGCACGGTTAAATTGCAGATCTGCTCGCACGCACGGGCGTGATAGATGCTCGCCCAGTGGCTACTCCCTTCGCTACCTTGCCTACTCTAACAATCCACTTGGGCACTGCTCTCACCAACCCTACAGATTTTCGAGCTGTGATCAGGAGTCTTCAGTATCTTTCCCTTACTCACCTTGATGTTGCCCATGCGGTCAATAAACTCTCTCAGTTTATGCATAAGCCTACCACTGAGCACTGGAATGCGGCCAAACGAGTTCTCCGCTATCTATGTAGATCCATTGATACTTGTATTCTACTTCATCGAAAGTCCCCTAGCTCTTCATGCATTCACTGATGCCGACTGGACGAGTAACAAAGATGACTATACATCCACCAGTGTCTATGTTGTCTACCTTGACCGTAACCTGATCTCATGGAACTACAATAAGCAATGCATTGTTGCTTGCTCTTCGACTGAGGCAAAATATCGAGCTATGGCCGCTACCGCTGCTGAGGTTCGCTGGATCTCATCCCTTCTTGGCGAGCTGGGCCTTGCTTCCTCGTCTCAACCTGTTATCTACTGTGACAATAGGGGTGCCACGAGTCTTTGCTCCAACTCGATCTTTCATACTCGCATGAAGCATGTGGCACTTGATTTTCATTTCATTCGCCAACACGTCCAAGACGGGCAGCTCCAGGTTTCTCATGTCTACTTGACCAACTAGCTGGCCGATGTGCTTACCAAGCCGCTTGCTCGCCAATGGTTTCAGCACTTACTTCACAAAATTGGTCTTTCCTCACGGTCGTCCATCTTACGGGGGCATATTAGAGAATAATATTTATTTATTATTGTAATCATTGTTTAGTGGTAATTACCTAGTATAGCTCATTTCATTGTCTAGTTATTTCCTTAGTATAACTCCTTCCTTGTAAAGGATTTTTGTAACCCTAATCCTAGTGACCCTAATTGTAACTCTCTCTATATAAATAGGTGATACAATCAATGGAAGTGATATGTCATTATTCGTATCAATTGTGAATTTCAACAAACAGCTTTGTTATCAATTTGGATTTACATTTAACGGTATTGGTCACATTTTGCTCAAATCATGATTATGTTGGCCACATTTCAGATATTAAAAGTTTGTTGATAAAATTAGTTACCACCAATTTATACGATGTTCAAAAAAGCTTTTAAGTCAAAAAACTATAGAAATCTATTTATATATATATATATATATATATATATATATATATATATATATATATATATATATATATATATATATATATATATATATAATAACAACCGTGACTTTCTCGCCTAAATGTTTTCCATAAATGTAAACACAAATATGCATTGGAAGTTGAAACACTTTGTTTTATTACATTTTTCTTAATTTTTATACTAAACATTTAATTAACATGACATTTGAAATTGAAACAATTTGTTTTGTTACATTTCCTATATATAATGACAAATGTAATTAGCACATCCATATATAGCAAGATCCCTTCAAAATGCACTTACCAAAAATAGGAAGATATATATAATGAAAAATATAATTTGCTTATCTCAAGATTGCTAGATAACCACCGTAACTAATTACAAAATAAGGATTATATTTATATATGAACACATATACAAGTATTGATAAATAAATAAAAAAACATAAAAAGCTATTAAGAACTTAAATACCATCAATCTAAGAGGCAATGTCTTTTTTCTTTTTACCAATATGCAAGGAAAACATGAATAACAATTTAAAAACTTATTATGCTATAAGATCTTCTTATATTGATATTAATTTACTTGTGAGTTTTGTTAAGACAAATTATATCCATAGAAGCTAAAGAACAAGTACATAGTGAAATATAATTTGATGAACAATTATAGATCCTTAAAGTCTGACATGTCTAATTTTATACTCAACAAACATTACTTACTCAACCATAAATGCTATGTGACCACTTTTGTTGCGTATAACCAAGTAATTTCACCGGAAAAATTAGTAGCATCAACCAACGAGCTCTAGCTCAACTGGTACTGCTCACTTCTCCTAACGGAGAAGTCGGGTGTTCAAGTCTCACTAGAGACACCCTGGATTTTACAACTTTCAATAGAAAGGTCAGGTGTTCAAGCATCTTCAGAGGCAACGTTGTTGTTTAAGCCTTACCCAAAGGCCCCATTTAGCTGCTCACTTATCTTAACGGAGAGGTCAAGTGTTCAAGCCCCACCAGAAGCACCCTGGTGCATCACTACTCTCAACCGAGAGGTCGGGTGTTTAAATCCTCACCAGAGGCACCATTTAATCTAGACATACCAAAGGCATCATATATCGATAATTGTAGCCTTTCAACGCATTAAAATATTAAAAAGTAAGGGTTGGAGTAAAGTCTATGTCCCCTCCAATCTTTAAAAAAAAGTAGTTGCAACATTTATGGCATGTTAGATGAAAGGACTTTTAAAGATCAATATGATCCTGGTGAGAGGTGACAACATCATTATTACCGGATTCCATTTTCGCTCACTGACATTGTAGAAAAGCGAGGATGAATATGAGCAAGTAAATCGTAGTCTAATTGCTCTGGGAACATGCACAATGACTCTAGAGGGGTGTGATTATGTATATGGGCAAGTAGCCGAGTATCATACTCTGTGAAATGTACAATGAATTGAGAGCAATCATAGTTTAAATGTCTATTTCATAGTTTATTGAATTGAGCTTAAATATTTGTATATATAGTTATAATAATTAAGTACATATATTATTAGTGTCACCTCATTTGGGTGACACTATTAATGAAAGAGTTTTTGAGTCGGGGATATTTTGATCATTTCGGGGGAGGGATGATCATATGAAGTATGTAATTTGAGTCATTTTTCTTTGGTTTATCGTCATTTGAATTTGTTATGCAATTTTTATTATCTAACAAATATATATTCGTTTAAAGATGTATTCTAATATATATATATATATATATATATATATATATATATATATATATATATATATATATATATATAGATTTTTCATTCATGTAATAAGCAATAATTAAATTCACTTATATTTTTATCCTTACATTTTAATTATGTGTTTAATTTTCATAACACACTAACTAAAAGATTAAAAAAAATTAATATTTATTAATACAGATTACGTGCATTTTGTTACGTGATAGATAGTAGTAGTAATTGTACATATTTAATCATAGTGATCTTAGTAGTAATCGCACATATTTAATGACAAATGTTGTATTTAAAAAAATATTCTAAAATTTATAAAATATTTTATTTATTTATTGTATTCTCTATTAATAATTTTACCTTTTCTTAATCAATGTGTTATAATAATTTCAGTTATGTACATCAAACTCACAATATTTACGTTACAATTATTTGCTTATTTTATTTATTATCGTTAAAATTTTTAATCATGATATTAGTTTTACAATAGTATATATATATATATATATATATATATATATATATATCAACAATTCTCTTTAATTTTGTTTTTTCACTTCATGTTGCTTATGTATAATTTGATTGAAAAATATATATGACGTGCGTTTAACGCACGGGTGTAAAGCTAGTTATGTTACTAAAATAGAAGTTGTTGCTTCCACATGATGGCTTTATGTGAATGAGAAAAGCTATAAAGAAAATCGGTGATGCCATATCACATCTTTCTATGAAATGATAAAAATATTTTCCAACCTAAATGAAATATCTATATAAGTTTAATTTTACTAAGAGTATTAATTCTCATCTTTTTTTTATTTCCCTACCATGGCTAGAACTATAGGAATACGGTAGTCTTCCATTCCTTTTTGTGTGTCTTCAATAGAGGGCTACGAGCATCCTTCATTCTGTGTATGATCTCACAACTCCCCATATTGATATTGTCACCTAATCCTTCCTTCCCCAGAAAATTCCAATAACTAAAAGAGCAAGTTTTCAATTCGACAACATTTATGTTCACTAAATTTCTTTTTTCATAGTAGCTTAAATATTTATATTGCTCAATAAAGATTTCGTGTTGGTACCATATTTTTTAGTGCTCTCAACTGCAAACATTTTACCTACGTGCTCGAATTGGCAAAACATTATTTAATGTAAAATATGAAAATAGTGAGAAATCCAACTGCAAGCATCTTTTTTAGTGAGAGCAATTAGGTTTCTCACTATTTAAAACGGAAACTAAGAAAGATGTTTTGGTAATATCGAATTGGCAAAACATTTTTTTGATATGCAGCGGGTCCCGTAATTCATCCGAACACGAAAGTTATGTTCCGTTAAAGTTCTACCGACCGTTAAATGATTTCTACTAGTGTATAACGGAAACTAACGGAAAACTGTGAAAACTACCCGCTGAACCAAATTTCAAAAATTGCCATTGGACCCCCTGAACTTCGAACTATTCCCTAAAACCTTGCTCAAATTCGTCTCGGCCACCTGTTCTACATCGTAAGCAATTATTTTGTTTTGTCTACGATTCTATTAGTAAATAACCAATGATTTCTTAGTCTATAATTAATTACTCACTTTGTTTGATCAAACACACAAAAATTAAGAAAACTAATTGTATGTCTATATTATAAATATTTTGATAATGATTGTTGAATTGTATAAGTGAGTATTCTCCTTAAGT
Source organism: Codonopsis lanceolata (assembly GCA_013146195.2). Lineage (NCBI taxonomy): Eukaryota > Viridiplantae > Streptophyta > Magnoliopsida > Asterales > Campanulaceae > Codonopsis > Codonopsis lanceolata. The sequence continues at coordinate 57,871,694 of CM028381.1, forward strand.
AAATACAAACTTTGATTTCATATGACGATATCTGACATGAGATGCAAAAGAAGACGACGGTCCACGATTAGCGGCCCAGAGCTCTGATGGGAAGAAAAATTTTGTTTTACCAATTACACTCCGTTCCGAGCAAAGAGTCAACCATACTATCTTGAGATGTTTCACTTTTAGAGTCGAATTTAAAAAAAAAAATTATTTGCTATAAACATATTGATTATACTGTAGTGACGTAGCAAAACAATCAACAGGAACTATTTCTACGAGAAATTCCTTAAGAAAATAAGAAAACTCGAAATTTTATCAAAAGCCGCAGAAATAAATGTTTAAGAGTGTATTTATATGCCCTAAAACAAACCAAACCCTAAAAGGGAAAAATAAAGCAAAAGACGAAAAAGCTCGAAATCTTCCAAGGCCCCCGTAACAGTGTTTAAACAACGTTTTTTGGGCCTAAAACAAAAAACAATTGGCGGGCCCATAGTTCATTCGATGCGAAAGTTATCTTTCTATTAAAGTTAAGCAAATGATTTCTACTAATGCGAATCTTAAATTGAAAACTACCCGCAGGACCAATTTTCAGAAAATGTCGTTAGACCCCTTGTACTTCGAGCTCTTCCCCATAACCTTGCTCAAATAAGTCTCAGCTACCTGTTCTACATCATGTAGTATTTTTGTAATTATGATATAATATTATTTGATCAATTGTAATTTTGAAAATTTAATTGATTATAATGGGCGTTATAGTAATAAGGAAAAAAGTTTAATTTATTAATTTACTTGTAAGATAATAGGAGTACATCTTAAAAACAATAGTAATTAATTTATGTAAAAAAATTATTAATATTGATACCTATTTCCTTTTTTTGTTTGGAGAGGAAATTAAAGACTAGCTATTTTTTCCTAAAAGTCTAAAACAGTAAGGAAATACAATCAACCGCCGGCTGCTCCTTCGACGACAGTTCATCTCTCCCTCGGTCCCTCTTGCGCAATCTGGCTGGTAACTCTCTCTCCCTCTCTCTGTTCTCTTTTGCGTAGAATATGTTAATCATTCTTCCCCTTCACCTTGAAAATCAATTACCTGGTCATTCTTCCCCTTGTTGTTGATTGCTTTAAGAATTTTGATTTTGGAAACGCCTCTGGCAGCAACATATAATCTGAACTTAGTACTTAACAAACCTTAATCAATGTTTCACTCTGAGATATGCCGCATTTCTTTTGCCCAGCATGCTTCATATTGTTTGATTCTAAATTTTGGGGACATGTTCTACTTGAACGCTTATGCTCTCTGTTATATGATTGACCAATCCCAGCCCTATGAAGTTAAATTTGCTAGATAATCATAAAGTTATGGATTATGCACTTAGTTTTATCATCATCACTTTGGTCGGACCTAATTTGTATTTTTCGTTGCTTAGGTGTTGTAGGTTTGACTTGGATCTTTTATTCGTCAATGGTCGTCGCATTGTGTTGAATTTCTACAATTTTTTAATCTACGAGTCATTCGTTTGAGAAGATCCTGTTAGATCAATGACCGAATTTATTTTTTCATTTTTATAGATGTTAAAGGTTGCTACATTGTGATAGAATTAGTCCATTTGCTAGTTGTTGGGACATTAGATCCTTCTGGCAGACTACTTTCGACTCCTACATTGGTCTGTTGTCTTTTATTTGAAAATTAGATGTATGTGGCTGATTTTGTGTTCAGAGTATGTGTTTCCTACTTAATGATTTTGAAGAGAATCTTTCTTATCTGATTTGCAAAATGATCATGACAAAGATGATTATTGTTTCTTTTGAAATTGATAATAAAATTGATAAGGTATCTTTATTTATGGTTACTATGTATGGTTGCTGTTATGATGACATTTTTTTTATTTTGAGTGATCATGAACCTTGCAGCCCTTGTTTGGAATTGTCATATATGGTTAAAATAAAATAATAACAATAAATTTTGAACTCAAATAGAAGAATGCTTTAAGTTTAAGAAGAACTGATATTTTCTGAAGTACATGTTTTATCTTTCTATTGCTTCAACAACAAAGATCATTGTTGGTACATGAGCAAGTGTTTATCATTTTTCTGTGTTAAGAAATTCTTTTACCCACAAGTTCTCTAGTGGATTGTCTTCAAGACAAGTCTACTTTTTTATGGCCAGCAAATTTCACGTAGTTTCGTTTTCTCTACTAGATATACAGGCCTACTAGCTCAAGTTGATAAAGTTCCTTGATTTGCTCGAAAGAATTAAAAGAAATAAAAACCCTCATATTTGGGATTGCCTTTACATCATGAAAATATGAAGGGTTCATTATTGATGACACTTTCCTGAATGTTGATCTTACTTTCTAGGGAGGAGACTTAAGAGTAGAAGGCATCAGTAATTTATAACCATCATTATACGACATATGGGTTCTCAGTTAGATGTTACAGTGTTATTTTTATACTACTATTTAAAGATCTACATTGATCTCCAAGGGACCAATCTGTTACTCCAATTAATATGGCTTCTATTTCAATGTTTAAACATGAGACTGCAGGCCCTGAATCTTTAGACCCTTCAGCTAAGATTAATCTTTAGACCCTTCAGCTAAGATTATTATAATAACCAACTGTATCTGCTTTGGAAGAGATGCAAAAGTCAACCGCGACAACATCATTTTTAGACCCTTCATCTAAGATTAATAAAAATGCTTCTCTTATGAGTGAAAAGAAGAAAAAAGAAAAATTAAAAATAAGCTCTCAGATATCATTCTAAATCCATAGCATAGCCTCTGATTAGCGCAAATCTTCTTGTTCCCCTGTTCTGGAAAGTGGTGAATTGTCTCCTTCTGATTCGTCGTTTCAAATATTATTTTCAAGAAGTAAAACTTATCAGAAAGAACTATCGCAAGTTTGACACTCTCATCAATTATCCTATTATTTTAGGTTCATTGTTGCATTGTTTACGTTGTGGTCATTACTTATAATGTCTCTATCTTCTTTATGTTTATCACTTTAAATGTCAATCACATATTGCATATTCGTAGGTTGATGCGGCCCCACCTGAAGTCGTTGTGGGTGATGCAGATGTCTTCCAATACACTCACAAGAAGACACTCCCTCCTAATACTGAGCCTACCTTGGAGACGGAGTGGGTGGAAGAAAAGGCAAAGGAAACATTTGTAAGTACATTCAAACCGGTGATTAGTGTGTTGTAAACTTGTATATGTGATGTGTTCCAACTTGCATCTTTCTGGTTCCTCGTGCAGTTGAACACGTTGAACACATAACTGGAAGTGATATTGTACATTTTGTTAGGTGACAAACTGGATATGTGTAGAGGAATAATATTTGGTATATAATGTTCTAGAAAAAGGGTGAATCAAACATGTGGTTGGGTCATTTAAGAGTTAAGAATTTGTAATACTTGGATTGGTTTTCTTTTGCAAAACAATATCATTGTTTTAGGCAAAGCCGATAAGTTGATGACGTCCTCGATTTCTAGATAACAGTAATGATACATTGATTTATTTGTTTTTTTGTTTTTTTGTTTAGGTAGTTAATGTTTTATTTATTTTATTGTGTTCAGAATGAGATAACTCAAAAGCTGCATTGACTGAGCTAGAGAGTGATCCTATGGCTGAAGAAGAGGCTACAAACCAACTTGACCACGCCTCAAAGTTTTTTGGGTCTCTTTGGAGAGATGCAGTTAAGAAGGTTGGGGGTAATACCGGGAGAAAGGATCGTCTCTACGGGTTTGGCAACTCCATTCCGGTAATCACATCCAATAGTAGTGGTTCCTCATCATCAATAAAGAATTGCAATTGTACAGGATCACAACTTTTAGCAGACGCCACGACAGAAGAGGCTATTCAAATATTAAAAATGCTTGCCTGGCAAGATACTTTTAGAGTAGTATTGTCATTCATGCAAAATCAGAACCAAGCCTCTCCTCAGACTCCTCATTCAACGGGCGACAGCATTCACATTCCTTGATCCTATTTTCACCTAGTTCATTATGAGTTTTGATTCAAAATTTGGGTTGAAATTATTTACCAAATTGATATTAGATTCAAGATCTTTGTATCAAGTTCTTTTTTGATCGTTGAGATTTTTGACTAATGTGGATACTTAGATATCATTTTGAATGAACAAGTGGGTGTTTGATATTTTTTTTAAATGAATATATGTTAAAGATATTTTTTATGTCTATTAAGATTTTCAAAATTTGTTCAGGCACAAATATTATTTGTAAATATTAATAAATATACCATCATTTTACCTAGGAATTTTGCCAAGGAATATTTCTTAATAGTCTACTTTAGTCAGGAATATTACCAAAGAAAGTTTTCTGGAATTCTTTAAAATATAAATATATTAAATAGATACCAAGGAATTTTAGCAAGAAAATATTCATTGGTAAAATAAATATTTCCAAGGAAATTTCGCAAGGAGATTAAAAATTATATATAATAATTTTTTATTTATACCAAAGAAATATATTCGTAAGTAATTTCGTAAGAAAAATATCCCAACGAAATATGTTCATTTTTCGAATAATGGATTCGAAATTACCAATTACCAATGACCAATTCATTGGCAAATTCCTAGGCAAGTTACCAAAGAATTACGATTCCTCAGCAACGTTACCGAGGGAGCAAATGCCAAGGAAAAGTATGAGTTTTGCCAAGGAAACTTTTTCCACGATAAATTGCTTTTACCAAGGAATTTGTATAAATTGCCAAGGAAATGTGTCCAGTGGCGGATCCAAAAATAAATCTCAGCGGTGTCACTAATGTTAACTATTACTTAAAAATAAAATTAAAATTAAAATTAAAACAATATCGTTTTGTAGTGTATAAATTTTAAAAAAAATATCAGCGGGGCACTTGCCCCCCAAGTCTAAGGCATAAATGTCACTGAATGTATCCATGGCAATGATGAGTTTTTTCATAATGCTTCTGTAAACACCTCAATCTCATACCTCGTATTATATATATTATACTTATATTTCTATATATTTCATACGTAAATTTAATAGACTAATTAAATTTTATTTAAAATAATGTAGGATGGAAAAGATCAAAAGAATACATCCAAGGGTCTAAGCATGCATGAAAAAAATACAAAAGAAGAGAAAATGCCAAGGTTTTAAAAAAGAAGAAAAGTAGAGAAAAAGAATTCATTTAGCATGCATGACGGCACCCCCCCCCCCCTCCCCCCATTTCCATCAACCAAACCAATTAGTCAAAGAAGTCATCTTCAATTTTCTTGCTCAACCCACGTGTGCACTTGCATGCAAAAATCCCATCCCACTTCAATATCATCATTTCTCCACTCCACCAAAACCCACTAACCCAATTCTCTCTCACAAGCTCCCTCACAGAATCCCTCTCCACTTACCCAAATATATATCCCTCATGTTAACAATAATCATGGGAAAACCAATATAATACAGAATATGAAATATAATATAAATTTGTTACTGTTTTGATGGAAGCCTTCTGGTGATTTTTAAGTCTGCAGGTAAACTTCAGGTTTGTAATTAGACTCGTCTGTAGGCAAACTTCAAGTCTGCTGGTAAAACTGTCAAATTTGAGCCCGACCCAGCCCAGTCCACCCGATTTTTCATGGGCCTGGGCTCCAAATTAAATAAGAAGGGCCAAAAAAACACGAGGTTTTTTTTGGCCCGACCCGGTACCGAGAACCAAATGCAGCCCGGTCATGGAAAGCTCAAAATGCCCGGCCCGACCCGACCACAAGTTGACAAAAGTCAAATGTAATTAAAAAAAAGAAATTCAAAATTAAAAACTAAAAACGCTAAAGCTAATCTGAATTTGTTGCCTATTCCTCTAGTTCTAATTTTTAAAATTTTTGATCTCTCTTCTCGCCACTCGTCGTCGCCAGACCCAGTCGCCTCCGCCCCTAACCCTTTGATCCACTGGTGAGTCCGCCTCCTCACTCCAATCCAACCCTCAGTCCTCACTCGTCTCCCACCTCCGGCACTTGCCAGACGCCACTCCGTAGTCGAAACTCTTGGCGAAGCTTGTGTTCTTTCGTTTGACATGGAAGAAGATGGTTTTCGAGTGATTTCAACCTTTTCATGCTTCCAACTCCCCCATGGAAAAAGAGGGTTTTCGTTCCTCCATTTTATAATTTTTAGCCGTTGCTCGTTGGGTAATATGGAGATGATAGATTTATGTGCTTGTTGATTCTTCTTCTTCTCTAATTTTGTGGTAATTTATATGGGAATCTCGTTGATGCAAGAAGTTGGGAGTATTACTTATTTGAGTCTTGATTCTTGATCAACTAGCTTGGTATTGTTATACAGTTTCTTCTATCATTCATTCATTCCAAGGTAGCAATTTTGGGGATTATTATGAGTTTGGAGATTAAAATTTCTTAGAATGCCTGTATATTTTATATGTCGCATTAAATTAAATGTCTAGAGTAAACAAAGTTGAGCCTTACCGATGAGAACTTCTTTGTTCTGGAAAAAGTTGAATGATTCATGTTGTGGCTTGTATTATTGGCTTTTACTGTACACTCTCTAATTCAGACTTCAGAGAGATTGAAACAGGTTGGCTGGTTGAAGGATGTTTGACTTCATATACAATTCCTCTGTCCAAAGTATCATTTTCGCAGTCAACTTGACTTCTTCTTTTTTCGTTTCAAATGATGATTAAAGTTGTATAACATATGGAGATGATTGATTTATGTGCTTGATGATTTATCTGTAGGAATCATATTGCATGATATCATTGTGTATAATGTAATGGTATTTGATTTTCTTATTTAGTTTGGAATAAAAATAAATTATTATTTTTTGGCATATAGGCCCGAGGCCCATAGATGGGCTGGGCTGGGCTCGAGGTTTTCAAGGCTCGACCCATTATGAAGTCAAGCCCGGTGGGCGTGGATAGGGCCAGCCAGACCCGGCCCGACTGACAGCTTTATCTGCTGGTGATCTTCAAGTCTGCAGATAGACTTCAAGTCTGCTAGTGGTCTTCAAGCCTATAGATAGACTTCAAGTCTGCTGGTGGTCTATAAGTCTATAGGTAGACTTTTCAAGTCTGCTGGTGGTCTTCAAGGTTGTAGGTAGACTTCAAGTTTGCTTATGTAAGTAGAGATCTGATGTGTACCTATGAAGCAAAAACTATTTGTCTGAGGCATGTGTCAAACACAGTTTCCTTAAAACAGATTCGTCCCTTCCTATACGTGCTTGGAAGCTTTACTGGACATCTGTCTCCCAGGATACAACGGAGACACCGGAGAGACCTTTAGCACTAAGGTATCCGACGAAGTGATATTGTGCCCGACTCTATCACCAATATGAATAGGAGGCCAAAGAAATACGCAAGAAAAATTCGATGCAAAAGAATATGCGGTGATTGTTCTAAAACTATTTCTTTCAATTGTAGATGTTATCTCCTTTTATAGGAGAAGACACGAGACTGATTAAATAACCACATTGATGATGAAATAAATTCATCATCAATTAGGCAAATAATATCTCTCATTAACGGTGGTAATAACTTCCCATAAAGTATGTTATAAATGTTGGAGTCCGACAATCGTGTTCGCGATCGCACATGAGTACGGTATCCTGAAGGCTAAACTGGACCATGATTTGTGCCACCCCATGTGCAGGCGTGTGCGAGAGTGCCTCTATTATATATAAGCTTACCCTTACATAAGGCACTTGTATATAAACCACTCAAGCTTTTGTTAATTTCCCAATGTGGGATAAACCTACTTCCAACAACCACAATTTAATCAATCATAACTTATTCATCCAAACATCAAATTGGACAAATGAATATATGATTTCGATGTTCTCACGGAGTAGAACACGATTCCACAATTATCCTTGTCATTACACAAATAACTCGTGAAGAAATCCGTGCCACAACATTGCACAATTTCATTCTTTAAACACAATTTTTCCAACACCTCATTCTACACACAGGCCGGTCACACACAAACTCCATCTCTAAAAAAAAAAACTCTCTCACCCACCTCCCTCTCTTAGATCCAACTCCAAGAAATCCATCAAAATACTCCTCTCTTTTTCCTTTGCAAAGTTAGAAGCTATTTTCACTAAACAAAGTTGAAAGTAGGCAACATTTGCAAGGTTAGAGAGACATTTAGAGCATTTTTTTCTTGGTGAAATTTGCTGTATTTTCCTCTCTTTCTAAGCTTTTGTACAAGCCTCTAAACAAGTTCTTTGAGCCTACAAAATCCTACACAAAAAAACCCTTGTCAACAAGCTTGCTATAAATTGTTTGTTTTGAAGAAGGTATTTGTTTGACCTTGTAAACAACTTGGTTGACTTTATAATATCTTGATCTTTTCTTCATCGATCTTGCAACAATATAGATTCTTAATTTATTTATATTTTGATCTAATTAGTTTACTCTCTTGCTCTTTCAAAATGTAAATTCGTGTATATAATTCTTCTTCTTTTTCTCTTTTCTTCTTTTGGTTTGACGTTAACTAGCATGCAAGTCATTTAGGTTGACTAATTTGGAAAGAGTTATTTGACTCTTAAAATGTCATATTGAAAAATTCACTTTGGACACCCACAAATCCTTCCCATCCATGAATTGAATGCCTTGTCCTTCCCATGTATGGTTGAATGGTTCCCCTATTCATTTTCCCCAACTTTATCCCTTAATCATTTTTCCATTGTGAGCTAGAAAAATTATATTTTGACACACAAGTAATTCACATCCCAATTAGTCTAAAATTAACATGGAAATGATGTATTTATCATTAAAAAAATCTTAATTTGTCGTCATGACTTTAAAATGGGCTTTTAAAATCTAAACTTTGAAATGTCATTTTCTTTTGGTAAAATGTGTTGACCAGAACTTTCTCAAAAATTATGTCAAAATTTCTATCTCAAATGGTAATAAAGCAATACCATATTTATGGGCTTCTAATAATTACTTGTTTAGAGTTAACCTTCAAAGTTAACTTTATTTCTATCAAGGCCTAGGATTAATTTGACTTCCCGTCACCTTTTATCCCATTGCATTAGGGATGCTTTTGTGACTCTTTGACATGCCATTTTGTTTGAAATCAAGAACCATGAACCAAGAGACTTCACATTAGAAGACGAGCATGTTTAGCAACCTTGAGATCGAAAGGGTGAATTGAATCGATTGGGTTCCTAACGTCTTCCCAATTCGTAACTTAGCCCTCGAACCTTAGAATCTAGGTTTTCTTCTGTTCCTTTATAAACGGAAGTGGCGACTCTTATTGATATTTGTTCCGAGAGTTCCATTTTGAGGCCCAAGCATATTCGACGCGCTCAAGTTAGAACATTGTCGTTTTTCGTGCGACGACGGGTTCGAAACGAGGTTCTCACAACTCCCTCCATGCCAAAATTATTGTCTTGTATTCTTTTTTTATCCGTCCGAAAAAAAATGTATTGGTTTAAAGTTTCCTTTTTTAGGAAATTACTTTTATCATTTTACCTTTATGTTTTCATCTTACTTTAATTATGAGTCATATCCACATAGGCTTTAAAGTAAACTACACGATATAACAATATTAATAATCAAGTCAACTATTTTTTCTTAATTTGTGTGTCCGGTCAAATAGGACAATAATTTTGGGACAGGTGGAGTACAATGCTTAGGTAATTTAAATGTAGAGCTAAATCTACACATAAACGTATTCATAACTCAATTCAGAAATCTATGTATACATTTTTTAGTGCACTGTAGATAGTACCACATATATATTTAAACATTTAATCTATGATCTCCAGATGCAAATTATATGCCCTAAATTTTCCTATTATATCTAGACCTTGTATCAATATTGTCACCAAATCCACATTTCACCGGTAAATTCTCATCACTAAAAGAGGAAGTTACCAATTCCAAGTATAAGGAGTAACATTTTTGTTCTCGAAATTTCTTTCATCACCATAGCTTAAATCTTTTCACACGTAGTAACGCAATCACCAAAACCAATTTAGGTGTCGGTTAAATTGATGAATTTTTGGTTGACAAGACTCACAACTTCCTGAGTTGATTTGTTCATAGGACTATGAAGGTGTTACCATAGCTTTATAAAATTTATATAGTGGATAAATGCTAATTTCAGTTTAATTTCATATGTGTTCTTTCTTTTGATACTTATTACGAAATACTCTTTCCGTTCCAAAAATAGTGTCATGTCAAAATTATCTCTAACCTGAGTACAAAGCTACGGAATGCTCAGTAATTTATAGCAAACATTAGCACCAATCTGCCAATTCTTTAAAACAAACAATTGGACACCGTAACCCATTCAAAAGATTTATTTTTCATCATCTGTTTTATGTTAGCACCATTACATACAGTAATATTCATAATAACTTCTCAACAATTTAGGACTTCCCTTTTTACTTGTGTATTGCTACTTCAACTTGCATATGAAAAGCACTTACATATTTTTACTGCATATTTCTCCATATTCTGATATTAAAATAATTAACGTAGAGGAAATGTGTTAGTCCCAAAGAGCACAATAATAGGCTAGAAGGGGGGTGAATAGCCAAATTACACTTAAAAAAATTACACAAAGTTCCAGAATATATGTTGTTAACTATAGAGAGAGTTACAGCTGCGGAAAGAACACTTTGAAACAGTTCACCAAGTCTGCTGGTAAGAACTACCGGTAGACTTGCTGTGTCTTTAAGTTTGAAGCCTGGAAGATAAGTTGCAAAGATATGATAAACTGATAAGATAAATGCAGAACAGTAATCAAATAAGAAATAAGAACACATGAATTTTGAGATGGTTCGCACTATAAAGAGTACTACGTCCACCACCAAATCAATCAACTTTGGATTTGAAAGTACACTATGTTTTTCACAAGATCTATTACAGAAACACTAATGGATCGTGTACAAAATATTTTACTTGTGTTTGGTGGTTTGTGACGACCCGACCCGGACCCCAATGCGAGATCCCGAATCGTGCCGTCCAAATAGACAAGATACACAAGCATGCGCAAGAAGATTTACGAAATTCATGTGGCGCAACATCGCATACGAATAACAACTCGGCTACACTTGGCCGGAAAAACAACTTAAAATAAACAAGTCATCGGCGACGTTACAGCCGGAACCCAACAACTACTCCTACAATTAACACATGCTTATAAAACCTCAACGGCCACAACATGCCGGAGACAACAACGACAATAATATTATAAACGAGCTTTAGCGGAAGAAACTGTAATGAACCAATAACATATAAACAAGCACGACATATAAGTCGGCATACAAAAGATATTAAGTATCAAGTTTACTACAACAACAAAACCCAAAGTCAAGTCTAGATGACTTGCTTCCCAACGTCCTTGCCAAAAACAAAAGGCTAACTACTCAACCCAAAAGAACAACTTCTAGCTCGCAAGCAACCAAGCGTGAGTATGGCGAGTCTAGTGTGGAACGTCTCCTCAGCTTTGATCTAAGGAAAACAAAGCAAACAAATAGGGTAAGTCGAAAGACTTAGTAAGTTACCAAACATGCATGTTCATGTCATAGCATAGCATTTATCTCAATTAGGGTACATGATCATCATATAACACTTAGCACATTATTCACGTAAGTGCGTAAAATAAATCATACAAGTAGGATATGATATAGTCACGGCCGCTTCGTAGCTCCTGCAATACATTCTGTTACTGGTTCGTGCCATCGATGTTTTGTGAATTCATCGACTTATACCGAGAACCTACTCGATTTCATTAGCAAGCCAATGCGGCACGTATTGATACGGCAAAGGGGCTACTTCCCCACTGCGGCCCACAGTGGAGGTGTGTGTGAAGTCCCAGGTGCGGCGATCCATAGCGAGCACGAATCCCATAATTCGTGAAGGCGATGCATCGTCCCACCCTGACTTAAAAAAACAAACCAAATAATGCCAGCTGGACTCAATGTGATGCACAAGTAGATATTTATTTGACTTAAACCAATTAAGGACCGAATTCGACAAGAGCGAACTCGACCAACCAAGTAGGGTATTAATCTCTACCATAAAACATGTCAAGGCAATTAATTGCTCAAAACCCATCATACAAATCAACTTGTTGCAAACAATTAACCCAAGCTCATATTTGAGTAACTCAATCAAACGGTGTCCAAACTTCGTAGGGATTGAAATTAGAGTTCAACATGTTAAATTCTTCCCTAGAGTCGACTCCGTTGAGTCTTTTCTCTAAATTCCCAGTTTTGGGGAAATTGAAGCTATGTGCTTCATAACCCAACCTAGGTCATTTCTAAGTTCAACAAGGATGTAAATTCACCAAGGCATTGCATTGTGATTCATATACATCATAGAGTTCAATTTATAGAATAGAACACATACAACATAACAACATATAATGTAGGCTCAATTTAGGGCCTTCTCATATAACAACACTTCCATCAACAAACATAATACATGTTTCTAATATGTTCAAGACCTTAAATAGACATGATGAAAGAGTAATATAAACTTCCAAAGGCAAGAAATCATCCTATACATGCTCCTAGCAAGTTCATATTTTCAAAATACAAGTAGAAAGCATAGGAAGCAATTATGTGTCCTCATTGACCTCATACATCATAAACTTTGTTTCCTTAGGGTCAATGAGAACTAGAAGAAGAAGAAGAGTAACTTACCTAGCTTGAGTGAAAACTCAAGAGAATCAAAATCTAAGCGGCGAAAGTCGTTCTACCGTCAGCGTCGTCAAGAATCCGAAGTTTGGCGGCAATCGAGCGGTGGGATCTTCGTGAGATCGGAGGAAGAAGATGAAGCTAGGGCTCAAAACTTCAAGCTGACTCTCTCTCTCTAATTTGTAAGAAGAAGGTGAAGAAATGAGAGAATTTACTGAAAATTGCCAAGGGCTTGGGTATTTATACCCCCAAAATGAGAAGGGCACAAAAGACATTTCTCAAGTGCAATTAGTAGATATTAGGGGTGATCAAACACTAATCTAACATAAATTAACTTTCAACTAATGTTAGGGCATGATTAGGACTAAGTATGGGTGGTTAGGAAGGGTTTAGAGGGGGTTTAATGAGGGTAGAATAGGTATTACGTCAAAACCCAAAAGCAGGGAAAATCCGTAACTATGTACGATTTTGAGGCGGGCGCCTCAACATCCTCAGGCGGGCGCCTCGGCCTCGAGGCCTTCTCCTGATTACGCTCATTTTGTAATTGCTCCCAGAACTTGAGGCGGGCGCCTCGCTGAGTGCGGCGCACAGGCTCTGAACCTTCAAATCTTGGTCTAAAATTGTCCTAAATGGTCCCAAACTTATGGGCAACCATTCTAGGGTCTAACCCAACTCAAAACAAGTTGGAAACACACCCGAACAACAACCGGAACAAGGTAGAACAAGGCTCGAATCACGCGACGAATGGTTAACGAATCAAACTCCAATCAAACACCAATCAAACTAGGATAACTTGGACATGAAAAAGGTTTGTTTCAACATGGTTATGACCTGAATACAAAGCCAAGAACTCAACGAACACTTCACACGACGAAATAGGAGCAATACGAGCAACGAAGGGAAAATCGCTAAGACCAAAACAAGGCAATCGAACCGGTGATTCAACAAACAAGCGTACAAGATTCTAAACATGTTAAGGGCTTCATGAATGACTTATGAATGCTTCTAAATCATTTATAAACTAAGTAAACATGCTCACAATCAACAAGAAATCATGAAGTCGAGCATACAATGCACATGCAAGAATACGGGGTGTTACATGGTTGGTAGTGAATATCTGGGAAACATAATATTCACTGTGCTAAAGAACAATTAATGAAAACAACAAAGAAGAAGAAAATAAATGACTATGATTGAGTAGTCTTGTTGTTGTTGTTGATGACTTCGTTGATTTGTTAGATCTCTTGAATGCACTGAGAGTAAAGACTTGTAAGTTGCTGAGTTGTTTTAGAGCATTGAATTATTCAGTCTTCAATGGCGGTATATATATGAGAGCATTCTTGAGACCGTTGGGAAAGATGAAGAGAGTAACAACTCGATTAGGTTGGAGGCATTAAATGCGAAGAGCTGTTGGGTTGACTTCTCTTTATCAAGGACTGATCAAGAAGAAGAGAGCGAGGAGCAGGTACTGTGAAGGAGTAGGTGTGCCTTAATTTTTTAAAGTGGACTCTTTAAGTGGAGCATACCAAAATGGAATAGTGGACTCTTTACTCAGAACGGATGGAGTACTATTTACCACGCCTCTGGGGCAAAAATGGTTCGAAACGCATGACTCAAGGCATTGGCCACTAAATATTGGGACAACTAGGTCCATTCACAAGCAACATTAAATCTCGGTTCAGTAAAAATGATAGTTGGACCAAAGAGTTGGAAAAAAACTTGAGCAAAAATTTAGGAAAGACAGTCTTACAATATTTTATGTAAGTTGAATTCTCTTGACCCGACCTACTGTATAAAGGATGGATTGAGTTGTAAAAAAGAGTGGGAGTCCGTATTGTGAGTTAAGATTAGTAAGTCGGTCGATCTCACTGGAGACCTGCTCTTTGAACACTAAATAAAAGGGTAAATAGCACCACTGATCCATTGACTATGGACCGATATTACTATTAGTCCCTTAACAATTTTTTTTTACCATTTTGGTCATATGACTTTTAAATTTTTATTTGGTCAGTCCTTTTGATGGATGTGAAATGTCGTTAAGTTACCCATGTGCCTTACACATGTGCTTAGGTAAGGGCTAAAATGCAACTTCTCAAATATAAATTATGAGTGGCGCTATATAGACCCCCTAACATATGAGTAGACCCCAAAAAAATGCTAACTTACTATTTTATCCTCCCTTCTATAAGCATGCCCCCTCTTCCATCCTTCCCTCCCTAACAAGTGTACCTAAGTGGTACCTAATGTTGCCATTTGTTCCATGATTCCCCCTTTCGTCACTGCCCGTTAAAAATTTCTCATAAAGTGTCACGTGAGTGTATATGTGTTGGGCATTAATGTCATTTCCACCATGGCACTTGGTTATTAAACCGAGTATGTATGACCAAATGCATTTGTTCAATGCTATTCTCCCTTCTTCCTCGACTCAGAAAATTGTTGGTGTTGAACCACCTGAAAATCAACCAGATTTGAACGCCCTCTTCATGTTGTAGCTTCTTCTTCGACCAATTTCTACATGTTGCCATCGAGATCACCGACGTTTTGCTCGAAGAATTGACTCTCTCAATCCTCGTTCTTCCATCACAGCGATCAAAATCCACTACCGCAATTGACAGATCTAACATCCTCACCACCATATTTGACAATCCCGACACCCCTCTAACATCCTCACCGCCAAATTTGACAATCCCGGCACCGATCTTCGTTCAAATATCCTACTCTCCAAAATTTAAAGAATGAAAGAAATTCGTATATTTTTCAGTAGCCAAATTGCCTCTTCCATAGTTACTGCTAAGAAGCCGCCGCCTACAACCAAAAAGTGGAAAGCCTTTTCTCATCGTCAAAGAGGTCGCCACAAACCCCCACCCATGGTCTTGAATGATCTAATTTCGGAATCACAAATTGTATATAAACTTAAGACAATCATAGCTTCTAGCTTTCTTGCAATTTTGAATGTCAATTGTGGTGGGTTGTTTGAATACAAAATAAATGAATAAACTGAGAATGGTATAGAAAAGATGCACCACATGTGTTCGATAAAATGTCTGAATGAACTTTTTAATGTAATTATCACGAAATAACGAGTGTTTAAGAGTTTTATTTTAGGAATGAGAAAATTCACTTATCGAATTTGTATAAGCTATTGAAAGAGGAAAAAGAAAAAAATATTCATAGTTTTATTTACGTTTAACAAATTTATATTGTAATTAGTGTTCATATTTTTATAAAGCAATTATAATTCAAAATAATTACCAATTTATATTTATTTTTTTAATTTTTAATTCAAAATTATCTTAAATATTAAATGTGTTAGTCCATTTGGCAACGAAATAAGGCTAGAGGGGGTGAATAGCCTTTTAAAAACTTTGAGAGTTGTTTTGAAAACCTTTAAAAGTTGCAGCGGTAAAGATAAATTTTCAACAGATGATAGCAGGTAGCAGCTGTTGAACTTCAAACAGTTTTGTTTGATTTTCTTTTAATCACTTAAGTATAAAGACTGAATTGAAGAACAATATATAAGATCAACTAAGTAAATAACTCAGGACTGTAACTGTTAAACATATAGTAGATATGAGCTGCTTAAGTGTATGAACAGTAAAAACAGCAAGTAGACAGAATACATAATTTGGAGTGGTTCACAGTGATAAAATAGCTACGTCCACTACCAAGGTGGTCAAACTTGGATTTTGAAGTGCAATAAAATTATATATGTAACGACCCAAAATTTCTAACCAATTTATAAACCCAAAATCTTGGGTGCGTTATTTTTACAAATACTAAATCACAAAAATTCCGAAATCATCTCTTAAGGACTAATAATAAAAGAAAGTCATAGAGTACTATTACATTTCTAAAGTATAATTAATAATTCTGAAGTCCCAAAACTTGTAAAACTAAAATCTTGTCCAAAATACAAAATGTACTAATTCGAATTAAAATCTCCAGATTGTCCTCGATGGTATCCATCTTACTTAAAACCTGGAAGGAAAAAGAATTGGAAGGAATGAGCGGACAATGCCCAGTAAGGTCATATACAGCCCCTCCGAAATCTAGGGAAGGGTTCATTAACAATAAAGCATTGAAAAGGTTCATATTCAAATAGTTCATAATCGAGAATAACATAATGAGATGATAAATTTCAACAAGAATTCGACGTAAAAGATAGAGATACAAAGGCATTTGCGAGAGGTCTAATCATCGCCAACTGTCCCATACTAGTTGGAGACGACGACCAACCCGTGGATACCATGATCACCTAAGTGGTCGCAAGACCTCTTTTTAAACAAAGATTTACAATGTACAAATAGTAACATTTCATAATGGTGTATCCGGATAACCAAGCCACGGGCCAGGTGGCAATATTCATAATCAAATATCAAATTCAAAATGCTACTTTATCCCAGTAGTCGGGTTGTTCAACTTAGTGATCATAGTAGGATTTCAAAAAATAATATTCCAACGGAAACTTGTTTTCACAAAATATTTCAATGAAATTGAAATATAAATGATATATATATATATATATATATATATATATATATATATATATATATATATATATATATATATATATATAATGAGAGGTACAATTTAGAATGACAAAGAACGGGTACGTCGGAGTTCAAATTCAAATTCCAACTTAAGGTTGGTACACGTGTCAAAGAAAGGTAATTGCCAAATAATTTGCGGAAGCCTAACAATTAAAAAATAAAGAGATTTCAAATATCTAAAGATGTATATAATCTCTTACTTGAAAATAAGCCCACAAATTCTAGGTCCACTGAAACGCAACTAAATGTTACTCTTCTTGTCCAAATCTAAAATTCAAGACATAAATCAAATTACTAAAATATTTATACTGCAACACTTTAACCAATCTAATTTAATTTAAAAGTTACTAATTACTAAAATTATTCTTAAAAAATATTTCTATAGTGTTATTTTAAAATACACTATTTTAATATATACATTAATTTATTGTTGAGTTAGGAAACTAATCCTAAATACCAAAGTAGCTGTTACAGCCCATGCCTTCCTTTTTAATTCAATTCGGAAGTCAACCCACCTATCTCAATAATTTGACCCATCAAACAAGAAACAATAAAATAATAAAAGCTTCTATAATTAACTCAGCTAACAGCTTCTATTTGTTTCCAGCACAACCACTCAAACCTGTTTCTATCTCCTTCTCTTTTCTTTTTGTTCTTCCTTGGTTTGCAGCAGCAGCTCGAGAACACATAATTGTCTTCTTCACTGCCGAGTTCTTTCCTTTCTATCTTCTTTTATTTATTTTTATTTTTATTTTTTCTTTTACACATACAGTACACAAACCCAAGATTCTACATCAATTTTCCTCAACATATTCATAACTCACAGCACATACTCACATCCAAACAAACAGACAACACATTACCCCCAAATACATTTCCCTGTTACCTTCTTCTTCTTCGGTTCACAGCAAGGTAACAACACTCATCTCCCTCAACTCTTCATGGACTCCATCTCCTCTCTTTCTCTGTCGTGTCCCCCCTACAATTTATTTTCTATATACATACATACATATATATATATATATATATATTTTTTTTTTTTTACACCAACTCAAAAAGCCATACTCTGCCAACAAGCTTAACAAGCCAAACAATTACCCGAAATTTCAAAGGGAAGGAAAACATCGTCTCACCTTAATCAAGGACTCGATCCTGCTCGGTGGGGATTTGGTGTGTCGCCGGCTCTCTCTCCACTTCGTGACTCGCCCAAGACTCCCTCCGATCGACCTCTGCCTTTCAAGCTCTCTCTCCACTCTCTGTTATTATCTGTATGATTCCACTTGGGGAAGTATGTCCCCCCTTTTATATAGCCCTTCGACAAAATCGGTCGATCTTCCTTCCATTGAATCTGCCGAAAAATCATTTAGTTCTTTCTCTCCCTAGATTAATCGAACTCGGCCACCCGACATTCTTCTCTCCATGAACCGTGAAGTGGACGATCTGATTTCTTCTCTTTTCTTCTTTCTTTTTCTTTTCTTTATTATTAATTTTTTATTACTATATTTTATTATTAATATTAGTAATATAAATAATTCTAATGGGTTGGGCCAACCTTCTAAATAGGTTAATAGGTATACCAAGCCCACCAAAAAAAAGAAAACACCAAGCCCACTCAAATGCTTAGAAAATAAAATTTTACTAAATAATAACCAAATTTTATTTTATTTTATTTTATTTATAATTATTATTATTATTTTTTTTATTATTATTATTTTGGTATATTACACTCTAACCCCCTTAAAAGAAGTTTAGTCCTGTAAACTTAACGTACCTGATCAAAAAAGTTCGGAATGTTTTTCCCTCATTTCCTCTTCGAGCTCCCAAGTGGCTTCTTGCTCAGTATGGTTGCTCCACTGAATTTTGACATACGGAATGGTTCGTCTTCGTAATACTTGATCATTTCGGTCCACGATCCGTATAGGTTGCTCATCATAACTCAAATCCGCTCGAAGTCGTAATGGTGCACTTTCGATCACATGACTTGGATCTGGCACGTATTTCCTTAGCATAGATACATGGAATACATTATGAACTCCAGAAAGCGTAGGCGATAAAGCAAGTCGATATGCAACCTCTCCTACCCGCGCAAGTATCTCGAACGGTCCGACGAACCTTGGACTAAGTTTACCACGAATCCTAAATCTCATAACTCCATTTGTAGGTGATATCTTGAGAAACACATGATCCCCTACTCCAAATTCGAGTTCACAACGTCGACGGTCAGCGTACGACTTTTGTCTACTTTGTGCCGTCAGAAGTCTTTGCTTGATAAGTTGTATCTTCTTTGAGGTGACCTGCACCAGTTCTGGTCCCAATAGTTGTCTCTCACTTACTTCGTTCCAACACGTAGGCGACCTGCATTTCCGCCCGTACAACGCCTCGTAGGGTGCCATCCCAATACTTGCATGAAAACTGTTGTTGTATGTAAACTCTACCAGAGACAGGTGATCATCCCAGTTGCCTTGCAGATCCAAGACACAAGTTCGAAGCATGTCCTCTAATGTCTGTATAGTCCGTTCTAACTGACCATCAGTTTGAGGGTGAAAAGCCGTACGCATGCTTAGGCTGGTCCCTAAAGCCTTTTGTAAACTGCCCCAAAACTTTGAAGTGAATCTAGCGTCGCGATCTGATACTATCGAGACCGGTACTCCATGTAGTCGAACAATTTCATCAACATACAATTTCGCTAACTTCTCCAAGGAATCGTTAATCTTGAATGCCAAAAAGTGCGCCGATTTGGTCAATCTATCCACAATAACCCAAATTGCATTATGACCCTTCAACATCCTGGGTAATCCTACTACGAAGTCCATGGTTATATGTTCCCACTTCCATTCTGGTATGGGTAAGGATTGTACTAGACCACTAGGCTTCTGATGCTCTATCTTCACTTGCTGACACACGAGACATTTAGAGACGAATTCTTGCTATCTCCCTTTTCATGTTTCCCCACCAGAAAGTATCACGTACGTCTCGGTACATTTTTGTGCTGCCAGGGTGAATTCCAAATCTCGAGTTATGTGTTTCTTCCAAAATTTGTCTTTTCAATTCCGGATCAGATGGAACACAGATTCGAGATCCAAAGCGTAAGATACCATCACTACTGACCCGAAAATTGGTTTGGTCTTCCTTCCCCAGGTCTTCAGAAATCTTTACTAAATCAGGATCTACAGCTTGGGCTACCTTAATCTTCTCCAACAATGACGGTTGCACACTCAATGATGCTAATAGTCCGCTGCTACCCGGAGTTCTGATTTCAATGCCTAAGGACTCGAGGTCGTTTAAAATTCTCCTTTCCTTGGTGATCAGCATTGCTAAGTTTCCCTTACGACTCAAAGCGTCGGCAACCACATTAGCCTTACCAGGATGGTACAAAATGGTGCAATCGTAATCCTTTAGTAATTCAAGCCACCTTCGCTGCCTCATGTTTAGCTCCTTTTGGGTGAAAATATATTTGAGACTCTTATGATCTGTGTAGATTTCGCATGTTTCCCCGTACAAATAATGCCTCCAAATCTTCAGGGCAAAAACCACTGCTGCTAGCTCCAAATCGTGGGTGGGGTAATTCTTTTCATAATTCTTCAATTGTCGAGATGCATACGCGATCACTCTATCATTTTGCATCAACACACATCCCAATCCTTTTAGTGATGCGTCGCTATAGATCACAAATTTCCCAACTCTAGATGGTAAGGTAAGGATTGGGGCTGACACGAGCCGCTTCTTTAATTCCTGAAAACTCGTCTCGCAATCATCCGCCCATATAAACTTTCTATTCTTCTGAGTTAGCCTAGTTAAAGGCCCGAAAATTTTTGAGAACCCCTCTACGAAGCGACGATAATATCCTGCTAACCCCAGGAAACTTTGAACTTCTGTGACGGTTGTCGGTCTTTCCCAATTTACAATGGCTTCGACCTTGGCAGGGTCCACTGAGATTCCATCCTTGGATATACCACATGCCCTAAGAAAGTCACCTTGTCTAGCCAAAACTCGCACTTCTTGAATTTGGCATAAAGCTTCTCTTCCCTCAAAATTTGTAACACCGCTCTTAAGTGTTGTTCATGTTCTTCCCGTGTCTTAGAGTAGACCAAGATGTCATCGATGAAAACAATCACACATCGATCGAGGAATTTCTTAAATACCCTATTCATCAAGTCCATGAACGCGGCTGGGGCGTTCGTTAACCCAAATGGCATCACCAAAAACTCGTAATGTCCATATCTGGTTCTAAAGGCAGTTTTTGAAACATCTTCCTTCCTAACCTTTAACTGGTGATATCCTGACCGAAGGTCGATCTTTGAGAAATAGCATGCACCTTGCAGTTGATCGAACAAATCATCAATCCTAGGTAATGGATACCTATTTTTAATAGTGACCCGATTCAATTCTCGATAGTCTATACACAACCTCATAGACCCATCCTTCTTCTTTACAAACAATACTGGAGCACCCCAAGGCGAGACACTTGGTCTAATCAATTCCTTTTCCAATAATTCCTGCAATTGTTCCTTAAGTTCTTTGAGCTCAGCTGGTGCCATTCTATATGGTGCTTTAGAAATGGGGGCCGTCCTGGGTATTAGATCGATTCCGAACTCTACTTCACGCTCTGGTGGTAGTCCAGGGAGATCTTCAGGAAACACGTCTTCAAATTCCTTTACTACTGGGAGCGATTCTATGCTAGCGTCGGATTTTCGGGTGTCGATGATAGAGGCTAAGTATCCTTGGCAACCTTTCCTTAGTAATCGCCTAGCCCTTAAGGAATAAATTAAACCTGACAATATAGTCGGCCTTGACCCCTTAAAACGAAACTCTGATTCACCTGGTACACAGAATACCACTTCCTTCTCAAAACAATCAACCTTTGCATGGAACGCAGCTAACCAATCCATACCCAAGATTACACCAAAATCTTGAATGTCTAAAGGGATGAAATCGACGGGCATTTCTCTATCTCCTATCTTCAAGGAGCAGCTTCTAAACACCGAACTTACTGGAATAGACTCCTTAGTTGGGGTATCAATTACTAATCCAATGTCTAATTCCTGGGGTGTGAGTTTCAAACGTCGTGCAAGTGTTGTGCATATAACTGAATGCGTGGCACCAGGGTCGATCAATGCATATACATTTCGTGAGCAGAGTTGGACAGTACCTGCCACCACGTCGTTTGTTGCCTTGGCATCCCTTGCTGTCATTGCAAAAATCCTTCCTTGCCCTGACGGTTTCATTTTATCTTATGTCGCTGGGTTTCTAGTAAAACCCTTCTTTAGTGGCTCTGGGCACTCCTTGACTCTATGTCCGACCTTTCCACAGTTAAAGCAAGCTCCTTTCCCGCGATAGCATGCTTCTGTTGGGTGATTCCTTCCGCACTTGTGGTATGTCAAATTGGTGTTTTGATTTTGCCATTTATTTTGATTGTACCCCTGGTTATGATTCTGAGTTTGGTTTGGCTGAACAACCTCTCTGTTACGACCGCCTTCTACATTCCTCCTTTTATTTCCACCTCCGGCCACTTCTTGACTGCTTGATTGCCCATGATTCTTTCCCATATTATTTTCAAAACCTCTCTTCTTCTCGTCTCTCTTTCTTCGGTACTCTGCAGAACTTAGTTCGATCATCCGGACTCAGTCTAGGACTTCAGCGTAAGTTGGTAATTTCAAGGGCATCAGTCTATAGCTAATCTGATCGCTAAGGCCCCTCTCAAACTTTCTAGCCTTCTGACCCTCATCTCGAATGAGTTCTGGAGCATATTTCATTAACTCCGTGAACTTTGCATCATACTCATCGACTGGCATTTTTCCCTGTT
This sequence comes from Codonopsis lanceolata, assembly GCA_013146195.2. Classification (NCBI taxonomy): domain Eukaryota; kingdom Viridiplantae; phylum Streptophyta; class Magnoliopsida; order Asterales; family Campanulaceae; genus Codonopsis; species Codonopsis lanceolata. The sequence continues at coordinate 57,894,681 of CM028381.1, forward strand.
CGAGGTAAAGGAATTCCACCATCTTCCGTTCTTGCATACTTGGGGGGAAAATACTTCCTGTTGAAGGCTTCACGGAACATCTCCCAGCTAAAAGCTTCTACTCCATTTGCTTCAGCCGTCCTCTTCTCCAATTTTCCACCATTGATTAGCCTCCCCTTCCAAGACAAATGTGGCAAAGTTTACCTTCTGTTCATCGGTGCATGCCATGGTTCCAAAAATCTTCTCCATGTTTTCTAACCATTCCCCTGGTTCCTCGACGCCTGGCTTGCCAGAGAAGGTCTTGGGTTTCACCCTATGGAAGCTTTCCAGTAGTTCCCTAGTGGTTGGTTGAGCTGGTGGTGGTGGTGGTGCAGCAGCAGTAGCCGCTGCAGCTGCCGCAGCCGCAATTGCAGGTGCTGCATTCGCTTGACCAATGCTTGCCGTGATGGCTTGCGTGAGGCCTTGGATAAGGGCTACTAGCGTTGGGTCTGCATGAGTAGGACCGTTCATGTTATTTCCCGGTTGTGGCCCGACAGGGTTTTCTGCGACTCCTGAGGCAGAGTCTTCAACGACTCTTCTACCTCGGCCACCCCGTCCACGTCCGCAACCACGCACACCTCCCCGTGTTCCACTTCGTCCACCTCTAGCCATCTTTTACTGCCACAACCATAGCGAGATGTCATAAGCGTAAGTTTAGATTTTTATTCTATACTCAAGGTCCGAACTAAATTCGTATTAAAATTTTAAATCCATATCCAGGATAAATCTTATCGTACCATGCATTGGGTAATTATAATAAAATTCAGAAACACATACAAAACTATCCTTTATTAATTTAATGAAAATAGGGAGTCTCAAAAACTTTATTAATTCATAATATATTGTCTCAAAACATAAACTTCATCAAATTCTCCTAGAAACTCCTATGGGTTCTTTAGAATGCGCCACGAATCTTCAAAATTAGCCCATTTATAGCTTCTCGCGAACAGCCTACTCTGGGAAGATTAGCATGAAGAGCCATGTCAATGTCTTGACATGTTAGGACGATTTCCCTAAGGAACCTATGGTGCCTTGTACGGGTCAGATGCAACTCGTGCTCTAGCTCTCCCACCCCAACGTCCAACTCTCAAAAGAATTTTATTAAAGCACTTGAGACAAAGATTGAGGTTTTTAATTTAACTAATTAGCAACAATGAATTAATTAAAATTTGAATTTAAAAGATTTAATGTAAACGAAACAGAAAATGATTTTTGATTTCAAATAAGAGAAAGTTCCAGTCAATGAACTTAATGTAATTTTGAAAGTTATTACTGATCATAGATGAAAAAATGACTCAATCAGCTTTAAGTAAACCGATTATAGTTGTCGAGAACCGTCAAACACCCAATCTCTCCTTACCATCTTGATAGTTAAGAAAAGCTAATTAACTATTTCCCTAATCAAAAGATAACCCCCGAGACGGTCGTAGGATTTAATGTTTTGAAAGCATTAAGAGTGAGAGACCCGATTATAAACAGTGCAAATTGAAGCAATATCATTTAATTTAGATTACCCATTCCCGCAACACGGACCGAATATGCTTGTGATGCCTAAACGGTGTGTTATTTTCTACTTTGTTAGAATCCGATGACAATTACGGATCAACGATACTAACTAGCTATGAACTATTAGGTTAATTAAGGTTTTGGCCATAAATATTAACTAAGCATAATAATTCTACGTTACAATTCCTTTACAGCAAGAAAACAGAGAATGAATAAATACTTGAGCTTAATTGTGAATAAAAGCAATTTGATCTCACAATAGTAATTAAAAGGGAATTACTTATTCATTAACTGGAGAAAAGAAATTAGTCATTAAAAATAATTAAAGATTACTCACAAAATGAATTCAAAACGAAAATGAACCCAGTAGTGTGATGGAAGAAACGAGCAAGCTGCTACCAAAATATTCGAGTGTATATGTGTGTGTATGATTATGTGTATCAGCCGTGTTGTCTGTGATTGGATGTCAACTTCTAAAATTGACTTCTCCTTATATAGCTGAGCCCTCCTTACTTTCCAAGTCTTTCCTCCTTTATAGAGGCCATGATTTCCACTCCTAACCCCAACTCCTAGGTAGTTTTTGACAAAGTCCACAACATGACTTTCCCAATATTTTCAACAAAAGGAATTAAAGAAAAGAAAAGACTTCAAATGTCCAATGCCTTATATGCCCTCAAGTAACAATATTCAGCTTTACAGTTTTCCTTTACACGTGACAATGTTTTTTTGTCCAACCCATTTTTCTGAGTAGAAAATGTCCATTCGGTAACATGATATCCGAATTTCTTCTTTGAACTTGATATTCTTTTCACTTTTTTCACTATCAATCTCTCATAGATCTGTAATTACCAAACATACAAAATACTCATATAAAGTGCAACATTTACAACAAGTTAAAGCACAAAAACAATATTAAATATCACACTTATTTGAGTTTATCAAAATTCTCCCACACTTAAACGATACTTGTCCTCAAGCATTTTTTAAACTTCATAAACATGATCATTGGTGCTCCAACCAACCCAAGAAAAACAGACATTGTTCCTAACTTGACATCAAATGTGCATTTTCGTATTGAAAATTAGAATTCAATCAACAGGATGGGCATTCCATAATTTTTCAATTTAAATTGATATACATGTCTCAACTTATCCTTCAACTTCACATATGCAAGACTCAACTATCCTCACGGTATCACTCAAACCACACAAGTGTTTAAAGAGAGATGCATATCATAAAACACTCAAATCACACAACGGAATGACATTACCATATGCTTGCAAATTGATCACATCTTCATCACTAAATATGAGTTCATAATGCACCAATCAAAAGGTCTTTAAAAAGGGTTGTAACGGGGCTAGAGGTGAAAAGGGTAGGATATAAGGGATTAATATGGCTAAGATGGCTGATGTCAAAGAAAATTGTCAATGAAAAATGCCAAAATAACCACATGAGTCATTTCCAACTCGTCCATCAGGATTTGTCACAAAATGAAGCATATCAATGGCTTTAGTCACCATAAAACTGAATTGCCTATTTTACTTGCCTCAAGTTCTCTTCTCTTTGAAGTGCTGCTACATACTTTTTTTTATTTCATTTTTTTTGCAATATCATCATAACTGGAACATACTTCTGTTTTTTTCGTACAGAGCATGACCCAGGAACAATTCACTCTATTAAACAATCATCATTTGCAACTTCACATCTATATAAGAATAAGACTGAAATTCACATGGTCATATGCAACTCTCTTGACATCAAATTAATCAAAAAGAAGGCCAACAAAGAAAGGCTAAAGCTTTATTATATCTGGGTTAAAACAAAGAAACAAATAAGGCTCAAATTGGTTAACTAAGGGGAAACATTTATGGGTAGGATAGAAAAAGATAGACAAAAGTGGTGATACCTAAGTGCCTTGATCATATTGGTGCAAAGAACTCATTGATGTGATCTCGATATGTATACAAAATGCAAGTTCTAGAATAATCACCCGTGCATGAAAATCATTCAAAGAAACAAGAAAGAGCATATAATGGACTACTCTGTAATTGGCCCAAAATCTCACCAAAGTGGCTAATGAGTTAAGACTTGCAAACACTAGTTGAAAGCATCGGTTTACCGACATTTTTTACAATTCAAAATTGAAAATTTTCAAAACGCTCATCATTTATCACAAATTCCTCATTGTAATATGATAATGCACACCTATCAACATAACAACAATGTCTCCTTTTCATTTCAACCGATCAACCCAAATCATGTCATGAAGGTTCAAAAATCCCCAAATAAAGACACATACATCAACCAACATAATAGCTAAAAGGGACCTCTAAATACCCCATATGCACATGCTTCAATCCCCCCCCACACTTATGCTATACATTGTCCTCAATGTAGTACATAATCAAGGTGTGCAAAACAAGAAAAAGAATTTTAAGCAGAAAAGAGAAAACGTGGAGGGAAAAGAGCTACTCCTTGTCATGCTGAACAGAGGCAAAGGGAAATCCTAATTTGGTTCTACCGCTTGATTGTTCTTGGAAAGAAACTGGAAGACAGACAATACCACATGGGCATGTGCTGAGCTCTCACAATCCCTGCTACCAACAGTTCATTCTTCTTTAAATCACACACCTGCTGCTACAGAGAAAACTAAAAACATAATGAAAATAACAAGAAATTAAATTTAACCTAGAAAAACAAGAAATTAAAGCATTAAAACTGTTGGGTTGCCTCCCAATTAGCGCCGTTATTTAACGTCTGTAGCTAGATCCAATACCACTCTTCCTACAACTCGGTCAAATTATTACCAATGATAATTGGCAGCAGAGGAAGAATTTTGTCACTTGAAAATGGTAACAGAAGAGAAGAAAAATCAAACCTGCTAGTTACCTCCGATGTGGAATACAGTGCCATAATATTTTCATGCACTTCTTCACTTCTTTGGAAATGCACATCTTTATCAATCAAACTTTTCACAAGCACTAATTCCAACTTCATTTTCTTTGCACACAATTCCTCTTTATTGTGAGTATGGTATCCATGACAGGAATGTTAATCTCAACCTTATGGAAGGTCTATAAGATTTCCTTCCCATCCTCTTCTTTCCTAGCGAATCTGCCTGGAAAAGGTGGGGGAATAACAATTTTCTCATTATGTTTCATGAATTCTCCGCCTTCATTTCTTGGCGAACCCTCATTTTGCACAACTTCTTCCTTGTTGCAATCAACATGCCTCTTTTTTTGTTCAATTTGATTCGCTTCTAACTTGCTTACGGACACGGCTAGCTGAGAAATCTGATTTTCAAGAGATTTAATGCTAGCCTTGGCCTCTAATCTTTCTTGCTGTTGAGTATGTCTATCTTGTTGAACTGATTCAGCTAAACTTTTGATTAGACCCTCCAATGATGCGTTGGAACTTGTTGTGAGCTGAACTAATAGAGGAGGTGAGAACGGATAATTCTGTTGCAGAAATACCGGTTGCCTTCTTGATTTTCGTAACTAAAATTTGGTTGATCCCATCATCCAGAATTGTAGCTATTGGAATAAGGATCATGGTCATCATGAGTTTGTCCCGGAAATCCTCCCATTTTCATGGCATGTTGCACATTATCTTGTCATGAAGGATAATAATCTGCAACATGTCTAGCAACCAACGAATTTCTACAAACTTGAGCCTTTGATACCTGATTCACAAGAAACTTATCCACCAGAGAAGTCAATGCATTCAATCTTTGATCAATAGAACTAGAATTTACCTCATTCCCTTGTCGTGGAAAGTTATCGTGTCTACTTCCAAATTGTTGTGCATAGAAAGCTATAACAAAATAAAATTCTTAAAATGAAATAAATAGCAAAACTGTTCCCTGACAACGGCGCCAAAATTTGGCGGGTGTCAAACCGTAAAAAATAATTTCCTATTTTCCCAAATAACAAGTATTGGGTAGTAGGAATCGTATCCACATGGGATATCGAATTTACCTCTTAAAAGAATTTCATCAAAGCACTTGAAACAAAGATTGAGGTTTTTAATCTAACTAATTAGCAACAATGAATTAATTAAAAGTTAAATTTAAAATATTTAATGTAAATGAAACATAAAATGATTTTTGATTTCAAATAAGAGAAAGTTCCAGTCAATGAACTTAATGTAATCTTGAAAGTTACTACTGATCATAGATGCAAAAAATGACTTAATCAGCTTTAAGTAAACCAGTTATAGTTGTCGACAACCGTCAAACACCCAATCTCTCCTTACTGTTTCGATAGTTAAGAGAAGCTCATTAACTATTTCCCTAATCAAAAGACAACCCCCAAGACGCTCGTAGGATTTAATGTTTTGAAAGCATTAAAAATGAGAGACCCGAATCTAAACAGTGCATATTGAAGCAATATCATTTAATTTAGATTACTCATTCCCGCAACACGGACCGAATATGCTTGTGATGCCTAAATGGTGCGATACTTGCTACTTAGTTAGAATTCGATGACAACTACGGATCAACGATACTAACTATCTATGAACTATTAGGTTAATTAAGGTTTTGGCCACAAATATTAACTAAGCATAATAATTCTACGTTACAATTCATTTGCAACAATAAAATAGAGAATGAATAAATACTCGAGCTTAATTGAGAATGAAAGCAATTAGATCTCACAGTAGTAATTAAAAGGGAATTACTTGTTCATTAACTGGAAGAAAAGAAACTAGCCACTAAACATAATTAAATATTACTTACAAAATGAATTCAAAACAAAAATGAACCCAGCAGTGTGATAGAAGAAATGAACAAGATGCTACCAAAATCTTCGAGTGTATATGTATGTGTATGATTATGTGTATCAGTCGTGTTGTCTGTGATTGGATGTCAACTTCTAAAACTGAATTCTCCTTATATAGCTGAGCCCTCCTTACTTTCCAAGTCTTTCCTCCTTTATAGAAGTCATGATCTCCACTCTTAACCCCAACTCCTAGGTAGTTTTTGACAAAGTCCACAACATGATTTTCCTAATATTTTCAACAAAAAGAATTAAAGAAAAGAAAAGACTTTGAATGTCCAATGCCTTATATGCCCCCAAGTAACAATATTCAACTTTGCAGTTTTCCTTTGCACGTGACAATGTTTTTTTTGTCTATCTCGTTTTTCTGAGTAACAAATGCTCATTCAGTAACATGATATCTGAATTTCTTCTTTGAACTTGATATTCTTTTCACTTTTTTCACTATCAATCTCTCATAAATCTGTAATCACCAAACATACAAAATACTCATAAAAAGTGTAACATTTACAACAAGTTAAAGCACAAAAATAATATTAAATATCACACTTATTTGAGTTCATTAGAGACAAAGAGCATTTCCTAGCATGAAATATTAAAGAGAGTGGTTAGCCAAGTATGGGTATACAAAGAACATTTATGACATGCACGAAAGTCTTTTATTGAAATAACATGTGAATCGTTCTTTTGTTTGAAAAAAGTTTACCAAAATAATATATTGTACTAAGCACGTGAAGGTCAGATCTTTTTCAAATGCCTACAGTGTTTTTCAGCAGGTAGAAATTTAGAGTATAAGCAGGTGCTGACAATGTGTATCAACAACTGCTAGCTACTGATGACTTATGCTTTAGGCAGATAGAATGAAATTAGAAAGTAGGCTGCTAAGTAAAGTCAAATGGGTATCTGCTGCATTAACAACATAGGATATTTTATTTGTTGAATGTTTCAGCAGATAGATTTAGACTTGTTATAAAGTCTAAGTTTTAAAACCGATTTTAAGGATTTTGGATAAGTATTTAAACTAGCTGGTTTTAACATAATGGTTTTAAGTAAATCCAATGTATGTGAGTTTCTACAATCTCCTCCTATTTACTTAAAGTCATTCATCTTAAGCAGAGAGTAAAAAAATATAAGTGAAATGGCATTTATCCTGCATAAGATGTTAGTAGAAGCAAAATATGATAAGTGATTAGTAGGGAGCAAAAAGAGAAATAAAGAAATTGGTCTCACAATGATGAATCTTTATCAGCAGATTTTCTCCTTTTTGTTTGTCTTCTTAGCCCTTTGAGTTCTCGTAGATATGTGTCAACTCTTGCTTGATAAATATCAGTTTTAACTTTCTGCACCTTCTCCTCCTGAAGGACTTTAAAAGCTGCAATTTATGCTTTCTCTACCCTTGTATCCCAATCTTGTTAGAAAGCTAGAATGGAATTCCAATCGTGTATTGTGGCTTTGCGAGGAGCACCTGTGGCTATTGCAACCTAAACTTCAGTGAAGATAGTACTTCTAATGTTGGGAACAATGAAGTTCAGATGTGTTTGAAGGTTATAGTACAAGAGTGTGGTATTCAAGGGTTGCATGGATATCGGTAGATGAAGGAGCAGGTTCTGGATTAGCTTCTGAAGAGTCGTGAATAAAGATTGGATGATGAGCAGATGGATGAGATATAAGTTGGCTTAAAATGGTTTTCTGGTTTTTAATAGCTGCCTTTGGAGGTTTGCAAGGGGGAAGGTTGCAGTACTTCCTTAGTTGATTTGGTAGCTAGTTGAATAGGTAGAGATGTATCAACATCGGTAGGGTTTTTCTGAAGAAAGTTGAGGAGGATGAGTAGAGGTAGATGCTCCTCTTAACTGAGATAACTACTGAAGTTTAAAATCTCTATTGTGATAATTTGCATCATGAATGCGATCATTTATGAATGTCATAGCCACCTGCTGAATAGTTTCAAGTTTGGAAAGAGCAAAATATGTTGGGATAGCTGGTTTACCTAAAAGATAAGGATCATTTGGAGAAAAGGGATTAATGTCATGGACGATTATATAGATATTCTAGACAAATAGGATAAGCTCATCTTGAACGAATCTGTCATTGGAAAGGTAGAAGGCATTCCAGTGATGAGGTAGAAGGTCAAAGTACTTGTCATAAGTGACGACAAGTTCATATGGAGATAAGTGAATAGGAGTAGGAGGATAAAGAATATGTAATTTTCTTTTAAAGACTTTATCAATGTATTCATATGGGATGATCAAGGGTTTTTCTTCATTTTTCTCTTCATGAAAGGAAAGAAGAGACTGAATGAATAAGGGTAGGTGATCAATGGAAAAAACCCAATTTGGAGGAATGGGAATAAGATTCTTTTGCTAAGGAGATCGTTTATGGGATGAAAGGTAGGATTGGACAGAAGGGGAAAATGTTGAGTGGGTTGGAGTTCAGTAGGTACAACAACAGGTTCATAAGGAGTGTTATAAGCAAAAAAGGTGTTATCTGCCATAAGATCAAAGGAATTTGATACTTTGAACTTAAGTTAACAATTAGTATGTAAATAGTGTTCTTGACTAATTTTAGAGAGAGAGATGTAAACAATGAAGTATGAATTCTTTTTGAAAGTAGTGAAGTTTTTCGTAGATTTTGTGGGGTTTAAGTAGGAAAGAGATGGTGATAAGTTTAGCTTCAGTTTTAAGGAGTATTAAATGGAGGAGATATGATATGCAGTGATAAGTACAAAAGAATTTTCATATTGATTATACCAAAACGTGATAGGGCTGTGTGGTTGTGATAAGAAGCAAATAGTGATGATCGAATGTTTTGATGTAAGAAGTGGTTCATCATAATTAATGCATTGATCATTTAAAGACTTTAAGAGTGTGTCAGTGTGTTCGAAAGTTTTGGATTTTTGCACAATCATTTAAATGAAGATATAAATTTTATCAGAAAGAGTAAATCATTTTGATATCGAAGATGTGTTTGTACTTACACTTATGTCACCTGTCAGAAGAAAAGAATTTTAAAAATGGATAGTGAGTTTTAATGCATAATTCCGTTTGTTTCAAATAAGAGTGTGAATAAAGTATAAATTTTTATATAAGAAATGAAACAATTTGCTAAGATACATTCAACAAGTGTTAAGGGTTAAGCAACTAGCCTGTGCAATGTCTGAATTTAATAGCTGGAATAGCTTACTTGCTTAACAACTTTCTTCATCTGATGACGTGGAAATTTTTGATCAGTTGATATTTTCTATCTGCTAATAGATGTAATCAGACGGAAGAAAACATGGATTCTGCATGTGCATCTGCTGATGATGAGAAGAAGATATTATATCTAAAGATGGCAAAACCCTCCATTTGGCCACCCAACTTTTCAAAAAATTGCAAGGCGGCCACCGAAAGTTTAAAACTTGCAATGAGGCCACTGAACATTAGTTAGGCTGCAAGCGAGCCTATTTTTTGGATGGATGTTTCCGTCATTAAATCATAGTAAAATTTCTATTTTACCCCTTTAAATTGACAATTATTCCTTTTGTGTGATATTAGAAACCTAAAGGGGTTCAAGTGAAAAAAAAGGCATTGTCTTCTCTCTCTCTCTCGGCTGACCCAGTTGAAGGCTTCTCCTCCCCCACCTTCTCAAACCCAAATGAAAATTTGGGAAGAACCCAAATAGAGGACTCAAAGATTTTTTGGAAAATATCCCCCATCATTACAACAAGAATTCTACCTCGATTCAAACAATTTCAGCGTTTAGCACAATCATCTCTTTCCCGTAAAACGACCCATCTTTCTCTCTCTTCATAACCCACCTCTCTGTTTCTCTCTGTCTCTCTCTCTACACGACCCTCATTGAAGATTGCTAACTGTTAAGAACATCCTTAAGTACTTGGGAAGAAGACGAGAAGGCTACTTGGACCATTTGACTTCGAACTTGCCGAGGAGAAGTTCATCGCCAGGGAAGTGCCCCCCAAGCCCAATAAAGCGGCCACTCCGGTATATCTGAAGCAACTAATATAGCATACAGATGTCATCTCTATCTATCTCTCTCTCTCTCTCGCTGTCTCTCTCTATCTATCTCTCTCTGATGTGCTCTTGAATGCCAGCTACCTTGATATCGTCAAAGTTTCACAAGAAGAAACCCAGATCTGTTCAGCCCATCTCTCAGATCTGTTCAACCCATCCCTCCCTCGATCTCCGACGCCATATCTTCCAGCGACCTCCCTCTCACTCTCACACACAAACACAACCCATCCTCTCTCTCACATACAACCCAGAAAACCCCAAAATTCCTAAATTTTTCTACGTCGGAGAGAATGGGAGGTTTTTTCTTCCCGTGAGTGGTTGGCGGCAGTGAGTAGGTCATCGGAGTTGCTCCAGCTTTCCCAGCCATAAAGCACAAGGCTAGTACAATCCCTTCCTCTCTCCCTACCGGCGGTGAACGAGTTTTCTCCGTCAAATCGTCTGAAAGGCTATGCTGCCACTACTAGGTTTAAACTGGGTTTGCGTTTTGGATTTTGGGCATTGATTATTTTTTCTAAAATCTGGCTCTGGCTGGCCATCGGAACTTGCTAATTAATAATCTTCCAGTCAATCACAACTTGAACTAAAGTCCAAATAAGGATTTGCCAAAAACAATGTCATTTTTTCACTTGGACCCCTTTAGGTTTCTAATATCACACAAATGGAATAATTTTCAATTTAAAGGGACAAAATAGAGATTTGTCTCTGATTTAATGACGGAACTAACGTCCATCCAAAAAATAGGCTCGCTTGCAGCCTAACTAATGTTCAGTGGCCTAATTGCAAGTTTTAAACTTTCGGTGGCCGCCTTGCAATTTTTTGAAAAGTTGGGTGGCCAAATGTAGGGTTTTGCCTCTAAAGATTGATCATCAGTATGTGCAGTGGCTAATGAGTAATTGAGTATCTGCTGTCAGTCAGCTTTTGCTAGATGATAAACTATTTCCTGCATGTGTTAGTATCTTGAGCTCATATATGTATGAAAGAATAAGCATGCCTACTTCACCTCTTAAAAATTCAAATCTTTCATATTTCAAGGCTTTTGTAAATATGTCAGCCAATTGAAATTCAATGGGAACATATTCTAGCTGAACATTACCTTTTTCAACATGATCTTTAAGAATGTCTATATGTTTGGTTTCAGAATGCATGGCATGATTTTTGACACATATATGGCAGATGTATTATCACAAAATATGAGACATGTTCCCATCTGCATCTCATAGTCCATTAGTTGTTGCTTCATCCAAAGGATTTGTGAACAGTAGCTACCAGCAACTATATACTTAGCTTCAGTAGTTGATGTAGAAACTGATGCTTTCTTTTTGTTGGCCCAGGATATGAGTCTATTTCCAAGGAACTGACGTAATCCACTTGTGCTTTTCCTATTGACTCTACATGTTGCAAGATTAGCATCTGAATATCCCGTTAGATTAAAAGATGAATCTCTTGGATACCAAATGCCAAATTTTTCAGTGTTAATCAGATATGTAATGATTCTTTTAGCAGCTATCATGTGATATTCCTTAGGATCAGCTTGAAATCGTGCACATACACACACAACAAACATATATCTGGCCTACTAGCAATTAGATATAGGAGAGATCCAACAATACCTATGTATTCAGTCATGTTGACTGATTTACCTTTTTCATCAGTTCTAGATGGCATTCAACTCCCGTTGGGGTATTTGCTGAATTTGCATCTTGCAAGTTATGCTTCTTTATAAGCTCATTGGTATACTTAGCTTGGTGGATAAATATTCCTTCTTCAGTTTGCTTGATTTGCAAACCAAGGAAGTATATGAGTTCTCCATCATGCTCATCTTAAACATGTCCTACATTAGGTTTTCAAATCTCTTACACAAAACATCATTAGTAGAACCAAAAATAATATCATCAACATAAATTTGAACTAGTAAAATGTTTCCTTTGTGTTTCATGGAAAAGAGAGTTGTGTCAATTTTACCTCTTTGAAAACATTTTTCCATAATAAAGTTTGAAAGAGTTTCATACCAGGCTCTTGGGGCTTGCTTGAATCTATACAAAGCTTTTCTTAGCTTGTATACATGGTCCTTCTTCTTGTTGTCTTGAAAACCAGGAGGTTGTTCAACATATACTTGTTCTTGAAGGTTTCCATTGAGAAATGCACTCTTCACATCCATTTGATAGACTTTGAAGTCATTGAAGGTTGCATATGCAAAGAATAATCTAATAGCTTTTAGTCTTGCAACACGAGCAAATGTTTGAGCATAATCAATGCCCTCCTCCTGTCTATAACCTTGGGCTACCAAACTTGTGTTATTCTTTGTGACATTTCCGTCTTCATCCAGCTTGTTTCTAAAGATCCATTTTGTTCCTATCACTTGTTGATTAGTAGGTCTGGGAACAAGTTGTCATACTTGACATCTTTCAAACTGATTTAGTTATTCTTTCATAGCCTCCATCCAGTTGGAATCTTCCAATGATTCCTCAATCTTTTTAGGTTTACTAGAGGAGGCAAAGGCATGAGAGTCAAGAGTCTCATTCCTTGAGCTGCTTCTTGTCCTTAATCCACTAAAAGGATCACCAATGATGTTTGTAACTGGGTGATGTATGGATTCTCTAATTTATTTGAGAAGATCTGGAGTGAGGTTAGAAGAAACATGTAGGTATGTCAATTTGGGAAGAAGAGGTTTCAGTTGTTTGTTGGATTTCAACTATTGACGGATCAGCTGATACATGATCAGTTGATGGAGTGGGAGTTTCAGATGTTTGAGTTTGGAAGTCTTGTTGATGTGTATTTTGGACTATTGAGTTGTCAACAGGAAGAGTAGAAAATGAAGGATTGTTCTGTAGTGAACTGTTATCATTTCATATCTCAAAAATCTCAAAATTGTTAGAAACAACTTGAGTCTCATTGGACTCAAGTAAAGAAAATTCATCAAAAGTAAAATGCATAGTTTCAACAATTATTTGAAATTTTCTATTGTACACTCTATAAGCTCTACTATGTTTAGCATAACCAACAAAAATACCTTCATCAGCCTTTTCATCAAATTTACCTCTGTGGTCACTACCATTGTAGTGAATGTAGCACTTGCACCCAAATATTTTTAAATAAGCAATGTTTGGTGTTATGCCTCTCCACAGTTCATAGGGTGTCTTTCCATGAAATTTGTTGATGAGAGACATGTTTTGTGTGAAGCAAGCTGTGTTGACAGCTTCTGCCCAAAAGTACTTAGGCAGCTTGGCTTTAGCAATCATGGTTTTACTAGCTTCTATAAGAGGTATGTTCTTCCTTTCAGAAACCCCATTCTGCTGAGGTGTTCTTACAGCTGAGAAATTGTGGTCTATACTATGATCATCACAGTAGGTATCCATTCCAAGATTCTTGAACTCATGCCATTGTTAGATCTTACACTTATGATACCACATTCTTTCTGAGTCTCATGATTTCTGAACAAGGCAGTGATTATACCATAAGTTTCATCTTTGGACTGCATCATTTCAACCCACGTGTACCTTGAATAATTATCAACAACAACTAAGGTATATCTGCTTCCACTTAAGCTTGAAGTAGAAACTGGTCTAAACAAATCCATATGTAATAATTTAAGTATTCTTTTGGTAGAAAGACATGGTTTTGGTTTGAAAGATGTTTTTGTTAATTTTCCTAAAATACATGCTTTGCATTTCTTATCAGTAGGAAAATTTACTTGTGGCAAACCATTCACTAAGACTCCTTTTGAAAGTTCTAAAAGATATTTAAAATTGAAGTGTGAAAGTCTTTTATGCCACAACCATGAAGTTTTTGAACAGTTATTTGCTACAAGACAAATCTGAGTTTTGGATTCAATAGAAAATAATTTAATAGCAAAAATATTTCTTTTTCTAGTCTCAATTAATAAAACTTCATTTGAGATGTTTTTAATAAAACATTGAGTGGAAGAAAAGGAACATCTCATACCTTTGTCACAAAACTATGATATACTCAGTAGGTTGTGTATTAGACCTTGTACCAGAGACACATTATCGATTTTTATGGATCCCATTATAATGGATCCATAATTTATGGTCTTGCCTTTGGAATTGTCTCCAAATATGACAGCTAGTCCTTTAGCTTGTATGATATCAGTAAGTAATTCAGATGATCCTATCATATGTCTAGAGCATCCACTGTCTATTATCCACACATCGGTTGATTTGTCATTTGCCATTAAGCATATCTGAAATGTGAATAAAACATGGTACCCTTTATAAATTTGGGTCCAAGAGGTTAGCTTTCTTAGGTACTCAAACTTGCCTTAGCTTAGGCAGTTTGGCTTTATTAGCATGATTAAATCTAAACAGCATTCATGAGATTGATGACCAAGGGTAGAACAAATTTTGCACTTGTGAAAACCAAGTAGATCAGTCATTATGGTGACTTTTCTTGTTTTGCTTGAGTCTGCTTAAAGGTCTTAGCAGCAACAAAATTGATATGCTTAAACATGTTAACTTCCTTCCTTCTGATCCATCTTCTTATTCCAGTTGACTGATGTTTGACAGTAGGTGGATGTGCATCAGCTATTTTACTAGTTGATGCAGCTTGAGGGGTTTGGGCAGAAGACTGAGAGTTGTCATTGTTCTGCTTCTCCTTTTTGTTGAGAGACTTTTTGAGCTAATTCTTAGGATAAGCATAACTAACATTACTATAAGTTGGTCATTTATCCTTTTTGAGCATAACATTTGAATCACTTTTTGACTGTCTGATCTCACATCATTTATCAGCTTTTGAAAATCCAAGCCCATGTTGATCTTCATGATCTTTCTGCTGATTGATGATGGTCTCAACAACAACTTTTGATTTTGAGTAAGTATCAACAACATTGGTCAGTTGTTGATTCCTGTTTACAAGATCAACTATTTGAGCTGTTAAGACTCTAGCTTGAGTTTCATACTGTTCATTTAAGCTTTTAAATTGGGTTTAAATCTCAATTTGGTCACCCTACCTTCGGCCAAAATTCATTAAGCTCACTTCACTTTTTTTTTCCTCAATTTAATCATTCTACTTGGCTTGGACATTCGATAAGGTCACTTGAGTCATTTCTGCCTGTTATGTTGGATGAAAATCTTTGAAAAGACCAAAATACCCTTAGTAAGTTGAAGGGTTTTACTCTCAATGTTAAGAGTTGAGGGTTCAAACTAAAAAGTGAAGTGACTTAAAGGATTCTTTTTACAACTTTGAAGAAATAAAATAAAAGGATTCCTTCAAAATCAACAACCCCCATTAAAATCAACAACCCCCAGAAAGAAAATCAATTCCAGTGGCTCTTCGTTCCTTGATTGAATACTAATAGTGAAAGAGGAATAAACAATGTGACCTCAAAGATACATCAACAACCCCCATTAAAATAAACAACCCCCAGAAAGAAAACCAATTCCAGTGGGCTCTTTGTTCAATTCCAGTGGGATCTTCGTTCCTTCATTGAATACTAAATAGTGAAAGAGGAATAAACAATGTGACCTCAAAGATACTTCTTAACCTGCCCAGTTTCTGCATTCATTCCTCCCTTCATTGACTTTCATAATCTAATTTTCTGTAAACCCTATGTTCCGTTTTTGTCTAACCCTCGCTCTTTCATCCCTTCTCTCTTGACGTTTGGGATCCATTTGAAGGATACCATTTCAGCAGCAATGTCCGCTCACTCTCCGATCAGGTCTGATCTGATTTCCCCACTGAGATGGCATCGTTCGCGCATGCAAACATCGACTGGAATGAGACTCCAAAGGCGCATGTGTTCAAGGCAGATGTTCCTCGGCTGAAAAGGAATGAGGTTTGTCTAACCCTCGCTCTTTGATCCCTTCCCTCTCGACGTTTGGGATCCATTTGAAGGCTACCCTTTCAGCAGCAATGTCCGCTCACTCTCCGATGAGGTCCGATCGGATTTCCCCACTGAGATGGCATCATTCGAGCATGCCAACATTGACTGGAAGGAGACTCCAGAGGCACATATGTTCAGGGCAGATGTTCCTCGGCTGAAAAAGAATGAGGTAAAGGTGGAGTTGGAGGACAAGATTCTACAGATCAACGGAGAGAGGAGCCAGGAGAAAGAAGATAAGGGAGATGGATTTGAAGGAGAGAGAAGAGATGTGAACTAAGATTATGTGAACTAAGAAGAGAGAATAAATGAATTTGAAAATTGAAAATTGAGATTTAAACCTTAAAAATATCAGTAAGGATATTTTTGGGTTTTCATAAAAAAATTTAAGTTTTCAACAAAAGAATTAGACGGGGTGATGAACTTGATATTTATGTCCAAGTAGAGTGATTAAATTGAGGGAAAAAAAAAGTAGGGTGAGCTTAATGAATTTTGGCTGAAAGTAGAGTGACCAAATTGAGATTTACACCTTTAAATTGCAGCAATTCATTCTGCTAAACTTTATATAGCTCATTAATCTTTTGAAACTCAGTGTTCTCATCAGAAACTCTTTTAAAATCAGTAGACAAAGATGTGTGCATTCTTTGGAGTCTCAAACTTTGAATACATCTTTTGCATTTGATCCATGAGATCGTCAACCTTTTGGTTTGTGGTTTTCTCCTTCTGTTGTTTTGACAGATTGACTCTAATAGTTTCAACAGTCCTTGGAAAAGTTAACTTTACTTTCATGTCAGGTTGACTACTAATGCTTTGTCTATAGAAATTATTTCTAATTTTCTTAATCACAAACTGTTCAGGTTGGATGACCTTAGACAGTATACGATTAGCAATAGGTGAGCATAAAGGCTCATCATCAGAATCAATAAAAGAATTGGAATGCTCATTTTCTTAATCATATATAGCTGATTCTGCAACAAGACAAAGATTTGCTTCTTACACAAAATTAGCAGATTCATCATCTGAATCTGTTTCAATCCAAGTTACTAAATTTTTATCTTCAGCAACTAACCCTTTTTGCCTCTCAAAGTTTCTGGGAGCTCTTTTGTAATACTCATTTCTGGTAGTTGGACAATTTGATGCATATTGTCCAGGTTTTCTACAATTGAAGCATATGAGTTTTTCATTCTTATCATTTTCTTCATTGGATTTGAAGTAAGACTTTTGATAGTTAGAAGGAGAAGGTCTTTGGAAGTTTGAGGAAGATTTCTAAAAACTTGAAGAAGGTTTTTGAAAATTTATTTTGAAAGATTTAAACTTTCTAAACTGTTTGGCAAAGACAGCCAACTCATCCTCAACAAAGTCATCGTCTGACTGAGATGTGGAGGCTTTTGGATTTTCATGTTGAGCATGTAAAAAGATGCCTTTAAAACTTTTCTCAATTTCTTGAGTTTAAGCAATTTCATTCTCATAAATTTTGAGACTGACAACAAGACTATGTGTGTGAGTTTTGTTCAAGTATGGCAATTACCTTGACATGTCATGAACTTCCTAAACTGCTAAGAAATCTCATATTTAAATCTTTCATGCTATAGACTTTACCAAGAGAGGAACATCTTATACTTACCTCAAGAAACATGTCATATGCATTCTTGAGTGATTCTTTTGGATATTTCTTGAATGCATCAAACCCTTGTATGCAGTCATACGGTTTGTTGTCCTTAGTATTTTGATCACCTTCAACATATTCAACAAGAGCTTCACATATGTCTTTGGCTATTTTGCAATCATATATTTGTTTGTAGTTCTCATCTGAAACAACACTTGAAAGAATGTATATTGCCTTGGCATCTAACCCATCTTGTACTTTATCTTCCTCGGTCCATTCAGACTGAGGTTTAAGTACATATTCTTCTTCATCAGCAGCAAGTGGATTTATAGTATCATCATCTGCAGAAGAAGATTTACCCAAATTAGTTTTTACTTTCGTGGGTAGCATGGGACCTTTTTTGATAAATTACATCAATCTTTTATCAATGTTGTTCATATATCTTGTAATCATTTCTTTCCATATATCAAAGTCATCTTCATCGAAAATAGATACTTAAGTGATATTGTTTGATTGAAAAACTTTTAAGGTTGCCATGATTAATCTTTCAAGTTGTTAGATTTGGAAAAATATATTTTTCAAAAAGTGTAGCTCTGATACCAATTGTAAGTTCGGTTGACAAATAAATAAGGCTAGAGGGGGGTGAATAGTCTTTCAAAAACTTTGAGAGTTATTTTGAAAACCTTTAAAAGTTGCAACGGAAAAGATAAATTTTTAGTAGCTGATGTAAAATCAGTTGGTAGCATCTGTTAAACTTAAAACAATTTGGTTTGATTTTATTTTGATCACTTAAGTATAAAGACTGAGTTGAAAAACAATATATAAGATCAACTAAGTAAATAACTCAGGACCGTAACTGTTAAACACTTAAGTAGATATGTGCTACTTAAATGTATGAATAGTAAAAACAACAGGTAGATATAACACACAATTTGAAGTGGTTCACATTGTTAAAACTGTTATGTCAACTACCAAGTTAGTCAAACTTGGACTTTGAAGTGCACTAAGATTATATATATGCTAAGTGATCACTAACGGATCAGTGTACAACAAAAACCAGTATTTGAGAAGTTTGATCTAACAAGAATCAAACTCGTGCAACAATCTGTGATCCTTTAAGGATTTGAAAGAGTAAAGGAACATAGAATCAGAGATTGCTCAAAACAGAAACTAGAAAAGAATATCTATGAAAGAAATTGAATACTAATGTTTTGAAGAAGAAGCTCTTCAAGGAAAGATTGAAGTTCTTGGTTTGAATGAGAGCTTCGACGTGTTTGTCTCTTTTTGAGTGTTGTAGAGAGATTTTGATCTATGAAAGCTTGAGCATGTAATATTGCTAATGTGTCTTTTTTAGCCCTTGCTTCAAACGTTTTATAGATAAATCCAGAATTGTAGCCGTTTAAGAGAGCTAGGTTGAATCTTGAATTTTTTGATGAAATGATGTTCTATTAAATACCCAGAAATTCTGGAAGAGTGTAAAAGACAAAGAGCATTTCCTAGTATGAAATATTAAAGAAAGTGGTTAGCCAAGTATGGGTATACAAATAACATTTATGACATGCACGAAAGCCTTCTATTGAAATGACATGTGAATAGTTCTTTTGTTTGAAAAAAAGTTTACCAAAATAATATATTATACTAAGCGCGTGAAGGTCAGATCTTTTTCAAATGCCTACAGTGTTTTTCAGCAGGTAGAAATTTAAAGTATAAACATGTGCTGACAATGTGTATCAGCAACTGCTAACTACTGATAACTTATGTTTTAGGCAGATAGAATAAATTAGAAACTAGGTTGCTAAGCAGAGTCAAAAGGATATCTGCTAGCTGATTTTAACTTATTGGTTTTAAGTAAGCCCAATGTGTGTGAGTTTCTACAAAATGGTTAACAGTCTAAATGATAAAATTATATCTAACCTAAATATGAAAAAAAAATCAATTAATGAATTTTTTTTTAACTAAACCCACTTTTACAAGTTGTTTTAATTTTTATAAAAAAGTATTATTATTTTTGTAAATTTATTTTAATTACAATAAATTAATTTTCAATTTAAAAATATTTTAAATATAAAATGGTTAACTAAATAATGATATTAGAAGCAAATCTCATTTTGCCCCCTCGAATCAAATGACCAAAATAGGTCTTATGTGACATGCACATGTCAATATTCGTTACTGTTTTTAATTCTCATTGACGGGAGAAGATCATCATAAAACAAATGGTAACATTAGGTACCACATAAACGTACTCACGCACTTCGCATATTAACGATACTATAAGATTTGGTGAATATTTCAATGTTTTTCATATTTTGGCCTAAATAAAACTTGTAACCCTTGATTTTCAAATAAAACTTAAAAGCTTAATTTGTTTCCTACGTGTCTGCTTTTCATTTGCCAAAGCAAAAAGAGACACACCCAGTTGTACTACGCAGACGCTTGCCCAGAACAAACTCCCCGCCAACGGCCTTCAAACGATTGCGCGCCAGTTTCCAGGCGCCAATTTTCCCGCCAAAATACCCACCCACCACAGATTAATCCCATCTCTCTCTACATATAAGTACACCACTTTTCTACATTTCTGATATCTCTAAATTCAATCAGAAGAAGATTTCGCAAATATTTTCATCATATACAAAAAGTCGAGTGGGTTTCTAATCTAGAAGGATCCAGTCATGGTTGTTGCCCTCGGTCCCGGAAGGTTCTATGGAAGCAGCCTTCCAAGGCCCCGCTTCTACACCGATGTAAAGTTCAGCGATGAACGAGTGGATCCACCAATCCCTGTCATGGATCCGCTGATGTCATGGGCGGAGGAAGCCCACTGGTCCATGGGTGGGTTATGCTTGAAGCGCCACCGTCTCCAAGGTCGCATTGAAGGCAACGTCATAAAGCTCCGCGCCGAGCGTGAGAAATTCCAAAAGATCCGTAACGACGCTGTCAACAAACGCGCTGCAGAGTCTGCCCCGGTTGGATCCAAGAGGAAAGGTCTCAGCACGTCCCCATCGCCGCCGCCGGCTCCGTTTGCCAATAAACGGAGGCGGAGGTACTTGGGTTTGGTTGATGATAGTGAAGATGAAGCTGAACACAATGAAGAGGAGATGGAGGTTATACGGAGGAGACCGGCGAGGAAGCTGACGGAGGATTTTGACCGGGTTGCGTTGGAGGGTGGGTTGAGGAAAAAGAGTGTAAGTAGTAGTCCGGTGAAGAGTTCTGGGAGCGGGTCCGAGGGAGTGGGTTTGAGGACCCGTAGTCGGAGATCTGATGTAGTGGAGACGGAAAACGAGAAAAGTGAAACCAGGAGCAGAGAGAAGGGCGGTTCTACGCCCTCAAGTTTGATCCGGGCATCACCTAGATTGATCAAGAAAGTGGCCAAATAACCAGAGATGTCCGATGAAATGCCGAAGTAAATTGTGAGCAAGAGGTGTTTGATAAATGTTGTCGTAAATTATGCGCCACAGGTGTTCGGTGAAATGCCAAAGAGATTTAGGTATATCTGGGTATTATAGAGTTATCATTTTTCTTTGTATTTTTTCTCTCATTTCTTGTTGTTCAACTTGAATCAGTGTTTAATGTGGGGGATTTATGTTCTTATATCTTTGATAAACCTTTCTATCAATGTTATTACTTGGATTGATTTTGCCTCAATTTGGGGGTTTCTGTTGTTGTATTACTCATTAGTGTTAATTTGTATACATTTCTGAGCCCAACTCACCTGCATCCATAAACCTCGACCACCTCCGTTGAGTCTCCCACTCTTCACAACACCGAGAATTCACCAGCTTGCACACAGGTCAAAGGCTATACCCCCAGGCCACAACCATGAAATCCATCATCAAACACCTAATTAATCCTAATCCCATATCAAACCGACAGCACCTGGCCTTCCCAGGTGCCCCATTGGGTTACACCTTAACCAAATCCTAATTAGTTGTCCAGTGTAAGCACTCTAACATGTAGAGACATGGCCAACGGTTCAGAACTGAACTGCCGGTTCTGGTTCCTCCAAATGAAACCGGTGGTTTTGGAACCAGCTGTTCCAGTTTGGCAAATGGAGAAACCGAACCGGGTATTGGATGGTTTCGGTTCAATGACAGTTTGGGGTTTACGCTGGTTCTGGTTTTTGGAACTGGATGGATATGTTGCCTTCAAGTGGAAGTTGGCTGCAACACAATTGCATGATAATCTGCAAAAAAATCAACACGAAAACCTGAAAACCTTTATCTCCACATCTAGCGACTGTTTGTCAGGGGCATTTGTTGAAATTGGAAACGTATATCCCGTCCGCAGCGAAGGGCTGAACCTTAATGCCATAGTTCTACGGTCTTTGGATTCCAATCCTTTTCGAAGCAAAGAGCCTTAATGCCATAATTCTACAGTCTTTGGATTCCAATCCTTTCCGAAGCAAAGAGGTGAATGTGGTAGTTCGGACTTCAGATTATTATCAAGAGTTCATGG
The DNA here is from genome assembly GCA_013146195.2 of Codonopsis lanceolata. Taxonomy (NCBI): domain Eukaryota; kingdom Viridiplantae; phylum Streptophyta; class Magnoliopsida; order Asterales; family Campanulaceae; genus Codonopsis; species Codonopsis lanceolata. The sequence continues at coordinate 57,916,890 of CM028381.1, forward strand.
ACATTGAAATGGACCGGACCGAGGATATCGTTAAGTATATGGTTAAGCATGGTCATTTGACCCACCCGGCCAATTATCTTTTATGACCATTGATCAAAAAATGACAAACTTCCCAACCTAGATAGCGTTTCACCCCCTTGCGTCCCTCACAAACACATAAACTTCAAGGATCATCTCTCTCACCTCTATCTTTTTTTGTTTCTTTTTCTCTTCTTCAAATCCTAGGTCGAAACCCTAGGTTCATCTCTTGCAATGAATCAATCGAGATCCCAAGCTCATTGACACCTATTGAGTCGGTTAATTGACTCATGAGTCGATTGACTCGATTATGAGTTAGTTAATCAACTCACTAAGTCAATTAGTGAGTCGATTAACCGACTCATAATTGACTCTTGAGTAATGGTGATCGACTCATTCTTTAAGTTGGTCATAGATCATTGAGTCGATTACTCAACTTAGTAAGGGTATTTTGGGGTTTTATAAAAAAATGACCATAAAAGGTATTTTGAGCAAGTGTGGCCATGTTTGAACATGCTGCCTTGACATGGTCATTTTTGAAGAAACTCCAAATATACCCAGAGATCAGGACGAAAAGAAGCAAAGAAAAGGAAAGCAAAAACGTACACATCTTTGTTTTCATTTGACAAGATGTCACAAAAAAATATATATATATCACTATATATGGGAAGTGGGAACAACTCGGTACAATCCTAATGACCTGCATTTGCCTCTTCCCATCTTCAGCCAATCCCAACCCACCCAAAAAAGAAAATGAAAAAAAATAAATTTATAAAGTATTTTCAACATAAAAGAAATTTAGTTCTTTAACTCGAGTAATATATTTTCACCGTCTCTTCAAACAAAGTTTTTCCAAATGTTCTTTTTGTGTAGATATCGCCCCATGAAGTCTTGCCAGTCTACAAGAATGTTCCGTAATCAGCTTATATGTTGCAGGGCTCTCCCATGGCACTATCCCAAAGTCATCATTGTACTCCTGCATTCCCTCAACAAAGAATTGCCAGGCAAAGGATCCTGCCCCAGCACCGTTCGTCTTTGCAGATTTATATATGATATCAAAAACAGTTTTGTAGAAGTCGTCTCGCTGTGATGGGTCAAAACCTTTGTTCTGATCCGACAGTCCGAATTCAGTGAATGTGACTGGTTTCATGAGCTCCTTTTCGCCATCTTCGATATGGGAACGCATCCATTTGGATACAAATCGTAGTTTTTCATCATGATCTTTCTTTTTAAACCTACAAAAGCAAGAGGTGAATGGAAGTCAAAAAGACACCATCAGGCATTCATTACTTACATTTAAACCATGCACGTGTTTAACAGCTTACCAATGGTCAGGGTAAATATGAACAGAGGCAAAATCAATGGTCGAGATCATAGAGTTGCGAATAAAATCGGCACCAAGGTCTGCAGCCCAAAATTCTGGATTAACACCTAACTTCTTTGGACTTTTAGGACCATAGAATCCTTCAACGCCCACAGTTAGTAGATGATTCTTGTCAACTGATTTTACAAACATTGACATCTCCTCTATCCAGTCCTGTAATTTGATGACATAAAAAGTTAACTCATACAATAGATAACAAATGAATTCCACAATTTACAATATTGCAATATTGGAATCGTAAATAGATCTAGGACAAAGGCTTAGTTGGGTAAATAATGCGAGAGTTTATAACTTACTTGCAGAGTGTCTCCAGAAGCATCGCTGACACAGCGAGGTTCGTTAATTAACTCCCATCCAAAGATGGTGGGATCATCCCTGTACTCAATTCCAGTAATTGTGTTCTTTCTAGTCAACACAGTCTGCAAAAATGCATCTAATCAAAATCAGTGAAATAAATTACTCCCTCCGTCCCTAAATAATTGTCCTGCTTGACCCGGCGCACAGTTTAAGAAAAAGTAATTGACTTGATTATTTATAATGGTTTAATGTGTAGTTTCCATTAATATCCATGTATATGTGGCCCATAATTAAAGTAGAGTGAAAAAGTAAGGGTAAAGTGGTAAAAGTGATGTTCTAAAAAGGTAAGTTTCAAAGTGGACAATTATTTTGGGACGGACGAAAAAGGAAAGGAGGACGATAATTTAGGGACGGAGGGAGTATTACGGTATGAGTTTCTCGGTTTTGAAATAAATTCATGATACCAATAATATTACAATGCATGCAGCAACAGAATTACAGGAAATATTACTCTCTCCATCCCAAAAATGAGTGTCAGTTTTTGTTCAGATTAATGAACAAAAAACGGACACTCATTTAGTAGTAGAATAAGGAGATTTAGTTAGGCATTTCATTTTGCTTTCCCTTATGTCATAACAGCCATTACCCGATATTAAGTAAGAGCAATCTGCGATTTTGAGATGGTGTAAAGGTAAGGAAATACACGCCACCTTTGATAAGAGGTGGCAGAAGTCAATTAGTTAATTCCTAAGATTGCTTTAATGTCTTGCCCTTGTCATTGATTTTACACTGTTTTCATTTGCTATTAATGGAAAAAAAAGACGGTTGAATTCTGAATTATTTCCAAAGATCAGCATTGCCGTAGAAAATGTTGGATACCAAGATTCAATTATCTAGGAAAATGTTTCTCATAATTGGGGACATTTACATTGCATGATTCTCATATGCCTCTTTCCCTACTGGCTAATTATGTCTGCTGACCTGGTGATCTGATCCCAACAGGCCAGAATACAACTTTGGAAATGATTCACGACTATTAGCCAGTCTTCTATCGCTGTATCTTCTTGGTTTTGCACCTTGTCACCTCTACAGGTTATTCACAAGCATAATACCTCTTAGTCACGCACACCCTCAGCATGAGTTTTCTTTGATTTGAATTGTTCCCTTTGTCATTACTGGTGGTTGTCAAATTCATTATCCTGGTTCTATAACATGACTAAATTTGCAGGCTTTATAAGTCCAAGAAGTGGGCCAAGCTTTGGGGCATGGAAAATTTGCATTAGTATAAGCAAGGTCCAAGGGCTTAAAACCACAAAAATACCTTCTTGTCTTATTGGTTACAGCTATTCATAGTCAGGCCTCCCAGATCCAGAGTGAACAGAACCTCGGCTATTAATTACTCCCTTTGTTATGTTTGCGAAGTTTAATAATTAAGGGATATATTAAGCCCTTAATTATTTTGTATATGTTGGACAGTTTTATGGGTTCTTTTGGGTGAGTATACGCCTAGTGTCCACAGGATGCTCACCTGCTTTGGCGCTTTTTGTTAATTCTATCTCTTATTAGAAAAAGGGGATATATTGGTATATTTGGACTTGATTATAATTACAAAAATGATTGAGTAAACACAAGTTGCATATCACATGTGGAGGATTGAAGGGATATTTTTTTATGGTGAACTTTTTAAGTGGAACATCGAAAATAGAATAGTGGACTCTTTACATGATATAGAGGGAGTAAATTTGAGAATCCTGTAGAAACAAGGCATACCCAAAGCCTGCTGCAACTATTTAAGCATCTTCTCTAAATTTCCTTTTATCAGAAAATAAAAAAAAAATTATCCATTGAAAACTGGCAGATCCCACAACAAGGACTAATAGACAATCAAGAACAGTTAAAGAATTTAAGTTGGGGGGGGGGAGTTTATTGAACACGCTGCAATGCATTTGAAATTAACGGTGGCTATCAACCCTGCCCACGACCCCTACATCCGTCAATACTAAATCATGATGGTGTCTAATCACAGAGCTTTCAAATTTTAAACTCACCATAAACTAGAGTTAATAGCTTCCATTTCTATCTCATGCGGTTCATTTATGGTAAGATGTCAGTACGATTCAAAAGAGTGATAAGCGTTTCTTTGAACTTACAATAAGTGGTTAAGAGCATCCACAATGGATGATTGTCAACACTATAAACACCTTTTAGAGTTTTTTACCCATCCTTGATCCCACAATGGACACCCTACCACACCCTCTTCCTCAACTATCCTCTAAACTTAGAGCAACTCTTAGTGGGAATAGTAACTTTTTTAGCGTCTTCTTTCCGTTCTCTCCTCCAACCAGCCTTCTTCCCCATTCTCCATTACCCTCTCTCTCTCTCTCTCTCTCTCTCCATCTTTTGGGAATTTATGAAATCTTAGGTGTTCTTTGTGCGAAAAACAGAGTTTTGGCATATGAAAGAAACAGATGAAGATTTTTTTTTTTGGCTCTGTTGGGTCGCCCTCAATTTCATATTTCTCTAAAAAAATGGAGGGATTTTTGGGTGAAATTCAAGACAAAGATGAAAAAGGGGAATACTGAATTTGGTGCCGAAGCTTCTTTTGGAGAGAATAATTTGGGTGGATCTGACGTTCAGAAAAAAAAAAAAGTGAATATAGGAACATTTTCCGTATACCAGGGTTTTGGAAGCTGTTCAACAAAGATTGAATCTTTGAGGCTGAGGAATGGGGGGGGGAAGAAGAAGAGTGCGACATTGTTTGTAAAGCTAGTTTCAGCGACGGGGACTGGGACTGGGTTTTTCTATGTGAAGAAGAAGAATCCAAAAAAGAATCCAACTAAGCTCGAGTTTCAAAAGTATGATCCTCGTGTGAGCAAGCATGTTCTTTTGCCTAAAATACCAAAATGAAGTGAGAAAGAGAGCGATAAGATAGACTCTGAGCCTCTGATAATGGCAGATCTTTTATTATGAATTTTTCTTTTTTGTGTTACCACATATTTCATGATGCCCATGTTTGTTGTTGTTGAATTGTTGTGATTTCCAAGACATGGGTTGGAGGTTGAAATAGTGAGGATTTATGGATTTTACAAGCATTTCATCTTGTAAAAAAACGAATATAGGAACATCAAAAATGGAGAAATTTAATGGAGATAATAGAAAAATTATTAGTTTTATTGACATATCTTTTATTTAGATAAAAGTAACTGAAATTTTTAAAACATAAAATTATTTGAATAGAATATAAAATGTAAAAAATATAAAATATAAAATATTTCCTTTTGCTTGTGGTAGATAGAAATAACAAATAAAAAACAACAGAATGATAGTTAGGATTGTTAGTTAAAATGAGAGAGAGTTGAAGTTTTTAGAGGGTTGTATAAGGGGTGCTTGTTGGAGTGGATTATTTTTTAGAGTGTTGAAAAAGTGTTTGGGAGTGGTTTAGAGTTCCACCATTGTGGATGCTCTAAAGAGTGTTTAGAAAAGACAGGAGCTAGAGATTATCATTACTGCAGTTGTCATTTTGTTGTCACTCTGACTGACTGATGACTAATTCTAGAAAGTATGGATATACCTTGTACCAATTAGAGCTTGACCTATTCATCCTGAGAACTTCAGAGTTGAGTCTAAACAACGAAAAACGTCATAACACTCAAAATTCCAACTGCATAGGTGCATGGCAGAGATTTTTTCCTAAATTTGGAAAAGAAACAACAATATCTTGTGGATGTGATGTAAATGCATATTCGGACAATCTAGTCAGACATCACCATTTTAAGTCTTAAACTAACTTGAAGTTGTCACAGAATAAATTGTCCTAAGATCTCAGAATAAATTATTCAACAAGATAAAAACGAAGAAGAAAAGGAGACGAACTATCCACGATGACTTGTTGTAGCATGCAAAAAATGTCTCGACAAACAAAATGAAACAAAGAAAAAAGCCACTAAGAAAAATACCTTGATATAGTTTTTGAAATAATGTCGGATGGATGGATCAAAGAAGAAAGAGTCATTAGAGGAGCTTAGACCGACACCTTCTTCCCACGCCCACTTAACATACTGAGTCTTCCCACCATATGCTTGCAAGTTGTTAACTAAGCAAAGTAACAGCCGAATTCCATGTTGTCTGGCTTCAGCAATGACATAGTCGAGGGACTGCCCACAATATTCATGCATAAAGCGATAAGAAGAGCCACCGTTATCCATTCATTTAAGTGAAAAATGCCAAATAAAAAGTCTCATGCTGGAGATTTGTAGTTATTCCCATATAACAAAATTGTTGAATCGGAACTTTTACAGTTGCTCAATCCATGGGTAACAAACAATATTTATTGTCAACGCACAACATCCGTAGATCAGCATTAAGGTGATAAATCTCAAGCATTAAAATCATACAGAGAGATATAAACTAGTCGAATTAGGGTTCTATGAAATGTCATACTTCTATGCACATGTCACTGGCTAAAGGTGATTGTTCTACCATGTCAATTTCAGTATGTCTAAAGGAAACAAAAATGGAAACTGGAACAAATTAAAAGATGAAAAGCAATGGTTGCTTGCACATTGAACATTACTTTATTCACGGGTTAGGCAAAGTGGACCGGGCATAATATATTGTAGAATATCCAGGCCTAATTTTTTGAGATCTTCATTCTGATTTCCAATGCTCCATTAGGTAGCATGGGAATGGGATTCACACCTTCCAATTGAAATTTTGAGCAAAACCAACTTAAAAGAACTTAAAACTCATATAATTCCAATCCCAATTCCCGGCAGCCTAATGGTGATAATAACTTCATTAAATCACCTAATAAGCATTCCAAGATCTAGAATAGAGCACTTAAATGAAACACAAACCAGGAAAACAAAGGAAGACAAGATATTTTAGAAATCATGACAAAATCAATTTACCCTGAACACTTTCTCGTCGTATCGACCGGGGGAAATCTGGAGGGCATTGTAATCACCATCATTGAAGGCCCAAGTTCTACACACAGTAAGACCCATCTTAGCACCAGCTTGCAGCATTTCCCTAATCCTGGGTCTGCTATACTCACTCACAGCATGGTCCATGAACCAATATGAATTCCAGCCATTAATATAAAAGATTTTACCATCTACGACAAAATGAGTCCCATTCCTCTCCACAAAACTTAACTTGGCTTCTTTATGGTAACTGACCCACAAATCCCCAAATGACAAGTAAATAAATGCAACACATGAAGCAAACCCAATTATTGGGTAAAACAACCCATTTCCGCCGGCGCCCACCATTCTTTCTCTTGGTGATTTAACCATTCGTTTCCTAGATTTAGAGTTGATTCTTGAATACACTATTAGCTCCAAATCAAGAAATCGATGGAAAACTATACCCGAAATGGGTTTTTCTTTTTCAGTTCCCACACCTTTGGAACCCGGAATGCAAAACCAGATTCAAAACAAATTCTTGAATACCCAAATCAAGACAAAACGTGTAATTATACACAAAATGAGGTTTTCTTTTTTGTGGGTTTGCCTTGGATTTTATTTTTTTCAAACAAGAGTTACTACAAAACCCAGATCCCCTTTTCCCCAAAAACTGCAATGAAAGACAGCCAAACTCCAAGAAATCATCAACAAAGACTAGACACCCTAATGGAAGTGCGTGTGTTTTGGGTGTGTGATTTGGTGTCACTGCTGGAGAGGAGATTTAGAGAGAGAGAGAACAATAGATTTGGTTTAATTTTGAATGTTGTTGTCTTGACTCTTGAGAGAAAGGGGTATTAGACTATTAGTGTATTATGAAATCAAGGATAGTTGATTGGGGAGGAAATTTGAGAGAGTGAGACCAATTGGGTGAGAAAACTTACCTAACATGTTACTCTCTCCCTGCAAATTTGTCATGATACCAAAAAAAAAAATTTATATGATTTGATAAAATATTTGATTGGTGGTGGGGGTGGGGGTGGGGTCGGGGGAGGAAAAAAAAAGTGGTGTGTGGTGGAATGTTGGTATCAAATGGTAGGGGTGCGCTCATCAGATCTGTAACTCTGTGACTGTGAGCTCTTTGCTTTGACAACTTTCCTTATTTTATAAGGCAGCTTACTCTTTGGTTCGGTTTCGTAACCTTTTAAACCATACTCCTTCCGTTGAATAACTAGTATGTGTCTCATCCCGTAGTTCAGATCTCATGTATCATTTGTGTGTATTATTAGTATACTACTTTTTATCTTAATCATTGATTGAGATGTAATGATTGTGATGCAATGATAGAGATAAAAAGTAGTATACAAGTGACAGGAGAGATCATTCTCCTTCCGTTGAAGAACTAGTATACGTGTCTGATCCAGTTATAGTTACGATATTTGTATGAAATCAGTTTAAATAAAAACCATAATTAAATATTTTATATGTAATTATGAAAGAGAATAATTCAAACAAAACTCATAACTAAGGGGTTTATATGTAACTTATATATTTACGAATCAATATAGACCGTCAGTTGTGTTTGATACAATTCGATCTAGACTGTCAGTTAGTCTCTTATCTCTTTTATAATTGTGTGTCCCTACCTATGATACGGTGTTAGTATGAGAGCAGATTATTGGAGGCTCATGTTTAACGTATCATAAATAAAATCTAACAAAAATATTAAGAAATAAGAGTGGGGGAGTTGGAGGGAGAGAGACGGGTAATTTAGATAACCGCATTCGTACATGTGAATGTAGGTTTTAATCCTAACCGTAAGATTTCTGTAAAAAAATAAATATCAACCTTTAGATAGCTTTAGTCAATTACACATGTGAGAGTATGAGCTCTATTGTATTATAAATGATAGAATTGTTTTCCTAAAAAGGAAGATTTTGAAAAAGGATAAATATTTTAAAACTGATGAAAAATGAAGAAAATACGATAATTTGAAAACGAAGGAAATACTAGCATTCATTAATCATTATAACTTATAAGAGTGATTTTTATTTTTAGATTTACCTTTTATCTTGTGTTTATTGTTGAAATAACAAGTATGCCTAGGGACTGTCACGGACTTAGAGTTTTTGCCCTAACTCTGCCCAATCCGTGCGGCACTAAGACAATTCCGTTAGTCCTAGTCAGCCTTACTCCACTCTTTCTTACCAACTATCCCCAAATGCCAACCCTAAATTATGTGACGATCCCACCCGCTAGGATTCACACTTATTTGAAGGCACTAAGTTGGAAAGAAGAGATCACTCAAAGAGACTCAAAGAAGGAAACAAATGTTTATTGAGCTCTCCAAAGTTGTCTTGTTACAAATGAGGCATCACCTATTTATAGGCTACCACCTTTAATCCTACAAGCCTCTAGAATATTCTATACAAGTCTAGGGTATTCCTACCATTTCCTAGAATTCTACTATATTCTAGAATACTCTACTACACTCTATTATATACTAAAAAGTTCTCATAACTTCTAGAACATTCCAGAGTACTCTAGGACAAACTAGAGGACTCCGAAAGACTCTAGTAACTTCCAGAATATTCCAGAGTACTCTAGAACAAACTAGAGGACTCTAGAAGACTCTAGTAACTTCATAACATTCCTGAGTACTCTAGACATACTAGAGGACCCTAAGTCTCTAGTAATACTCCGAAAATTCTAGGTGCAGGCGTGACATTCTCCCCCACCTAAGTTCGTGACGCCTCACTCGCGGCCATCGCCGCGCCTAGCTTGTTGCTCTTGAAGCCTCTTTACCACCTCGCATATGTCCTCGGCCCAATAGTCTTCTCCCCTTGAGCTTTGACCCGCTCACAATTGCTCACAAACTCAATGGCACCAAGCGCCTTTGTCTTGCTTGTGCCTTCTTTCGATACCAATGGTATCATGCAAGAAGCGCTCCCATCTCCACCGAGCATCATCATCACACCAAGATAGGCATGGGTGCAATTGCACTTGTCCATAAAGTCCATGCCAAGTATCGCCTCATGATCATCCATCTCGATGACGGTGAAGTCCACCTTGCCTTTCCATCCGCCCACGCCAGCCTCCACTCCATTGACTACGCCTGACTTGCCTCTCCTCCGAAGTTCACGCCTTTACCCAACCCTCATCCTTGGTTGGTTTAAGATCAAGCGCCTCACAAACTCTGTGTCACAAAGTCAGTGTCGCACCCGTGTCCACCATGGCTTGCACCAACTTCCCACCAATTTCAACATTGGCATACCGAATGCCTTTGTTTTTGGCCTTCTTTCCTTGGCCCTTCTTAGACTCTTTTCAGCATCACGCCGACCATCGCGCCCAAAGATCCGCAATGCACTCATGCTTTGCTCTCCTTCGCCTCTGATACGCCGGCCTTCTTTTGTCACTACCCTTAACCATGGCACTCAATTTCTTTTTGTGTGGACAATACCGCACAATGTGATCTCCATCGCATAGAAGCACCTCTTCGAGGTATCAACCTTATCATTGCCCTTGTTTGACTTGGATGATCTCCCATGATCTTTGCCATTGTATCGGTTGCGATAGCTTCGATCGTCGTCGCTACGTCATCATCTCGTCACCTTGGCGACCCGCCATGCGGTCTCCCTACTATTCGCACGGCCCCTCCTTGGTGACTTTGGCCTCTCTTTAGAAAATCTTCCAACCTCTCGGCAATTGCCATAGCCGCCGCCAAATCTCTTGGCTCGGCCTACGAGCTCTGTTGCTACCCATGCCTCGCAATCCATCCACGAAGAAGCATAACTTCGCCTCTCCCAAGATCTCTGGGACCTCTAGCATCAATGTGGAATACTCCTTGACATACTCCCCGATGCTCCCCTTTGCCTTAGCCGCCTCAAATTTATCATGGCTAAGTCTTCTACGCCTCGTGGATAGAACCGCCGCTTGAGTTCCCTCTTGAACTCATCCCACGCCCTTACACCGTGCTCTCCGCGGCGGTGTAACGCCTTCTCCACCATAACGCCGCTGTGTCCGTGAGGTATGTCACACCTGCCTCAACCCGCTGCCCTCCTCGACGATATCCAAACCTGCGAAGTAGCGCTCCATGTGCCAAAAGAAGTTGTCAATCACTCGTCCGTCCCTTGCCCCATCATATGTCTTCGGCTCGAACCTTCTTCTTTCTTGGCATGGCTACTCCACCCATGTTGGCCATCCTTGTCAAATCTCTTTGACAAACTGCCAATTCTGTCTTCAACTCAGCCACTTGCCTTGCGAGGTCTCTTCGTCGTTCAACCTCGCGCCCAATCGCGACCTCGATCTTGTCTAAGATCATGTCGTCGAGCTTGCCTTCTAGATTCGCAAGCCTATCGGCGATCATTCCTTCCTCGTCTTCCTTCAAGACTTCACATACCAAGTTGAGCTTATGCTCCATCTCAAGAACCCTTGCCTCGAACACGCCTGATAGCTCTTCTCGCAAATCTACGATGGCCTTGTCAATGATACCTTGCCAATCCTTCGACGGAGCCATCTTGTCCCAACCACGAATCAACCTGGCTCTGATACCAACTGTCACGGACTTAGAGTTTTTGCCCTAACTCTGCCCAATCCGTGCGGCACTAAGACAATTCCGTTAGTCCTAGTCAGCCTTACTCCACTCTTTCTTACCAACTATCCCCAAATGCCAACCCTAAATTATGTGACGATCCCACCCGCTAGGATTCACACCTATTTGAAGGCACTAAGTTGGAAAGAAGAGATCACTCAAAGAGACTCAAAGAAGGAAACAAATGTTTATTGAGCTCTCCAAAGTTGTCTTGTTACAAATGAGGCATCACCTATTTATAGGCTACCACCTTTAATCCTACAAGCCTCTAGAATATTCTATACAAGTCTAGGGTATTCCTACCATTTCCTAGAATTCTACTATATTCTAGAATACTCTACTACACTCTATTATATACTAAAAAGTTCTCATAACTTCTAGAACATTCCAGAGTACTCTAGGACAAACTAGAGGACTCCGAAAGACTCTAGTAACTTCCAGAATATTCCAGAGTACTCTAGAACAAACTAGAGGACTCTAGAAGACTCTAGTAACTTCAATAACATTCCGGAGTACTCTAGGACATACTAGAGGACTCCGGAAGTCTCTAGTAATACTCCGGAAAATTCTAGGTGCAGGGCGTGACACTAGGGTAGTAATCATGTTATAAGACAAATAGTTTTTCTATTATAAGAGTATGACTATTTTACTCCTTACCCTTTCTCATTTTAGAACTTTGATTTTTGGATTTTGTTCATGCCATCTTTTTGTAGAGTAAAATTTAGATTGGTCTACGATGATAAATTTACAATCGCTTTAATCCATGATAATATTATCAAACCGATTAAATCTAATTTTTATGCATCGTTTGATATCATATGACGTACACATTTGTCATTATGATACATCAAAAGTAGATTTTAACGATTTGATAATATTATCTTAGGTTAAAACGGTTGAAAATCCCTCAAAATATACTAACCCGCAATTTTCCTTTTTTTAGTATCTCTCTTACTTTTTCTTAAATTATTATGAAATAAAAATTAAAACCCAATAAGTAACCTAAGAATCCCATGTCAAACTCAACCTACAACTTTTGTTTTTGGTACATGTAAGGTATGGTACGGTACAAACAAATTACAGGTAAACACTCTATTCCACTAATAATTAATAAACCTTCAATCTTCATTTATTATTCATAAAGATTGAAATAAATGTGGAGTATTTGATTTGTTTGGTGACACTATTGACACTTTACCTTTTAATTGAGGCACTAATAATGATTTATTTTGTTTGTATTAGATGCATTACATATTGCGATATGAAGTTTCACAATTAAAAAGTGAGGTGTTAATTGAAATTCCCTTCGTTTATATTGATTTAGTCGATCCCGAGTGAAGCAAGAATATTTGTCTGTGATAACAATGATAATGTCACATTCCTTTCGTTTATATTGATTTAGTCGATCATACGACTAATCAAAATAGTTCATAGTTGCAACTATGAGCATTTACATTTGTCGAAAAGCTATTTTTTGAATCATCGTATAATTTAAGAATAACAATTTAACCGTTGTAATATTCACTTTACCAGATTAATCAATGCACTAACAAAAATACTATAAAAGGAACCTAATTTGTTAGTCGTTATTAAAACCCAAGGGGGTTTTTTTTTTTTTTTTTTTTCCTTCCTCCTAAGGGGGGCATGGGAAGGGATCGAACCTGAGACCTCACATATTGTAAAGCACCATGTCTACCATTAGGCCACACCCTTATGGGCAAAACCCAAGGGGTGTCTAGTCATGTTAATGTGGATATAGTGAGACCCACTCATTACCAAAAACTTACTAAGTTGGAATTTTATTGTCCAGCTAGGTTTTGATTTGATTTTGAAGTCTAAGAATTGTGTTTTACAAGTGAAGGGTTTCAAGTTCCTTATTTGGAAACCTAAGGTGAGTTTGGTAGATATAAAAGGAACAAAAAAGACTCAAAAGTGCAAGTTTTAGTTTTAGGCCACAAGGGCTTCATATACATGATTTTTAAATTTTCCTTATTTTGATAGCTTCTTGTTTCCTAATTAGCTTGTGTAACTCACCTAGTTGTTTCCAATTTAGTTTAGGTTATTCATTAATTGTTTTCTTTTATTTTAGGTTTCTTTTCCTACAAATTTAGGGCTCCTTTTCAACATATAAAAAGGTTATTTCTGTAGAAATTCACAATTGATAGAAATAACGACATAACATTTTCATTGATTGAATCACCTATTTATATAGGGAGTTACAATTAGGGTGACACAAGGAGTAGGGTACAAGAAACTCAAACTGGGAAGGAGTTATAGTAATGAAAGAATCATACACGAAAAGGAACTATATACGGTATTTACCACTAATAATAATTACAAATATTATTCTCTAATATGCCCCCGTAAGATGAACGCCAGAGATGAGAGACCAATCTTGTGAAGTAATAGCTGGAAGCGCTGACGAGCTAGCGGATTGATGAGGGCATCGACCAGCTGATCAGCCGAGGAGACATGGAAAAGTCGTAAGAGCTCGCCTTGAACCTGTTGCCAAATGAAGTGAAAGTCTAGTGCCACATGCTTCATGGAGTACGGAAGACTGGGTTCGAGCAAAGACTAGTGGTGCCCATATTGTCACAGTAGATGCCGAGTTGAGTGGAGGAGATGATACCCAGTTCACCGATGAGAGACACAATCCAGCGGACATCAGCAACAGTGGCAGCCACAGCTCCGTATTCAGCTTCGGTCGAGGAGCGAGCAACAATGCGTTGTTTCTTGGAGCTCCAAGAGATCGGATTGCTGCCAATGTAGACAATGTAGGTGCTGGTGGAAGTGTAGTCATCTTTGTTGTGTGTCCAATCAGTATTGGTGAATGCATGGAGAGCTAAGGGAGAATGACAATGAAGGAGAATTCAAGCATCAATGGTCCCGCATAGATATTAAAGCACTCGTTTGGCCACATTCCAGTGCTCAGTGGTCGACATGAACTGAGAGAGTTTGTTGACTGTATAGGCGACATCAGGGCGAGTGAAAGACATATACTGAAGGCTCCCTATCACAGCCCGAAACCCTTCAGGGTCGGTGAGAGCAGTACCCAACCGAAGTGTCAGAGTTGGCGAGGTGGCGAGGTGGCGAGGGGAGTAGCAACCGGGCGGGCATTTGTCATGCCCGTGCATGTGAGGAGATCTGCAATATAACCGCGCTAGAAGAGCATGAGACCACTTGGTCGCTTAAAACTTCTACACCAAGGTCCTTAAGCGAGAAGTGAGTAGGAGATGAAGGTCTAAACAGCAGCGGGCTGGTTCCTAGTGATGATGATGTCATCCATATAGACAAGGAGGTATATGGTAGTGCCCCCTGCATTAAGGATGAACAGTGATCTGTCGGCCACAGAGTTTTGGAACTCGGAGGCAAAGGGAAACTCGCGCAGCTCATTGTACCATGCTCGGGAAGCCTATTTGAGACCATAGATAGCCTCGTAAAGCCGACATACATGCCGAGGGTTGTCCTTGTCGATGAATCCCGGAGGTTGAGCCATGAATACCTCCTTAGAGAGAGTACCTTAGAGAAATGCATTGTTCACATCGAGCTACTGAAGAGCCCATCCTCGGCAGGCGGCCATGGAGAGAACTAGTCGCACTGTGGTGGGTTTAACCACCGAGATGAATGTCTCATGATAGTCGACGCCTCGTCGTTGGTGAAACCCCTTGGCAACTAGGCGAGCTTTGTAGCGATTAATGGTGCCATCAGTATGACGTTTAATACGGAAGATTCATTTGTAGCCAACAACATTGCAAGCACCTACCGAGGGAACCAAATCCCAAGTACCATTGCGAGTCAGTGCATCATACTTGTCAGATATGGTATGGCGTCATTTGACATCTTTGAGAGCCTGTGTAACACAAGTCGGTTCGATGTTCGTTGCTAGTTGAGCCGAGAGACTGAGTTTGGTGAGTGGCTTGTAAATATTGTTCTTGGAGCGAGTAATAATAGATGAGATACCAACAATAGCAGGCACACGAACTGGAGCAACAAGCACAAGATTGTCCTCGGGTTAAAAGGGCACTGGAGTAATGGGCACAGTGCTTTCCCTGAGTAGGGAACTTGGTACCGAGTAGAGCCGTCAAAACGGGCAAAAGCCCGCGGGCAAGCTCGCCCCGCCCCCTATTAGGGGCGGGTTGGGCTGTTGTTTTTTATACCCGTTAGGATGCGGGCCGCGGGTAGACTGCATTTTTTGGACCCTAGAATGATCTAGACTTCTTTGTATAATTGTATTGTGATTGGCCCAGGCGGCCACTAGCCAGGCCCAAGTGTAAGCCAAAGCCCGTAACTGCCGTAAGTCACTAAGGGAGTAAGGGGTTAGGGTTAGGTCACTTAGCGTTAGCGTCTAGCCGTCTCTCTCTCTCTCAATTCATTCTCTCAAGTGTTTCATGTTGGGTACAAAGAGAACATTATGCAAGGCAAATGTATGTGATTGTGTGAAAAGAGAAGAAGAACCAGTTTTGGAGATAGTTAACCATGTACCATCACCAATGATCATGTCATCTGTGCCCGTGTAGGTAGAGTGTAGAGATAGATTTCCAAGATCGCCAGTAACATGGTGAAAGGCATCACTGTCAAAAAGCCAACTTGGTGTCCCTGTGTCTGCTGTGGTTGCTAGGTGTTCCCGTGGTTGCCACTTGGAGCAATTGGTTGAGTTGGGAGCAGCGGGCAGAGGTGTGGTGGAGACTAATTGATAGTTTGGGCAGCGATCAGCTGTGTGTCCCTGTTGGCGACATCCTTGACATTTTCCAAGATATGGTCGCTGTTGTCGAGGATTGAGAGGGTTGTCGAGGTTGCAATGACAATTGTCAAACTTGCGAGGATGGTTGTCAAGCAGACGAGCTATTGGTCCTCGAGGTAGCAGGAATGGCTGAAGCAGGATGCGAGAAGGACGCAGCCTGGGACTGCTTGAGAAGCAACTCGCGGTTGATGAATTTTTCATGAAGTTCATCAAACGAGATAGGAGTGTCGCGACCTTCAACCACATCAACAACATGGCGGTAGTGTAGCCACCCCAATTTCGTACCCTACGATATGACGTTCTAAAACAATAATAAAAAAATATCTTATATAAAACAAATGGACTAACTGACGTTACTTTCAATTATGCTTCATGAAACAGGACTTAACGGAGCTTAATGGAGAAAGTACGAAATACAGGAAGGAAGTAAACAGACAAAAGAAGAGAGAAGAAAAATACAAGGAGGAGGCGCTCCCCATTCCTTGGAGCCTCTCCCAAGGGTGGGAGCCATGCCCTCCATGCCACATCTTATTTCCCCAGCTTACACCTGGAGCTAAGGGTGAGCAGCCCAGCTCATAAGCCCATACAGCCCGCAGTGCCCACCTATGCCTGGCCCATGGGCTAATACATAGTGTTGGGCTTTAGAGAGGTGAGATGCCCACGGTCATGGACTCAACTGGATTTCAAATTTTGAAGCCTGTCAAATGCCCGACACGTCTTCTTGAGTAACACTAAATGAAATCACTAATAGTAATAAGTAATAATAATAGTATAATACTATAATAGACTAATACATTACACTAGGTAAAGCCCTAAAATTCTTTGTACTATTCTCATATCCTCAATTCCTCATCGCATTGTTCATTCAAGACTTCAGAATTCAACCGCCTTCACTAGTCTTCAGCCATTTCCTCCGCCACAGCCTCACCCTCACCCTAACCCTCAAGCCCTTAGTCAATTTTGTCTTTGACCCTTATTTTCAAGTCTTCAACTTTCAATCTTCAGACTTAAACAATCAACTTCAACACCGACGCCATTACGTTGATGTCGTTGTCAACCGACGGGTTAAACCCTCATCTATTCATCTTCGTTATTCCGATCTTCGATCTTCAATCTTTGGGTCGCCAGTCGCTACCCTCATCAAGGTGAGGTTAATCATATATTTCTCTTTCTCTTTTATAGACTTAGTATTATGTATTTGGTGTTGAATTTCTTTCCTTTATCGGGCAAGCAAACTGAAAATTAGTGATGAAAAATTGAAAATTAATTTTGAATTTAATTCCTTTTTCGGGAAAGCAACTGAAAATTAATGAAAACTAGTTGATGTTGATGTTGAAAACTTGAACTAAATAGTTTATAAACTCGATTTTTTTTCTCAATTTATTTAAAACATGAAAATCTATTGGAGAGCCCATCAAGCCTGTGCCCGCCTAATGCCCGTCTAAAGCTCGTTCACTAATGCCCGTGGGCTTGTCACAGTACTCGGGATTTTTAAAATAATGTCCGCTGTCATATTGGCCTATATTGGGCATTGCCAATGCCCGCGAGCTTAGGGCTCGTGCACACCCCTACCTGGAGCCATGCAAAATCTGTCAAATACCCTACGCCTCTAGTAGCCAGTCATCGCAAACACCTATAAAAGAAGGCCTTCGGCTTCTCATTTCCCACAGAAAACACACACTCATCACACGCACATCCAAGAAGAGCAAATATCCTACCTGCCTCCTCCCTTGACCGAGCAAACAAGCGTTCTTCCTCCTTGCCCCGAACAAACCTCCTCACCTTGAGCGAGCCATCCAAGCTTCAGTCCTTGCCCCCGGCAAGTCGATCCAAAGATAACAAGATATTGTTACGCTGCACAAAAGACGACACGACAAGATGACAAAACAAGACGACAAGACGACAAAAAGAAAAAAACTTCTTTTCTTGGAAAGACAGAGGAAGCACACCTAAAAACTACAAATGCTTACTGGGCTAAAGACTAGGTATATATACCAAGTTCAGACATTCACGCTTCAAGAGATAGGTACCCACCTATTAGCCTTTAATTTCCTGTTATTATTAAATGTAGAATAATTATATTATGCATGTTGTGTGTATGTATATATATATATATATATATATATATATATATATATATATATATATATATATATATATATATATATATATATATATATATATATGTCATAATTAGTTGAATTATAGTATAAGTAAAATATAAAATAAATATTATGCATGCATGTAGATAAATGTACATAAAATAATTACTTTGCATTTTAAAATGTTGTTGAATTATAATATATTAGAAAGTAAAATTATGTAAATACAAAATAGTCTTTATTATGCCCAAATAGCATTTTAGAACAAAGCGCCGTTATTATTATTATTATTATTATTTTCATATATATATATATATATATATATATATATATATATATATATATATATATATATATATATATATATAGAGAGAGAGAGAGAGAAAAAAAACCTTTCTAGACTACATACATTAAAAAAAACATGTTATTTTAATAAAACCCCAATCATGAGACTGAAAAGGCGAGTCTGGTGTCTAACCTTTTCCTAACTTGTAATTTAGCCCCCAAACCTATACATTTTCTGGTACACTTAGTTTTTCTCAGTTTAAACCTTAAAATAGAGATGACGACTCTATACACATACATTTAGAGTCCACAACGAGGCCAAGCGCATTCCTACACATTTTAATGTTTTTTGAGACACGTCGTTTTCATGTTGACGACGGGAATTTCGGAACCAGGTTCTCACATGTAGTGATCATCCAAACCCCCGAGGATGATCCCAATGAGATCCTCGTGGTCAAGTGGTTTTCCAATAGCAGCGAGCTTATTAGCATGACCTTTGACGGACTACATGTATTCGGAGGTCTACTGAGTGCCCTTGGAAGCTTGCTTGAGGTGGTCCTTAATTTTGCTTGATATGGCCGAGTTGGGCAAGCATAGGTGTGTGTCAGGGTTTCCCATGTTGCTTGGAGTGGTGGCGGCTTGTTGGATCAAAGGGACAAGAGGTGCAAAAAGGAAACCGGTAAGGGCCCTAAATAAAATCTTGTCTTGGCGGATCTAGGGTTGGTATTTGGGGTTGGGTGTTGGAACATCCTTAGATTTTTAAGCATCCTTCGTGAGGATAGTGGGAGGCGGACACGTGAGCCATCTACAAACTTCTAGAGGTCATAGCCAAAGAGAGTTGCCTCAACTTGGAGTTTCCAAGCAATGTAAGTTGGTGGAGGTGAGTTTGGTGATGTTGTGGTGGGAGATGCTAATGAGTTGGAAGGTTTGGGTGGGATCAACAGGTTGGCAGCCATGTTAGTAGGTGTGTGAGGGAGGCGTCGGTCAACTGATTGCGATGGACATGCGACACATGGCTGAGGGTTTAGGAGCAAAGCTCTGATATCATGTAGAAATTCACAACTGATAGGAATAACGGCATAGCCTTTCCATTGATTGAATCACCTATTTACATAGGGAGTTACAATTAGAGTTACACAAAGAGTAAGTTACAAGAAACCTAAATAAGGAAGGAGTTATAATAATGAAAGAACTATATACGGTATTTATCACTAATAATAATTACAAATATTATTCTCTAATAATTTCATGCATTATAAAATAAGACTATTGATTATTGAATTTGATTTTCTTTGAGAAATTGTATGTGTTACACACATTGAGTGTTCTGGATTGAAAGTTCGTGGTGTAAACATTCATGGATTCGGTGTTTGCATAACAAATTCGACTTATCAATTGGTTTTTTCATACTAATTATGGCGTCATTTATAATACCAATTGCATCAATCGTGGGTTGCAGCTATATATGTTAAGGTTCACATTTGCGTTAATTCATTGGGTCAAGGTTCCATTCAACATCAAACTTATCTAGGAAGATCTTGGGGTACGAGTATCACATGACGTTCCGATGGTGATATAATCTTCTCATACTTGTATTTTAGACAATTCAAACTGTCAAAACCCAAAAAAAGAGACAGAGAGAGAGAGAGTGTGTGTGTGTGTGTGTGTGTGTATGTGTGCGTGTGCGCGCATGATCCTTATTGTATATCCTTGCCAAATTATCGTTTGTTACTTCCTATCACTTCTCTTCAAAAATTGGGGATTCCATTTTGGAGAACTTGTGTAGTATACATATCTCAGTACAAGAGAAACCCCAAATTTGAAAACCTCAATTTCATATGAGAAATAACCCTAAACTCGTAATTAAAGTAAAAGATGTGTAATCAAACCTTGTTTCTATGATTAAGATCATTTGATGAACATGAAAGTTGATCGACCCACATCCCTCAACAACAACACACACACACACACACACTTGCACTCTATTTTCTAATTTTAGCAATTTGAACTCCTTCCAAAATATGTAAGACATCGTTATATCCCCCTCAAAATTCAGCTTGACATATTGAAATTCCAACTTAGTATATTTTTTGGTGATAGATAGGTCCAACTATGTCCATGTGACCATGAATAGACACTCCCCCCCCCCCCCCAAAAAATTATGTTTTGAACGAAGTCTAGCAAATTAGGTTCAATTTATAGTGTGTTTGTTAATACAATGGTCATTTTGGCAAATTGAATACTATGATGGTCAAATCGATATTCTTGAAATAGTTTGATGGTAAAAAAAATGTGTGATTTTTATTATATTGTACTCCTCTCCGTTTTAGGCAAAAAGTCTTTTATATTATAATGATATGTTTTATTTTAAGAGTCAACTTAAAAAAATTATGCTTACAATTACTATAACATTTCATCTTTACCCTCCACTTATGTGTAAACACATTGCTTTGCTTAAATAATTTTGTAATTATGACTAACTTTAATAATATTAATATATCCGTTTAAAAATTAGACTTTTCAAATGAAGACTATTTAGCTAAAAGAAGTACTTCTTAAATCTTAAGTTAAATCTTAAGGTAATGTGTTGTTTTCTATTTCCTTTTTTGGTGCGTTAAAAACCATAGAGAAAGTGGGTGACTCATTAATGTAGTGTGTGTTTCTCCATACAAGAGTAAGGTGTAAGTGTTGGTTTATGCTAGATCACTTGCCTCATCATAGTGAAATAAAATTGAAATCCAAGCACTTTGGAGGGAGTAAGATTCTTAACCACTTCTTTGATCCATTGGTTTAAAATGGTGTTTCCATTACAGCTAGCCAAAATCGCATTACTTTTAAAAAACAATATAATTATTTAAACTACTCACATTGGTCGTTACACAATTAATATGATGTTTTATGTTTATATCTGAGTAGTTTAATCGATTACATAGTTATTTAAACTACTTATCTTAGTTGTTTAAGCAGCTCACATTGATCGGTTACATGACTATTACGATGTTTTATCTTTATATTTGAGTAGTTTAGCCAATTACATAGTCGTTTAAATGACTCACTTTGATCATTTAAACTATTTCATTAGTAGTTAAATCGACTACATAGTCGTTTAAACTACTCACCTTAGCGTTGAAACTACTCATCTTAATCGATTACATGATCTGAATGATTTCATTAAGGGTATATTAGATATTTTTATTTTTGATAAATAATAAAAATTCTCTTTCTAATCGGCTAAAATATAACCGCCCCTCATTTTAAATTCTGAAATTATGTAATGTATTATTGGACAAGTCAAGAGGTAATGAGTAGGTTTTACATACAATATTTACTCACCATACAAGACAATAGCCTAATAGTCGAAGTCTCTCATAAATTATTAACTTGATTATTAATATAACTATTTGAAATGAGTAAGATGCCAGATTTCCTCTAAAATTTTGAATAATTGTCGATACATGAACGTAAAAATTTGAACATTCAAATTCCCTCCGATCGGGAGTGAATCTCATATAGTGGTTCCCATAAGTTAATGTATAATAATCAAAATGAACAAAAGGATAACAATGTTTTCCTAAAAAGGTAAATAATGAACAAGGTAATTTTGTTGAGATGGACGAAAAATGAAAATAAGATAATAATTTTGGAGTACTTAATAAATATAAAAAAATGTTTATTTATTAAGAAAGTACAAGTGGGTGTGTCAATACATGAGATATGCATCAGATATATTATATCCGAACCCGATTTAAAACCTTATATCATCGATCTTATTTAATAACCCGAAAGATCAAGTGTATGTCAATACTTATCCGAATCCGTTAGACCATCTCCAACAGTCTAAAGCACAAATCGCACTAAATCTTTAAACTGATGTAATTTCTGTACCAAATTTCTTCCGTCATCTTCAACAGTACTACTTCAAAGTTTACTCTAAAAAGAATATTCCAAGTATATTATGAATTTGAAAAAGAGAAAAGAGGAGAGGGAAGATGAAGTAGATAAATTATGCTCAATTGAAGTGTTTGGATGCCTTATTTCAAACGAAGAACTTTTAAAAGTATTTGTTGGTAGAGAAAATAGTGTCAAAATACTTCATTTTGAAGATATAAAGTCATTGTTGAAGATCAGTTAATATATCAACTTAAATATCTAATCAAATTTGAAATAGAGATTTATAGATTAAAAACAAATATGAAAGATTTTCAAATACAGATTACATGAGCCGCTTTCAAGTCAAACGTTGACTTACTTGATTTGCTTACCCGTAGGTTTTACGAAGACCATGTGGAACAAATTCCAACTTAAAAACAAAAAGAAAAAAAGAAACACATACACGCAATATAAAGGGAAAAAAACAGGAAAAGCACCAATAACAAAAAAGCTTGAAAGTTACACACAACTACCTTACAAATCCCGAGTCTTTTCTCACGTACAATCAAATCTCTTTTTAGCAAAGAGCCTATGGCTAGATTACATCTGCTAGATGTCAAAATTTTAGTCACGTGATTTTAAGAGTTGATAAGATCTACTGTAAAATGTTTCTACAAATAGTTGTTCTCTCTTTTTTTTTTAATCTGTTCCAAATAATTATCTTTTTAAAAAAAATTAAAAAAATATTTTTACTATTATATCCTTACTTTTTGAATATATTTTAAGTATGATCATATGTACAGAGACATTAAAGGAATCTACGTGATAAAATTAATTACTCCCCCCGTTCAAGGGCTAAAAGTCCTCATTTGAAAATACTTTTTAAGAAAATAATACTTCTAGGTCTTGTTTGGTAGTCGGACAAGGATAAACAATATTATTAATTCTAGTACTATTAGTACCTTCGCTATTAATCATCACTTGTATATCGGGGATAGTTTTGAGATTATAAATATTAATCCCAATTTTTTTTTTTAGTGAGAGCGCTAATAATACCACCCTCTCCCTTGGTTTAATAGTGAGGGGATAATGATTTTATCTCCCGTGCTATTAATTTCGACCACCTATTACGTACCAAACATCAGACAATTCGACTTATTAATTCTATCTGGCATTAATCATGGCTACTAAATCCACCTTAGATACTCTCAAATAATCGAAGTTATTTGGAAAGCTTAAGAAAAACAATTGATTTCGATTATTTATATTGGTTTAATGTGTAGTTTTTAAAGCCCATGTATGTGGCCCATAATTAAAGTAGAAGTGAAAAGTAAGGGTAAAGTGGTAAAAGTGATGTTTCTAAAAAGGTAAGTTTAAAAGTTTGACAATTATTTTACGATCTAAAGAAAGGACGATAATTTAGCGACCGGGAGTAATCTCTTTACAAATATCGTCCGTCTAAAAATAATTGTCCAGTTTGAAACTTATCTTTTTAGAACATCATTTTTATTACTTTATCCTTACTTTTTCATACTACTTTAATTATGGGCAATATACATATGAGTTTTAAAAGAAACTACACATTAAATCAATATAAATAGTCAAGTCAATTGTTTTTTCTTAATTCGTGTGTCGGGTCAATTAGAACGATAACTTAAGGATGAATGGTTTAATTTTTAAAAATGAATTATTTAAATAAAACATTTCAAAATAATATAATAATTTTTTATTTTTATTTTTTTTGATGGAAAGAGTAATTTTTTAATAGGTATCCCATATCATTTTTTATTGATAAAACTGTAACCGACAGAGACTTGACCTCCCATGTGAGACTTGGACAGATAATCTTTGTCCTTTCCCCTGGTTTCCTTGATGGGAAGGTCTCCATTTTTTTGTTTATTGAGATTGTTCTATTTCTCAAAGAGATACATCTCCACATTTTTAATATTGAAAATTTCCCTATTCTAATTTTCCTTTACTAGGGATAAGTTGGGGCTATTTACATCTTAAAATTTACTTACCACACCCATTTTTGACATTAAGGTATTTTAAGATATGTTGTATATTAGATTTTGTATTTGTGTTTATGACACAATATCAATATAGATTTGATTAGTGTATGAAGTGAGCATATGATTAGATCAATATACACTACAAAAAAAAAAAACGATATCCCAAAAACTAAAGAAATAACACATTATTGGTTTTAAAATTTCGTAATTTCATCCAGAAAGAGTATAATTAAACGTCCAAAAGTATTCTCTCTCCTACACGCACACCAACCTAACACATGTTAATTGAAATAAACTTAAAAATAAAAATCTCAACAAATAAAAATCATAAAATAAATTAAATGAAACAGAATGAATACACAAAAGATTATTCAAAATCGAAATCTCAAAGATTTCAAACTAATAAGGGAAACTTAGCACAAAATTTTTAAGAAAGAAATAAAATTACAAGACTTGCTAACAATTTTTTTCTTAAAATAAATCTAGGTCGGACAAAAATTAAATTGATTCAGTTAATTACCATAAAAATCTATTAAAAACTACAAATAAAACAATAAATCTTAGTTAGATAACCTAGAAGAAGCTAGATAATTACGGCCGTAATAACGACAGTAATATCTTAAAACAATTACCGTCATTCAA
Source organism: Codonopsis lanceolata (assembly GCA_013146195.2). NCBI lineage: Eukaryota > Viridiplantae > Streptophyta > Magnoliopsida > Asterales > Campanulaceae > Codonopsis > Codonopsis lanceolata. The sequence goes on from CM028381.1 coordinate 57,941,736, forward strand.
TTCAAACGGGGCGTAGCACATGTGAAGTTAGGATTTAATTTAGACCTTAAGAATTCAGTAAAAAAATAAATCTTAGCATCTAAATAGCTTTTACCAATTATACACGTATAATTCAAGACCTATTATAATATAAATTACAAAAAATAAAATGTAAAAAGTAAATTTTGGGGTATAGATAACCCCACCCTAATTTTAATTTCAGTTGCTCTCACCAGAATAAGTTCTAGAGACCACAATATATTATATCAACCGAGGCTTCCTTAAATTTGGACATTGATTGTCAAAAGAAAAAAAAAACCAAAACAAAAGGTAAATGTATTCTTTGTCTAACTAAATTTATAATTTCAATTTTTTTTTGGTTAAATGATCGATAATCCACCTTAACTATGAATTGGGTTCAAATATTCGTTCTTAACTATTAATTGAAATAGTGTGCCCCCATCAACTATAACATTATTCTTTAGTCGCACATTTTATTTAGATACTGTTGTTTGAGTTGACGGAAACTACCTAGCTGAGACACACGTTACCATCTTTAGGTGTTTTTTTTACAAGACTATGAGTAGATAATCGTGTTTAAAGATGAAGACAATTAATGAGTGTTTATGATTTTATGTTTTTGTTAGAAGTAAAGCTTCTTGGTCCTTGTTTGGACTGCTGGCTGTCCCCTCCTTATTTATTTTCCTCATTTTTTTCGTAAATATTTATTAAATGAATGCAAGAATGATTGCTTGGTCTCGTACATATAAACAACACAAGAGTTTTTGGGAAACAAGAGTAAGATAGTCAATTGAAATACCAAAAAAATTATGGTAATTAAAAAAAACAAAGAAAGTCACGTAAGTTTCAGGTGTGTATTTTTTGTTAATTCAAATGGCAACAAAAGATGCGATAAAAGAAAACGTTATAATTAAGGGATCAACATTACTTCAATTAGTAGTTGAGGTGACACTGAATTTGACCTAGAGTTGTGGAGGGTTATGTGTAATTTCCCTCAATTTTTACCATAAGTTAAAGAAGTTCATGTTAATCAATTTTACTCATGGGGTGCGTGCACATACATGGGTATCTTTAGACAAACATATTTTCTTAATCTGTGTAACTTATCAAATATGACAATCTTTTGGGAATTAAGAAAGTATATTGTTGAGTCTTTCTCTTACAACTTAAGTTTCAAAATGAGTTTGATATTTACAGTGAGGTTCAATAATTTAAATTATACTTTTCCTCACATGCATGCATGGAGAGGTGCACTTTATATAGGGCTAATTATACAAACCTTTCTTTTTAATTAATTAAGGATAAACACAATCGAGATGATTTGAACTCTAGTTTTTAACAAACCATGAGCTCTGATTGCAAAATACACTTCTCCACGTATGAAAAGTTTTAAAATGAGTCTCTCTCTTACAACTTAAGTTTAAAAATGAGTTTGATACTTATAGCGAGGTCCAATAATTTAAATCATACCTTCCCTCACATGCATGCATGGAGAGGTGCATTTTATATAGGGCTAATTATACAAACCTTTCTTTTTAATTAATTTAGGATAAACACAATCGAGATGATTTGAACTCTAGTTTTTAACAAACCATGAGCTCCGATATATTGAAAAATGCACTTTTCCATGTGAGAGGGAGTATAATTATATATATATATATATATTGTTGGGCCTTTAAAAAAAAACAAAAACAATATGGCCTATATAAAATGCACGTCTCCACGTATGCATATGTCGAAAAATATAATATACATAGTTGTGCTATGTCTAGATGATTACTGTAGTAGTAACGGGAATTTGACGGTAAGTAACTGAGTTAAAGCTAAAATACTATTAACATGATTGTTAATAATAGACATAACATCATTCGCAGGATTAATACTAAGATTATCATCTTAATGACAATTATATCTTAAAGATACACATATATCTTTATGTACTTTGTCTTTAAAACAAAGTTGTCATCGGCTGGTAAATTGATAATACTGATAATAATTCTAGCATTATTGTAAACATAATTTGTTGAACCTTGGAGTCTTGTACAAGTTAGAAAATGGAAAAGTAGTTAGGTATGACATGAGTTCTTTGGTCATATTCCCATAATTAGTAAGTAGTTAGGAATGACATGAGTTCTTTGGTCATATTCCTATAATTAGTAACCTACTAACCAAACAATAATTGTAGCCATTAGCCAACCACTAGTCAGTCAAATGATAGATACTCGATCGGTCCATAATACCATAATATCCTTAATATAATGCTCACATACGTGTGATTATTACTAATGAAAAACGATTAAGACACTATAACCCCCTGTTTCAATTTTCAAAATAGACGAAAACTTAGATAAGACGGTCTTACGGTGTGTTGGTGGGTTGACCTGTGAGATAGTGAAACCCCGTCATACGAATAAAGATTCGTAACACGGTTTTACATTAGACTTACTCTTCAAAATAAATACATTATTAAAAAAACTTAACCATCAAGACACTACGTTAATGTCCCTGAATAATACTCACTCCGTTAATCACTTAATTGTTCTCTTTGATTCGACACATCATTTAAAAATAATAATTAATTATATTATAAATATTGATGTAATGTGTGAGTTTTTTTTTAATATGCTTAAGCATGTGGTCATAATTAAAGTAGGTAAAAAAAAAGTAATGATAAAGTGGTAAAAATGTTTTTTATAAAAATAAAAATTTTAAAAGATTATAATTATTTTAAAACTGACAAAAAAATAAAAGAATGACGATTATTTAGAAACGAAGGAAGTATTACATATCCATACTGAAACACGATAAATGCTAAATGTGAAATCAGCAAATCTATAGTCCCTCCATCCCAAAATAATTTTCATTATGAATTGATTTTCCCTCAAAATGAGGGTTCAATTTTATATAAATTTACATTAAGCACGTACCCATCATATCCTAGCGTGGACGTATTGATGTTTTATCGTTGATACGAAGGACATTAATGTATTTGTGCAACTAAAAATGATTCAAAAGTCAACTTCCTTAATTGTGATAAAAAGCTAAAAAGTACAACATGGTCGGTTATGATATTTTGAGGGCCATGTCTTAAATTATAAATTAGATCTTAAATTGATAAAAGATAAATATAAATTACAAATACTATCAAATTACTTATTACCAAAGCAATCAAATAAAACCCCAACATACAATGACAAACCCACATATTCATGTCACATTGTCACCCAAAATATCAAAATCAAAATGAATATTTTTAATTTTTTAAGTGAAAAAGTATATTAAAATATTTTTTTATATTTTGAATGAATATTTTTTTGGGATGAAGAGAATACAATTACCAAGTTACCAACAAAAAGTCAAAACTATTCAGAAATCAGAATTGAAGAGAATCAAAAGAAACCTAATAACATTAACATATAGGAAAATATGGTCACAGTATGTCAAATTTGAATGATTAACCGAACAAAGTTTTAGAGATAATATATTCTTATTTAAACCAAACTAATTATGAATTCAAACTATTGAGAAGACAAGCCATATACACTACTAGAAAAACGCCAATTACTGACGGAAATTTCCGTCAGTAAATTAGCATTTCCGTCGGTAATCTGGCTTTCCCAACGGAACCGTTCCGTCAGTATTCCGTCGGTAAATTTGGTCGGTGATCACAAGCGGAACTCATTCCGTCGGTAATCAGCGACGAATTTCGTTTCCGTTAGTAATTACTAACGGATTGAGTTTCCGTCGGTTTTTGCTAACAGAAATTTCCGTTAGAGATTTCCGTCAGTAAATGTTAGTTCCGTCAGTAGTATCGACGAACGTTTCCGTTAGCCATTTTCATCTCCGTTAGTGATTTCCGATGGATTACTCCGTCAGTAATTTATATTTCCGTCAGCAATACCGACGAATATTTCCGTTAGCAATTTTCATATCCGTTAGTGATTCCCAACGCCTTGCTCAAGTCGGTAATATATTTTTCCGTCGATATCTTGACGCGTATCCGTTAGCAATTTCCATTTCCGTTAGCAATTCCTAACGGATTACTCCGTCGGTAATATATATTTCCGTCAGTAATACCGACGAACATATCCGTTAGCATTTTCCATTTCCGTCAGTAATTTTCGACGGAATATACCGTCAGTAACATATATTTCCGTCAGTAGTCCTAACGGAATGTCCGTTAGTAATGCTAAAAAAGTGCTCAAAATTTTAGCTTTACAAACATAATTTCCGTCAGTAAAATTAAAAAGAAAAATAATAATTTTTATATAAATTAATTTTTTTAGGTGCCGGATTTATCATAAATATATATAATAGGCTTATGACAAAAATTAATTGCACTACAAAACTAAAACATTAAATAGAACAAAATGTTATTACATCAAATTCGTTTCCCAAATCTATTGTTAATTACGATTGTATTGAATATTCGACACAGAGAAATTATGTAAAGGAATTAGGGGACTGAGTACGAGGAGTGGGCGAAGATCCATGCATAAAAGCGGCCATCTGGGCATGCATAGTTTTTATCTTTAATTTAATTTAATAAATTTATAGTTTTTATTTTTCTTTAATTTAATTTAATAAAAAAAAGTGTGAGCGCGTTCTACGCATGGGTGAGAGATTGAATCAACATGCATCACGTCACCGACTCATTGAATTTGGAGAAGCCGAGAAGCCAGAAGATATTGATCAACAAGTGGTTACGTTACGTTACGTAATTAAATTGATATTTGCATTCCTTTTAAATGGTTGTATCCTTTGGATTTCCAACAGTCACCAAAATGACTGCTAATGAAAACTGTCACAGCCGAATTCTAAATATCAAAACATGTCACACTAAATCTGGCATGAAACAATTATAATTTATTTAACAAAAAAATCATTAATTTTTTATAATAGTGACGGAGAAAACGTCATCGATCAGGATTGTATTAGTCAGCGATCGATGACGGAATAAATCAGTAGCGGAAACAAACAATTACCAACGGAAACTCCGGTCATTAAATATGACGCCATTTCAAAGTGATTTTGCCGACGGACTTAGTTAGTAATTTTAAAATTCGTCGGTAATTCTTTGTCGAAAACTTCCGTCGTAATATTCCGTCACTAATTAATGACTCACGGATCTCGTTAGTACTTTTTAAATTCCGTCAGTAATTGCTGACGGGAAAATTCCGTCAGTAATATTCCGTTAGTAAATGTCATGTTTCTAGTAGTGTATATACCTCTGGTCTAGAGGAATTAGTGCACCACTACACAAGTTAAGCGATTAAATCTACGAATAGACTAACTTTTCGAGATTATAGATGTCGATACTTTCGTACGGTGACCATATTTTATTAGTGCAATACTAATTGGACCAAGTTCAAATGAATTTCTATGTATAATATTTAGATTTAAAAGTATTTTGAGAAAAAATATAAGAAAAATGGTTAGTCTAAATGTTGTGTGTTTTCATGAGTTTTTTTTTTTTAAATTCCAAAAAAAAAGTTGTGAAATGATTGAACTTGAGACCACACATTTGGTGAAACATTAACTCTATCATTAACCACCCCACACAAAAAAAAAAGAAAAAAAAAACTCTTAAGAGTAAAATAATATATATAAACAAATAAAGTTGAACTATAAGTAACAATTTTCCATAAAATTGAGTCTTCTAATTTTGGCAGGGTGATAAAATGAGTGTTATGGATAATCATGGGTTAATTTATTATCCAGATAATAAATTAACCCATGATTATCCATAACACCTATTTTATCACCCCTACCTAAAAATACTCATTCTGGAACATAGGAAATAATACAGAAATAAATACTCATTTTTGGAATTAAAAAATTAAAAAATCATTTAAGTACATAAGGGAACAACTGTTTTATGCACATCCTTGAGGCTTGTTCTGTACATGCAACCTGATTAAAAGGTCAATCAATCACTGACAGTCTGACACACACACACATAAATATCCATATATAACAGCTTGTAATGAAAGGAATCCGCAGACCCAGTTTAATTTAAGTTGAAAGGGGTCTAGACTCAAGAGTGCGACCGGGCACCCTCTTCCTCTTGCCTTTAATTTCGTAGGCCCTCATGACCCTTGTTCTCTTTTATGTTTGGTTTATACAAAAGGGTTCACGTATTGTATTTTCGTGATTTAATGATTTAATTTTAAGATTTTTTTTAATATTTTTTAATTATCAATGAAAAGAAATATAAATTTAAAGAAAAATATATCGAATTATAGAAACATAAAATTTAAATCTGCAAAATAAACCACTAAATTGCAAAAGAAAAAAGTAATTCATGATTAAAAAATGAGTAAAGTCTCTGATTTAAAAGCTGTCTACAGTTTTAATTAAGTAGTCATCTTTCTTACAGTTTAATCCACCAGCACACGTTACACAATGTGGTTCGATTAAGGAGGATCTGTCTTATAAAAATATTTGTAAGACCGTCCTACCTAACTTTTTACCTTAAAAAATAGTACTTCCTCCGTCCCTAAATTATCGTCCTCCTTTGTTTTGTCCCAAAATAATTATCCAGTTTGAAACTTATTTTTTTAGAATATCATTTTTACCACTTTACCCTTACTTTTTCACCCTACTTTAATTATGAGTCACATACACATGAGTTTTTTAGGAAAGTACACATTAAACCAATATAAATAATCAAGTCAATTTATTTTTCTTAATCTATGCGTCGGATCAACTAGGATAATAATTTAGGATCGGAGGTAGTATAAATTTCTACAAGTGGCCTATTAATTAATGTACGTGATACTGTACTAGCACCAGGCAAGCAAACATACAAATACACCACAGAAGAAGGTGGTCGGCCTGCAAGTAATTAAAAATAGGGTAAATAAACTTCAAGAAGCCCCCTTGAACTATAAGACAATTTCATTCCGATACATGAATTACTGATCCGTGCAGGTCCGACCCCTTACAACCAACCCCGCTGTTTACTCTATTTTGGGCCTTGAAAATTATATGAAAAAATTGCGGACCGGTCCACTTTCTGAAGAATTTAATCGCTTAAGTAAATTTATTTTTTTAATTAGAAAAAAATCATTTTTAGACGCGAAAAGACTACTTTAACCTTAACGAGAATGAGACGCGGTGCATAGGTTTGTACATCGCGCTGCAAAACCTGTTTTTCAAATTTTATTTTTATACCACGATATATAAATATATGACCGTGATACAAAATACATGTTTTTTTCAATTTTTATTTTTATACTACGTTAATCCCTTTGAATCACGGTGCATAGGTTTGTACATAGCGGTGCAAAAACCTATTTTTCAAATTTTATTTTTGTACTACGATATAAATATAGTCTGCGATACAAAATACATGTTTTCTTCAATTTTTATTTTTGTACTACATTAACCCCTTTGAATCGCGGTGTATAGGTTTGTACATCGCGGTACAAAACATATTCTTCAAATTTTATTTTTGTATTGCGAAATATAAATATAGTACCGTGATATAAAATACATGTTTTTTTTTTCAATTTCTGTATTTAAAATTATGAATGTTAACACTGATGAATCAAGATATATAAATATGTAAACTGCGATACAAAATACATGTGTTACTTCAATTTTTGTATCAAAAATCATGAATATTAATACTGATGAATCGCAATACAAAATACATGCTTTACTTTCAATTTCTGTATTAAAATACATCAAAATACATCGAAATTAAAAATTGAACTCTGCCAAAAAATATATCAAAATAAAAATTTATGAATATCGTTCAAGATGAGATCAATAAAAGGCTTCATGTAGAGACCAAAATCTAGACATGGATCAAAATTAAGAAATAATTCTCTTGGGTCAATAATGGGTAACTTTTGTTGAGATGATATGCCCCAGATAAATTTTCATTGTGAGAAATCTTCGTAAATCAGCTCCATGTGGTTGTTTATAATAAAGTTGTTTCTTAAGCTTTATCACCAAGCTTATAAAGATGAAGGAAAAAATGGATGTTTTTTTTTTATCTAAGATTTGTATTCATCCGAGAATCATAAAGCTTGAGAAGAAACTTGATGATAAACAACAATTAAAATTTTAAATAAATCATATGGAGTGAGACGAAATAACAATAGATAAATTTGAGAAAAAATGACAGTAGATATTTAAATACGAAATAAGAAAGAAGAATGATTGTTGTCATTAATTTCAGGCTGTTGATATACGTGCGAGGTAGTTTACTTCTTTTAATACTGATTATTGATATTTCATTCATTTATATATCGCGATTCACATAATGTTGGATCACTGTTCACATATTTATATAGCACAGTTCGAATAATTTTATAAATGTTGATAGTTTTGCACCGCGATATATAGATATATAAACCACGGTGCATCTCGTTTTTATTCGTAGTGCGCTTCTTGCTCGCTCATTAAGGGTATTGTAGTCTTTTCGCATTCAAAAGTGTCTTTTTTCGATTGAAAAAGAGAGAATACTTTAGCGATTAGAAACTTTGAAAAGTGGACCGGTCTGAATTTTCCCCAAATTATATCTATAATTAACTATTCTATTTTGTAAATTTTTATTTTTAATTATTAACAATCTCTATAAAAAAAAGTCAATTTTACTTTATAGATGTGTTATAACCATACTGATTACGCTAAATAATTTTTTTTAATATTAAAGTAGTTGGATAGTGATTCTTAAATAAGTTAAATTATAGTATTACCTTAATCCTGAAGAAAATTTCACTTTGTATTTAACTATTTATTTGTTTACAAGATAGTTTTATTTCATATTTGAACCTCTAAACTTTTAGAGTATAATTTTTTAAAACATGAAATTTCTAATTTATATCATACAAAAATTTGTCCGGTTAATTAGATTTAATTATAGAAAATATATAAACAAAAAAATTTAATAATTAAAAATTTTGACTAATAAAAATTTATTATTATTATTATTATTATTATTATTATTATTATTATTATTATTATTATTATTATTATTATTATTATTTTGGGATGGTAGACATGCCACTTAAAATGGTGACTATATTTTAGCCCTAAGTTTGCTAAAAGTGGGGGTTAACATAACTTTTTGTACCCTAACTTTATTTGCTTTTTGTTTTTGATAACACTAGTTATTTAGCCCGTGCTATGCACGGGTATAATGTGGGATATATATATTTTTGTAATAATAATATAATTTTTAGACATTATAATTAGATTGTTAATCTCTTCTATTGTTATAATTTTTTTTTATATTGTTACTAATATTAAACGATTTTTTTACCTAAATACTTTTAAAATTAATATAAGTTTCTAGCTAACGTGAGATACATATTTTGTATTAATAATAATAGTAATTTTTTTTATCTAAAGACTTTTAAAATTAACATTTAACTTGATAATAATATTAGAAGTCATTTTGTTAAAAACTTTTAAAATCATAATTCATTTTTAAACAATGTGAGATACATATTTTATATTTTTATTGGTAATGAAAGTTTAAGTCTTTTATCTAAAGACTTTAAAACCAACACCACATTCTAACCATGTGGTATACATATTTTCTATTAGTAATAATAGTAGTGGATAAAAGACTTTTTAAACAATATTCATTTCTAAATAATGTGGATACATATTTTCTATTGGTAATAACAAAAAATGTCTTTATCTAATGACTTTTATAACCAATACTCATTTCTAAATAATATGAGATACATTTCTTTGTAACCAATGTGAGATACATCATCTAAAAACTTTTTAAACCAATATCACTTTATAACCAATGTGAAATATTTCTCTTCTATTGCTAATAATTGTAGACTTTTAAAATCAACATCACTCTCTAACCAATGTATAATACATATCCTCATTTGGTAATAATAGAAGAAGTCTTTTATTTTAAAAATTTTATAACCAACATCTCTTCCTAAATAATGTGGGATACATCTCTTCTATTACATTGACGATAAAAGTAAAAGTCTTTTATCTAAAGACTTTTAAAACTAACATCATTTTTTAGCAAATGTAAGATATCTCTTCTATTAGTAATAATAGTAAAAGTTTTTTTTATCTAAAATTAAAATCAACATCACTTTCTAACCAATGTGAGATATACATATTCTATTGATAATAATGGTAGAAGTCTTCTATTTAAAGACTTTAAAAACAAACATTACCCTCTACCAAATGTATGATACATCTATTCTATTGGTAATAATAGTATTTTAAAACCAACATTAATTTATAGCCAATGTGTGATACATCTTTTCTATTGATAATAATAGTAGAATACTTTGTAACCAATGTGAAATACTTGCATCCATGTGGAAGCTTTAAAACTTTTGGTTTTCAAGTGACTTTGAAAATCAACATCACTTTCCAACCAATGTATGATGCATTTCTTCTATTGATACTTAATAATAGAATTTTTAAAACCAACATCAATTTCTAACCAAATGTGGGATACATCTCTTCTATTGTTGAAAAATAGTGTTTTTAGTGAAAGAAATTGTGCAACTTGAGGCACGAAATTCTTTACGTGTCATTTGTTTGTTGACGAAGGTAATTGTGCAAATTTGTTCTACTCGGTGAAAGCATCAAAATGATATATTTATTTGTCTAAATCGAGTTTTGGGCAATAAGATATCAAGACTTAAAGTATAATACTTGTTAAAATAATTAGTGTTTTTAGTGAGAGAAATTATGCAACTTGAGGCACAATTTCTTTACGTGTCATTTGTTTATTGGCAAATGTAATTGCGCAAATGTATTCTACTCGGTGAGAGCATCGAAATCATATATTTATTTGTCCAAATCGAGTTTTGGATGAATAAGATATCAAGAGTTAAAGTATAATACTTATTAAAAATTAGTGTTTTTAGTGAAAGAAATTATGCAACTTGAGGCACAAATTTCTTTACGTGTCATTTGTTTGTTGACAAAAGTAATTGTGCAAATGTGTTCTACTCGTCAAGAACATCGAAATGATATATTTATTTATCCAAATCAAGTTTTGGATGAATAAAATATCAAAGCTTAAAGTATGATATTAAAAGTGAGTCATTAGAAGGAATATCTAACCTTGAAGAGTTTTATCCCACATTGGTTAGAAGTAATGTTAGTTGTAAATTTTTTTTAAATATAAGTCTTCTACTATTGACAATAGAAGAAGTTATATATACTAATACTAATACCCATTATCATTATGATTATTATTATGTATTATTATTAGTTAATGGTTAGAAAACCAAAAGTATATATATATATATATATATATCTTATATTGCTAATAATAGTAAGTCTTTTATATAATCTAAAATAATTAAAAATCAACATCATTTTTTAACCAATGTGAGATATACATTTTCTATTGGTAATAATGGTAGAAGTTTTTAACAAAAACTTTAAAATCAACATCACTTTATAACAAATGTATGATACATCTTTTCAATTAGTAATTAATAATAATATTTTTAATACAAACATCAATTTCTAACCAATGTGTGATACATCTCTTCTATTGGTAATAAGTAGTAGAATATTTTGTAACCATGTGAGATACATCTCTTGTAAAAGTGAAAGTCTTTAGTCTTTTAAAGACTTTAAAATCTAACATTTTCTTTTTAAACAATGTGTTATAATATAAAATAATTTAAACTCAACATCATTTTCTAGCCAATGTGAGATATACATCTTCTATTGGTAATAATTGTAAAAATATTTTATCATATATATATATATATATATATATATATAATTGGTGAGGAGCACTATGGTTGTGCCACCTCACCTTTGGATAAATCTTCATTCTAAAGCATCCATGTGAAGCTTTAAAATCTTTTGGTTTTCTAGTGACTTTGAAAATCAACATCACTTTCCAACCAATGTATGATGCATGATGTATTTCTTCTATTGGTACTTAATAATAGAATTTTTAAAACCAACATCAATTTCTAACCAATGTGGGATACATCTCTTCTATTGTTGAAAAATTAGTATTTTTTGTGAAAGAAATTGTGTAACTTGAGGCACAATTTCTTTTACGTATCGTTTGTTTGTTAACGAAAGTAATTGCGCAAATGTATTCTACTCGGTGAGAGTATCAAAATGATATATTTATTTGTCCAAATTGAGTTTTTGATAATAGGATATCAAGACTTAAAGTATAATACTTGTTAAAAAAATTTAGTATTTTTAGTGAGAGAAATTGTGCAACTTGAGGCACGAATTTCTTTACGTGTCATTTGTTTGTTGGTAAATGTAATTGTGCAAATGTGTTCTACTTGGTGAGAGCATCGAAATGATATATTTATTTGTCCAAATTGAGTTTTGGATGAATAAGATATCAAGAGTTAAAGTATAATACTTATTAAAAAATTAGTGTTTTAGTAAAAGAAATTGTGCAACTTGAGGCACAAATTTCTTTACGTGTCATTGTTTGTTGACAAAAGTAATTGTGTAAATGTGTTCTACTCGGCAGAACATCGAAATGATATATTTATTTGTCCAAATCAAGTTTTGGATGAATAAGATATCAAAGCTTAAAGTATGATGTTAAAAGTGAGTCATTAGAAGTAATATGTAACCTTGAAGAGTTTTATCCCACATTGGTTAAAAGTAATGTTACTTGTAAAAGTTTTTAAATATAAGTCTTCTACTATTGACAATAAAAGAAGTTATATATACTAATACTAATACCCCTTATCATATTGATTGTTATTAGGTATCATTATTAGCCAGTGTTCTAAAAATCGGTCTAGGTGGGCGCGTAGGCGCTAGGCGCCACCCCGACGCCTAGAAATTTGGAAAATCGGCGAAAAAATCGGCTAGGCGGCTAGGCTCCTAGCAACAATTGCTGATTTTTATATTTTTTAGTTTTTTAAAAATTTTGGCCCTAAATAATGTCATTTTGGATTTTTTAAAATAATAATAATAATAAATATCAATTTAAAATTATTAAATTATTTTTTGTAAATTTGTAATTGTCAACGGACCTATGGATAATTGAGCGTTGACTATTTTGTAATATTTTGAAACGTATATGATATTAAATTTTTAGTTTTACCTTTAAAATTTAACACCATAATGTAATTATTACTTTTAAATTATTATGTGATATTTAGTATTAGTATAATTAAAAAAAATTATGTTTAATAATTAGGTTATAATAAAAAAATATATTAAAAATAAGATATTATGTCTTATTTCTCGACCCGCTTAGGCCCCGCGCGTATATCCGCCGCTCTAAAAGGCGCTAGGCAGCAGTGATGAAAAAGAAAAAGCGCCCGCCTAGCGATTTTTAGAACCTTGTTAATATTAGCTAATGGCTAGAAAACCAAAGGTTTTTAAAACTCACTTGGATGATTTAGAATAAAGATTTATCTAAAGGTGGTGAGGTGGCACAACCATAGTGCTCCTCACCAACTTTATATATATATATATATATATATATATATATATATATATATATATATATATATATATATATATATATATATATATTTGTACTGACTTCATTAAATTTCACCATATACGTTTCAATTGTCATCAGATTATACATTTTCTGTCAAATTTTTTGTCGAAAGCTAACGGCTGACCTGTTGCTAACGTTTAATTATTATCAGATTACATATCTTATGTTTTCAATTGTTGTTATATCATATACCTTCAGCCGTTAGCTTTTAACAAAAATTTGACAAAAAATATGTAATTTGATGAGGATTAAAAATGTTTATGATTAAATTTAATAAAGACAATACAAAAGACACCAAAAGCAAAAAAAAATAAGTAAAGTTATGGTATTAAAAGTGGAGTACCACACTATCTAATATCTATACATTTGACAGTTACCTATTAAATGTTGGTTATATGAATTGAATTTGAATTATAGATATTAATTATATTTAAGAAAATTACAAATATAAAAATTGGAGTATGATGAGGTTTGACGAAGCAAGTATTATTGATGTAGAATGCATGTACTGTTTCCAATTTACTTTTCATGATTTATTGGTTGAAATATAAAATATTTTCTTCGTCTCAAAATTATCGTCTAGGTTAACTTGATGCATGGTTTAAGAAAACACATTTGACTGGATTATTAATATTAGTTCATATATAGTTTACTTTAAAGCTCATATGTATGTGACCTATAATTAAAATACGATGAAAAAGTAAGGATAAAGTGGTAAAAATATTGTTTTATAAAGGAAAATTTCAAATAAGACAATTATTTTGGAACAGACGAAAAAAAAAGTAAAACAATAATTTGGAGACGAAGGGTGTATTAATTACTTACTTTTCAAAATTACATACACTTTGGTACGGAATCAAATCTCATATGTCATATGTTGTGTATCATTTATGCGCCACTTTAATCTTAATAATTGGTTGAGAGACAATAATTGAAACGAAATTGACAAACAAGCGGTATACAATTTCTGACACATGAGATTTAATTCCCTTTGGTGCCTTAGAGCAGACCCAATGGGGTATCCCCCCCCCCCCCCGCCCAATCTTCGTCTCTAATGGATATTCTTAATGAATCTTAAATAATCAACAAAACATTTGAGGGAAAAAAAATCACGGGAAAAACTCAAACGGCGCCAAATCCAAGGCATTCGCCACCTTCCCCCTTTTCCATGTGTAAATTTATTTTTTATATTTTTTTTTCTGAATTAAAGTACACATTTTTACATATAAATAGAGACTTGGTTTGTTTAATTGGACATCATAATTTTTTTTAATGATTTTTTCAAGTTTTTCTAACTATTTTTTCTGTAAAAATTTATATTACAATAGAACTCATTCTCACACATGTGTAATTAACTAAAGCTATTTAGAGGTTAATATTTAATTATTTAAAAAAACATCAATGGTTGAGATTCACTCTCACATTCACATGTGTGAGAGTAGTTATCCACTTTTAACTATCTATTTTCTCTCACTCTATTACAAAGTCACCCCTACAATTAATATTATGAACAGTCACACCCTGAGATTAATCTTCTAAACCATTACCCCTTACAAAACATCAACCTTACATTAATACCTATAATACAATACAGCTCATAGTTGCACATGTGCAATTGACTAAAGATATTTAGAGGCTAAGATTGATTCCTTTACTGAAATCCTACGGTCATTATCACTCCCAAAGTTCACATGTGTGAAAGACGGTTAAGCAACTACCCCCTCTCTCTCTCCAACTCCCCCAACTATTCACGGTTGGTGGCCGTTAATCCTTCCTCCACCAAACTCACGTCCCTTTTCTTTTCGATATTTTAATTAATTAATCAATTTTATGCAAAAAAAATTCGTAAGTTTTGTAATTTGAAATATTTGTTTTTTTATTTTTAACTGTTATCATAATTAACTTAATCAATTTATTTTTTGAAACTGAATTCCAATTTAATTTATGTCTAAGTTTTGAATATTTCTATTTTAATTTTTTTTCTTTTTAATTGTTATCGTAATTAACTTAATCAATTTAATTTTTTTGACCCGCAATTTCGTATACAAATAATTTTTTAAAAAAAATAATAAGTTTTGTAATTTGAAATATTTGTTTGTTTTTCTTTTTAACTATTATCATAATTAACTTAGACAAATTATAAGTAAATATTAATTCATTTCCACATTATCTGCTTCATTTATTGATAAATTCATAAAATGGTACCGTGCCATCGGCACAGGCAAGAGTACTAGTAATCTCACAATAGAGCTCAATTGATTGATTGAGACTATCTGACCATGGGGGGCATCGCAAAATCAAATGTTCATAGGTTAGTTACATATAACTCCTTACAAATAACCCCCATC
Organism: Codonopsis lanceolata; assembly: GCA_013146195.2. Lineage (NCBI taxonomy): Eukaryota > Viridiplantae > Streptophyta > Magnoliopsida > Asterales > Campanulaceae > Codonopsis > Codonopsis lanceolata. The sequence continues at coordinate 57,957,549 of CM028381.1, forward strand.
AACTATATGTAGAGTTCGAATAGCGTCCCTCAACTATCACTTGAAGTAATGTACAACTCAACTGTAACATTTTTTAAAATCGCACATTCTATTTAGACGTTGGCGTTTTAATTGACGAAATCAGATATACTGGCACCGTGTCATAGGCACGGACACAAAGATCTAGTATTAAATTAATAGAGATCAAGATGGTAGTATATGTAAATGTGTTGGATTTTGTGCCATCGGCACGGGCAAGAGTACTGGTAATCTCACAATAGAGCTCAATTGATTGATTGAGACTATCTGACCATGGGGGGCAGCGCAAAATCAAACGTTCATAGGTCAGTTACATATAACTCCTTACAGATAACCCTCATCAACTATATGTAGAGTTCGAATAGCGTCCCTCAACTACCACTTGAAGTAATGTACCACTCAACTGTAACATTTTTTAAAATCGCACATTCTATTTAGACGTTGACGTTTTAATTGACGAAATCAGATATACTGGCATCGTGTCATAGGCACAGACACGAAGATCTAGTATTAAATTAATAGAGATCAAGATGATAGTGTATGTAAATATGTTAGATTTTGCGCCACTATTAAAAATGTTTTTTTTTTTAATTTTGAATCAAATGAGTATCTAATAAATTATTTTATTAGTTTTTAATGAGTTGCATTTAATTTTTAGGTATTCATTATACATGCTTTTAGTATGCTATGAATATATCAGCCATAAAAAATTTCAGTAACAAACAACAAAATAGTTCACCTACAAAGTATGGGGTCAACTTTTTGACACCAAAATTTCTAGAAGTTTGTAATCTGTCCTTCTATTTCTTCCCCATTATTTTTTTTTTGGGGGTAAGCATGCCGTCTTATACATCTTTATTCGTACGTTAAAACTTCACTATTTACAGTTTAATTTATTAATATATGGTGAATCAAATAACGAAGATTTATTTTATAAAAAAAATATATAAAATCATCTTACCCAAGTTTTTATCATTTTTTAACTACTTTTTTTTAATTCTATACTCTCTATCCGTTGAGTAAGGCTCCTGTATGACGGTATTACGGATCTTAATTCGTAAGACAGAGCTCCACTCTATCACGACTCAACTTACCAACACACGGTGAGTTGGATAAAGAGGATCCATTTTACAAAAAATATATGTAAGACCGTCTTACCTAGACCGTCTTACCTAAGTTCCCCCCGTTTAGAAATATTAATCAGGTTGATCATAGCCCTATAGGGTCAGTTATGAAGGGTTGTGACTCTATAGGCCCAGTCTTGTTAGCCCTGAATTTAAACGAGTTATTTTTCTTGACCCTAATCCTTTTCGATTTCGATTTAATAAGGTCGGCCTTGCAGTTTTCAGCCTTTTTACATCTTTAGTTAGATATATTAATGGGTAAAATTCTGGCCGGTCCCTTTTTCAAAGTTTCTAATTTTAAAAGTCCACCATTCTTTTTTTCAATCGCAAAAGAGCACTTTTCGAAATATTGTTCCAAAAATGTCATCGTCTCCTTCAACAGTTTCGACAACATGAATTCGAAAATCACCATTGTTGGGCAACGAATCGGGGATTGACCTGCTCGGTTAGGTTGCGGGGGTCGAGGGGGCAGTGCCCTCAAAAGGTAAATGGTTTGTTTGATTCATTATGTACGAAATTGTAATGAATCAGTGTTGGATCGAAGGATTTTTCAGTAGGATGAAGACATAATAGGAGGAGGAGGAAGAAGGCTTACGACGGAGGAGATAGAAGAAGAAGGTGGAGGACATGGTCTGGTTTATTATTATTTTGTATCACGGTGCAAAAATGGATTAATAATATTTTATGCATCGCGGTTCAAAAAATAATTTATCGCGGTACATAAAAATTGATACTGCGGTGCAACTTGGATTAGGTATATGTATCGCGGTTCAAAAATTAATTCATTCCGGTATATAAAAGTTGGTACCGCGGGGCAATTAGACTAGTCAATTAAACTGTTGAGCCGCGGTGCAAAAATTAATGCAATAAAATTGATTAATCCCGATGCAATAGGACTAGGCAATTAAACTATTGAACCGCGGTGCAAAAACTAATGCAATAAAATTGATGAATTGTTGTTCAATAGTCAATGTACTGTGATTCATTTGTGTAGCGTGCCTCATGCTCATTAAAGGAATCGTAGTCTTTTTTACTTCAAAAGTGTCATTTTCCGGTTTGAAAAAAAAGAGACTATAGGGATCAGAAATTTTGAAAAGTGGACCGGTCCTCAATTTTTCCTATGTTAATTAAGTTGACCCTAGCCCTATAGAGTTGTGACCCTATAGAGCTAGCTCTTTTATCCCCAAATTTAATAGGATTAACTTTTCCCGAAACCCTTCTCGGTTACGGTTTAACATGGTCGGTCCTTTTAACATCTCCACATCCGTTTCACCCAAAAAGTTCACGTTTAAAAAATCTAATAATTAAGAGATGTTTTAATGTTATTGAAATTGATCATAATTACAAAAATATTTAAGCACAACCAATATACTTATGACACAAGTGGAGGTTAAAGATAAAAGATTATGAAAATTGTAAACATGATTTATAAAAGTTGACTCTTTATGTGAAACAACTTAAAATAGTATGTTTGATTATGTATGTACCTGAAACTAGGTCTGTCAATGGATCGAATATGCATTAGATATAGATATATTCAAACCCGATCTGAAACCTTATATCGTCAATTCGTCCGATCCGATAACCCGACGGATCAAGTGTATATCAATCCATATTCGAATATGTTACCAGTTAACGAATCCGACTAAGTATCCAAAATAAAGGTTTATGGATAAAACTTTTGGTCTTCCTCTATTTCATATTCTCATTGTGTATACTACTATACTATATTATTATGTATATGTATAATACTCCCTTCGTTTTCAAATTATTATCCTCTTTGACATGATACACCGCTTAAGAATAAATAATTGATGATATTATAAATATTGGTGAAATGTGTAGTTTCCTTTAATGCACTTGAGCATGTGACCATAATTAAATCAAGTAGACAAAAGGAAAGGAGGACGATTACTTATTTTAGAACGAACGAAAAAAGGAAAGGATGACGATAATTTAAAAATAGAGGGAGTAATAAATATGATATTTTCGGATTGAATTGAGTTATTAACGAATCAGATGTAGGTAAATCAATACCCGATCCGCTAAGTAAATAAATTATTAAAGTCGGATTCAAATTCCAGCTATTGGATTATTATACTAATTCATGTCCAAAATTTTAAATCAGAATCAGATCGAATTCAGACCAAAATCTGATTCATTATCAAGCTAACCAGAAACGAAGGGAGAAGTAACTTTGTTTTGAAAGAGGTCAACTTATGAACTTGGAATTGTTGAAATTCATAGCAACTCACCAGTACTTTATAGAAGCCCAAGGGATTGTATACTCTTTCCGTCCCTAAATTATTGTATTGTTTTTCTTTTTCTCAAAATAATTGTCTTGTTTATAAACTTTTCGTTATAAAAAAAATATTTTTTATCATTTTATCTTTATTTTTTCTTACTACTTTAATAATAGTTCTACATGTGCATGAGTTTTAAATAAAACTACATATTATACCAATATTAATAATCAAATTAATTTTTTTTCTTGATATGTGTGTTGCATCAAACATGACAATAATTTAGAACGGTGAGAATATTATTTTCTATTTTATTTTTCTCCTACACCTCCAAACCCCTCCCCCCCCCCCAATATTTCATCTTTATACAATACAAAGATAAAGTAAAGTTAGGTACCAAATGGCTAGTCAATCTTTTTTGTATCAAGTTTATAATAGTTGAAGTAAAAAGGATGAGCAAGAGGACCTACAATTGAGAAACACATTTCATCATTCTTACCAACTCATTTAATTCCTAGAAAATATAATTTTCTTTTATTTGTAACCATAATATTTTATTTTACTTATCTATGGTGCTTTTTAGACTACATTTAAATAAAAATAAAAATAAATTTCCGTTGGTCCAACGAAACATATAAAAGAATTAAATTTAAGACCTTACACTTTGTAAAATTCCGATACAAACCCTTTTGGGTTCACTGAAAATAAAAATAGCATTCCCCATAATTACAACATTTGATTGTTTTTGTGGATGTTAGAAAAAATGGTCGATACCAGACGTTGCAAAAATATTGTCTTGTTTCTAAATCTTTTCTTTTTTTCGATAAAATATTTTTATAATTTTATCCTTACTTTTCTCACAGCTTTAACTATAGTCAACATATGTATGTGTTTTAATGGAAACCACACACTCCCTCTGTTCTGTGTAAAAAGTCTATTATTCTATTTTGAGATGTTTTATTTAAAAAGTTTACTTTTAAAAATTAAGGTATAAAAATATTATTTTATTATTAATGAGCTACTAAAAGTATCATTTTTTTAGAAGTTTGAATTTCAAAAGAGGACTAGAAAATTATAAGTATTAATATTAATATTAATATAAAATATTAATATTACTTACTTTTCAAGATTAGAGACACTTTGGTGCCTTAGTATATTGTGAATATATCAGCCATAAAAAAATACAGTAACAACCAAACAAAATAGTTCACCTACAAAGTATGAGTCCGGATCCTCTATTTCAAAATTGTATTCCATCTCCTATTTCACCGTCGGATTCTTGCCACGTGTTTCTACTGTACAAGATTGTTACTAATAAAATACAGTAACAAACAAACAAAATAGTTCACCTACAAAGTATGAGTCCGGATCCTCTAGTCCGGGTCAACTTTTTGAAAACTAAAATTTCTACTGTACAAGATTGTTATATGTGTTCTTCTTAATTTTTTGATAATAAATTTTTTAATTTTATACCGTCTTGGTTTCACTCATAAAGTCTACATTTAAAAAAATCTAATAATTCAGGAATGTTTTAATCTTATTAAAATTGGTTATAATTACAAAAGTATTTAAAACCCTGTAAAACTCCGATACAAACCCTTTGGGTTCATTGAAAATAAAAATAGCATTCCCCAATCCCCATCATTACAAAAATATTATCTTGTTTTTAAACTATTCTTTTCGGTAAAACATTTTTATTATTTTATCCATTATTTTCTTACAACTTTAACAATCGTCAACATATGTACGTGTTATAATGAAAACTACATATTATATCATTATTTATAATATAGTCAATTAATTTATTTTAATTTGAATATTCGATCAAACATTATACATACTATTTAATGGCATCTCAAATGATAGCTTTGTACTAGGTTCATAGAGAGGTATGATCTGAATCATCTAAAAACTTTACCATCGTAAAATATACATAGAGAATGAGTGGTTCAGACGAAAAAATTAGATTATTAAAGAAAAAACAGGACAAAATCAAAGTAAAAGTTTTCGAATTTAAAGACATTAAAAATCTTAAAATCGTAAAATGTGGACTTTTTCAAGGAAGGATTCATCGAATAAGACTTTTTAAAAAAACGAATTTTCAATTCCACGAGAATAAAAAGATGAGTAATCTTTTTGTTGTAAAATGAAATTACATCATTAACAGATGACAAAATCTTATTGAAGAGATGCGAGATACTCCACGGAATCGTACGGAACGAGCTCTTGGAGAAGCAAAGTAAGAATATTAATATTAAATTATTAATGGCAACAAAAAGGGCCAGGTGTCTTCATTCTCTGCTTTAGTACTTGCTCTGAAGTTACTAAAATACCACCACCCGCCGACAACTTCTCAAATCCTATTTAACGATAAAGATAGGAAGCTAAAATCTGATCAGCCAAAAATGATATTTTACGGTATTTTTGGTATTTATTAATACAAAATGTCTAATATACCCTTATACCATTAATCAGTTTAGGGACCTATTCATTGCACGACCCATCCCCCCGGCCTCTCGCTCTCTATAGACCCATCTCTCTCTCTCTCTACAGTTTACATACACTACCTATCTCTTCACCGGAAAGAAGAACGAAGATGGCTCCAAAGCGAATTTTTCTCTTCAAAGATGCTGACGATTTTTTGTTTGGTGTAGCGTTTTGAAAACGTAATATTTTCAAAACGTGATATTTTTCTTATAAATACGTTTGAAAAATTATTTTAAAACGTTATTTTCATAAATAGAGTAGTTGTAAACACAATATATTTTTAATACGCTGCATATTTTTAAAACGGTACGTTTTGAAATGTTATATTAAAACATTTTTAAAAAGAAAACGTATTTTTGATCATTATTTTAATTAAAACGTTTCACCAAACAAGGACTGAGATTATTTTACTCTCAAGCTTATTTTAAATCATTATTCTTTTTAAACAATGACATGTTCACAACTACTTGTATAACTACGTTTTAATGAAGAACAAATTTGTCATTCTCTAAAACACATTTGGGCTTAATTAGGGGTTAGTTGTAATAATAGTTGTGCACTTAGCATTTTTGTTCTTTTTATGGTAAATGAACTACAAGTCCTTTGACTTTGTGTCATTCTCACCATTGAACCCTTAATTTTTTTTTTTTCGTAACAAGTGGGTTCTAAAAGTTTTAAATTTTCATAATCTCGGTCCTTTTGATGAGTATCGTTAGAGAAATACTGTGAAGTTACCATTGCGCCTGTCACGTGCATTTAGTAAAGGTTAAAATAAAAAAATTTCAAACATAAATTATATTCCCTCAGTTTTCAAATTATCATTCTTCTTTCTTTTTTCGTCCGTTCTTAAATAATTATCCTCTTTCAAACCTTTCCCTTTTAGGAAAATACTTTTACCATTTTACCCTTACTTTTTCTACATACTTTAATAATTGCCACATATTTAAGCGCATTAAAAAACCCACACATTTTATAAATATTTATTAAAATAAAGGACATTAAAGAAAACCACATTCTGGCACAACAATTTAGCTTTTCATCTTTCATTAAGATTTTGATAATTTGCAGAAACGTTATATATAGAGATGTTAATTGGTCCAACCCTATCGGTTTCGGTCTCTAATCGGTTGCGGTTTAAACGGTCCGCTAAGATTGCAAACCTAGACATACCCCTCTAGGATTCAGTTTAAACGGATCATAAACATGTTACACCTAAACAAAATAAAAAAACTTATATATATAAATATAAAATTTGAAATCAAGTAATTAACGGGAAACGAGCCAATAATCAACATTCAACAACACACAATCAAAAACAAAATAACTTATACAACGAGTCAACAACATCAAACATAAGTGATAACGTTCAAAACACAAACAAACTTCATGTCTTCAAGTTTTACTAGTTAAAAACAAAAAAAGTTTTAATCAAATATGAAATGATAAAATAAGTCGAGAATCATAAATATCATAAATTAAAAGTTTATTACACCAAACATAATCCAATTTTGAATAACTTGATAGATTATGGGTTTGACTTGCATAATTATTTTTAGCCTTTTAGGTTAGTAATTAAATTTTAGATTTTCATTGTGTAATGATAAAAAAATAGAGATGAGCAAAACGAAAAACTATACTAAAAAATTTGCATGTATTCAAAGCAATTTTACCTTTTTTTTTTTAAAAAAAAGATAAAATTTAAATTGTACCACCGAAGGTAAGGCTAACATAATTGTTAGTATGAAAAAACAAATGAAAAGTTGAAATGACAACTTAAATTCTAGCGTGACCAGTAGAGATGTTAATCGGTTCAACCCTGTCGGTTTTGATCTAACTCTATCGGTTTCGGTCCCTAATCGATTAAAGTTTAAATGTCTGTTTTAAACGATCTGCTGAAATTGCAAACTTGACCCTGAAAAACTCGATTTAATAGCTAGGTTCAAACATGTAGTTTTCGGCTCTATTTACATCTCTAGTTATATCCAAAAGTATACATTCTTGTCAAAGCAACATCACATAAATTCTACTAGTCTACTGTCTTGGCTTCATAGAATCATAGATGCATCAACAAGCAAGGCGAGTAACGTGATCACTCTTCACTCATCACCCGAGAAGCTCTAAAGTCTAACCTATCGAATTCCCAGAATTGATATATAATGGAGCCAACAGTTACTTTTTGCCCTTTGTGTTTTTTTTGACTAGAAAATCTAATAAATTTATAACAGGAAATAGAAAAGATTGTGTTTTGAATGAACATGTTAGTTGATTTCTGCATTTTTTGACGTTCTGAAGTTTTTAATGTGTGTTCCTCAATGTTAATCACTTCACCAGGAAGACACTGTCTCTAGAGTATATTGGCTGATTAGCAGCAGCATAATGTGCAAATTAACAGCATTTCTCTAACGGCATCAATCAAATGGACTGAGGTTGTAAAAATTTGAAACTGTTAGGATCTGATTGTTACAAATATTTCTTTAGGGACTAATGGTAAAATGACTCAAAGTCAAGGGACTTATAGTGTTATTAACACCTTTTTTTAGGGTGCTGCTATTCGGCCCCCCAATTTCTCCAAGATAACCCCCTAAAAATTCCAAAAAAAGTCATTTTTCCTATTTTACCCTCCTTATAAGTTGACCCCCCTTCATCGCCCCATACCCTCAATTATTCGGTAAGAGCATACCGAACAAAACTGTGTTGTTCGGTTAGAGCATGTCGAACAATACTAAGTTTAATTTTTTTAAAAAATATTTTCAAAATGTTCGGACCTATTTGGCCGAACACCACTGTGTTGTTCTGCTAAAGCATGTCGAACAACATTAAGTTAAATTTTTTAAAAAATATTTCAAAAATGTTCAAACCAACTTGGCCGAACAACACGGTGTTGTTCAGCATGCTCTATCCGAACAACACAATATTATTCGGCCAATATGGTCCGAACATTTTAAAATTTTTTAGAGGTTAATTGAAAAGGCAAAATAAAGAGTTTACACTTTTGAGATTTTTTAGGGGGTCAAATTGGAGTAATTAGGGGTCGGAATAGCGCGACCCCTTTTTTTTATTATAAAAAAAGTGCGTAAATCAGTTGGTATCGACTCTTCTAGCTTAACAATATATCTCGAGTTTGTTTCATAAGAACATAGCGGTGCCTAAACTCGGTAGGAAGAATTTTACCGTCTTTGAGGTTCTGCCCAGCTCGAGAGATTAGATTTTACTTTCTTTTTTATTAACCATCTAATTGATAAAATGATTTGTTTAGACTTGTGATTCATTGCATCATCATTGTTAAAGCATCTCATAGTGATCCCTCTTTATTTCTTTCCCCCAAGTAATCATAACCGTGAGAATGAAGAAAAGTGACAATGTTAATTCTTAATAAAGTTTCAATAATTAGATGGAGAACAGTTAGCGTGATTTAAAGTTAAAACTACTTAATTTCAAATCAATTATGCATAAAAAATAAGAGTTATGATATTACGGACTTGAACTTTTTATATTATTACACGGTTTTGTGTTAATGTCGTTAGGTCAAATTTATTTAGATTTTTACATCATTAAATTAAATATAAAAATTAGTATAATGTGTGCTTTCTTTTAATACTTTTGAGCATATGTTTATAATTAAAGTTGGTAGAAAGTGTTTTGCTAAAAAAATAAGTCTTCTGTAAGACGGTCTTACGGATCTTACTTCGCAAGATGTTCGACGGAACCCCACTCTCTTACAGCTCAACCCTACTAACATACGGCGAATCAGATAAAAATGATTCGTCTTACAAAAAATATTCATAAGATCGTTTTTCATATATTTTTGTCTTCTTGAAAAATATATTTTTAAAAAGGATAATTACTTTAAAATGAAAAAAAAGAAAAAGAAAATAAGGACAATTATTAGAAACGGATGGAATACTATACATCAAACTCAAATATTCTGAAAAAAGTTTTAACTTTTAAACAAATCAATCATTTCTAATGCTTTACCTTATAATGAGTAATCAATGAGGTTTGAACATTGCAAACCATCCAATCAAAGAATTACAAGTTAGGTCGGAACTTTTAAAAGTAATATAGTTGTTGGATCTACACCCTCCTTCTTTTCTTTTTTTTTTAATTTTTTTATCAAGAGTTTTTATTTGAGAGTCAATTTTTTTTATAAAAATGATATTTTTAGTAATTTATTAGTAATAAAATATTATATTTCTATATCTTAATTTTTGAAACTTGATTCTTTAAGTAAAACATCACAAAATAAAATAATAGACTTTTTATTGAGAACTGAGTGAATATTATTGTAATAGTACTTAATTCTTAATTAGGTCACCATACTTTTTTGAAAAGTCTGTCAAACTCACTCAATAATTATTTTTCATACTTTAATAAGTGTATTTTATAAAAAATATTGATTTGGTCTAGAGGGTGGATATAATTTGTTTTGTTGGACGGAAGTCTTAGAAATGTCCTTACTAATATTAAAGGATTTTACTTTTTAATGCTAATAATTGAGGGATCAAACTAAAATATAAATTAAATTTTACCAACTTGAGTCAACATTACAAAAAAAAAAAAAAAAAGTCACAAACTCACTGCAACAAAGGAAGTACAGTAGTATGCTAAAGAAATTCACCCATGAAAATACACAAAGTAGAAAGAAAAAAAAAGGAGAGGGAATTCGATTAAAGCAACTTCTCCCACTATATTATTGATAATTAATTACTGATATTTTTACCCTTAAACTAGAATATTAATTTAAATTTTTTTTCTTCTTCTTCATGAAAAATACTTAGATAAGACGGTATTATAAGTATATTTTATAAGATGAATCCTATTTACTCGACTCATCATATATTTATGGATTGAGTTGTGATAGAGTAATACTCCGTCTTACAAATAAAAATCTATAAAACGGTGTTACAAGAAACCTATCCCATCCGCCCTAAATCTAAACCCACCAAACCTATCTCTCACTCTCTCTTTCCTTCACAGTTCACACTAATTAAAGAATCGATTCCAATTATGAATGTCCAATTTGACCAAGTTAATATCGATATTCAAAATATGACCAACTAATTTCTAATTCTAGTGCGATGTGATTTCTATCATTAAACCTCTATCCAATTTTTAAAAAGAGTTGTTGACATTGATTAACGAAGAGACTTTTCAAGGGATATTTTTATCCATTTCCATTTAACTTATCATTCATCCACTTTAACTTGGTCATTTCCTCACTCTGTTCTGCCATTTGGCCTTAATTAACCCACCAACCCCTCCACCATTTAACCCCTTACCTAGAAGATCATTCAACCCCCGATTAATTTTATTCACCGAAGATAGACATCACAAGTCACAACCTCCCCCTCCAGCACATGCCGCTCTCCCATAATCATGTAAGAATCACAGTAGTACCTTGCAGTGATGTTTTCAAAACCAAACTATCACTTTTGGAGTATATATAAACATATATTGAAATAAATATATGAGCATGTGAAAGCAGCAACAAGAATTATATATATATTAGGCTTGGTAATTGGGTGAGTTGGGTTGGAATGAGTAATAGGTTGAAACGGGTTGAAACCCGTTAGAACCTAAATGTCAAACGGGTTGAACAGAACGGGTCGGGTTGAAGCGAGTGACGGGTTAAAGCGGGTCGCCCTATCTTAACCTAACTCCCCCCCTCCCCCAAAAACATAGATTTATAATATAAAAAGTCACGGGTCGAAATGGGTAAAGGATCCGTCCCGTTTTAAGCAGATCCGACTCAACCAGTTAACCCGTTTCAATCCAAAAATATTAATGGATTGGGTTGAGTTATAATTGTCAGACCTAATATATATACAAACACACGCAGTTGTCAACCTCCCACCTTTAACTTTCCAAGTCTTTTTCGATCACGCTTCAATCGCTGGAGAAATCAAAGAGAGGTTTGTACATGGATTTCTGGGTTGCTCATCAAGCACTAGCAACGAAGTGGCACAACAGGAAAGGGTTTTATTGTGAGAAATCAGTCGGCCGTGAGAGAGAGAAACCAAGTGTCGACGTGTGTGTACTCATGGACGTATCCCACCGCAAACAAAAACGCATTTTGATATGCGTAACCCTAACGTAATTAGGACAATAATTACGGTTGTAATTAATTACTCGTCGTAACCGAACACCAAGGTTCAAAGTGGGTGTCTAAATACATTACACCAGGTAAAACTTAAGCATTAGGCACCAGTAGGTAGAACTTAGGCACCAAAAGTGGGTGTCTAGATACATTACACCAGGTAGAACTTAGGCACCAAAATAATTCTGTCAAATAACCCAATTGAGCCCCCGATCGAGTGAGTGAGCGCTCTAACCAGTAGAGTGCTTGTGGGTTTGACATAAAACTTTTAAAGGGCCTCTTTTCTATGCTTTCAACGATGGATTCTGTATACCATATGATGTCGACCCAAACATGAAAATCGTCCATTTACGTGCATACTACTATTCTCAATTCTCACTTTGGTCTAAATGATATTTGTCTCAAATTGAGACCAATCAAAATGGCCTCGTACATCATATATTCAACAATCCCATACAAATCCTTTGTTCAACCTCAACTTTTATTACCATGAAGTGTTTTCGATAATGGTACCTTACGGTTTGAACCACTACCTAAACTATCAATCAAAACCCCCACAGGAACTAAGTGAACATAGTTCTTGAACTTGAACATTTGTTGTGGTGGTGTCAAAAGATGGCAACATATTAATGGCTATAGCAGTGATCTATAGGGTTGACGCGTTATAACAATGTATCTTGAAGGTTTATATCTCAATATATACCAATTAAGTTCGTTATCTAAAGGGTAATCACGAGTTACCTTGTGCGAACTTGAACTTTGAGCGAAGCGGAAGACTTTCTGCTTGAGCTACGATCTTCGTATGTCACGATAAACGATCCTGCAAGTCTCTCTCGTCGGATTGATATCACGTAGAATGAATATCAATACTGGTTCACACCGCAAATCTAAGCCTCTTGATGGTTAGGTTAGAGGGAATATTTTGTGAGATAGTATTAGGAGAGAGAGGAAGGGGGCGGCCAAGAGGAAGACACTTTCTTCATTTAGGAGTGTTCTCTATTAGGATTTTACCCCTTTAGTTGCCCTATTTATATTATTACCAAAAAACTCTATTTCTCGTAAGTTAAGTTAAGTCAATCCCGAACCCCTTCGGATTAGGAAAATAATTACCTTTTAATAATATAAATACATTCCATGTGAGCGAGAGTAAATAATCGGGCCACAAGCTCAATTGCTAACACATCCCAATCCCGTCTCAAGAATGTTTTCGATAAGTAACCCTTATTCTCTTATTGCAGCCTCACAGTAACATTCTCATAATTGGGCATCTCCAAGAGTGCGTCGCTAACACCCTGCCATAAAGGCTTGATCCCATTCATAGTCTTAAACTCTTGATATCCAACACTAACCATCATCCTACTAGGCTTATTAAGGAATAGACACACACTTACATGTCACTTACTATTTTAGATGCTCAATTCACACTACTGCTTGTTAATACCACATTGAACCTACTTTGTGGGATCTCCATCAGATAAGTAGGGTTGCTATCGTAGGTGAGTTAATTATGGATTTCAGTCCCATTCCTAACATGAATTTTATCACTTGACCAAAATCAAGTCCTTTAGTTAGAGGATTTGTTGTGTTTTCCTTGAATCCAACAAAATCAACAACAAACACCCCTTGAGACATAAATTTTCTTATAGTTTTGAGTATAACTTGAATGTGTCTCCTCATATTTTGGTTATACTTGGTACTCTGGATTTTTGCAATTGTGCTCATACTATCGCAATGCAAACAGATCGTTGGAATCAACTTGACGATGATATGTAACTCAGACATAAATCCCATAAACCACTCAGCCATGATTCCCGTCGTATCCAATGCACACAACTCGGCCTCAAAGGTGGACTGAGACAAAAGAGTCTGTTTGGTGGACTTCGAGGCGACCACCCCACCACCAAATGTGAACACATACCCAGTACATCCGTAACTCTTTGAGTTCTTGGCTATCCAGCTTGCATCACTATATCCTTCAAGGACATGAGAATAACTGTTGTAATGCAATCCCAAAGAACTAGTTTCTTTCAAGTACGTAAACAAGTACCTAAGCACTCTATCCAAGGCTTCCCAGTGAGTTCTATTTGGACAACTCGTCTACCGGCTCAACTTAGACACTGAAAAAACAATATCATGTCTAGTACATTTAGCAAAGTATTGTAAACATCCCAATCACCTACCCCATAGTCACTGGCGGATCCATGTATTCCTAATTGGGTGCAAGTG
>CM028381.1:57976743-57998366 GCA_013146195.2 Codonopsis lanceolata
AAAAATCCAAAGGCAAGGTAGACCGAAAACGGGAATTGATAAGCAAAACAGGTAGAGAAAATCAATAATTCTGCAATAGAGAAAAGAAGAACGGGAGAACACTTATAGTTGTTGGTGAATCATATCGTCCGAATGTATGGACTAGCCTTGAAGGAGATAAGTCCTCGTATCTATTGGTGCAAACTATCGAGGCAGCTGTTAACCTTCTGGATATATAAGACACCTTCAAGATTAGAACTTTTGTGGTGCTTTTCTCGTCTTCTTCGATCATGCTTTAATCGTCGGAGAAATCAAAGAGAGGCCAGTGCATGGATTTCTGGGTTGCTCGCTAGGCACTAGCAGCGTGGTCAGGGTCATTCCTAAGATTTAATTGGCCTAGGGCGAAGCTCAAGAAAAGACCCTTATTTAATAACCAAAATTAATATTTAGAAAAAAATTGCGTGTCGTTTCACTTTTTGAAACTTTTAATCACTAAAATAAACTCTTTTTATTTTCAATCAGAAAAAGTCACTTTTAGTGACAAAATAACTACGATACCCTTAATGAACTGTAGGCGCGCTATGGAAGTCATTATTTTTGCACCATGATTCATCAATTTTATCACATTATTTTTTGCACCGAGGTTAAATAGTGTAATTGCTAGTCTATTTTTGAACCACGATTCATCATTTTTTATTGAATTTATTTTGCACCGCGGTTCAATAGTGTAACTACTAGTTTATTTTTGAACTGCGATTCATCAATTTTAATGCATTAATATTTCCCCCTAATATTTATACATAAGTGACCCAAGTCATAACATACTCAAAAAATATTAAGGTTATAACTATTACTAATCGAGCTGTTTGAGAATTATCAAATTGGAATGTATGAAGTGAGTCAGATCCATGTCTTAAGTTTGAGAATTGCCGAATTGGACTGTTTTCTTTGGATTTTTGGCCTTTTTAGCTAGCTGCGTAAAAAAAACACTAACTCAATATAATACTATTACTAATACCCACAAAAAATTACAAATCTCATCATAATCCAAATCTCATTTGGTTGTGGGGGAGTGGACACAACTTTCCTTTCTGTTTACAGAGAATAGGAAGCTTCCTCTATGGCTCTATCCCCTCCATCTTCTTGGGCAGATAAATAAGATGCTTCGCTCACTTCATTACCTCACTTGCAGTTCTTATCAATGGCAATGTTTGATAAAAATAGAATTTGGAAAGCCATGTTTGGAAACAAATTCATAAACGTTAAGAGAAAGAGATAGAGTAATTGAGTAAAGAAATAAATTATGTTGAATGGACAAAAATACCCCTAATGATGTGACACGTAATCAATGTCCATAGCTCAGTTACAAAATTGGATGGGAATTAAAGGTTAGGACCACATCAAACCAAAATTGAAAATTGATTATTTACATTTTGAATATTAATAATAATAGATTGGTCAAATTGAAAATTCTTAAATTGTACTCCTTTCGTCCCTAAATAATCGTCCTAGTTGATTCGGCGAACAGTTTAAGAAAAAACAATTGACTTGATTATTTATATTGGTTTAATGTGTAGTTTCCTTTAAAGCTCATATGTATGTGGTTCATAATTAAAGTAGGTTGAAAAAGTAAGGATAAAGTGATAAAAGTGTTGTTCTAAGAAAGTAAATTTCAAACTAAATAATTATTTTTGAACGAAAGAAAAAAAAAACGATAATTTGGGGACGGAGGGAATAACATGATTAAAAAAATACTTATCCATTTCTTTAAAATCGGAGGTAGCTTTCTTCTTCTGTTGGTGTCAATAGGTTCTTGCTCGTGAATCGTGAGGATTCTTTTAGGCAAAACACACAAACGGGCCACCCAACTTTAGACCATATTGCAATTCGGCCACCGAAACTTTGGTTCATCTATTTTGGCCACCCTACTTTCGTCTAGTTGCAAGCGAACCCATTTTTTGGATGGCCGTTAGATTTGGCCGTTAAGTCATGTCAAATGTCTATTTTACCCCTGTAAATATTAATGGAGGAACAATTATTTTTAAAAAGGGGTCAAGCGTAAATGATTGAACCGGGGATGTTACAGACTGCTCATATTCATCTCTCTTTCTCACTCACACACGAGATCCTTCCCTCTCTCAAATCCCACCCCTTCTTCTCCGGCGAAACTTCACCCGCCACGCCCCATGGCGAGGACCTCTCTCACCATGTCTCAAATCCCAACAATCCACATCCATGGCGGGGACCTCTCACTTCACAGTTGAAGTAGACCTACAAGATGAATGCATGCAGCATAGAGACTCCAGATGCTTTAGGCATCAACTATAGGCAAGTACCAACCGATGGTAGTCTGAACCATACTTGTCCATTTCCTCGCCATATAGTCCTGTTTGCCTGCCTCGATCGTCAAATCTCTTTCGATCATGGAGTTCTTGGATGAAGAAGCGAGACCCAGATTCCAATTCCAATCCCGCCTATCCCAACCCTTTCTTCTGAAGAGACAGAATCCAAATCCCAAGACTACCATCACAAACCTACCCTCTTCATTTCCTTTTCTCTCTCCTCTCTATTCTTTGCTCTCTCTATCTTCTATTTCCATTCCGAGCCCCTCACCTCCATCTTATTCTGGTTCTCCCCCTCTCTCCTCGTCGGCCCTTTTGCCCCTTCCTCCCTCATCGTCGGCGATATCCACGTAGGTCAAGGCTCCCCTTTCCAAACCCCTAAACCCCAACTCTCCGACCATAATGTCGTTGATTCAATCAAGAAATCATCCAATCGCGGATCTAAAGCCAAAGCGGGCGATGAATGTGGGCTCGATTTGGCCCATGTCATTGTGGTCAATAAGCAGGAGATCAACCCGATAAAGAGTCAGGATTCGGGTAATTTGGGTAACAATGCGGTTGTTGAGGAGATGGAATGGACCGAAGGGGATTTCGAGTTGTTGAAAAAACAGACTACCAAGTATCCGGTGGGGATGCCTGGATGATGGGAGGCAGTGGCAGAGGCATTTTTGGGGCGGCATAAGGTGGAAAGTGTTGTTAAGATGGCCAAGTCAATGGGGAAAGGAAAGTGAGTGATTGATTCATAGGAGGGTGGGATTTGAGAGAGAGAAAGAGAGGCAAAGATGGAGGAAGAGATCTTTGTGTGTGAGAGAGAGAGAGAGAGAGAGAGATGAAGATTAAGAGACCATAACACCCCGGGTTTTATTATTTGATTTGACCCCTTTTAAATATAATTGTTCCTCCATTAATATTTACAGGGGTAAAATAGACATTTGACATGACTTAACGGCCAAATCTAACGGCCATCCAAAAAATGGGTTCGCTTGCAACTAGACGAAAGTAGGGTGGCCAAAATAGATGAACCAAAGTTTCGGTGGCCGAATTGCAATATGGTCTAAAGTTGGGTGGCCCGTTTGTGTGTTTTGCCATTCTTTTATATGTACCTTCGGACTAGCTTTGTACGGAGTTTTTTATTTTTTTATATTTTTCATTTTTTATTTTGTAAATTGGTCCAAATTACCTTTTAGTTCTAAGTATTACTAATGAGCCCTCATGGTTGACGGTCCAAGTAGTGGTATTTTTAGATTTTTACAAGGGACACACTTAATATAACACCTATAAAATACTTAATACAGTACTTTTGAAAAGTGTATTACCAAAATATCATTTAAGTAATTTAATTTTTTTATTAAATTTAAATTAGCTAAAGTTTAATTTTTTTTTGTTTTTTTATTAAATTTAAATTAGCTAATTTAAAATTTAATAATTAATTTGATTTGAATTAGGTTTAAATTAAGAAAAATAAACAAGTAAAAACCCCTTATTTGAACTGCTACCCAACCAGTTGGGCCCAAACCCATTCCCCTATTTGGACTGCTACCCAACCAGTCCCAAATCCATACCCCCAATTTGGACTGCCGCCTAACCAATCCAACTGCAAAGCCCGAACCCAAACCATTTTGGACTGCCACCAGCCCAGTCCCAACCTAGTCACCCCCTTTGGACTGCCCTAAGCCTAGTACCTAAACTTGTTTTTTTTTTTTAATTTAAACCTAATTCAAATAAAATTAATTATTAAATTTTAAATTAGCTAATTTAAATTTAATAAAAAACAAAAATAAAATAAAAAATTATCTAATTTTAATTTAATAAAAAAATTAATTTATGTAAAGGGTGTTTTGGTCAAATACTTTTCAAAAGTGTTGTATTAAGCATTTTATATGTGTTGTATTAAGTACTTATGTTTTCGTAAATGTTTTAAGTTTTCCATCCAAATATTTTGATAGAGTGATGAACGTGATATTTATGTCAAAATACAATTAGAAAAGTGTGAAAAAAATATATATAGTGAGTTTAGCAAACTTTTTGAAATAGTAGGGTAACTAAATAAAAAATTAAACATTCCACTTACAAGGTATACATAATGCATTAATGGTTTTGATGATGCCAGAAATCCCGCCATGGTCACCGTCGGAATGCTAGGCTTGAGCTCTGGATTGATTTGCCGGATCGGTACTTGCACTCGGAAGGAACTGGCAAGGGGGTGGCCCTACAAAGTCCCCCCAGTCATGTGAATCAGTATGAAAGTTATCTTAGAGAGAAATAATAATAATACTAAAAATAAGAGTACTCAAATGGCCATACCTTTCACCTATGGAGGGGGTCAGCATAGTGTGCCGGAAAGTCCTCTCTGTTATGCCACGTAAGCCTTCTATAAAAGGGAAAAATATGCTTAATGTGGGGTGGGCACATGATCTGGCTAGATGGACGAACATTAGACATTGCTCATTAGCTTTGCTAGGGAGGCAGTCAGATGGGAAGAAAAGCAGATGATGAAACGTGCTGATAGGCACTACTCGCCCAATCCCCTAGCCGTTGGTCTGTGCTGACTGTGTTACCCTAGCGAGGAATCTTGGTGGTTCAGGTTCATTTTTCTACCAATACTTATACATTAAACGATCAATAGTAACTAAGATTCACAAAAACTGTTAATGCAGTTCGCGATATAGTTTGTTATTGTAGCTATACCAGGAAATGCAATAATCAGAAAATCAAAAACAACGGAAGACGTTTAATTGAAAGCAAAAAATAAACACAGAGGTTTACCAAACAATCTACAAGCCTATACTTTTATAAACCAATATCTGAAATCACTAAAACCAAAACTCTCACAAGACAACACGTCTTGGAGAGCAAAACCTACAGAAACAAAGGTAAAGAAAACGTGTGATTAAAAAATCAACTTCCTAGAAACACTAGTAAGAAAAACAACAACAGGTCAATGTAGTTCAAGATGAAACTGCACCCGGAGCTTCATTCAAATTCCAGCAATACAATTTTCTAAATATTCACTCTTGGTGTATTCTGTATGCACCGCTCTCTTTGCCGTGTGTATTCTGCTCTCTGCACTTTTTTTCTCTTCTCAACGCCATGCGCCATATTTATTTGATGGTGGAGACCTACAATATAATTAGAAAAACAAAAGACTCCAAGTATCTAAAAGATTAGGAGTTAGTTTCCATAATCAAATAAACCACATTTATTACCTAGATTTTGATTCCAAATATAAGTCAAAGAATATAGCCTATACAAATAAGAATCCAACAACTTCAAGGAAACATAATGTTAGGAAATAAAAGATTTGTTTCCTAAATTAATTTCCTAATTTAATTCAAAGAATCTTACCAAAGATTTTGTCCAACTTAATTATCAACTCTTGATTGCTTATGGAAGTATTTAAATATGGTAACACATACCATTGTTTTTGAACCAAGAAATGACACAAAAATAAAATCAATAGAGAAAAATAGGACGACCCTTTTTTACCCTTATAATTCGTAGGTGCAACTAAGGAATACGTGAAGACACCTAGATTATCTTTATTAGGAGCAAACTGTACAGGGCTAGTTACATTATTGAGACCCTGGGATTTGAGATCCTCAATTTTAGGGAGCGGATCGGTAGATGTAATACCCTGATTATTTTAATTAAAAATTATTAATGTATATTGATTAAATAATAATAATAATAAAATAAATTTTTGTTATCGACCTGTTTAGTAATTAATTAATTTGGGTCGAGCTAGACCCACTTAAATTATTATTATTTTTATTTGGACTTATTTAGTGATTAATTAGGGGGGATTTCAAGTGAGTACAATTTTGAAAACATCTGTTCATCTAAGACCATCAATTTTTTGGACATTTCATATAACTACAAATTGCTTGCCAAATGACAAAAATGTCATTAATGAAAACACAACTGTTCCGGCATTTTGAACGACCAAAACAATCCAGAAACTCTGATGCCAACCACTGGCATCAGGTTGCATTTGACTTGATTTTGCAGGACCAAAATCAATCCAGTAAACTCGATGCCAACCCCGGCATCGGTTGATTGATTGGATTTTGCGGGACCAAAATCAATCCGAAGCTCTGATGCCAATCACTGGCATCAGGTTGAATTTGACTTGATTTTGCAGGACCAAAATCAATCCAGAAGCTCTGATGCCAACCCCTGGCATCAGGTTGAATTTGACTTGATTTTGCAGGACCAAAATCAATACAGAAGCTCTGATGCCAACCCCTGGCATCAGGTTGCATTTGACTTGATTTTGCAGGACCAAAATCAATCCAGAAACTCTGATGCCAACCCCTGGCATCAGGTTGAATTTGACTGGATTTTGGAGGACCAAAATCAATCCAGAAACTCTGATGCCAACCCCTGGCATCAGGTTGAATTTGACTGGATTTTACAGAACCAAAATCAATCCAGAAGCTCTGATGCCAACCCCTGGCATCAGGTTGAATTTGACTTGATTTTGCAGGACCAAAATCAATTTAGAAGCTCTGATGCCAACCCCTGACATCAAGTTGAATTTGACTTGATTTTGCAGGACCAAAATCAATACAGAAGCTCTGATGCCAACCCCTGGCATTAGGTTGAATTTGACTTGATTTTGCAGGACCAAAATCAATACAGAAGCTTTGATGCCAACCCCTGGCATCAGGTTGTATTTGACTTGATTTTGGAGGACCAAAATCAATCCAGAAGCTCTGATGCCAACCCCTGGCATCAGGTTGAATTTGACTGGATTTTGTAGGACCAAAATCAATCCAGAAACTCAGATGCCAACCCCTGGCATCAAGATGCATTTGACTGGATTTTGCAGGACCAAAATCAATCTAGAAGCTCTGATGCCAACCCCTGGCATCAGGTTGCATTTGACTGGATTTTGGAGGACCAAAATCAATCCAGAAGCTCTGATGCCAACCCATGGCATCTGGTTGAATTTGACTTGATTTTGCAGGACCAAAATCAATACAGAAACTCTGATGCCAACCACTGGCATCAGGTTGAATTTGACTTGATTTTGCAGGACCAAAATCAATCCAGAAGCTATGATGCTAACCCCTGGCATCAGGTTGAATTTGATTTGATTTTGCAGGACCAAAATCAATCCAGAAACTCTGATGCCAACCCCTGGCATCAGGTTGAATTTGACTTGATTTTGCAGGACCAAAATCAATCAAGAAACTCTGATGCCAACCCCTGGCATCATGTTGAATTTGACTGGATTTTGTAGGACCAAAATCAATCCAGAAGCTCTGATGCCAACCACTGGCATCAGATTGAATTTGACTTGATTTTTGCAGGAACAAAATCAATACAGAAACTCTGATGCCAACCCCTGGCATCATTTGACAGTATTTTGGAGGACCAAAATCAATCAAGAAACTATGATGTCAAGCCCTGGCATCAGGATGCATTTGACAGTATTATGGAGTACCAAATTAATCCAGAAACTCTGATGCCAAGCCCTGGCATCAGGATGCATTTGACATTATTATCAAGTAACAAATTAATCCAAAAACTCTGATGCCAAGCCCTGGCATCAGGATACATTTGATATTATTTTGGAGAAACAAAATCAATCCAGAAACTATAATGCCAAGCCCTGGCATCAAGAAACCTAAGGCATATAATTGAGGATGGGAGAATTTTTAAAGGGACATACCTTTCAATCGAATTGCTGGAATTTCTCCGAAATCGTCAATGCAAAATTTTGGGGACGTAGGCTGAAGGCGGCGTAAGCAAAGAGAAAGGCAAACTACACGGCGACGTGAGAAGCAAGGCATAATCGAAATGAAGCTATGAACGCGGGGTGGGCGCTTGGAGAGAACGACGTATTTTTTCCCCCATGCAAAGAAATAAAGGGCTGTAACGTAATTTTGCCCTAAAATTGTATCTAATAGATATGTCTAAAAAATAGCTGGATTTATTTGAAAACATGTTTTAAAAGTTGTACCAGCTTGTAATTTTTCCGATTAATTAAGTTGGGTCAGGTTAGGCCCACTTTGGACTAAGACTTTAACAATTTCTTATTAAGACTACTAGGGTCCGTTTGGTGCAGCGGTTTCAAAACGCATCTTTTTTAAAACACATATTTTTTCTTAAAAACACGTTTGGGATACAATTTCAAAACGTTATTTTGTAATCTGAATATTTGTTAAAATGACGGTTTTATCCTTTTATATAATTACTTATCAAACAAAAATAATTTCAAAATAAAAACATCAATTATAATAAAGTTTTAAAAAATTAAACTTATTAATTTATTTGGATGAGTGATTGTTGTATTAAAAAGTATAAAAAATGAGCATAAATTTTATTTTTGGGTCCACATTTAATAATTATATCAAAATAGTTATCTCACCCCCATCTCTTCAAACCCATTTTAACACTCAAAGTATCAGGTGGGTCTCTCGCCTCTCACTCTGTAGATTTTTTTTTTATCAAATCAAAGCTTCAAAGTCTTGCTCCTCCTCCGATTTCTCTCTCTCTCAATCCAACCCCTCCTTCATTTCCCCCAAACCCAAACCCATTTTTAGAAGGGAGAAATCCTTATACACCTCACTTTCTGCTTTACATTTTCTTCCTCTCCCCTGCTTCTCTTCAACAAAAATATTTGTCCCAATTATTAGATTGAAATCCCTAGCCCCAGCGTTCGATTTCAAGTTCTAGATTTCTGCAGGTTCACTTGCAAGGATTGACAAATTCTTTTCTTTTACGTCGCTGACCCCATTCGATCTTAGTTACAGAACACCCAGGTTAGACATCCATCTCTTCCTGCGTCCTTGCCATCGCAACAATTGCGAAACTCATGTATCTGCCGACAGTTCGAAGAAGCCACCGTCGTCGATGAAGCGATGCCACTGTCAAATTCGCATGACACTCTCGACTCTGTCGTGTATAGAAGAGAGGACAGAGGAGGATTATGGATATTTTTGTCCATCAACAATCCAAGAGCGTTTTTGAGGAAGCATTTCTTATCCCACAGCCAATTCCGGCGTTTAGAAATGGCCCCCAATTTCCAAAACGCTCCGTTTACAAACGGGGCATTGTTACAATTTTTATGAAAATGCTCGAGCGTTTTTGCACAAAACGTGCTACCAGACGGGCTCTTAATTAATTCCAGTTAAATTACATTAGGTTTCGGTTAGGGTTAAAAGCCTAGTAGGGTTTTACTCATATAAATAAGGTATTAAGGAGGAGGAAACCCTTACCAACAAATAAAAAATAATAATAATAAGTTTACAGTTGCGGCGAGAGAGAGAGAGAGAGCAGAGTCGAGGCGGCGAAATCGGTAAGCAAAACAGCTCTACACTATTCCTCATGTAAGTCAAAAATTTTATCTCTGTACATGGCAAACAAATAATTGATCGTGATGATGATATATGAAGTAATCTGGAATTGTGCCATTGGAATTATGCATGAACAGTCAAAATTTTTCTAATGCATGTTAGTGATTGAATTTTATTGGGAAGAATAGGACGGGAATAGTATGTGCAGGAGGGGGAAGGTAGAATTGTGTGTGTATATATATATATATATATATATATATATGTAGTATGTAAATGGTAATCAGTGTGTGTCATGTGTGTGTAATCAGCGTGTTCTGTGTGTGTGTTTTAATTTCTGATTAAATAATAATAATGTTAATGATAAAATGTAAATGTAATCAGTGTGTAGTCAGCGTGTTCTGTGTGTGTGTTTTAATTTTTGATTAAATAATAATAATAATAATAATAATAACAATAAATTTAATTAATAAAGTATTAATATAATTGTTGTTATTTAAACTAGGTTTAAATCTCAATTTGGTCACCCTACTTTCGGCCAAAAGTCATTAAGCTCACTCTACTTTTTTTTTTTCAATTTAATCACTTTACTTGGCTTCGACATTCAATAAGGTCACTCGAGTTATTTCTGCCCGTTATGTTGGATGGAAATCATTAAAAAGACCAAAATGTCCTTATTAAGTTGAAGGGTTTTACTCTCAATATTAAAAGTTGAGGGTTCAAACTAAAAAATAAAAACTAAACCCTACAAAATAAAGCAAAAATAAATAAAAAACTAAACCTACAAAAATAAAAACTTCAAGTACTGGTCCGATACTCCTTCAAGTTCTGAAGATCGCTGTTTTCAAAGTCAAGCAGGCGATTATACTCCTTTTGGCTAAGTCCGACGAGATTACGCATTGATGATTCCAAACCCAGATCTGGAATGACGAAGGGCTCGAGGAGAACATCGATTTCAAATGAATCTTCCGAAACGGACGAAGAATTCGAGGTAGCTGGGGGCGTGCTCTGGTCCGACTCGACTTCCACAGATAGCTTTGACTCCAACTTCGTTGTCATTCTTGTCGCGCTCCTCTGCGCTCTAAGCTACATCATCGGCCTCATCGCCGTTGCATTGCACTGGATCCGTGACTCTCCGGAGTCGTGGGCGTCTGACCCCTCCCTCCAAGCAAAGGCCTCAAGAAGAAAATCCTCATGACGCTCCCGAAGCTCACTTACCCGACCGAAGAAGCTGGGAAATTCACCGAGTGTCCCATTTTCCTGGCCGAATTTGTCGCCGGAGACGAGTTGCGAGTGTGGCCGAAGTGCGGACACGACTTCCACGTAGGATGCATAGACACTTGGCTTGGATCTCATTCGTTGAGTCCTTCGTGTCGTCAGATCTTGGTTGTGGCTAGTAGGTGTAAGAAATGCGGTCAATTACCAGGAAATTCGGTCTCCGGAGCTGTGTCGGAGGAAATTCCGATGAATCGGTTCTTACCTTAGCTGTGTAAAGGTGCAGATAATCGGAATATAACTGTTTTATAGCATTAATTGATTTTCAATGTTTTTGTGCTATTTTTGTGGAAGGTTGACAACGGTGCCACGGGGATGGTTTGTCGGTGGCGAAGCTCACAACGTTGGAGTTGGCATCGGCGATAGAGATTCGCCGGAGAAGAGAGAGGACGCCTGTTGAATCTTGCATAAAATTAGATTTGCTTAAAATCATTCCACTTGATTGTTAGCCAAGAAATTAAAATTATCTTTGGTCAGCCCGAAATTATTTTGTCAGCTATTCACTTCAGCTGACCTTAACGTGTTTAGTGTCAGTTTACCTTTCCTCATTTGATTGATCATATACTTGTACTGACACTTTCCTACTTTGTGTTTTTGATAGATATTTTGCTAGATAATATTTCACATGATCTTTTGAAGATCTTGCATCTGCCAAACACATTTTCAAATTCAAAATGTGTTCCTAACGGGTTACTTTTGAAGATTATCTATAAATACCCACTGGAAGCATTCTTGAAGAATATACAATTTTACAGAAGTCTAAAGCCATTATACTTTCAAGAAATTTCTCTGTGCCTTAGTCTTCTTAGAAAAACTTTAGCTAGACACTCTTCCTTGCTTAATTCTTTCTAGTTATTGTTTAGGCAAACACTGAGTGATTCTAGTTCTTATCTTTCGAATTCAGTCAGTTTGTCTCACGAGTTTGATTGTTTCTCAATCATTCTCCACAAACACCAGTCTTTTGTTATACACTGATCCATTAGAGATCAAATAGATTTTTAATAAAATTAGTGCACTTCAAAAATCCAAGTCTGACCAACTTGGTAGTGGAC
This sequence comes from Codonopsis lanceolata, assembly GCA_013146195.2. Taxonomy (NCBI): domain Eukaryota; kingdom Viridiplantae; phylum Streptophyta; class Magnoliopsida; order Asterales; family Campanulaceae; genus Codonopsis; species Codonopsis lanceolata. The sequence goes on from CM028381.1 coordinate 57,988,693, forward strand.
GTAGCAGTTTATCTGTGAACCACTTCAACTGATCTGTCAGCCGCTTCTTATATTCTTGCAAACTGACTCAACACTTAATAAGTTTTTCAACTAATTAAGTGTCAATCAGTTAACAACAATTGTCTGCTTAATTGTTCAGTTAACTTGTATTTCAGTTTCCTCTCTATATTCAGTGATCAACATTAAAAACAACTTCTTTTGAAAAACAGTTGTGTCAGCCAGCTGACCAACTTTCATTGTAAGACCCCGATTCCCAGTTAGCTTGAATTGCGTCCAATGCTCGCACTTCTTCCCTTGTTGATCGCTTATTTGATTTCTGAGAGAGTCTAGATGTGTATGAGAGATCACATTAAGACCAAAATACTTTTAAGAGATGTCATTTAGTTGTTAACTTGCTAAAGTCACAAGTCGTAACTCGACGATAATCGAAATGCGACGCGATTGAGAGTTTACTCGGGTTTTTGTGTTCCTGACCTTGATTTGGTCCTAGATCTTTGCATGATGATTAAATAACATGTTTAGATGTGTTATACTTATATATGGATTCATATATGTAAGTATTAGAGATCATTCATAACATCCTTAACATGATTTAAATCTTGTTTGAATGCTTGTCGAATCGACGGTTTGATTGCTACTTTACTTCTTGTCGTTCTTCTTCTTTGTACGCCTTTTTCGGTTGGTATTATTTTAACCCTAGATGACTAGGGGACCTTGGGGAATTAACTTAGTATTATTTTTGAGTGGTCGTGTAAACGTTTACACACGCTCGAGTTTGATTTTCGGAAATTCGCGTATTTTCGAAGGCCACGATAGGTCTGTAGTATTTTGGCCATAAGCGTGTTATAAACTCGAATTCGGATCCGTTTAATGTGTTAGAAACTAGACTCATAGAGATTTCTAAAAATTCCTTTTTTGTAATTTTAGGACGTGTATTTTGGTACAGGACCATTTTGTAAAATGACCCAAATTCTTGTCTACTATAGTTGACCACTCATTGTGTGTTAGACTTTCTATTTGGCCAACTTAACCCTACCCAAACCCAACCTAACCCACCCTAAACCACCCTAGTTCGTCCTACCTATCCTCTCTTGCATGCTTGACAAGTTTTGGGAGATTTAAGTGCATGTACAACACTTGGCAAAGAAAGACCTCCAACATGCACAAACATGCATTGGACACTTCCTCCCACCCCACTTCAGCCATAGAGTGGCCATTACCTCCACTAAACCCATCCTATTCATCCATCCTCTACCAAATTCGTGGCTGATCATTTCTCTAAGGTTAGAGAGGAGTTCTTGAAGGTTTTTGGGTGATCAACAATGGTGGCCAAGTCTTGAGGAAGTCATTTCCAAAACCCAACCATAGAAGAGAAGAGGAGGGCAAGGAGAACACATACCCACCTTTGCATGGACGTTTTGTACATCTTGTAGGGCTTATTTAAGGTGAGTTACAACATCTCTTTCTATTTATTTTAGCCTCATTGACCCTAGGGAAAACAATCTTGCTATATGAGGTCAATGAGAGCACTTAGGACTTTGTAGAGATGTCATGTTCTCGTATATGCTAAATGATGCATTTTTGGTTGGATGAACATATTATAATCAGATTATAAACCATGATTATGATGTTATTTATGTGTATTGATGTATGATAAATCACCCCATCTTGTTGTTAAAGTGTTGGGAGCATGTTTGATGAAATAGTTAGGCTTGTAGAGATGTCATGTTCTCGTATATGCTAAATGATGCATTTTTGGTTGGATGAACAGATTATAATCAGATTATAAACCATGATTATGATGTTATTTATGTTTATTGATGTATGATAAATAACCCTATCTTGTTGTTTAAATGTTGGGAGCATGTTTGATGAAATAGTTAGGCTTGTAGAGATGTCATGTTTCACTATATGCTAGATGATGAAATTTTGGTTGGATGAACATGTTGTAAAGTATGTTTATGATGATATTCATGTGTAGAGATAGATGATGAATTATTCTATCTTGTTTGTTTAAGTGTTGGGAGCATATTTGATGAAATGGTTAGACTCATATTTGATGAAATAGAAAGAATGAATATATATGCCTTGTTTGTGACTTCTATTCTATGTTGACTAGTTAATTGTTTGAGTGGAGTTTTATGGGTTTAATAACCTTAGTAAATAGATTGTAAAGTATGTTTATGATGATATTCAAGGGTAGAGATATATGATAAATCATTCTATCTTATTTGTTTAAGTGTTGGAAGCATGTTTGATGACTTGTGTTTGATTTATAAGATAGTCATGCGCTACTACTGGGCACCAACATCATCCATGAACTTTTGGGTTGGCTTGTGGTGGGCTTGATGACCCAAGGTGCTGCGTGCTCAGTGGGCCAGTGTGTGGGCTACACGTAGCGGACCGGGCTCTCGGGCTCGGGTCGTTACATTCATCAGCTTAAGCATTTTCAAAAGTGTCAGCCAGCTGACCAATTTTTCAGCTGACTGATAAAACTAAGTTTTCCGCTGCCAATCTTACAAGTTTAACAAATCAACTCTTGAAGTTTTTAAAGGCTATTCACCCCCCCTCTAGCCTTAACTGTTGCCATCTGGACTTACAACGCCTCGCTGAAATGCTGCTGGCTTTGAAAATTGAAAATTAAGAATTATATTAAAAATATTAGTAAGGGTATTTTTGGATTTTCATAAAATTTTTAAAGTTTTTAACAAAAAAATTGAACAGAGTGATGAACTTGATATTTATGTCCAAGTAGAGTGATTAAATTGAGGAAAAAAAAGTAGAGTGAGCTTAATGACTTTTGGCCGAAAGTAGGGTGACCAAATTGAGATTTAAACCTTTAAATTAATAAGTTTTGATTGGTACATTTTTAGTTTAGTGCTTATGATATATTTTGAACTTAGATTTGGGTAAGGAAAGTTAGGACGATCATACTTGTTGCGGACCTTTTTGCTAAGCACCTCGAGGTAAGGGATTACATTTCTTTTAGATTCTTTGAAAAAGTATAAAAATACTTTTAATTTTAGGCTTCCGCAAATTCTTGAAATTTATTCGTTTTTTCATTTGCCATGCCCGACCTTATGTCGGTAGTTGCTTTGAATCCGTCGTTAGCGTTGTTAGATATCTTCGTTTTCGCAGATTTCATGTCTACTCTGATTTTCATGAAATACCTTTGTTATTGAGAAATTTCTTTGTATTCGTAAACTTTGTTGGTATACTCTTTGGTATTGAAAATGACAAATTTTAATATTATTTATGTTTTGATAATAGTACATTAACAGTACTATTTATGTTTTGAAATTATTTATGATCACTAAGTATGAACAACCCGTCATGGGGATTTTCGTGACAACATTTGAAATAATTGAAATTGCACCACTTGTCCTATGAGTGCGGTTATCCGGATATACCTTAATTTGTGTATGCTTCGGGGGATTCGTGTACCCTACGGGGGATTTGTGTACCCTTCGGGGGATTTGGTTCTTGGTCAATATACCCTTATGTGATTTAAATAAATATTTTGATATTCGGTTATTACTGGCTGGTATGGGACAGTCAGTAATGACAAACTTGTTTGATCCATATTTGTTTTGTTTGTACTCTCCTTTTAAAAAGAGATTTTTAAGCCTTTCGTTACCTATCTTTGATTTTTTTTGCAAATTGTCAAATATCTAAAACTCTGTTTTACATATATTATGATTATTCTTTGAGTCACCCCTCCTTAGAAACCGGATGTGCGACGTATGATTTTACTGAGTTTTGTTCGCTCACCCTTCACAACCCTCTTCTTCCAGGTCGAAATTAAAGACTAAGTTTGAGGTAGAGTATACCGGCGAAGAAATCAAGATTTTTAGGTCATAATTATATGTGTTGGAAGTTAATAAAGACAGAGAAATTTTTATTAGACTTTGTTCCGAAATTTATTTTGGATGACTGTATTTAAATTGGAGACTTTTGTAATATTAGTTGGATATCATTTTAATTTAGTATTTATTTTAAGTTTGAATTTGTAGTGACGTGGTCAGATGTGGGCCCATGTAGTGGGACCCGATTTTGGGGCGTTACAGATTGGTATAAGAGCTTAGGCCTTAGATCCGGATGGTCTTAAGATTTAGGAACAATTAAGAATAAGATGTGATACTATGATAGGATTATGATACTAGCATTAAGTTGTGATTATAGCTAAGTTATGATCTCACTGATGATTGAGAAATTATTATTTCGTTAGACTAATATACTCGTGTTAATTGTAGGAATGGCGCGTAAGACAACGGCTAGGAAGTCTGTTGCGTCGCCTCTGGAAGTTTCAGAACGAATGCTAGCTAGGGCACACCATAAGCTAATCGAAGCAGAGAGGATGAATAAACAGTTGAGGGAAGAGAAAAGAGAGCTAGAAGCTAAACTGCGACAACAAACACAAGTGCTTAAGGATGTCCAGTATACTCTGCATAAGCCTTATGATAATATCACGGAGTCTCAGGCCCACAATTGGGAGATGCACCTTAGACTCAGGGAGTCACGTCAGAGTCTTGAGAAAGTATGGGATGCACTCCAAGTAGCCATTGATGATGGTCCAAACATAGAAGAGAATCCAAGGTCCAAGGAAGAGGCTGAAGATGACGAAAGCGTTGACATAGAATAAAGTCCCACCCCTTTTGTTATACTGCCCGGAAATCTATTTTTTTTATATTTGTAACGGTACCCAGAACGAAACTGTTGCAAGTGAATGGTTAGATTCACAAATATATATACATATATAAAAATACAATATTTAAAATGCTAAAGAAATATAATAAGCATATTTTAGTCAGAAACTAAAAAAAACTAGTTTTTTTGTTGTTTTTTTTTTTTTTAATGAAAATGAGTCTAGCCTTTCAATTTTATTTAAAATAAAAACGACGTCTCCAGCAGAGTCGCCACTGTGAGTGCCCCAGGAGATTCCTTTGGATCGCGCACTCCCTTTTTAAGGGGAACAAGCGGCTCGAGGAAGACATCATTCTTTTCATTTCATCTTCCACTATTTAGGGGAAACGAGATTAAAAGTGTAAAAATAGTGTTGTCAAAAGCGCATTGAATACGCCTCGGTCACTGAGTGTGCTATAGTCCACTATGAGTGCTTTGGATTTTTCCATATCTCATCTTCCCTTGTTTAGGGGAAAACAAGATGCAGAAAATGCATCACCCATTTCATTCTATCTTCCCTTATTTAGGGAAAAACGAAATTAAAAGTGCAAAAAGGATGTTGTAAGAGCGCGTGAGATTATGTCCGGCCTCACTATGGACTTGGGTACATTTTGGACCACTATTTGGGTTTTTCCATATCTCATCCTTCCTTGTTTATGGGAAAACAAAATACAGAAAATGCAACGCTCTTTTCATTACGTTTTCCATTGTTTAGGGGAAAACGAAATTAAAAGTGCAAAAAGGATGTTACGAAGCGTCATGGGAATACGCCCTGCTTCACTGTGATCCAAAATGTTGTAACAGAGTCATCTTCATTCTAAGGAGAAATAAAGAAAAATAAAAAAATAAACAGATTTTGTAAGAGGGTTCGGAGGTTAAGTTACGAGGTGGGAAGGTGTTAGGCACCCAATTCGCACTTTCGGTCTCAAAAATAGTTTTTGGCTAAAATATGCTTTTATTATATTTATTTAGCAAATGAAATAAAATATTTAAACATATATATCTGTATCTACGTTATTACAAACTTGCAGCAGCCTTCTTTTAGGAATTAAAAATATATTTATAAATATTTGGCCATAATAATGGCTCTTTTAAGTGTTATTTTCTATATAAATTCGGGCAGCATAACTGCTTATATTTTTACATCGAGCCGGCTGAACATAACACTTTTAATTAAACCTCTTAAAGGCTTACCTTTAAAAGTGTGGGGTGTGCTCACTCTGTCCTTCCGGAAAAGGGAGTCTTTTGCTGTTGCGAAGATTCAGGTAGAGTAACTGCTTTCGAAAGTTGTTTTTAGGCATTGACAGAAGGAGCAACTGCTTGTTTTTTTGTTGTTTGCTTGCTGCTGATGGAAATCGGGCAGAGCAACTGCTTGTTTCTGGCAGATTTGACATTTGGATTCGGGCAAAGCAACTGCTCTTTTTGAGATTTTTGAACCGGGTAAATAAGGTGGAATCCTAGTTGGGAGGCTAAGGTTCACTTTAACCGGTTGGTTTTGAGTTTGGAGGAGATTTGACAGAGTTTCAAGGCTTTTTAGAGGAGGGTGTTGAATCTTAAAATTTAAGAGATTTGCTTAAAAACATTTCACTTGATTGTCAGCCAGGACAAGTAGCTTATAATTGGTCAGCTGAATATTATTTTGTCAGCCAACTTTCTCGGTGATCTATCTGTATGCTATAGAATGAGTTTATCTTTCCTTATTTGTTTAAACATACTCTAGTACTAACTCTTTCCCACTTTGTGTTTGTGATAGATGTCCTGCCAAATAATATCTCACAAGATCCTTTGTGATCTTGCATCTGTCATAACACATTTTCAAAATTCAAATGTGTTCCTAACGGGTTGCTCGCAAAGACCATCTATATATACCCATTGGAAGCATTGGTGAAGATAATGAATCTGAAGAATTTTTCAAGTCAAGAAACTTTCCACTTACAAACTCTCAGTCTTCGTCTTCGAAAAACTTTAGCTAGATACCTGCCATTGAAAATTTCTTTCTAGTTATTGTTTAGGCAAAACACTGAGTACTTCATTTCAATTTATTTCGAACTCAGTCAGTTTGTCTCACGAGTTTGATTGTTTATCAATCATTCTCCCAAACACCGGTCTTTTGTTGTACACTGATCCATTAGAGATCAATTAGATTTTTAATAAAATTAGTGCACTTCAAAAATCCAAGTCGACCAACTTGGTAGTGGGCGTAGCGTTTATCGTGAACCACTTCAACCGAATTGTCGACCATTTCTTACATCTTCGCTAATCGACTTAACACTTAAGAAGTTATTAAACTGATTAAGTGTCAGCCAGCTAACAACACTTGTTTGCTTACTTGTTTAGCTAAATTGTGATTCAAATTTCTTCTCTATATTCAGTGATCAAACTTCAAAACAAATTTCTTTTGAAAACTGTTGTGTCGCCTAACCCGACCATCTCACTTCGATCTAAGGAACTTCTAAAGTGTCGACCGACCAACTCTTCGTTGATTGGTGACAAGATAAAGTTTTCATTGCCAATATTTTATGATTTTCAAATCAATCTCCAAAAGTTTTTAAAGGCTATTCACCCCCCCCCTCTAGCCTTAACTGTTGCCATCTGGACTTACAATTGGTATCGAGCTTGACTTTTGAAAAATTATTTTCCAAGCTTAACAGCTTGAAAGCTCGATCATGGCAACTCTAAAAGCTTTTCAATCAAACAATGTCACTCAAGTTCCCATTTTTGATGAAGATCACTTTGATATCTGGAAGGAAAGAATTACAAGATACATGAACAATATAGACAAACGATTGATGGAATGTGTAAGAGGTGGTCCTATGCAACCAATGAAAATAAATACTAAAGTTGGAAAATCTTCTGCTGCAGATGATGATACTGTAAATCCTCTTGCTCCTGTAGAAGAAGAATATGTTCTCAAACCTCAAGCAGAATGGACTGAGGAAGACAAGATTACCGATGAATTTGGATGCAGTGTACATATCTGTCAAGTCTTGTTCTGATGAAAACTACAAGCAGATATATGACTGTGTGACTGCCAAGGAAATTTGGGATGCTCTTGTAGAATATGTAGAAGGAGATCAGAATACCAAGGACAACAAACTATATGATTGCATACAAGAATTTGATGCATTCAAGAAGGACCCAAAAGAATCTTTAAAAAATGCCTACGACAGATTTCTCGAGGTAAGTAACAGATGCTCTTCTCTTGGTAAAGTTTATAGTATGAAAGATTTAAATATCGTTTTCTTAGCGGTTTGGGAAGTAGATGGCATGTAAAAGTGATCGCCATAAAGGAAGCTAGAGACTTGAACAAAACTCATATACGTAGTCTTGTTGCAAGTCTAAAAATTTATGAAAAAGTTCTCAAAACTCAAGAAATTGAGAAAAATTTGAAGGAATATCTCTTCAAGCTGAAGAAGAAGAAACATTAAAAACTTCTACATCTCAGTCAGATGATGACTTTGATGAAGATGAATTTGCTGCCTTTGCTAGACAATTTAGAAAATACAAATCTTTCAAAAAGAATTTTAAAAAACCTTCAGCAAATTTTCAAAAGTCCCCTTCAAATTATCAAAAACCTTCTCCAAGCTTCCAAAAACCATCTACTCCAAACTTTCAAAAACCTTACTTCAAATCAAATGAAGACAAGGTTGAGAAAGAAAAACTGTTGTGCTTTAACTTTAGAAAGACTGGTCACTTTGCTTCAAAGCGTCCTTTTACAAGAAATGAGTATTATAAAAGAGCTCCTAGAAATTTTGAAAAACAAAAGGTTTGGTTGCAGAAGATCATAATCTTGCAACTGGATTGAAGCAGACTACGAAGATGAATCTGCTGATTTTGAGCAAACAAATTTGTGTCTTGTAGCGAGAATCAGCTATATATGATTCGAGAAAATGAGCTTCAAGTCCTAAATACTCAAAGATGCGATAATGAGTGTCAAGCTCACCTATTACAAACCCCAAGCGACAAAGGTCATCAAACTGATCGGTTTGTGGTTAAAAAAATAGGAAATGGATTTTATGGACAAGGAATAATAAGTCGACCGAAAAGAAAGTCAAGTCGACCTCTCAGGGCGCTAAAATAACTCATGATTCAAAAGGCGGGAGGAGAAGATGCCGACTCAAGTGTTGATGATTTCTTTGGAACAAATGCAAGAAATGTATTCAAGTTTGAAACACTTAAAAGAATCCATTTTCTTTATCTAGTGACTTTGAAAGAATTTACGAAGAAGAGCGTGAGCTTAAAGATCAATGAGCTTTACAAGTTCGGCAAAAGAGTTGCTAGAACTTAAAAGTCTCAATGAAAATATGAGACTCAAACAAAAATCTCGGATGCTCAATTGCTGACCTTGTAGAAAGAAATCTTCGACTAAACAATGTTGTTGATACTTATACAAAGTCAAAAACTTTGCTGTAGAAACTATCATCGGACAACAAAAGATCATGAAGACCCGGCATGGTCTTGGATACTCAAAAATGATGAAGGTTGTGAGATCAGACAGTCAAAGGTGAACCTAAGATTACGAAAAAGGACAAGGGATTAGTCTATAACGTTGTACCATTCACTTATCGAAGCAAGAATCAGCCTGAGGAGCATCAACAAAAAGGATGGGGTGAACAATGAAAGTTGTCGGTCTTCTGGTCACAAACCTCAAAATAAGTCGGCTAACTCAAAAGCAGACAAATGTCGGTCAAGCCCGACAAGTGTCGACTAGGGCCCGACAAAAGAGGAGGATTCGAGAAGAAGGGCAAGACAAGTTCGAGCCAATAAATTTTTGTTCTTCTTAAGACCTCAGCTGAATAAAAAGGATCAAAAATTCACCTCAAATGATGATAAACCTGGTTACCACAAAGTGTAATATTTGTTCTACGTTTGGTCATCAGACACATGAATGCTTATATAGATTTAAACCTATTGAAAAGAATCAAAAGCCTAATTATAGGCAAATGCGGATACCGAAGAAAACTAACTTTGGACCCAAAGTATAAAGGGTA
>CM028381.1:57998466-58048386 GCA_013146195.2 Codonopsis lanceolata
TGTGGTGTTTATATGCCCTCCTTATATGTTTTTGATTTAGGCTGGCTTGTTTGTTCGATAATTGTTTTCTTATTTGCTTTCGACACGCCATACGTTAATACAATCACAGGTGCCCTCTAGAGAAACATATCGAGCATCGATGTACAAACAACTTTAACAAGTATAAGAACTTCGAGATTGTTGAAAATAACAAAGATTAATGATTAAAAGCATGCTTATTTTGCAAGTTAAAATGTTACTAGAACAAACTCGAGTGTGGTTGCTTGAATGACTTGGATCTAGCCAAGGCTTTGAGTGAATGAGCTTCAGGAAGATTGCCTAGCGAGGCGGGGCCCGGCTCTTCAACGGCAACCAACAGCGGGGCGCATGGCCTTTGTTCGATGTGGGTAGTTCGAGCGGTTGCCGAGTATATCTTAGGGCATTGAGATATCGGTCAACGGTGTTGCTCGGTCCTTGGTAAAGGAACCCGAGGTAGTTAACCGCTATCTTGTAGGCATGGCCTCTTATCGCCGCTAGGCGAGCATCTAGTACGTGAACTTTGGGCATGGCATCTCACCCAGAGGATAAATTCCACGATACTAGGGAGTTTAGAATTGTTGGACCAGGGGCATGGCCTCGTCGCTGCGCTCGTGCGGCGAGAATCTGAGTCAAACAAGAAATGCGAACAATTGCGAGAATAACGGTTCAATGATAACTTTGAAAACTACGGCGGTAAAATACGACAACAACTTGCCTTTCATTGATAAATGATCGATGACCCTCAACGGGGCCGAGGTCTTGCCGTTTATTTCTTCGACCTAGGGATAATATTTTTTGAGGTGGTGCATGCCAAGGATCTTGGTCTTTTCATACGGAGTGCAGGTGTGTAAGTGCCCTCCCTTATTATTCCAGTAACTCGGAAAGGACCCTCCCAATTAGGAGAGCAGTTTCCCCATTACGCCCATGATGACCGGTTACTTCAATTTTTAAGTACTAGATCCCCAAGAGAGAGGCTACGCCTCGAACTCTTTTATCATGGTGAGCTTTTGCCCTCGTTTGTAGTTGACCATTAAGTCGTGCATCCAACCTCCTTTCTTCCAGCAGGTAAGTCTATGGCCCGGGCAAGTTGATTGTTTTGCTCTCTCGTAATGTGAGACCCCTGTAGCTTGGCAAAGCCATTTCCACCGGGGATCATAGCCTCGACCCGTAGGTAAGTGCGGAGTTTCCCGGTTGGTCCTCGGACGGTGGTTCGACCGCCCAGAGCCGATTGTAATTCTTCTGCCCACTTTCCTGCTCGCCCTTCTAAATTCCGCTTAAGAGCGTGCAAAACTTGTTTGTTTGCAGCCTCTGCTTGGCCGTTGCCTTGAGGGTAAGCAACGGACGATTGCCAGTGCTTCACACCCAAGCGAGCACATTCTGCGTGAACTTGTCAGAGGCGAGTCCCATGCGATATGATTGCTCGAGGAGGCCGAACACGCACCACACACAGTCGTATACAAACTTGATGATATTCGCCTCCGAAATTTTGGCCAAAGGCTTTGCCTCAATCCATTTCGTGAAGTAATCTATGGTGACCACGGCGTACTTGTATTTGTATTGTGCCAGCGGGAATGGGCCAATCAGATCAATCCCCCACATGTCGAAGGGCCAGGCCGCGACGACCGGGGTTTGCATTGTGGAGGGAAGCCTCGGTATGTCCGCGTATCTCTGGCACTTGTCACATTCGCGAACATATTTCTCTGCATCCTTTCTCAGAGTTATCCAGTAATATCCTGCCCTCAGGACCTTTTACGCGAGCTCTTGTGCCGGGTGGCCGCGCATTCCCTTCATGTACCTCGTATAAAAGCCCTCGGTTAGTGCAGGGGTACACGGCGAGCATAGGTCGACCTTAGATCGCTTGTACAAGATTCCCCGACTAGAGTAAGCACGGGCTTGACTTGGATTTGTTGTGGCCTTGACTTTGTCTGAGGCGAGAACTCCTGTTCGATGTAATCCTTGTAGTCATCAATCCGACTTCGGCGGCTCGATGTCCATGCGGGTCTATCGATGGCGGGGTTTCCATGTGCTCGATCATTCTTGAAGGATTAAGCAAAGCGGATTTTCCTCGGCGATCTTGGATAAGTAGTGCGCTTTCGCATGTTGTGCCTTTCGGTCAATCGATCATTTCCCAAAACTTGAAATTTTTCAAGATTTCCTTGACTAGCTCGCAGTACTTGACCAAGGTAGGGTGGTGTACCATATATTCCCCCTGGACTTGATTCACAACTAGCTGTGAATCCGAGTACACTGTGACCGCTTCTACCCCCATATCCGTTGCGAGCTCGAGCCCGGCGATCATTGCTTCATATTCGGCAACATTGTTGGAGGCAGGAAATTTGAACCGGAGAGCTAGCTCAAACTCTGTGATTTCATCGGGAGCTACGAGAAGGATGCCAGCTCCGCTCCCGACTTTGCTCATTGCCCATCCACATAAAGATCCCAGCGGTAAATTTGGTCGGGGTTGTGGCAATTGTTTTTGCTCGAGCTCTGCTTTGCTTGGTCTCGGGATCCTCGTCTTTGGGTGAAGCTTGTTTCGACCAGAAATCGGCCAATGCTTGTGCTTTGATTGCTCGCTGGGCAAGTAGTCTATGTGGAACTTCGGTGAGCTCGATCGACCCGGTTGAGCAATGCACGATGTATCGAGGTTTGTGGAGGACTTTGCGATTGCATGCGTGCGTGTATACTATGATTATATGTGCGAGAAAAATAAGCCCTTAATTTTCGAGGCAGCTATGACAAGCGAGTAGGCTAATTTTTCAACATTAAAATAACGACCCTCAACAGGACTGAGGGCCTTAGATACATAGTACACAGGTTTTTGGATATCTAGTTCCTCCCTAACTAAAACAGCGGCCACGGCACAGTAAGGTGGCTGCTAGATACACTAAATAAAGGCTCACGCATGGGGCTGGCGAGGAGAGGTGGTTTGCCAAGATATTCCACTGAGCTGCTCGAGGGCCTTGGCACGATCTGTATTCCACTCAAAACCCTTGTTGCCTTGAGACCTTGAAGAAAGGGAGGCATTTTTGGTGACCGAGAGATGAAGCGGCCTAAGGCAATGACTCTGGTTTAAGCTAGCTGGATGTGCTTGATGCGATAAAGGCTGCTCCATGTCGGCCGGGGCTTGTATCTTCTCGGGTTAGCCTCTATGCATGGTTGACCATGAATCCCGAAACTTCCTGCTCGGACCCGCGCATTTACTCGGGTTCAGCTTCATGTTGTGCTTGCGCAGGTTGGCAAATGTCTCGGCCAAGTCAAGAGTATGGTCGCGGCCCTTTGTTTTGATGACCATGTCATCTATGTAAGCCTCCATATTTCTGCCGATTTGAGAGCCAAAAACCTTGTTGACCATGCGCTGGTAAGTGGCTCCTGCATTTTTCAGCCCGAAGGGCATCATTTTGTAGCAATAGAGGCCGCCGGCTGCCCGGAAGGCTGTCTTCGCCTTATCCTGCTCGTTCATCTTGACCTGGTGGTAACCTGAGTACGCGTCCAGGAAACTGAGCATCTCGAACCCGGCTATAGAGTCGACAAGCACATCGATGCGGGGCAGTGGATAACAGTCTTTCGAGGCGAGGCTTTGTTTAATTGGTGAAGTCCACGCACATTCGCCATTTATCATTTGCCTTTTGACCATCACCACATTAGCTAGCAGTCGGTCTTGAATCTCCTCGATGATGTCTGCCTTTAGGAGTTTCTCGACCTCTGCTTTGATCGCCACATTCTTCTCAGGCGAGTACTGTCTTGGTCGCTGCTGGATGGGCCGGAAGGTAGGGTCAACATTGAGGTCGTGGCGGGCAATGCTTTCACTGATGCCCCTCATGTCCTCAACCGTCCACGCGAACACATCAGTTTGTTCTTCAGCGGTTCAATCAATCTGCCCGAGCGGGAGGCATGGCCTTCCCGATTTTGATTTTTTGCTCGGGGTATGCGGGATTGATAATGACCTCTTCCAGCTCGCCCTCTGGTTGAATATCAGGCTCGTCCCGGACTTGCAAGGTGTCCAGCTCAATGTCTTGTGACTTGGGGCGCTTCTCCTTGCGTCTAGAAGGGCCTGGGGCCGGAGCTTGTTCGGATGGCTCTACTGGAGCTTGCTCGGGGGACTCTATCTCCATGGGCTCAGCCGCTTCATGTGTCTCCCCGAGCTCGATATTGTTGATGGAAGTGGGCCAGGGGTAGGCTCGGCGGAAGCCGTTGCGGCCGATCGGGAAGGTCCCAATCGGTTTAGGGGCGCATCGGCCCGATCGGGAATGTCCACTGTCGGTTTGTTTTTCTTACGAGTTTCCGGACATACTCCCACATTGCTCGGGGTTTCTTTGTTGAGGATCCCACTCCATTTTTGTATAAAACTTGGCTTTACGGTGGGGAATGGAGGTGACCATCGGAATTTGGCCATTCTTGGGAGCACCTAAAATGCGGTTGTATGCCGATTTTAGGTCGATCACCAGAATGTGATCATCTCAATCCGTGTTTGGGCCCCATCACCCATGAATACCTCCGGCTCGATCGTGCCTTTAACCCCCACGGTGATTGGTAAAGCCTTGAGCTTTCCCAAATCTGGCTTGAGCATGGTGTTTGGAAACTCCAACCCCTTGAAGCGAGGAATAGTACATGATGTCCTGCATGCTCCGTATCTAGCAAAACTCTGTGAACCCGATTGTTGGAGGCGGGGAAATGACCAGGCTGCTCGGATGCCAATGGAGTGCTTCGCCCGGCTCGCGAGAAAAACATATGCTCTGCTCCCACCCATTGTATTCTTTGGGCGTTGATCGCCTAGATAAGGAATATATATGTTTCCCAGTGTGTGTTGGACGGGAGCTCCTCTGAATCATGTTTATCACCCCGAATCGAGGGGCAGCCACCTCTTCCTCTTGGGGGTCTTCCTTGATCATTGTTGGCGTTGTTTCCTTCGCCTGGTCTTTTTGAAGCGGTCTAACTTGCCGCATTGATCGGCTTTTGGATTTCCCTCTTCACACACCTTACACTTCTCGGTGGTGTGGCCGGTGCCGTGGTGGTATTCCGCGGTATTCGTGTTGTCCAGAGTATAATCGAGCTCGGGGTCAAGAGGATAGGGGATAGGCAGAGCATCTCCCACCTGGAGCATGATCTCTTCCCGCGTAGTGTTTAACGGGGTAAACTGAGCTTCTCTGAACAGCCTTTGCCCGGGAGTGGATGATTTCCTCCTGTCTTTGCTCGGCGGCGGGCCCTCAGGGCTCAGGTCGGGCGGCCGGCGCCATGAGCCTTGTCTTTGTTTTTGGCTTTATCCGCCTTGGCGCTCTCGGTCGAGCAAAAAGATGAGAGTTTGCAAGCAACTACGCCTTGGAAGCCCGGGTTCATTGCTAGCATAGTCTTGATGGCCTGCCCTCATGTTGTTGAGATAGCAAAAGGTGATCTCGGGTCAGCGGTCGCGGTCACTGCTCGAGCATCTCCTCGAACCTTTTCGGAGTAACTCTTGTAGGATTCGTTGTCTCCTGCTTGATCTTAGCAAGGTCGAAGCGGTTCTTTGGGGTTGAGCTGCATTGCCAAATTCCTCCAAAATTTCTCCAGGAGCAGCCTTGACTCCCAATGGATCCCAGGAACTACGCCCAACCAGGGCTTGCGCCTTTCCTGGAGGGCTCCCTCGAATGCCCGCATTTTCAAGGCTTCGATATCGTGACCATCGAATTTGTGCTTCGAATGATCGAAGCCAATCGCTTGCCCGCGTCTTCCCGAAATATTTGTCGAACTGTGGGAAGATAACCCCTTGCGCGGGTGGCGCATTCTCGATCTCTGGAGTGAAAGGGCTGCCCTCCAGCGGCTTAGTGGCGCCATAACCGGGCTTGGCCACGGCTAGGCTTGCCATTTGTTTTGCCATGTCCCTTTTCATGGCCTCCATCTTCTCGGACAGCCGCTTCTCCACGTCTTACGTCGGCCTTGAAGAATGGGCGGGGTCAGAGGGTCGCCACGCACATCTTGCGGGGGAGAAGGTGGGCGCGAGGAGGACCCGACCTCTGTGTGATGCGGGCTTTGTACTTTGGCGCGCAGCTTACGCTTCTCACGCATTCCGGCCTCTGGCGGCCATGACTCTCCTCTCGGGCATAGTGCTCATGGTGATGGTGGCGCCGGTGGGAATGATGCTGACGGCTGTATCTGCTTTCAGCCTGGTCATCAGCCTGCTTTATCGCCTCCACCCTTTCAGATGGTATGTGGACGATAGAGGGCATGCGTCTGCTTGGCGCGGGCAGCTGTTGGGAGGCAGGGCCATCTCCAACAGTGGGATTTAAGCTAAGCGAGCATTGCCACGTCTGCAAGCGGCAGGGGCATGGCCCAGGCGGCGATTGTTGATTGAGAGCATACATCTTACTATAATACTCGCTGAACTTGCGGAAGCGGCCAGCTTGTTGATCGGGTGTTGTCGCGGGTTCATGTGGCTGCCGTTCTCCGTGGCGGTTAAGGCGCATCCCGAGATCTTGTGGCGAGCATCGCGTCTCTCATTGATAACCGATGCGGTGTCACGCTGGCTTGCGCGACTTTGGCTAGCATGCTGGGAGACTTGCCCCTCCATAAATGGCACTTCATTGCCTTGGACTGCCTGCCCTGCAACCACCTTTTGGTTTCTGGTTTGCACCCCGTGCGGTGCTCTTGGGGGAGGGTTATTTCCGACTTGGTGGCTGCCGGCCTGTTGATTGCTTGCGGTGGCATGATGCTTGCTACCCTTTCCAGCCATTGCAATAGAGAGAAATTAAGAGTTTTTACCGGAAAAATTTAGAAGGAAGTGGTGAAACTTCGTTTCCCGGCAACGGAACCAAACTGATGTGGCAAAATGCACAGCTTGGGCCGTCCTTGAGATGGGTAGGATATCTGGGCTTGTAATCGTCCTCCTTAAGCCTGTTAAGATCACAAGAACACCTGAGTGGAAGTGCAAGGCAAGGCCTCGCGAAACCCCTCCGGCGTGAGAGTAAGTATCGAGTGATTGTCAAAAGATGAATTGACAGAGTAACGAGGCTCAAGAAAGTGTGTGTACCTTGTTAATGATTGTTGAGAGATATTTACAGGCCTTCAAGGTGATTGAATCCGTCTAGGATTCAGTTTCCATAGCTGGCGAGATAATCAAGGAGGAAATCCCTTGATTCTAGGCGAAATAGGCGGTTGACCGCGTATTTATAGGAGTTGATAAGGCAAGTATTCCGCCTAAACATGGAAACCTTTGACTTGCCTTGGAAAGCAAGCTATCAGCGTCCCATGCTTGGTGTGTGCTCGAGCGAGCAAGGCTCTGCCCGGCTGTTCTGTTTGTATTGATCCCTGAACTTGTTGTAGGTCTGAAGATTGGCCCCTGGTCGGGCAGGCAAGGCCGGTGCTCGACCAGGAAAAGTAAGTCTGGTTCCTTTGCTAAGCATGTATGATTCCCGATCATGGTCCCTGGTCGGACAGGCAAGGCCTTTGCCCGCCCAGGTTTGAGTGAGGGTTATGCTGCTCGGTGCTCGCTGGCTCTATCATTCTGTTCGCTAGGCTATGGGCCCCCATAGGCATTGTGCTCGTGATTGGCACGTGATGCTAACTCGTGCCTTGCTCGTGACCCGGTTTGGGCCGGGTATATCAGATAGCTTCTCCTCTACATTCATCATCGTAGAAAAAGCGACACTTAGTTTAGGGCAAGAGAATTTGTATATACCATTTATTTTGATACATAAGATAATAATTAACATTAAGGGGAAGATTTGTCCAAACTTTTAGAAATCTAAACTACTTGGTAAAAACAACAAGAAAAAAAATCAACAAAAAAAGAAAAGAAAGATGTCTTCGAAATTCTATCTCTATGATATGTGTAGGGAATAGGGATCGTAAGATACATAAACTTATAATTATATTGATAGAAAAATACTATTTAGCAACAAATTAATAAAAATTGCTTGAAAATTAACCTTAACCTTTATAACATAGCTGGCTATGTTGTTACTATCCCCCAAATAATGAATACAAATATACCTAAGGGTTTGTCGCGATATGGAAAAAAGTCGGCTATATGGCTTAGGAGTTATGAGGTTTGCCTCAACAATGGAGCTGACTTGATGCAAATTAAGGCTCCATTTATTTTACGAAAATTCAGAAAATGATTTTTGAAAAATAAAAAATTATATTTTTATGTATTTGATAAATTTTTTGAAAATATATCAGAAAATATTTTTGGATAATTGACAAACACACGGAAAATATTACGAAAAAAAATATGTGAATAAATACAAATATATATATATATATATATATATATATTAATATTAATGCCAATATTAAATATAAAATAATGTTGAACTTTAAATAATTTTCTTTTAGTAACGCTCAATTTATCATTAGCGTTGTCAAAATCAATAAGGTCCATATTTTTTTAATCTCACAAATACAAATAAAAAATTGATATGATTTTTTTAAAAAAAGACAATGTATGAGACATCCCTAAATAATATA
Organism: Codonopsis lanceolata; assembly: GCA_013146195.2. NCBI lineage: Eukaryota > Viridiplantae > Streptophyta > Magnoliopsida > Asterales > Campanulaceae > Codonopsis > Codonopsis lanceolata. Next base: position 58,006,924 of record CM028381.1, read on the forward strand.
GTTAACATTAATTTTAAAATATAGTGAGTATTTATTAAAATTATAATTTATTATTGTGTGCACAAATTCCATTTATATTTCTAAACAATTTATTTGTTGAGTGAAATAATATGCGTAATTGTGGAAGGGGTGGAGGGGTGCTCGAATATTTGGAAAATGACTTACGAAAAATAAATTTGTAAGTTATTTTTCGAAAAATAAGGCTTCATTTTTCATTGACTCGAAAACACTTTTACGTTGACTATATTTTCCTAAGGTTACCAAACACCGGAAACTGAGGAAAACGTTTTTCGAAAATTATTTTCCGTGAAACAAACGCTACCTAATTAGTAAAAAACGATAAAATGACAACTATTAGTCAAACTAGTTGAGGATGTAGCGTTTGGATCGTCCAATCTTATTTATAGGATATTTGGGCTTATGAGTGGGTTGAATCTTCCTATAACATGTCAAAATGAAGAGCACCTTAGTAGTAGTGTAAAGCAAGGCCTCATGAAACCACTTCAATGTGAGAGTAAGAGTCAAGTTTCAAAGACAATTTGATAGAGTTTCGATGTGTGTAAGTGAGCATACCTTTTAGGGTTGATGGATGAGGTATTTATACCCTTGAAACATCTAAATCGGATGGATTGATAATGGGAGTGAGATTTTAGGGATTGATTACAATCCATTCAATTGAAGGAGTAACCGTCGAAGTGATCACAAAAACTCTGAGTGAGCACGCTTCTTTGTGAGTCTACTTTGGTCGCTCTTTTTATTTGGTCGAATGAGCATGGCCCTGCCCGACCAAACCTTCGTGTGTTCACGCCTTCCTGTCGGTTATCCCTGGGCATGGTCCTTGGTCGAGGGGGCAAGGCCTTCCCCGGATAGGTTTGAAAGAGGATAGACTTGGAGGGACGAGTTTATTTGACTATGTTTTTTTTCTTGGGGCTTAATCATCGAGCTCTTTGTTTTTTCCCCGTATGTGGTTCAATAAGCTCGTGATTGACATGTGGTGTATCACGTATTTTGCTCCTAACCGATTTGTGGGCTAGGCACATCAGTGGTCCCCTGCTTCTTGGCTGGCGAGCATTGCTACTCAGTGCAAGGAGCAAGTTTTATATCTTGGTCCGGGTTTGTTCTTGGTGGTTTATCATGAGAGTTTAACACTTGTGCAATATCTGGCATTATCATTTCTTGGTGGAGAGCAGATGGGCTTGTGACGGTTATCATGACAGGCCTCGGCTTGATAACAGATGAATAGGCATGTAGGCAACCGTCGGTTGGGAGTCAAGCTAATGATGGGTTGCATCTTTTGAGGAGGTGCATTTGTATTAAAGGCCTTTTGGAGTCCGTGTATTCCATATTTCGAGTCTGTGACCTATAAAAGGTAAGAATTTTCCCCCTTTTAAACCTTTTACAAACTCTCATTTCTCAAATTGCCAACTGATTCCTTGCCTTTCAGGCGCCTTTCAAAGCATTATTTCCAGTTTTTGGTGTTAGCTTCGGTCTGACTTCTCATCGCATTTATGATTAGGACAAATTGATTCCTCTACTGGAATCAAGTTAGTTTATCAAGCTTTAATTCTTGCATTTTCTTTTGATGTTTCTGCTGTGTGTGGTGTATTTTACTCTTTGGATTGAGAGAAGAGCGTCATCTTTGAGGATTTAGGGTTTGAAATTTTAGCTTGTCTGTCTCTTAGGGTTTTGTTCGGGTTTTTGGTGGTAGGGATCAAGGAAAAATCTGGCATTCTGCCTTGCCTGACCAATGAGCTCGGGTGTACCTTCCACTTTGACCTAGGTTTTCCGGCCTAGGCTCTATGTGTTGACCTCTTTGGGCTGAACTTGATCAAGTTTTTCCTCGATCTCTATAGGCATGTATTCACCCTTTCTTCTGTACGACGAAGCTACGGACTCTGAGCAGGAGGTCTATAGCTACAACATAGAGCCTCCGAGGCTCCGACGCGGGTGAGAGTGCGGATGTTTAAATCAGGGGTGTAAGTGGTTCGGTTTGGTTTGGTTTATGCCAAAACTACAAACCGAACCGCCTCCTAGTGGTTCCAAAAATCTCAAACCGAACCGAACCGAGTAAGACTTGGAACCAAACCGAACCGAACCACTTGGTTTGGTTTGGTTTGGTTCAGTTTTGTGGTTTATATAAATTATTTTCTAATGAAATTAACCAACATTAAAAATAACAATAAAAATAATATTTTAATTTGGAATTAACATCAAAATTAGGAAATAATCTACTAACAACAAATTATCATAAATAAAACAATACAAATTCTAAAATAAACACAAACAATGGAAGAAATAATAGTTCTTCAATAATCAAGATTTTGTTTGTTTAGTGTCCGTATATATATATATATATATATATATATATTATTAATAAAACTAAGGTTCAAAATCATTAATAAATGTAATATAATATATATTATATAATTAATAAATAAAAATATATAGGGTGGTTTGGTTCGATACAAAAAACCATGAACCAAACCGAACCGCGTGGTTTTCCAATTCTTGAAACCAAAACCAAGCCGTCTTCAACCAAAACCGAACCAAATCGACTGGTTTGGTTTGGTTTGGTTCGGTTCCATGGTTCGGTGATTCCGATTTACACCCTTAGTTTAAATGATATGTAATCATCATTAGATTTGATCATAATTACAATAATATTTTAGTATAATCAATTTATTAATATCAATGTGAAGGGTAATGTTAAAAAGTTATGTATGAAAATTGTAGATATAATTTTTTAAACTTGACACTTAAAATGAAACATCCCAAAATAATATAACGGACAGTTTAGTACAATGTACTTGTGATGTACTTCATCCAAATGAAATAAAAATAGGAGAAACTGAATAAAAATTTCGTGAATCTCTTCCTTTCAAAATGAGTATTTATTTTTCTTCCTCTCATTTTCTTCTCGATCCCTCATTAAGCCACCGTTGTTCCGCCGAAATATTTATCAACAAAATCCATGAGTATTTAGCCATGAAAGCAACCTCAAGGAGAGGGTGTTGCTTCTGTGTGTAGCAATTTTTCGTGGGATATTTGAAAAATCATAAGACATGAAATGGGTTTGAGATCTGAGTTATTAGTGGGTAGTTTTTGAATTTATCTCGCCGTGTGTGGGGTAGAGGTTTAACATGTATAGGTACGAGGACGAAGGTGGTTACATGGGTTGCGTGCAATATACAGTTTCCCCAAATCCACCTCCCTTTTCTCCCACCAACCCCTTCTTTCTCTCCCCTCCTCTTTCAGCATCCCCTTAAGTCGTTGCTGGAATCGTCTCCAATTCAATTTTGAGGTAATTTTTTCTATTTTTGAAAAATATTTTTATTCAATTCGATTTCTTTCTCTCTCTGCCCTCTCTCTAGATTTCGTTTTTTCAAATATCTATTTCTTTTTTGCCACGGCGGCGAAGGAAGTGGATGATCTCAAATCGTTGAAATTTTTTTGACAGAGTGGAGGCTAGAAGAAACGGTTTGAGGAGGGCGATATCCAGCAGGGAGAAGAATTTTTTTTTTTAACGGGTTGAATCACAGGGTAGTAGTCCGGTCCCATTGCTACTCAGGGAAAATCGCGAGATGTCGAAATGATCTGAGGGTTTGAAACGATCGATAACACATACAAGGTCCAACCTCGGAAGAAAGCAAAGTGCTTCCACCAAGTATCGAACCCACGCTGTATGCCTCCAGCATCTTATGTCCCCCTCCTTTTACCACTCGGATATGCCTCGGGGGACGGCAGGGAGAAGAAATGGAAAGAGAAAGAAAGGGTTTTTATTTTTTTAATATTTAAGTTGGTTTGAAAATTAACTAATGTTGATTACAAATTGGGTTAGTAATTAAGTAAAAAAGAAGGGCCCACCAACCACATCATATACCATATCATTACTAACAAAATTTTAGGTACTAATTAGGTACCATAATTTTCTAATTTTCTTTGTCCATGGAACAACCAATTAAATGCAAAACCATTTAGTCGGCCATATCGTGTGGGCTGGGCGGACTACCATTTTTGGTTCACACCAGGACAAAGTCGTGCAAAGTCTTTGTCGTACTTCCATAATTATATTCCTTGTTATTGCTTTGTAAAACCGTAGCCTATTTTGTCAATGCATCTCTCTCTCTCTCTCTCTCACACACACACAACCTATGAGACTATGTGTTGTAGATCAGAATTCGTAAAACTCCGTTTTTTGTAATTAAGCTCGATATATCAGGTTTGAGAATCTGTTTTATAAAAGTTACTCGTAAAAGAGTCTTCTTTAATTTTTGTTTTATTGATATACAGGGTCGTTTTTGACATTTCAAAGATCTGAGGTAAAATAACGAATAAAGGCCCCAAGCTCGATTGCTTGTTGGAATGCTGCACCAACATATAAGAAATAATTTGTAAATTTTTAATCTATTATCTACTTAAACAATTTTTAGATTATATGATTTTGAAAAGAAATTGTGGATTAACAAAAAAATTAATTTACGAGCCCTAAAAACCTTAAACCAAAAGAAATATGAGTTTGAACCTTTGAGGGGTTTAGGGTCTGAATGTCTGATTCGTCTGAAGCAGAGAAAGGCTTGAAGAAGGGAAAATTTTTGAAAATTGAAATTGAGATAAGGAAAATTGGACGAGTACCTGCATGATCAGTCCCTTCACCGGCGCCGACGGGTTCGAGTTCATGGATGAGGAGCGGCAAAGTGACTAAGTTAGTGAGACTGTGAGAGTTTTTCTTGCTTTGAGCCTTTGAAATCAAACTGAAGCAGAGCCTGAAGGTGGAGTGGAAATTAATCTGAAGGCCATAGATGCATAGATAAGACTGAAGAGTGAATCTTGAGGTCCCGTTGATCGTTCCATCTCCTTGATTCTTTTGTCCGACTGTTCCGCTGTTTGCCCTTCCGTCTAATCAACCTTTCGTCTGCCGGCATCACCACATCAAGCTTCTGCTTCCGTTTCTTATTTCCAGACAATTTTCCATATTCTCTATTTATATCTATTAATATTATATATACACTATACATATAAATAAAATTTAGACCCCTAATTTTTTTAGGTCCTAGGCAGTCGCCCCTTTAACCTATGCCCAAGAACGATCCCGTTGATATGCGCCGAACATTTTATTCGAAGATTTCATCTCAATTTACGTGATAATGCATGTGACTGTTTGAATACCTTGATTATATTACTGGATTATAAATCAACAAATCATATATAGCGGGCAGACACATGCTTTATACTTGGGCTAAGTGCCCCGTTGAAATATTTATTTTTAATTTTTACAATATAAAACGGCATCATTTTATTTATTTCTAAAAAATATGTAGTGGTTTAAATTTATGAAACCGTGATCCGCCAATATATATATATATATATACGAATATTTTTTTTTAACTAAAACTAGATTTTGTGTTCTTGCCTATGACACGATATCAATATGAAGATGATCAATGTATGAAGTGAATATGATACGAATAAAAATAAATTAGAGATAATTATAGAGAAGAAATTGTATAATTAATGCTATAAAAACTCAGTAAAACAATAATAGCCATTTACGTTCTTGAATAATTATGGTTACAAAATCTCAGTAATTAACTGTTACGAGAATTAACTGTTATCCACAAACTTGTGGAAATTGAGATTTAATTCTGAAATTGAAATTTAATCCTGGTCGGTAGTTATATTTTGTAAAAATAAATCTTGACCAGTAGCAAAAAAAATTCGAATTAATTTTATCAAGATCGCATACGAGTGCATAGAACTCACGTGCAACTTTTTTTTCACACTTACATTTGTATTGGTCGGCGTATTTTTTGCTCCCCAATTAAACAATTCTCTTACTCTCCCGTTCCAAAATATATATCGTTTTAGAGCTTTTTATACATACCAAGGAAACATATTACAAAGACTAGACTGTCATTATTTTACTTTACTTCAAATATTAATGATGTGTCTTTTGATACTCTTGTCCAATAAGTAAAACACACGTTACAGAATCAATAAATATGAATAAAATTGAAAAAAAAAAGTTCATTGAAAATTACTCCATCCGTCCCTAAATTATCGTCTTCTTTTTCTTTTTCGTCCGTTCTAAAATAATTGTCCAGTTTGAAACTTACCTTTTTAGAACATCATTTTTACCACTTTATTCTTACTTTTTCTCTCTATTTTAATTATGAGCCACATACACATGAGCTTTAAAGGAAACTACACATTAAACCAATATAAATAATCAAGTTAATTTTTTTTTCTTAAAGAGCTATGATATTACGAGCTAGAGCTTGTAGTATTATTACAATCTTTAGTATTAGTGCCGTTAAATCAAATCTCCTACGATATTTATACCGTTAGATTAAATATGTTCTTTTTTAAGTAATGATATGAACATTCCAAATCATCATTAACTTAATCATTTAACGGCTCAAACACTAAAGCTCATAATTATATCACAAGCTCTAGCTCGTAATATCATTTGTCTTTCTTAAACTATGCGTCAGATCAATTAGGACGATTATTTAGGAATGGATGGAGTATAAAATAACATCTATTTTAGAATAAAAAACTTTCTTAAACGATATATATTATGAAGGGAGTAATAATTTAATCAACATCATGGCTAGTCTAAAAAGTCGTGAACTCTTACAAAAGAGATGCTTTAAAATTGTTTTAAATCAATAAATCTAAAAAGAGCAATGATTATGTGCTACGTTCAATACCAAAATTCAAAATATTCGATTCAAAGTTAGCTTTGCTTTAACAAAGTTATTATAAGACGAAGATAAATAGTAATGTTAAAGTTATTTAATGAATTATCTAATTATGTGTACAAAATTATGTAAAATCGTATTTGCTATCTTATTGAGTATCCTATAGACCGCTTAAAATATTTTATTTTATTCTTTGTCACATTTTATTTCTAATTGAATTTTAGTGTTCTTGTTATTTTATTTATATTTCTTTTTTACACTGACACGTGTAAGACTACGATTCATTGAGACAGAGAGTAATAATAGTGAGGTAGAGGATTTAAAGTTCTTATGAACTCTACCGCGAGTTAAAAAGTGAAGTCTATTAGATAATATATAGGATGTATTACCTAGTGTTTTAAAAATTGGCCTAAGCGCCCACCTAGGCGTCTAGAAATTTGAAAAATCGGGAAAAAATTCGGTTAGGCAAGCTAGGCGGTCAATTGCTGATTTTTCATATATTTTTAATTTTAAAAAAATTGGCCCTAAATAATGTCATTTTGAATTTAAATAAATAAATAAATATCAATTTCAAATTATTAAATTATTTTTTATAAAATTTTAATTTGTCAACGGACCAATGGATAATTGAACTGTTAACTATTTTTGTAATATTTTGAATCTCATAATGATATTAAATTTTTAGTTTTACTTTTAAAATTTAACATGATAATGTATTCCTTATTTTTAAATTATTAGGTGATATTTACTATTAGTACATTTTAAAAATTGATGTTTAATAATTAGGTTATAATAAAAAATATATTAAAAACTAGATATTATGTCTTTTTTTAGGTCTCGCCTATATCCCGCCTAGGCGTTCTAGGCACTGATCTATCGCGTAACGATTTTTAGAACACTGGTATTACCTCATCCACACACCGTAATTAACTACATTTGTCATTCACTTTCCTCTTTTAAAAGTTTTTTTCTGAGGCCAGATCTCCTGTACCACTTGTGTATATCACTGATATACCATTTTTTAAATCTCAACCATTGGTTAAGATGCAATAGTTGGGATGCAATGGTTGAGATGAAAAGTGGTACACTAGTGATACACACAAGTGATACAGGAGATCTGAATTCTTTTTTTCTGACCAACTAATCTCATCTCTAAATAAAATATGGAGAGTCAATTTCCTATTTAATTTCTGTCCCAGATAAATATTCCTATTTTCTATTTTGTGATGTCCCAACTAATATTCCTAATAACTTTTGGTGTACAAATTTTTTTACCAATCTTCCTAATATATCCATTCATTTAATATTATAATTATTACACGTACTAGAGAGAGAGTGAGTGTAATGTATATAGAATTAATGAGAGAGAGTGTGTGTAATGAGTATTATGATTACAACATATTTTACAACCAATCATTAATCACATTTCTTAATTCTTGTGTTTTGCCCACTAAGAACATTTATCTAGGATAAAGGGAGTAACATATTACTCCATATGTTCTATATCCCGCCTAGGCGTTCTAGGCACTCCGCGTAACGATTTTTAGAACACTGGTATTACCTCATCCACACAACGTAATTAACTACATTTACCATTCACTTTCCTCCTTAGAGTTTTTCCCGACTAACTAATCTCATCTCTAAATAAAATATGGAGAGTCAATTTCCTATTTAATTAAACATATTACTCCATATGTTTCATACAAAAAGTCCACCATATTATTTTGAGATATTTTACTTTTAAGAGTCCAATTTCATAAATTATGTTTATAATTTTTATAACATTTTATCTTTACCTCCACTTGTGTTGTAAGCACATTACACGTGCTTAATTAGTTTTGTAATTATGATTAACTTCAAAGACATTAATATATCCCCATAATAATTAGAATTTTAAAAATAGAGACTATTTGTGTGGAACGAAGGGAGCATTTTAGTAATAATATTTCATGTTTAGGGAAAAAAATCACTTCTTGTAGACAACACATTTTTGTTTCTTTTATAAGCATAAATAATATACTTCATCAGCTTTCAAATTATCGTCTTCATTTTATTTTTCGTCGGTTCTAAAATAATTGTCATCTTTCAAAACTTTACATTTCAGAAAAATACTTTTACCACCAGGGCCGGCCCTGTGAAATTGGGGGCCTAAGGCCAATTACGTGGAACGGGGCTTTCTTTTATAGCATAATTTTTTTTCTTTTTGAAAAATTAAATAAACAAACATAGAAGATAATAAAAAAAAACATTTCATCACAGAGTCATGGACATAAAACACGAGATATTTACAAAGTACTACTTAAATGTCGCTCTTATAGCACATTTAGAATAAAATGAGCGATCAAAGTATAATAATCAATTTTTTCAATCCAATTCTTCTCAATAGATATCATAGCTAACCCATTCAAGCATTTTTGAGATACTTTCGTGATGACATTTTGTCTACTTACGATAATTGAGATCAAAACTTACGAATAACTAACAAAAAGAATTCAAATTTCATTATCACTAAAAAATACAGTCAATTTTCCATGTACAATTTCTCTATTTTAGTATATAATTATAGTGTATGTACAATTTTTCCATTAAAATAAATTAACGATTGATCTCAATCTCTCTATTTTAGAATTATAGTATATGTTCAAATAATCAAATTTCAATTGGAATATCACCAATTACCGACAAGTCACTCATTCACATACTTAAAAGCTTAAAAATTTCAATTATATTATCAAAATACCAATAACTCATAAAGAAAAAAAACATAAAAACCATAAAAAAATTTGGGGGAAAATGGAAAGGACCGTAGTAGAAATCTTACTTTTGTGCTTTTTCTTCAAATTATAGAAACTAGAAAGAGTCAAGCCTGTGTAGGCTATCTCTGTCATTCACTGTCTCACTTTGCCGATCTGTTAGTGTTAAACTAGGAGTTTTTTTTTAAATACTCCATTAGTTTTCAAATTATTATATACTTTTTTTTTCGTCCGCTCTTCAATAATTATCTTATTTCAAAACTTTCCCTTTTAAGAAAACACTTTTACCATTTTATCATTACTTTTTCTATCTACTTAAATTATGACTACATACTCAAGAGCATTAAAGGAAAACACACATTTCACCAATATTTATAATCCAGTCAATTCATTTTTCTTAAATGGTGTGTCGAGTGAACCCAGACAATATTTAAAAAACGGAGGAAGTAATATGTAGGGTTTTTTGAGATTTGGGGGCCTAAAAAATATGAGATTTTTTGGGGGCCCAAGGCCATGGACTCACTTGGCTTATGGAAGGGCCGGCCATGTTTACCACGGTATTCTTACTTTTTTTATCTACTTTAATTATTACCACATACTCAAAGGTATTAAACAAAACCACACATTTCATAAATATTTGTAATATAATCAATTAATTTTTCTTAAACAGTGTACCAGTTGAAGAAGACGATAATTTGAAAACAGAGGGAGTAATATAAATTCTTCGAGCAAGTAGGAACAAAATCTAAAAATACAATGTTCATTGAGTATATCGAAAAATTAAATAAAATTTTAAAATAGTGTTGAAAAGTTATTTGATAGGCAAAACACACAAATGGGCCACCAAACTTTCTCACTTTTTACAATTCGACCACCGAAAGTTTGAAATATCTATTTTGACCACCCAACTTTAGTCCTGTTGCAAGCGAGCTCATTTTCTAACAGGCGTTAGCGCATGACGTTAAATTTAAGTGAAATCCCTTTTTTGCCCCTAGAAATACTAAAACTTTGTGATATTAGAAATTTAAAGGGGTTCAACTGAAAATAAAAACAAAAGGAAGGAACAATTTTGAGATTGTTCAGATCTGGGTTCATCTACAAGTCCCTTGATCGCATTCTTTCTCCACCAATTTTCCATGTTCCTGCTCTTCCTCTTCTTCTAATTCCAGCGATGACAACAATGACGTTCCCAAAGATCCAAAATTTTGAGATTCGCCCACCAAATTTTTGACAATCGAGACAGTTCTCGAGAACTCTCTCTCCTCACCAAATAAATTCTCCAGTTTCCCCCTGTAATTATGTTCCACCTCTAGGGTCGGTTTCACGACGACATTTTTGAGTTGTGATCTTGAGCTCTTCCATTCGTTTCTTGTGTTCATGGCAAATGTTGTGGGAAGATGAAGATGAACCTAGATCTATAACCAGATCTACCTTGCTTCAAAATCTTTGGATCGGAAACTTTCTCACTGCACTTTCATGCTCCAATTAACTCGTCATCGTCTTGTTCGTCGTCACCTGTTTTTCACCATCGACGCATTGCAACCGCCGTCCCAGATACAGAAAGATGAAGACGAGGGAAACTTGGTTGTTCAAAATTGGAAGATCTTACTTGAAATACAGAATGAGGGTTTCCAATTTCGAGCCCTAGACTTAGATTTGCAGAGATTTCACGAAGAGTGAAGTTGGGAGTTCTAGATAGAGGAGGACGACGAGTCGATGACACTGGATGATGGAAGATGGAGGAGCAGGAGTTCCAACATTGTAGAAGAGAGAACCAAATAGAGGAGCTTGAATGTGAGGGAGAGCGAAGGAAGACGAAATGGGGGAGCCGGGGAGGGGACATCGACCGTAGACATGGGTTATTTAATCATCCATTTTCTTTTTCTTTCCCTTTCTTTTATTTTTTGAGATTAAATATGGATTCAAACTTCATTCACTTGGTTTTTTTTTTTTACTATGATTGGATTTGAACCTCATTCCGTGATCCACGTAAAGTGCTCTACGTTTTTAGATTTTCTTGGGTTTGTTCCACTATACATATTGATGAACATTGTTGAGCGAGATGAAGATGAACCCGGATCTATACCCCCCCCCCCCAAATTTCTATTAATTTTTTTGGGTCTTGATTTGTAAATCATGATTTTGATAGTGATTGATTTTTGTTACTTATTTTCTTCTCTTATGGATGGGTGCAATTGGATTCAATTGGATTATGTGTTGTTCATGCTTGCAACATGTTTAGATGTTGAAGATGAAGATAGAGTATATGTACATTTTGACCCCTGCTCTTTATACCAAGGACATATGCAACTTCTTTTATCTATTGGACCCCTTTGGTTTCTAAAATCACACAAATTAAGTATTTACAGGGGCAAAAAAATGATTTGATTTAAATTTAACGTCCTGGGCTAACGCCATCCAAAAAATGGGCTCGCTTGCAACATGACTAAAGTTGAGTGGACAAAAATAGATATTTCAAACTTTCGGTGGCCGAATTGCAAAAAGTGAGAAAGTTGGGTGGCACATTTGTGTGTCTTGCCTTATTTGATACTCCCTCCGTTTGGGGTAAAGTTCATTATATTCCATCTGTTGTAAATAATCGTCATCCTTTCTTTTTTGTCCGTTCCAAAATAATCGTCATCATTTCCTTTTTTGTCATTTCCAAAATAATTTCAAAATTTTCTTTTTAGGAAAACATTTACCACTATCCTTACTTTTTTTACCTACTTTAATTATGACCACTTGCTTAAAGGTTTTAACGAAAACTGTACATTACACTAATATTTATAGTACAGTCAATTACTTTTTATTAAACGGTGTACCGAGTCAAAAATGATGATTATTTAAAAACAGATGGAATATTATTTTAGGATGTTTCACTCGAACCGTCTATTTTTAAAACTTTTATATACAATCTCCATAATATTTCAAGACCTTTCACATTTAATATTATCAAATTGATTATACTCAAGCATTATTATAATTCTGACCAACACTAGTGCTATTTATATATCCTTTAATTACTAGACCTTTTAAACATGAATTCTTTGAGTTGAATGAAGAAAGTAGAAATTAATAACATTCAAGTGGAGCAACAAACAAAAGTTTATTACTCCATCCGTTCCACCCAAATAGTCTCTATTTGAAAAGGGATATATAAATAGAATTAAAGTTGATCATAATTACAAAATGCTTTGAACATAATCAATATGCTTATAGTAAATGTCATGGTAAAGTAGAAATATTATAGAAATGATAAACATAACTTTTTGAAAGTGAACTTTTAAAGTAAAATATCCCAAAATAATATGGTGGACTCTTTGTTAGGAACGAAAAGAGTAAAAAATAAGTGTAGCCACGTATAAGAATATCTAATTATCAAAAAATTGTGAGTGACTATTTAAGGATATTTTTGTCGACTTAAGTTAAAGTAAATACTAATGAGTGTAAAGAATAAGTAATTTAAGTAAAGGAAGTATAAACATATGACTTGGAATATAGATGTGAGTAAATTTGATCGAACAGTATGGATACAGATGTCAAAACTGATATAAGTACCACAAGCTTGAATTCATAATATCAGACCTTTTCTTATAATAATTTAATCAACATCGTGGCCGGTCTAAAAAGTCGTTAAGTCTAATAAAGAAGAAGATTTAAAATTGTTTTAAATCATTAAAGCTAAAAAGAGTAATGATAGTGTACTAAGAGAAACTCCAACGTAAAAACCCAAAATTGGGGCAATTTCAACCCCAATTTAGGGTAGTTTCAACACTATCTACTATTCCAATTTTAACCCTTCATACCAAATCTCACACCTAAAAGAATATTTCTTAGCATATTCTATTTTTATTTTCTACTAACATTTAAAATTGTAATTATTAAGGTTACACAATTAATAATTTATTATATTTAATAAGCTTATTTTTATAATTAATTATATTTTAAAATTAGTAATTTAATATATTTTAAATTACAAACCATTTGATAAATACAAACTCATACATTATGATAAAGCAAGGTATGCATTTTAAAGTTGTATGTCATTTTTAATTTCAAGTTGTATGTCTTTTTTTTATTATAAAATTGTATGTCTTTTTTATTTTCAAGTTATATGTCATTGTTAAATTTAAATATGAAATTGCATTGTCCAAATATTTAGTATAATTATTTCTTTATTGATAATAAATACAAAACAATTTACATAATAGATTAATTCATTATAATTTATTGAATTTATAGTGTTTAATGCTTTAAAATAAATTACATTATTAATATTTTTTATATAGCTATTATTAGTTATTAATCAATTAAAATAATTTTAAATTCATAATATAAATTATTAATAATTTTTTGTATTTAAAAACCAATTATTTTAAAAAATGAAATGGTCCCATCAACCCGTTAAATGAATAGTTTTTCCCCGAATTTGGGGCGATACTATTCATCAACCCAAATTGAGGAGAAGTTAGGGGTTCGGTAAGAATTAGTTTGGGGTGGGTTGCCCCAATTTGGGTTTATGGGGTCCGATTGGAATTGGTCTAAGCTCAATACCAAAATCCACAAAGTAATGATATAAAGTTAGCTTTGCTTTAACAAAGTCATGGGCCGGAATAAAATGCACTAAATGAACCACCGCCGCCACTTCATCCACATATCGTAATCGTAATAAACATGCATCGTATTCACGGATGGAAGAGTTTCAATTCATAATAAATGTCCTATTAAAGGGCAAGGGACTAGCAAAGCTAGTGGGGGAAGAAGTCAAGTAATTTGATTATGAAAACGGATGGAAGCATGAAAGGGGGGAAGGAAGCTAACGTCCGAGAGATCTTAAGAGAGGCAGAAATTTAAGAAGACGATTTTATATGTATTTTATGTAAGATGAATCCCTTGATACAACTCACCGTGTACTGGAGGCTATTTACGCCAGCTTGGCTATTATTAAATCTCAAGAAAGTGAGATTCAGTGTTTGTTCTACTGGTTAGAACACTCATTCCCCTTGCTGTTGGTCTCAGAATCGAATCTCGTTGGAGGGTTTGGTTAGATTTAGAAAATCTAAAAAAAAAGTTATTTAAAAAAATCTAAAAAAAGTGGAGTTTGAATCAAATTCGTTAATTGTAATGTACTTGGTGAATGACATAAGAGACGACTTTTTATCCACTCACATGGTTTAATAGAACTATTTTGACTTGTTAAATAGAACTACTTTTTGGGGATAATTGCGAGCGATCCCCTTTGTTAAATTTCTAACATGTTAAGGATGTGATATTTTTTTAACCAATATTGGTCCCCTCCTTTTTCTTCTTCGAGCGTCTTCAAATGCTTCTGTAGGATTACGCTTTTATCATTTCTTCATACAGGAAGGTGGAAAAAAGCACAAAAAAAGGGCGTCGTTTCTTCCCATGGTTCGGCTTTAGTAGCTTTCTATTCAATACGGAGCATGCAAGGTTCAAAGTAATCGCTTCCATGATTTTGCTCTGATCTCATTGAAGATATCAACTCTTATGCAAGAACAATAACATCAGAAGAGTTGCATCATGGGATGAAGCTCCTCTGGGAGGGGCCCCAATTTTCTGTCAATATTGATTTTATTTATAACAAATTATCTTTTTTCTCATTTGTGGTTTTATATTGTGATTATAATTATTAACAAACATATTGTTCAAGAAATCAATAGTTGCTACGTATGTACACTGTTCGATAGAAAACTCGAACATGAACTTGTTTTTGAATGCCTTTTCGAATTGCGATGCAAAAACTATGCATTACGATAGTCCAGATGGTTACTCAGTTTTAATAACAAATATCTATAAAGACAACAGCATTTTCCAATACGATCTCAAAAGTCATAATAAACGGACTTAAAGAGATTACATGGCTTACAGAAGATGGAATAACTCATCTCTAGATATACTAGTGAATGATTCCACGACACAGAATTAGTTCTCACCTAAAAACTCTATAGAAGATACACAAAGCATGGTGCATAGCATCCAATAACATAGCTTTGGAAAGAGAGAGGAGATGTAAAATGAATCTCTCAATCCATATTTACTGAATTACAGTGACAATCATATCACACTTTATTCGCACAAGATATGAATCTAAAAACATGCAATGATTGTCACCATAATTCCAAAAGTCCACAAGTTGCACAGTTGCTTACCCCGACCATCCCCTCTGAGATCCGCCAGAAGATTGAGGATTCAATCTGTCAAGCACAGCATTGAAATCAACAGGCTGGCCGCTCTCCTCTAGCCTTTGAATCACACTCATTACGTGATCGCCCCTGTACCCCATGGTCACCACCTTTTCAATCAGTTCGTTGTAAGGATGGTTGCGCATGAACTGTTGAGGGCGAACCAAGATATTACTGCCACTTTGCTGTGGATTTGGAGGGAAGCTGGTTTGCTGGAAGTGAGGTGGTTGGCTTTGATGCTGTGCCCTTCCTCCTTCACTTTCATACATCATATAAGCATTCCCAGGAGTCAGGGAAGGATGGGGTCCACCTGGTCCAGCGGCTGCATACCCATCACCAGCTTGACCCCCGAAACTGGCCTTGAGATGCTGAGGTGGTGGCTGTTGCTGCATGGTGCGACCAGCTCCACCATATCCATATGGCATTGCCTGGCTAGAGCTGGGCGGAGGAATTCCCGAAAACGGCATTTGCATGGGCATGCTGTTTGGGAGGGTTTCCTGGGGGGAGGGGCTTGCTGGCTGACTTGGCAAATAAGTAGGGTAAACCGGAGTGGACGAGGGTCTGCCCTGGGGCTGCATTGACTGCTGAGCTGGTTGCACCTGCTGAGGTAACTGTGGGCTCCACTGCTGCTGATACTGGGGTGGTACCTGAATTGGTGGCTGTGGTTGATTCACTTGAGATTGTGTGGGCTGTGGTGGGGTTCGATACTGAGAATCAGATGACAGATATTGACCCTGAGAATGTTGGGGTGGGGCAGACATATTTGGTAACTGGGACGGAGGTAAATAATATGCCTGTGGTTGTGTCAGAGCCTGAGAAGGCATCGGTGGCTGAGGTGCTGCAGGCTGCGGTAGCTCCATGGGTCTGGTGGGAAGGGTAGGCTGTGGTGCAACTTGATGAGGAAGGGCAAGAGCTAATTGCAGGCCATGAGAGTCTGCTGCACTGTCACTCTTTTGAGGGTCAGAAGGTGGCGTAGATCTCCCCTCATTTTGCTGGGAGTGGGAACTGGGAGAGGATTCTTTCTGTGCAAGCTGAAGCTTAGCAAGTTCTTTCTGGGTTTCAGCAAGCTCCTGCTTGTCTCTTAGGATCTGTACTGACCTGTGGACCTGTAATGGGCATTTTAAGACAACAGGAACTTAAAGTTACTAGTTGAACAAGAGTACAATCATAAAATTGCAAACAATGGACATGGACAAGAAGTGAGCCAAGCCCAATTGTTAGTGGGCAGCGGAACAGGTCACTTCTTTTTTACATGCTCGACAAGAATATCAGGGAAAAATGGCTGTTGTCTGTTCTGTTTGGAAGGTAGAAATATGAGAAGAAACAAAACAATAGCAAACTGACCAAACCTATTCCATGATATAATAGCATGGTTATGAGAAGAATGCCACTGACGAAATGACACAGTTCCCCAGTAGAATGCAAAAATGAGATGCACTATAATGTATACTTTGACTACAGGGCAAGAGAAATTTTTAAAAAAAATCAAGATAAGCCATCCATTTCTCAATCTGTCAACATCTTGACAAAACACAAAAGGCTGTCCATGAAAGACCCAAGCTAGTTTTCATACAATTCTTTTTCCTTAATTAGATTCAGGCATTCCAAAAATACTAACCAAAATGCTCTTGGCATGCAAAATATTTCTACATTGTAAGATTGGTCATGCCTTGCAAAGAGGATGCTTTCTAATATTCATAATATTTAATCATTGCTTCAAAAAAGTACATAACCACATTTTATGTCAGAAGGGCATTGAATGGTAAATCACAGTATATTAAGACGCACCATAAGAACTCACCTCTTGAAGATGCTTCTCAAGCGATTTGAGCTTCGAGTCAGCATCTCCATGATCACGTACTAAATCAGAACGCATTTCTCCAATTGATTTATCGAGATTGTAGCAATACAATTCCAACTGTGACAAACGTGAACTTAGTCCCTCCAGAAAACGCATGAGGTTGTCAGAATATTTTTTCATGGCCCTCTCAACAGCAACGAGTACATCCTGGTTAATAGATTCTTCTGGAGGACTATAAGAAGCAGCAGGAAATACTGATGATCTTGCCATTCTGCTTTTGTGAAATTCCTGCTTAGCATAAAAACACAGCATCTTCAAGCTACTGAATGCACTTAAACTCCAACAAATTTAGACATAGGACAAAAAATTAAAAGGACATGAAAATAGTAGCATTAGTTATTATGAATACTATAACTACATTGGTTCTGTAGATTTTATTCTTTAAAAAAAATAAAACAGACAAAACGAAAGGGAAACTCCAGCCATCTGAAGGATGATGAAAACATTTTACAGTACAGCAAAGGGTCATCACTAAAACAACACAAAGATTCAGCTTCACCGGACTTCTAAGGAAAGCTCGTCTACAATTTTAAGAATTAACGGTCAACTAGTTTAAGTAAACCTCATACTCATCCTCAATCTAAAATTTCCTAGTAAGCAAGCAGCGGAAAGAGTATAATCATCAGATAAACAGTATCATTGATTTTATAGAAGAAAAAGGAAGGATCAGGTAAAAGTTAGTAGCAACAATCATGCACACATGACATACAACAACCATCTCAATGTTCAACCAGCCCACAGATCTAATGGACTGACCCCAAATGAAACCTAGCACAGGCCATACCGCTACAACCATAGAATGGCTTAACATTTTTTTAGGTAAGTAATAGAAATATATCGCATGGCGTCAAATCCGGTGATGCATCCTTGTACACAGGAAGTATACAAGACAAAGGAATTAATTAACAGAAAAACTGTCCACAATCTCTGAGAGGATAATTATTCTTGGAACTTCAAAAGACAAACATAATGAAGTACTGCTAGTATGTGTAATCAAAATGGCAGAGAATGTTTAGCTTCAAACTGCAAGTTTAAAAGATAATGGATGTGCTGGAGACGTCATTTATCACTTCAATTTGTAACTTTAGTTCAAACTTTTATTTACTATACATTTACTTATTCCTTTCATTGAGCTATGATTTAAGATTGGTTAGGCCATTTGTTTCATTTATTGAGTGAGAATATAAGTAAATATGTATAAGAGAGTGAACGGGAGAGAAGGTGGGTTCACATGACGATCAAAATGGAGGTTGAACATGACCTTTTACTGTACTGTAGTATTCTTATTTGAGTGGAACCTTGTAATTGTGCAGTGTCAATAAAGAACATCTATTACCAAAATTACGCATTTACCTCGTCAATTATCCAGCGTGTATTAGCTTAGCTGCCCTCAGTTTTTTTTTCATCTCTGCCAGCCACTTCCCTTCCCTTACCCCTGCTCATTATTATATTCCCCATGTTCACAATTTGATAGGGTACTAGCTCCTCTATTGGAAAGATTAAACATCAGATTGTCATTAACTGCAACTTTCGTGTACAAATGCTTAATCTGAACCAAATTCCTGGACCTACCGGCATATCAATCAATCCAGAAATTTTGCAAGACCCTTATTGTGGAAGCAAGCTTTTTCCTGAGGGGTAGGGGAGATAAGGTTAAAAGCTGGGTAAGCACTTTTAGTTTGCTATGGTGAATGCGAGAGCCCAATGCACTATTGTCACAGTCAATGAATTGGAAAAGCTACCATGACCTCACAATCTATGAGAAATTTTGAATACACCTATGCATATGGTGTGTAAAACTTTATCTTATATGGCAAGTACTAAAGAGATGGTATAGCACAGCCACAGTAATACCTCATCATGACACGGACCAGATAAGAAGGCCCGTTTGTGAGTCATAGCTTGGGCTTCAAGAAGGTTGACATGCACACAGTGGCACATTGAGGAATGAGGATAATGGGGAGTTGCCCCCTATGTTATGAAAACTTGCACTTTAGTACTACTATGAATTTATAATCCTTTAAAATAATGAAATACTTTTGTACCTAACGGATTAATCTCCTATCTTCACGAAAATGTTAAGCTATGTACAACTTTTGCCCCCATCATAGTTATTAAGGCAGAAAAAGTTGATCATACTACATTCATTCTCAATTAACCGCTAGATTTTAGTTTCTTTTAACCTAGTTCACAAAAGTTTTACGCAAAACATACTTCTCAAAAAGTTTTAAGCAAAACATAACATTCTTAATTCGTATCCCTATCAGCACGCTAAATTTTGATAGGAAGATATTATAAAATTTTCCCCCTAACGAAATATACAAGCCAAAGAAGTGAAGAAAGGTCCAATTGGCAAGTGTTAAATTATGTAGAGAAGTCTAAAACTCTAAATCATGAAATGATCTTGCTGCTCAATGGTCCAAGCTAATATTTCCATTACTTTGGGATCTCAATTGAAACCACTAGCTACACGTATTACAACTAACCAAAAATAAAATACCCCTATACATATAGAAGTTTAGAACCTCCAGCTTCATAGTTCTCATCAGCAGAGCTTCATAAAACAACTAACATTGGCTCCTGTTGAGGGTCCCATCCGAACCAGGTGCACAAAGCCATCATGTCTCTAGTAAAGAAACTTAATACCAGGTGCTTAACTGCTATACGCATGTCCAATTGGGAAAGATAGGAATAACCTGAACCATCAAGCCAAACAACCAAATCATGTTGATTTGGCTTGGCTGGTGCATCTGTCAGGTCACGATTTGATTGTTTTTCTTTTCTAAAAATAAATCCATTTCTGAATTGGAGACTTCATTCACTATACAGATAGAGGTTCAAACAAGAACTTGGAGTAAACATATTGTTCTATTACTCCAACTACTGAACTGAAAAATGTGCAGGAGTTCAAAGCCAGTCCTGTACCAACTTTCCCCAATCAGAAATAAGCAATCCCATCATAGGTCCTCACAATCGGTCAATCCCTCACATGTATTCTTACCACATGCTATAAATCCACTATCAAATAGTGGTTCGCGATTGTTCAAAACAGATAAAAGGTCATTTACATTCAACTAATTGATCATCGAGCCCCATCAGCAAACATACAGAAGCCCGTAAAATTCTTTCAGCAAAATCTTCCAAAACTTCTCACTCAAATAAAAGGTGCCGTTGCCTGCAGTGCCCACAAACACCACTCTAACCTCATCTCATCTAAGTTTCACATAATACAAAATGAGCATAAACACATCGAAAAACCTCACACTATTTCAACATATATAATAATAATAATAATAATAAAGGAAGAAAAAAAAAGTATCGCACATTAAAAACTCAACTTTCAGCACTAAGAGTTTCATATAGGCGCTAAAAAGTCAGCTTAAAACATTTTTCAAGAATAATATTTTCGATATAAATTCTCACCCAAAGCTCAATAAACCCTAAATTTTAATCACGCCAATAATTTATTTTTTTAAAAATTGTCATTCGAAAACCTCACAAAGATTTAAAACAGTAGAAGACCTTGGCGGGATTGGAAGCGATCGGAGAATCGGAGTGAGAACCGTTGGGGGTATCCTGATTAGCGAAATCATCGTACGAACAAAGAATATCGTCGGATGCGAAATCAAACCCTTTTGAACCAGAACTGTTACGACCTGTTGATCCAGATGCCATTGAACGATAAACAAATCAAAATCAAGAAACTAGGGTTTGTAGATAAGGAAGAGTGAGGGGGAGAAAAAAAAGTAAACGGTGTGATTTTGGAGAGAGAGAGAGAGAGAGAGAGAGAGAAGGAGAGAGTCCGGGTCGCTTTTCGGTTAAGAATTGAGAGCTACGTAAAAGCGAAGGTTCGTGGTTGCTTATAATTGTAAAGATCATTTCATTCGTTTATAAGCACAAAAAACGAAACGTGTTTCTAGATGTTAGAGATTGGAATTTTGGAGTATAGTTAGATAAGGATAAATCGCATGATCTTTCCTTCCTTTTTTAGGCCAAAAGTTTACACACAACTCTCGAACGAACCTAAGATTTGTGTCATGTCATCATACTCAAATGTTATCTCGCCCCCGAAGACATATTTCATTTTAGTTAAGTACGCGCAGTGTAAAATAAACTTTTCAGCGTATACCAAATATTCCCAATTAATTTCGTCAATTTTTTTCATTATCTACAAAAGTCGGTGGCATTCCATTCCTACTGGCTGAAGCCCATCTCAAATCTCCGATCACGAATCCTTCCCTACATGTCTCTAAATACTCACTCATTTTGTCGTTGATTGAAAAATAAAGTCGGAAATAGTTACAGAAAGCAAGAGGGGGTTTTGCATTGGCTACGCTCTAGCCTCGAAGAAAGGAGCAGGGTATAGACCTTATCCCGATTGATGTCGCCAGGCCAGTGACCGACCAACTTCCCTTTGATTGCATCATTCACAAGCTCTACGACGACGATTGGAAGAAGCAATTGGATGATATCTCCTTGACCAACCCTAACTTGGTAATAATAAATCCTCCTTACACTATTGAAAAGCTTCACAACCGCGTTATCATGCTTAAAGTCGTACCCTACTTGAAATCCCACCTCAATTCACTCAATCGACCTTAATGATATATCATCTGATTATGAACCCGAAAAGTTGAATTTTCCTGTGATAGCCAAGCCACTGGTGGCTAACGGGAGCTTGAGTTCCCACAAGATGTCAGTGGTGTTGAATTATCAGGCATTGAAAAGGCTGGAGGTTGCTCCAATTGTGTTGTAGAAGTTTGTCAATCATGGTGGATTCATCTTCAAGGTCTATGTTGCCGACAAACACGTGCAATGTGTAAAGCGCCCGCCCTTCTTTGCCTAATATACCCATTTCAATTGGGACGTATAACATTGGGATAATTGATTAGGGCGAAACTAATTGAGAATATTTACCGTTTTGTGGAGGTCTTTAAGGAAAAGTCTATTTTACCCTACATGTGCTACTTAACGTCCCAATTGAAACGGTCGTCTGGCCGATGGTGCACCATAAGACAATTTGTAATGTTAGGTATGATTATGTCACAAATCTTAGGTTGGGTACCGTTTTGGGATTGGGTGGAAACTTCAGGGGGGTTTTCGTATTTCGGCCAATTTTTACTATGGAGATAATCGGTTTATAATGTGAGTAGTAATACGATGCGAATAAATTAATATATACTTGAAATTTTATAGGGGTTGGATCAATGTACACTACGCAAAGAAAAGACGACATCCCAAAAACTAAAGAAAAACATATTTTATTGGCGGTAAAATTTTGTAACTCATCCAAAAAGAGTATAATTAAACATTCAAAAACATTATCTCTAACACACACCAACCCAACACATGTTAATTAAAATAAACTTAAAATGAAAATCTCAGACAAAAACCATAAAATAGATTGAATGAGACGGAGTGAACTAATAAAAGACTATTCGAAATTGAAATCACAAAGATTTCACACCAATAAGGGAAAGGTAGCACAATTTTTTTTAAAAGAAAGAAATTAAAAATACAAATATTTAAAATTATAAAAAATAATTACAAAACTTACGAACAATTTTTTTTAAAAAAACTAAATCTAGGCCAGACAAAAATTAAATTGAGATTTCAGTTGATTATGATAACAATCAATTAAGAAACTGCAAACTAAATATTTGTAAAACAATAGATCTAGCCTGCACAAAAATAAAAATAAATAAATTAGAGATGATTAGAGATAATCTTGGAGAAGAAATTGGATAATTAAGACGATAAGATCTTAGTAAAACAATAAATGTCTAGTAAAACTGTAAAATAGTAAATCTTAGTTAGTGCACATGCTTTAATTACAGTCGTAAAATCTCAATAAAATAATTAACTGTTGTTAGAATTAACTAGGTCATGATTATATTTGGTAAAAATCAATCATGACCAGTAGTTAACTTTTCAAAAAGACTGAGTTAAATTATAATATATATATTTTTTGGAGTAAGTGTTGATTGTTAAATTGTATATATTTTTTGTTTGGTTACGAAAGTTCCATTTGATTTTCATTCATTTAAGAGAAGAGCTACTATGCGTTTTTAGGATACATTTTACTTGTTTATAGTATATTTTGGTCTGAAAAGTTATTTAAGTAATATTAGAACTTGTATATAGATGATTTTCGAAACACAACTTGTTATATTAAGGTTCTGAAATGTCGAATGGTTACCTGAAGGTGAGTGGACTGGCTTAATTTGGGATTTGATATGTTTACTTAACCGGTGAGGATAGTCGAATAGATTTCAAATCATTCCAATTAATGTTTTATTACTATTATTGAAATATTAAAAAGCTTTTGAAGTTTGATCATTGATTTTCGAATATATGCTTATGACTGTGTAATGGCCCAATCACATGCTTTCCTGGATTTGGGTAATGGCCCAATCACATTAATTTTCCATATATCAAAGGCTAGCGACTACATATGGTGACTTTTCTTTGGACGACAACCTGAGAATATCCGTGAACCTTTGACACTTGTCATATTTCTTGATGAAGGTCTCTATCTCATTACATAGGTTGGATCACACATCCAACAAGTTTTTTTTTAATGGTTAGTTGGTCAATAAATTTGATCATAGGGAGGGTGATGATGGAGGCAAAAGCTTCAAACAACAATGAAGTAAACACAATCCGTTGATTGGAAGGAATACTAAACTGTGTTGAATGTGTGCAAACTTAGTTTATTATAAAAAAAAACAACTGACGTCTACCAAAATAATAACACAACTTAAAAAGTGATCCTTACTTTGGCAAATAATATTTGATCGAGCCTAAACAAAGTAACTAAAAAAAAAAGGTTAGTAAATAAAATAATAAACAAGAGCCCATGATAATAATAATGCTAAGCACATTTCCTATTTACGACATCATCCTTATCTCCATCATTCTCCCCTAGTATTCACCCTCAAATCTGAACCCGCCTCGTCACTCGAGGAATCATCACCGTGATGATGAATCAAATTAACAATTTGAGAATTGATATGTGGAATTGAAGGTATTATGGTATTATGAATGTGTTGTATTTTGGATTACTGAAGGGGAGTATAAATAGACGATTACATGAAGGAAACCAAAGAAGAAAAGGAAATACATGAACTATAATCCTATTACACAAAGGAATAGCAAAAACCTAAATTAACAAACATTATACTTTAATGAAAGACCCTCCTAATAATAGAGAATGACATATGTGTGATGACCCGACCCGGACTCCAATGCGAAATCTTGAGTTAAACCACCCAAATAGACATGAGTCAAGTATGCGCAAGTAGTGACTATAAAATTTCACATGACGCAATATGACATACGAATAACAACTCGGCTACACTAGACCGGAAAACAACATAATGTGAACAAGTCTTCAACGACGTTACAACTGGAACCCAGCAACTACTCCTACAATTATAACACATACATACAATACCTCAACGGCCACTACATGCCGAAGACAACAAAAGCAAATAAGAATTTAAAAGAGTACTAAGCGGAATAAGCTATAGTGAACCATTGTAACGACCCAACCCGGACCTCAATGCGAAATCCCAAGGTCGCGCCGTCAAGACAAGCTAAAGGACGGACAAGCACCTGCAAGGCATAATGGTGCGAGTCAAAAGTTGAGCCAACAAGCT
This sequence comes from Codonopsis lanceolata, assembly GCA_013146195.2. Lineage (NCBI taxonomy): Eukaryota > Viridiplantae > Streptophyta > Magnoliopsida > Asterales > Campanulaceae > Codonopsis > Codonopsis lanceolata. Next base: position 58,032,103 of record CM028381.1, read on the forward strand.
CAAACCAGAATGTAAAGCCACAACGGCAAAACAGAACAACAAAAACTAAAATCTGCGGAAGCAAATCATAGGTGGAACCCAAGCCTTTAATCATAAACCAAGGATCGCAAGGCTGAGAGATAACTATCTCTCGACAAATCTACGACGCGCGTGACGCAATATTGCGCACGGGCAACAAACCATCGGCAACCAAAGGCCGGCGAACCAACAAGATACCAACCTGATAAACAACCACTCAACGGCTACAACATGCCGGAGGGACAAATCAACTAAAAGAATAAGAGATTAAATACTAACAACTAAACCAATGTCTCTCGACTAAAGTTGTCGGAGATAACAACAACAACAATACTAGAATAAGCGAGCTAAAACTTGCTCAGAATGACAACATGAATTACTTCTAAAAGATACAATAGCTCGACCATACTAGTCGGCTCCCAAACAACACAACAATAGAATACTAATATAATCTACCCAAGTAAAGTCTACATAACTTTACATTCGTGTCTCACAAATAAATAATAACAATAATAATAATAACTCCAAGCTTATTGCCCGGAAGACCACCTGCTAGAAATCACTATCCGAAGTCGCCACGCGTACTAACGGGATCACTGCACACACTAAGGAAAACAAACACACGGAGTGAGTCATAATGACCCAGTAAGTTAGTAAATGCAACTGTATGACATATCATGTCATGGCATGGCATAATGCACAAGTATGTATAAGAATCGATGGTATCATACTAGTATACCAACAATAAATATGTACTTAGTTATCAAAGCACATAATCTCACATAAACCACATAGCATATTGTCTTTCACATAAATGCTCATAAGTAAACACGTAAAACCAGAATCCGGGCCCAGCCCTCAATATTCAAACCTTGGGTCCAACCCGCAATTGATCATTTTATGGGTTCAATCCTCAAATGATCACAACTCATCAATTTTCTTTAATGAGTACTTCGTTACTTTCATCCAACCTAGGATGAGAAATGGGAGCTCGATATCAGGTTAGATGGCGCTAACACGAGACCACATCCAACTATTGGCCAAATAGTGAGGAGAAAGGGAACCAATGTGGTGACTCATAGCGAATGTTTCCAAAGGCTATGAATCGTCCCACTGCCGACATAACGACCAAGACGCCAGCTGGACTCAAATCAAAATGCTCAAGTAGATATTTACTTGAATAAACAAATAAAGACCAAGTCCGTCACGAGTGGACTCATCAAACCAAGTAGGTCATAATGCTTGATGAGCGCAAGATTTCCACTAATTTTCCCGGGAATTTTCTGTTATTTTGTGCTATTTTTGAGTTAATTATGCTTTGGAAATATTATTATTTGTGTTTTTGTACTTAATGTAGGTTTCCATGCATAATCGTGCTTTTATACGGTGTTTAGCATGAAGTTCAAGGTAATTCTGGGCTTTAAAGTTGAATTGGAATTTATTTGGTGAAATTCCGTTAAGTCCGTTAAGATTCCAAGGCAAATCATGCTTAACAGAGGCTAACGGAGGCTGAAATCACTAACAGAGGACCAATCTGCAAACTTGGAAGAAGTCTGGCCGGCGGAGCTAAGTTCAGAAACACTAGGGGCACCTGAGAAAATTTCAGAAGTTCAAGGGAGCTGGCGCAATTATCAGAAAGCCCTTTTGAGTTGTCGCCCAACCGCTGGCGACATTTAGCGCGTTCTGCCGCATCCTCTCCACTCAGCCGGCCCGCGGTCTTCTTCATGGATCGGGTCTGACCCGCGTGCATCCATACCCCTCCAGCCCATCGGCCCACTATCCAACCCACTCCACCTCGATCACATCTCTCACCCATTTCCCACCCGGGTAGCCCGCGAACTCCCCATCTGGGCTGCCCCTGCTCCAGTCGTGTACCCATCCCTTTTTCTTCCCTTTTTTGCCCTTAATTCCTCACTGTTCTTCCTAAACTACCCCTGCTCTGTCCGGCCCTCTTTGCTGCCTCATTCATTTTAATCTGGCAGCCATCATTTTGAAGAAATTAAGTCCCCATTTCGGGACTTTGTTCCCAAATGGGGCACCAGCCCCCATTTCACCAAAAAATCATCCAATTCCTCATATGTTTGATCACCATTGAAGGTTTGGAGCTTCAAGTCAAGAGTCAAGGATGCATCTACAAATAATTTCAACCCCCGATTCGCGATTCTTCGGTTCAATTCTTTCTACTTATATTTAATAGATATTTGTTATGGTTTCTTGGGTTGACTTATTTTGTAAATGTTGAATTGGTTTGTGCTTCAATTATTTATGGAAATGCAATTATTTTCTATGTTCAATGTAGTGTTTTAATTTAATTTATCTCTTTATTTAGTACATAATTATGTTGGTTATTATTTTGTGAAATTAATGCTTTTAATTATCTGTCCAATAATTAAATGATTTTAGAAATATTTAGAATCTGCGAGAGCTACCTTTATATTTCAGACCAATCAATTTAATAGTTGGTGTTTTGTGACACACATCGATAGCCAAAATGAGACTAGGTTTGACACGCGATCGAACCACCTTAGCCATTCGTGAGGTCGGGGAGGTTAGGGTTGACTATAAGATGCGAGAGCTCGTAATTAACCAATTTTATTTGTCTCAGCTACCAACATGAATTGTAGAAAAATATAGAGAGTTTCTTTTTGCGAAGTATTATTCATGCGCTTGGTTATTATTGTGTGTTCTTCATGCTTTTAATGGCATAGCGAACCATTAGATGATCACTAGAATGATAGGATACGAAGCGAATGCTCTTCCTGTTATTCCGAAAACCACAATAGTAGTTTGCGTGACGTAAGACCGAAAGGAGATCGTGCGTAGATAGTCTTTGGATGCTTGCTTACACATGCAGTTATTTTCTCCCCTATGTTATGTGTTGCAATGATATGAGCCCGTAGCAAGGTTGAGAGATAGCTAGATTTGCTATACGTAGCGAAAGCCCGTAGCAAATAAAATAGCGCGTCTGACTACCAAGACTTGAGTTAAAGAAAAGCAAAAAGAGGATTAAATTAAGCACCGGCTAGACTAGAAATAATGCGTTCCTATATTTTTTTCTTGATTTGTTGTTGCCAAACCACATCCGCATTAGTTTAGATTTAATTGCTTTTTAGGTTGTTTATATTTTTAGATTTTAATTCAATTTCTTTTCGCTCAAATATAATTAGTTAGCATAATTTCGGTACTTAGTTGGAGTGAGAATTACGTGCATTCCTCGTGGGATCGACTCGTACTTACGAACTTTATTACTTGATACGGCCGGGTAATCTTGCCCGTGTTGCGTTTTTGCGCACATCTTTTTTTTTTTTTCCAGGAAACAGGGACGACACCCTGCATAGTTTTATTAATTAGAAGAAAGATACAAAGTTGAGGGGGACAACCAGCCTTACCCTTATATATGGGGGGACAGAGGAGCCTAACCTCGAAAACGAAATAGATACAATAAAGAGCTAAAGACCTATGAAATACGAATTTGAGAAATTCCATGTCTATCCAAGAAATAATTCCCTCTAATAAGAGCTGGCAAGGCATCAAGAGAGGAAAACTCAGAGTCCAACCGCGAATCAATAGCATAATTAGCAAGCCCGTCAGCAACAGAATTAGCTTCTCTATAACAGTGACTGAAGATAAACAAGGAATCCTTTTGCATTGATAAAATGCCGCGAATATAATAATGAAGAGACCAAGGAAAATGATGTCCTTTAGTGAGGCAATTATATAAAATCATAGAATCCATCTCAACTATGACCTGACGAAAGTCGTGAGAATGAAGCCAACAAACTCCCTGAAAAAGGGCCTTACATTCTGCCTCAGTGTTTGTAGCAGGACCATAAAAAGAGGCATAAGCAAAAATAACTTTACCTTCAGAGTCACGAATAATTCCCCCGCCTCCGCTAATGCCCGGATTACCCCGACTCGCGCCATCCGAGTTCAGTTTAATAAAAGGACCAGACGGCCTAGACCAAGAAACTGCTTGAATCCGTCTTTGCCTTCTAATAGCAAAGGAAATAAAGGGACCCGATAGATTCTGCCGGATAAAGAAATTCCCACTTCCCATAATAATAGAGAGATCTTGAGAAATAGCATGGATAGCAGAAGAAATAGACAAACCAGAGTTGTCATAGATTATCGCATTACGGACCTTCCAAATATGCCAAAGAATAAGAGAAGGGAGTAACTTATGAGCTGTGGAAGAGGAACTCCAGCCTGCCATTCATCTGTGCATAATGGTATCTCCCAAAATCGAGAGATTATGGGACGAACTGAAAGCCAACCAGATCGAAGAAGCGAACTGACCGTGGATGAAGAGATGATTAAAAGTTTCAATGGAGTGTTGAGAGCAACAAACATACTGAGAAACAATTTGGAAGCCTTTATGAATCAGGGCTTCATCAATAGGGAGTCGCTTCAGAATTAAACGCCAAAGAAAGACGCCAATGTGAGGAGGCAGAAGTTTATGCCAGATAAACTTAGCTGGAGGGAATGTAGTAGCTGCCGGAGTGAGGATAGAGAAGGCCGAAGAGAGGGAAAATTTACCAGACGAATGTACTGTCCAACACGGGTTGTCAGGCTGGGAAGAAAGAGTAATGCGCTGATCCAGAATAACAGTTCTGGAAGATTCCGGAAGAATAGAAATGGCCAAAGAGGTGAGATTGAGTCCGGAAGAATCAAATAATTCTTTAACATAAAGAAGCTCACAGTCAGGAGGACGGGTTAGGGGCTGTCCAGGAAGCCATTTATCAAACCAAATTGAGCAGTCACCAAGGCCAATGTTCCAGTGAATGTGTGGTTCGGCAATGGGTTGGATAAGTTTTAGACGACGCCAAACATGAGAGCCCTTTAAAGCCGAAACCGTGGCGTGCACTGAAGAACAATATCTAGCTTTCAGAAATTCAGACCAAATGTTATTAGAGGAACGGAAGCGCCACCAAAGTTTAATGGAATAAGCCTGAACCAAAGAAGAAAGAGAGGGGATTCTGAGACCACCTGAGGACTTGGGTTTGCAACAGGATCGCCAAGCAATCCAGTGAAATTTATGAGCACCATCAGAGTTACTCCAAAAAAAATTCGTGAAGAAACGCTCAATCAAATTGATAACAGACTTAGGAGGATCCAAAGAGGCCAGAAGATAAGCTGAGATGGATTGAAGAACATGACGGATAAGGGTAATTTTCCCAGCCGCATTAAGGAAGGATCCTAACCAAGATTCCACTCTAGCTTGAAGCTTGACAAGGAGAGGATCAAATATGCTTTTAGATTTTCGCCCGTAATAAAGGGGGAAACCCAGATAAGTAATGGGAAGAGAGCCCAATCGAAAGCCAAAAAAATCTGCAATGCGACTAGCCCTGGCAGAGCTGATGGAGGGAGCAACATAAATTCTGCTGTTGGCTCTATTAATAAGTTGGCCAGACATTTGTTCATAGAGCTGAAGCAAATCCAAGTGTTTCTAAATAGACCAACTATTCCCGTTGCAAAAAATTATAACATCATCAGCAAACGAAAGGTGGGAAATAATTGGGCAGCCATTTAGAGTTGAGAACCGAGTGCGAGCCATCGAATTATGCAAAGCATTGAGACTTCTACTAAGCACATCAGCTGCTAGAATAAACAGACTGGGGGAAAGAGGATCTCCCTGACGAAGACCACGAGAGGAGGTAAAAAAGCCAGAGGGAGAGCCATAAATAAGAACTGAGAACCAGTTGTCGGATATAAGACGCCAGATGAGATCAATAAAAATCTCGTGGAAGCCAAATTTTCTAAAAAACCTGAATAAGAAATAGCCAAGATACTTGATCAAAAGCCTTTGCCATATCCAGTTTGAGGATGATATTGGAGCCATTAACTTTTTTGCCCAAAAAAGTGACAAGATCCTGAGCCAACAGAACATTATCTTGAATAACCCGACCCTTTGTGAAGGCACTTTGGTTGGGGGAAATAATCTGAGGAAGATAAAGAGCCAACCGAGAAACAAGTAACTTAGAGATAATCTTGTTGCAAAAATTGCAAAGACTTATGGGGCGAAAGTCTTTAAAAGAGGTTGGAGTGTTAGTTTTAGGAATAACAGCTATGAAGGTGCTGGTCCATGAGCGAGGGAGAGAGAACCCGGAGAAAAATTCCAGAACAGCTGAGTAGAGATCATCTTGAATAATATCCTAGCAAGAAATAAAAAATTGACCTGTGAAGCCATCAGGACCAGTAGCACTGTCCTTATTCAAGCCAGTAATAGACAAATATATTTCTTCCTTAGAGGGCGGAGTTATCAGAGAAAGATTCCATTCCTCAGTAACCAAATTCGGGATCATAGAGAGATCAATATTAGCAGGGGCTGCATCAGCCTTAAGTTGATCAAAAAAATAGTCAGTTGCTCCCTTAGCAATATCAGCTTCATTCTCAAGTAAGCAATTATCAGAATTACGTATAGAGTTTATATGGAGACGACGTCGAGACTGACATACAGATGCATGAAAAATCTTTGAATTACCGTCCCCCTCCTTAAACCATTGCACTTTAGATTTCTGTCTCCAGAATGCTTCCTCATTTGTAAGAGATTTACGCAAGGTGGCTTGGGCACGTAACAAGGCAGCTCAGTTTTCTTGGATTGGGGTGCGCGTACGTGCGGATGCGGGACACCACTGCTCTCGTTCCACCCTCTCTTGTTTAGGGGAAGACGAAATCAAAAGTGCGAGAGGAGTGCTGTCTATATTAGCACGTTGGAATGTGCCTCGGTTGCCTTGAGTGGATTTTGTATCCAATATGGGAACTGATGGTTTCCCGCATCAAGTTATCCCTTGTTTAGGGGATATCAGGATATGGGAATGCATTACCCTTTCATTCCCATTTTCCCTTTTTTTAGGAGAAACGGAAAGTGCAAAAAGGATATTCGGCGCCCCACTATGGATTTATTAAAAATAGCCTTATGGCCCATTCAGATTACTATGAGAGCTTTGGGTTTCCCACATCAAGTTATCCCTTGTTTAGGGGATACCAGGATATGGGAATGCATCACCCCTCAATTCCCATATCTCCCTTTTTTAGGGGAGAACGGGAAAGTGCAAAGAGGGAATGTTGCGAGGCCCCATTGAATCCGAAAGTTTTAGAGTCGCCATCTTTATTTTAAGGCAAATAAAGCAAAACCAAAGAAAAGAAAAATAAACCAGAGAAAAAGAAAACGGGTTCGGAGGCTAAGTTACGAGTTGGGAAGGTGCTAGGCACCCAACTCGCCCTTCGATCTCGAAAATGGTTTTTGGTGAAGTATGCTTACTGTCATATTTATCTCGCAAATAAATAAGATATTAAAATGACAGGGAAATTTAAACAAATACATTCGTGGCTACATTATTTACGGACTTGCAGTCGTTTCCTTTCAATAATTACAGACACATTTAAGAATATTTGGCCATTATAACGACTCTTTTACATAATATTTCCTATTCTAATCCGGGCAGCACAACGGCTTATATTGGCTACATTGCGCCGGATTTAAATAACAATTTTAAAAATAAATAGAAGACAGCAAAATAAATAAATAAAATAAACTGCGCCCTTAAAGGTTTTACCTTTTAGAGCGGCGGTATGCTCGCTACGTCGCCGGGGAGAGGAGTCTTTTGTTGTTGTTGTGTGGTTGTTGTTTCGATTTGGGCAGAATGACTGCTTTATTTTTGAGGGTTTGGGCTTATCAACTCGGGTAGAGTGACAGCTTATTTGGGTAGGTTTTGGCCTTTTTGGTTGGGCGGAACCTAGACTTAAATTTTTGACTTTTCAGCTCGTTACTCGGGCAGAGTAACAGCTTACTTTGGGATTTTTGGACTGGGGGAGTGAGGTGGATACCTAACAACTAGGCTAGGGATCACTTATAACCTATGGGTTTTTATTTTGGCAGAGTTTGGACGGGGTTTGGAGACTCTAAGGGCTTCCACTCACCTATCTCGCACCTCTCGTACTAATAGTATCGGTGAAATATTATGAGCTTATTGTGATTAAAAATCGCGGAGGAAATGGCGAATGGCTGGGCCGGGGCCTCCTATTTATCTTTGGAGGAGTGGGACACACTGGGAATTTCTCGGTTGTTCTCCATGCATCAACGACTTTGCATGAGCATCAAGGATTGTACAATTTCCATCGAGAGGTGAGCAGTGGAAGGCATGGTGCGGCCAAAGGCAACCCAGTGCGGCACCATCTTTGCTTTAACTTCGATTTTGTGCACTTTTACCCCTGCGGTTCATTTGTTTCGCGTATCTGCTTTTCCTTTCGCATTTTGACTCACGTAACTTGACATTTGTTAAGTTTTAACAGCTCTTGATATTTTATGTCAGTCACATACCAGGGGTACGAAATTGGGGTGTCTACATACACACTAAACATGTTCAACTAACTTGTAAGTTTAGTCGAAGAACCTCGTATTAAGGTACTCATAATCCTCAAGTCATCACCCAATCAAGAATAACATATAAGCTCAACAAATCACAATGTGAGGTCTACTATAGTCGTCTACTCAAGATTAAATCAAAGACTATTATTTTAGTCTAAGAACAACCATAAATCAAGACTTAGTATTTAGTCTATACATAAAAGTGTACCAGACTCAACCATAGTCCTAACCGTCGTATGTAATCGACACCCTCAAGACCATTCTCATGAATGACAAGACTACCCCGTAGTCCAAATCCCGCAAGTGTTTTCATGTACTCGCGACCAAATTCCCTAGAGAGAATTCATTCAATAATCCTTACTAAATGGTACTCGAGACCATAGGTTGGTCTCTAATGCTCCGTGCTCTAACGAGCACGCTCTAAATACATTTCCAAGAGTCGCACCCGACTATTCAAATCTCGAGCTTCTAGTAGCTCTTTAATACAGCTTGCTAATTAGGTAAAGTGTCACCTAATGTTCACCATCCAAGTCTCTAACACATCGTTGTCATAATTGAACACAAATTGAGGTACTCGGGTCCTCATAAACGTAATCAAACGAAACCCAAACGTCGTAGGATTTTAACCCAAGTTCATTAACACTTTATTGAACTTATATTGACGCTGTTGAGTCTTAATACTAAGTTTCATTCCTTACCCATTTCATCAATCTCAACATTTACACCCATTTCAATTTATAACAATTTCCCCAATAATTCGGGCTTGATTCTCAAGCCCTAAAATCCATAAAGACTCAACATAAATCATAACACATTTCTTACAACACACAATATCATTCAAATCATCATTTTCATGCTATTAACAAGTTCATACTTCCAAAACCCCCCCAAAATAGGCATGCATAGCATATCAAGTGTTCATTGCCCACAAATAGCACATATATATTGTTTTCCTTAGGGCCAATGAACCAAAATCAAAAGAAAGTAACTTACCTAGCTTGAATGAAAACTCCAAAGAACGAAAATCCGATCAGTGAAGTTGTTCTACTCGTCGAGGGCTTAAAGATTCCGAAGTTTGAAGGAAATCTGACGGTTGGATCTTCATGAATCGAAGAGAGAAGGGCTAGGGTTTCAAATCTCCCATGGACTATCTCTCTTTCTAACTCACGATTTGGGGGAAAGAAATGAAGGAGGAAAATGGTTGAAAATGGTTGGGGGTTTATGGTTATAACACCCACAATTAAAGAGGGTAGAATAGACATTACATTGGTACACTTAGTGAATGTTTAGGGTTAATCACAACTTATATTAGGCTAATGATGCTCAATAAAATCAACCCAACATCTTAGGACTCAATTAGGACTAATTAGGAAGGTTAGAGAGGGATAGAGATAGGTTTTAGTAAGGGTGGAATGGGTAAAACCTAAAAAATCACAAAAAAGGGCAAGGCTGGTCGGGGGCACCATGCGGTCGCATGGTCCCCAAGCCATGCGACCGCATCCTCCTGATGCACAACTCCTAGAAATCTCTGGTGACCTTGCGGGGGCAAGGTCATTCCACCTTGCGACCGCAAGCTTTCCAGAGCAAAAAGGGCTTAGAATTCAACCCCAAATGACCCCAAACACTCAACTAAACCAAAAAAGGTTCAAAACTGTTGGTCCCAAAATAGGCTCAATCTAGGCTAGAAGGGGGGGTTGAATAGCCTAGATATGTTTTTATTAAAACTTTTTCTTTTATTAATACTTCTTAAGGATTTATGAAATGTTTGAGTAGAAGAGTTTAGGCGTGAAGCAAATCGGTTACGAGATTATCAAGAGTCTTTGTTAAAGGCGTTGAATCTGGAAACGATTAAACACAAGCGATTAAAGTGAGAGATAAGAAGAGTTTGAGGCGCACCACGAGGAATTTGAAGTGGTTAAATGCTTGTGAATAGTACTATATCCACTACCAAAGTGGTTAGCTTTGGATTTTAAAAGTGCACTTGTTTATCCACTAGGTTTATGATTTAGATCTCTAATGGATCGTGTACAAAATTAGTTTTTAACCAAGTGTATAAGGTGAGAGAGACAATCAATAAATAATTGTTCTCCACACGTGCGAGAATTAAGAAACGGTTTAAAGACAAAGCAGAATGAAGGGTGAGAAAGAATTTAAGATGGCAGATCTGCAGCTTCAGAAAGTTTGGTGAAGTGTTAGCCCTTGTCCTTTGATCTCTTGAATGCTTGAGTGATGAAGATGAAGTTTGAGAGTTAATGCGCAAGAGTTGTTTCTTGGATCTTCAAAGCTTGAATATATACCGAGGAAGAGATCTATTGACCGTTGGTTTAAAATCGAGAATAATTGGTCCAACGTTCCTTTGCATTGAATGCAATTCGGCGCTTTGGGGAAGAAACGCCACGGTCATCGGAGATGCGGTGTGCGAGAAGACATTACTAAGCAGTAATGTTTGAAATCGAGCTTTGCGGCTTGGAAAGTCTTCTTAGCCAAAAGCGGGTAATGTCTTCGGATCTTGATTTCGGGATCTGATGCGGACCGATTGTCATCATGCGAGTTGACTTCTTGAAAAATAATCGGTGAAGACATAATGACTAGATATTTTCGAAAATATCTAAGCAGTGTACACGTGTCATTGTTTCTTGATTTTGGCCAATTTTGATTTTCCGCTATTTGGCGAGACTTCAAATGCTTGGTCCTTCAATTTGTAGAAGCTTGCGGTTGGGCGCTAGAACTAACACTTAGAAACTATTCTAAACAAAGTGATTAAGGCAGTTGCCACACTAATCGATGCGAGACCTTTTAGCCTCTTGTATAATAGAATCGAAGATGACTCAACCAAATCTAATCATAGGAATCAACAATCTCCTCTATTTGGTTGATGTCATCATCTTCTGGCGGAGACTTTGAATCATGCAGAGATAATAGTATGTCTTAAAGAAATTTTTATTAAGCAGGACATACCTCTCGAGGCAAGTCTTAGTAGTGAGATAGCTAGACCAAGTACTACAGGATAAAAACATTAAGACAAAGTACTTAAGAACAGCAAGGTTTAAATCTATAAGTATGCATGCGGGATATAAAGATTTAAACGCGAAGTTTAAATTGAGCAGATATATCAGAAAGAAGCAATTTAAACTTTGAAAGAAACTTGAGACATCTGTGATTAAACAAAAGTCATTTAAGCAGCGAAGTTTTGGCAAAACAAAGCATGGTTTAACAACGGAAATCTGAACAAAATACCAACGGAATCAAAATAGATTGAAATGAGTGCGTCTTCGTTCTAAGTAGTCTCAACCCAGTTCGGATTACGTCATTCGAGGCGTTCTCGGAGTCGGTTACGTTTCCTCAATCGAGCTTGATTCAAGAAGTGAGTAGCTCTCTCCTCACGATGGCACCAACCTGCTTGTTGTTCGGCGACAACAGCTCGGCATCGGCTTCTTCACAGGCGAAGATTGGTGAAAGTCGGCAACCTCCCTTCGACTAAGAATCGCCCTAGCCATCCTTTTTGAGCTCATTGAGCAGAGGCCCACGAATCTTTGATTTGTTGAGAGTGCGACATCCGTCAGGCAGACTTGTTGATCTTGAACTAGGAACCTGTGAGTTGTGAAGGCCTGAGCAGTGTCGTTCACTAGTTGATCAACAATCTTTCCTATGTCAAAGATAGTGGCATGAGTAGCATTGAGGCCGTAGTTGAGCACATCAATCTGCTGTGCCATAGAAGAAACTGTCCTGTTGAGCTGAGCTAGCTGGTCGTTGTTTGCTCGAAGAAGCTCCAGAATGGCAGGATCAGTAGCGGTGGTAGGTAGAGAAGGGTTAAGGTTAATGGAGATATGGCTGGTGGAAGGTTGTGGAGCAGGGTTTGGAGAAGAGGAAGATGAAGCAGGGTGATTAGCAGAAGTAGAAGGTGGAGGAGAAGAGGGTTTGGAATCAACCTCAATGTCAGTGGCTAAGCTGCTGACAGAGAAGTGAGAAGCAGAGGAGGAAGAGGATGCTTCTAAGAGGTAAGAAGGGAAGGGATAGTCGGGTAGAAGAATGAAGTTAGGAGGGGAAGGAGAAGGATAGAGAAGGTCTGATATGGAGGAGAAGTCAAAGAGAAAAGAGTGAGTGGCAGAGGAGATGGAGGGAAAGAGAATTTGGTAGAGATCAGAAGAGATGGAGATGGGGGTAAGATACTGAGAGATAGGCGGGAAGATTTCGGGTAGAAATGCGGTTTGGTAAAGAAGAGTAGAGATGTGAGGGGCAAGAGGAGAGAAGTGGTCAGGCATAGAGAAGGAAGGAGAGGAGGTAGATGGAGCAGAGTTTGAAACAACGGGTATAATGGCTAAGGAGGTGTCTGGAAGAATGGTGGAGATGGGTTCAGGTGAATGGGGTGGAGAAGGGATAGAGTCTTGTGGGGAGAGGGTGATAGAGCCACAGACTTCTTACGAAGTCTGCGTTTCTTTGGCTTGGGAGCAGGGGAAGAATGCTCCTCCTCAACAACAGCAGGGGTTGAAGAGGGAACGGGAGAAGAAGGAGTGGCAGCAGGCTCCTCCCCAACAGCAGCAGGGGCTGTTGAAGAAGTGAGTGGAGGGGAGGAAGAAGATATGGGAGATGAAGGTGGGATAAATGGAATGAAAGGTTCAGAAGGCTCGGAGCGTTTTGACTTACGCTTGCGAGACGGAGAAAGCGGATCGGGGATCGAGTAGTCTCTTTAGCGCGGAAAGGCAATGTGGGCCGAGAGATCAACGATGGCGACTTTCTTGCGTCGCGGGAGAGGTCCAGCGGGATTAGCGGCGTCTCGAAGAAGTTTTTCTTCTTGGGAACAGGCTCTCGATAGTAGAAGAAATCCTTTTCTTGTTTGTGGAGGAATGGAGGGAGGCGAGGCGGCAGTCTTGGAAAAGCGACCTTGATGGCGGCACAATAGCTTCTGGCTGGCGCTTTGCCATGAGGAGTCCACGGTAGTCTCGAGATTTTAATGATCTTGAGTGGAGGGGCTTCAGGCATGAACAATGACGAGAGGAGGAAGCCCTTCTTGCGCTCTCTTTTCATTGCGGAGCTTGTGAGTGTTAATAATGAAAGTCTTCTTGAATTGGATGGATAAGCTTGATTTTCTTCATCTCAAAAGCGAAGCGTATGGGCGAGTGTTGGCAGAATAGAGGCAGTTAAGAAAGGCGAAACAAGGGCCGCTTGGCTGAGGACTTGTGGGCGACAACAGCTTGACATCACAAAAGCATGTCAAATAATATTTGTGCCCGATTGAGTCTTTTGTTCAAGAGGCAGCGAGGTGTATTCAGTGTTCGGATGTCATGGCGTCATGGGTGCCGTTCTTGAAGATCATACTTTTGTCAAGCGGATGGTGAGGCATCATCTTCAAGCAGACTCCTCTTCGGCTTAGCGGCGGCTTCCTTGGAGTCTTCTCGCCACGCATATAGGACCATCGGTAGCCTTTTGACATCGATGAGTGAAGTAGGGCCGTCGAATTCCACGCCAATAATTTTGGCGATTAGGCGATGATAGTGGCGGTGGCTGTTCGAACAACGGCGGTGATGGAAGATTCGAGTCATTTAGAGCGACTTTACGGAAAAATTCTTCCACGATAAGTAGCAGAAGTCAACATCACCTAGCATAAACAACGGCGAGAATCGAGGCGGTTTAGGTCATCTACAATTTTGACCGGCGGCGTAGGCACGAGCAGAAGGTTCGTCAATACATCCCAGGATGATACATAGTTGGGGGGCAATTTTGGAATGTCAGTCGATGTTAGAGGTTTGTGGCGTACCGGCCTAAGTGACGGAACAAGAAATTAGGGCAAGAACTTAAGATAAAAATGAGCAGGCGAAGCATTAAGCCCTAAAAGTGTGCGGACAACTCATGGAATGCTATATATGCGAGCAAAATATAACTCAAAATCTCTGAAATCGGCAGTTCAAGAACATTTAAAAGAGGATATTATCGAAATGAACACAAGAATTTGAAGATTTAGCATTTATGAAGCTACTGATTACATGAGCAGATCAATAATGGCGTAATTATAGATGAGATAGCATACTTAACTGTCTTGAGATTACGAAGTTAGGGTTGAATTTCTTACCATTTTGAAGATTTGCGAGAAGAAGAAGAAGTAAATGGCGTGAATACGGGAATTAACTATCGAGCAAGGCGAAGAAGCGAAATTTTTAGAGAAACCTTAGAGAGAGATAGAAAGAGGCAGTTTTTGTAAAAGCTTTTTGGCGGTTGAGGGTTTATAAATGGGCGTGCCATCGGTCATAGAGACTTGTGAAGCGTCATTAAGTCGACACCTTTAGGAGACAAGACTTAATGAATAATGGAAAGTCTAAGAGTGCCTTTTCAAATATTAACTCAACCAATTTGAAACTAGTCCTCAAAAATTTGCATAAACCTCCCTCTCAAAATGATAGTTTAAAGCGTATTTTATCTTTCGGTGACTTTAGAAATTCTTGATTTAAAAATAAGTACGCTCAAAATAATTTTGCAAGTCTGCTTAAATATATTTTCAAATAAAATAAATTTTCAAATGCTTAAAATAAATTTTCAATTAGAAATAAAATTAGAAACATTATATTGGAAATGTTACATATTATAATGAAAAATTAATTTTAGATAAAATTGCAGGATCGGGTCAAAGCATACCAAGCTCTCCCTTTAGATAAGCAAACACATGCATACAGAGCTTTAGTGAAGATGTACGCTAGTTGATGGTCGGTTGAAATATATTCATCTTGGATGTTTCTTTTACATTGTCACTTAGAAAGTGATATGAACATCGATATGCTTTGTCTTGGAGTGCATCACGGGATTGTAGGTGATAGAGATTCTTTGAGTGTTATCACACATGATTGGGCGATCTGCTACTTTGATGTAAATGATCTACTAACTGCTTTTATCAAGCGGTTGGCCAGCGGCGGCCTGGCGGCTACGCCCGATGGTGGAATTTGGAAAGGCGGATGCTTGTTGTTTCTTGCTAGCCCAACGAGCGGCATCTCTAAAATGACAAGTTCCACTAGTGCTTTTTACGTCAATTTGGCGGCCCGGCATAGTCTGCGTCGAATATCAACCAAGTTGAAAGATGATTCTCTAGGATACGGATACCTAAGTTGGTGGTATCGATACGTATTGATGATTCTTTTTGCTGCTGAAGATGTGACTCACAGTGCAACTTGAAATCTAGCACACACCCAACGACATACTATGTAGATGCTGTGGCGGTGAGGTGAAGCAGAATCAATTATCCCATAATTGGGTGATATCAACTTTCTTTCTGGTAAGTCCTTTGTAAGTTTGCATCTAGACCATTGGAGTATCAAATGTGTTTCTTTGTTTCAAAAAAATTTTTGACAAGATCTTTAGCATACTTGGATTGGTGATGAATATCCCTTTGTTGAATTTGTTGAATTTGAAGACCCAAGAAGAATGTGAGTTCTCGTCATACTCATTTGAAACTTGTCATAAGCGTTTCAAATCGACATTTGTGGATCGAAAATGATATCATCAAGTAAATCGTACCCGAGAGAATGTCCTTTGTGCTTGAGAGAATAAAGAGTGGTGTCGATCTTTCCTCGCTCGAATCCTTGTTCAACTAAGAATTTAGAGGGTTTCATACCGGGCTCGAGGGCTTGCTTAAGACCATAGAGAGCCTTCTTGTAAACATGAGTTTCTTTTCCTTTTTCTATAAAGCACGGAGGTTGAGCAACGTGGCTGTTTCTTGAAGATCACCATTAAGCTCTTGACATCCATTTGAGTGCGGCCTGAAGTCCTTGTATGGCATAGGCTAAGAAGATTACGATGGCTTCCAGCCTTGCTACGAGGCGAATGTTTCATCATAATCGATTCCTTCTTCTTGGCGATATCCTTGTGCAACAAGTCTTGCTTTGTTCCTCACTATGTTTCCATCCTCGTCCTTC
>CM028381.1:58048486-58094527 GCA_013146195.2 Codonopsis lanceolata
AAGAGATAGCTCCACCACTAAGCGAGGAAAGCGTAGCCTGAAGTAGATTTATAACCATCTACATCTCCAACTTCAATCCGCGCAGTGAAACCTTTCAAGCTCAACCTCCCACCTTGGTAACAAAGGGTTAAATTTGTGGTTCCCACCAAGTAACGCAGAACCCTCTTCACTGCCATCCAGTGTTGAGGTCCAGGATTACTTTGGAATCGACTCAACATCCCAACTGCAAAGCATAGGTCAGGCCGAGTACACACCATAGCATACATCAAGCTTCCTACCGCATTTGCATATGGAGTCGTAGACATTCTCTTCTTCTCTTCTTCATTCTTAGGGCATTGGTTTGTACTAAGGACACATCCTTTTCCATTGGAGTGACAACGGTTTTAGTTAGTCATGCCAAATCGCTCGATAACTTTCTTAATGTAAGTCTCTTGAGACAAACCGAGAAATCTTTTCGAACGATCTCTAATGACTTTTACTCAGCACATAGCTTGTTTCACCCAAGTCTGTCATAACGAAAGCGCATGCCATCAACTCTTAGTGGCATTTACTCCATATCATTCCCAGCTAGTGACAGTATCTTCCTCAATCATCACAAAGCCAATTGAGGTTATCGCTGATGAAAGCGAATGTACCACCGCTCAGATGATTGTTTGAGACCATAGATGGAACGTTTGAGTCGGCACACTTTGCGCTCTTGTCCCTTGACTTCAAAAACCCTCTGTTGAGTCATAGATCTCTCTTCATCTAGTTCTCCATTGAGAAATGCAGTTTTAACATCCATCCGATAAAGTTCTAGATCCATGTGCTACTATCGCTAGGGATTAGCGAACAGAGGAAAATCTCACCACATGGGAGAATGTCTCCTCATAGTCTAAACCTCTCTTTGTAAAGCTTCGCCACAAGACGTGCCTTATATTTGTCAATTGATCCATCTGCCTTTGCTTGACTTTGAAAACCCATTTGTTTCCAATAGTCTTGCGACCTTTGTGAAGATCAACTAACTCCCAAACCCGATTCTTTTCATGAGGAAATTTCATCTTCCATTGCAATATCCATTCATTGCTTGTAGGTAAAGAAAGGGCTTTTTGAACGATGTAGGCTCACTAGAATTGAAAGAAGTAGTTAGAAAGATTCTCTTCTCACGCGAATCGACGATTTGGTATATTTCCACGCTTACTTCGCTCTAGTATCTGACCCACTCAGAATCAGATTCCCACTCTGATGAAGATCACCTTGACTCTCATTGGTGACTTCCATAGGTTCAACCTCATGTTGTACCGTAGGATTGGGTTGAGGCAATTCCCCACCCTCGCCAAAGATGTCATGTGTTCTTCTTCCATCTCAAAAAGTTCAAAGTCTTTCCTAACTCACCTATCTGGGAAATCATTCTCAATGAAATCAACATTGCGCGACTGATTCCGCCTATTCCTACGCCAGTTTTCCACCGCATATAACATAACCCTTTGAGGTATCTCAATACCTTATGAAAACACACTTGTTTCCTCTAGGGCCTAGTTTTCCAAACTTATTGGAGAGGTACTATGGACATACTCCGCACACCCCAAGGATGAAGATGCCCCAATTTAGGCTTTCTCATCTTTCCAAAGTTCATAAGGGTTGTGGGAATGACTTAGAAGGCACTCGGTTGCTATGTAGGTATAGCCATTAGCGCATCCCCCAAACGAAATTGGGAGGTTGGCCTCGTGCCATCATTCCACCTAACCATTTTCAACAATGTTCGATTCCTCTTCTGCTCGCAACACCGCTTTGTTATGGAGTTCTAGGAATTGTCAACCTGTCTGCCGATTCCCCTTTTTCACACAACTTTAAATTGATCGAGTAAATACTCACGGCCCCGGCCGCTCTAAAAGTTTTTAAGCTTATCCTTTGATTCTCAACCTCCGCGAAAGCGCCCAAAAACATTTGAGAGCTTCATCGCGTGAGAAATAAGGTAAACATAACCATACAGTGTGTAGTCATCGATAAAAAGTGAGAAAATAGAAGCTCCATGACGTGCCTTAACATTCATTGGTCCGCAAATGTCCAAATGGACTAATCCTAATGGATGTGGCTTTTTTGCCTTACCAAAAGGCTTTCGGCAAGCTTTTCTCGCCAAACAAGATTCACACAAGGGTAGGTTGACTTATTTGAGAGACCCCAATATGCCTTCTCTAGCCAATCTAGTCATCCTATCTTTTCCTATATGTCCAAGTCTAGCATGCCATAACTTCGAAATTAAGAATCATCATAAACCATGCAAGAAGAAGAATTAAGAAGAATATGAGAATCCAACAAATCTAATTTAAAGAAATTATCCGACAAAGAACCATGTCCCAAAATCTCATCACCAAAACAAATATCCAAGTGATCATTACTAAAATTAAAAAGAATATCCATGTCCTAGCAATTGTACTGCGATAGTAGATTATGTCGAATTCAGTGCATAAAGAACTTCATGAAGAGTCAATGTGTCTTCACTCCGCAATTGAAGTTGGTATAAGCCAACTCCTTTGACTTCAACACGACAGGCGTTTCCCATGAAAATTCTTCTTGTACACTGAGAACTTTTCGATAATCTACAAATCCTTTTGATCCCTCGTCACATGTTTGGTTGAGCCCGAGTCTACAATCCATACAGGGAGAGAGTCGGCTAATAGAACATGAGAGCAAACACAACTTTTCATGGAGATAGGATTAAGTGATACCTTCTTGGGCTCGGGACAAGTCCGAGCAAAATGACCCAAGGCACCACAGGTTGCTTGTAGCACTTTGCTTAGCAATATTCTTTTGCCTCTACGGAGTTTAGTAATCTTGTCACTTTGGGGGCCAAATTCAGGAGTCTTCTTGCCTTTAGCTTGTTTCTTGCGTTGCCCGTGTGGCTTGCTTGCTTGAACCCTCAAGGGAAACAAGAGCAAGATCATGAGTCGCGACTTATCGCGCGATTCACTTCATGACATTCGGCCTCAAGCTCAACATGGCGAGATACATGCAAAGTCCGAATAGATGCGTATGAGTCAAGATCGCCTCAAACCACTCCAAGAGTCGAGGAACGAATCACCGCTTGAACTTGTTGTTCATCGATAAAATAGAACCGGCGGCTTTAAGATCTCGAATCATTAGGACATCTCACGTAGTTGTTCAAGAATGTTTCGTTTCTGGTCAATCTTATAGCTTTCAAACTTGTAAGTCAAAGTCCTTAACTTTGTAGCAGAAGTATTCCCATAAATGCGCTTAATTTGGTCCCACATTTGTTTAGCGATAAGGCAAGCATCCTCAAACTCATAATCGATCATTATGCATGCTACTCGGCATAGTAAAGCTGCACATCGATCTTTATTTTTCCAGCCAAGGAATTCTCTCATTTTTCGGTGATCTTTGGGCGATGGTCAAATTACCCATCTCTGGTTCTACCATCACAGCATCAAGGTTGTCCAGAACCCCTTGCTCGTTTAGCAAGTACGTGATTTTCCTTTGCCAAACATTATAGTTTGAGTCATCTAATTTCTCACCCTTATTAAGGTCAGCGATTACATTCTGAGAAGCCATTTCACTACAATTTATTGCAAAAAAAAAAAAAAGACATAAGCATATATATATATATATATATATATATTTCGATTCACTTTTGTTTTAAAAAATCACTTACTAAATTAAATATAATCACATCATACACGTAAGGAGGGAAAATCCGCGAGGCTCGTAATCACAACCAAAGTATGCACAACGTGAAAATATTCATAAATTGATGATTTAAACAAAAGAAATATGATAGAATGAATCCATCAAGCACATATGATGTACATAAATATTTTCACTACTGAAAATACATTTATTGGGTCTCGTATAGTCTCAATCGCAATTTTAGAGCCTAAAACGACAATTAAATATGCTAAAAATGACTTAAAATAGCTTAAAATTCACAAAGAATTTTAAAAAAATTCCAGAAAAGTCCCAAACAGCCCTAAACAGTCACAGAATGACAAAACAACCCCTGGATATTATTTTTTGTAATTTTAAAAAAATCAGAAAACAAGTTTTTATACACTGAAAAAGCAAAAACAAATATTTACAGGATGAATTGATCAAAACAGAGGCCACCATTGGACTCAGACGGACAAAACAGAGCTAGACGCACCGGCCGTTTGTCAATCAGAGTTCTGGAATGGCCGCACGCGCCCTCACGCGCCACCTGCGTGTGTGGGCTTCTTTCTCGAGGCCGACCGACGCCGACCGACCTGGTCGATGGCGTCATCGATGACGTCAGCATAGAAGACTTTCTGAAGTGGGTCCACTGATGACATGGCAGGTGACGTGGTGATGATGTGGTAGTCAACACATTGACCGTTGACCAGCCAACGGTTGACCTCAAATTTATTTGCCGCCTCCACTCGCCTCGTGATTGGCGTCCAGGTGGTCCGATGAACTCACGGCTGGTGGCGTTGGACTCGTCTGATCGAGGGCTTTTTAGTGGTGTACTTTTTACCTCGAAATGAGTGCCACAAAAAACACGTGTATCGAGGCCGAGAGTGGGGGTTGTTTTTGACGCGATTTTTAACCCAAAAAATCGATTCGCGAAGTGCCAACTTCGCGAGGCCATAAAACGTTTATTTTAAGTCTAAATTAAGTATATAATATATCGTTGGAAAGCTCTCGCGGAGTACTACAAGTACAGTCCATAAAATCACGATTTTACCGAACATAAACAGGTCATAACAGCACGCAAAGTTTTGGAAAAAACAATTTTCAACAAAACTTGGGTTTGCGATATTTTGAAAAATACCCAACGGAATTCAACGAGAATTTAGTATGTTGTTCGCCTCGTCGTAGGGAACTCAGACATATAATTTTTTATCGAAAATAATAAAGTTTTACACATGAAATAATAAAACCCATTTGTTTCGTTATCGGGTAAAACTTTTAAACAAACCCAAAAACAAAAGCATGCAATTCATGACATAACGATACGAGCAATCAAGCATATAGACTCTGATACCAATGAAGGATATATCTAAACATATATCATACAAGTTCGCTATCAAAAGAATAATTACGAATTAACTTGTGCGAACTTGAACCTTGTGCGAAACGGAAGAATTTCGCTTGAGCTACGATCTTCGTATGTCACGATCTACAAACCTGCGATTCTTTCTCGTCGGATTGATATCACGGGGCACGGATGTCAATACTGGTTCACACCGCAAATCCAAGCCTCTTGATGGTTAGGCTAGAGGGAGTATTTTGGTGAGATCGAATTTGGGGAGAGAGAGGGGCGGCAATATCAAGGAGACGTGTTCTCCAATTATTGTGTTCGGGTTTTATCCCTTTTGTTGCCCTATTTATATTATTAACAAGAAACCTATTTCTTTTAGGTTAAGTTAATCATAAACTCATTTGGATTAAGAAACTCATTAACCAATTAATAATAATATAAATATATTTTCTATGTGGGCGGGACTAAATAATCGGGCCACAAGCCCAATTACTAACACCCACCAACAACAGAAGTCAACTCTTTCCTTTCAGTTTCCTTGGATGCCAATTCGAGTTCATCAGTCGATGGATCTTCTACTACTGGTTTGTATATATATATATATATATATATATATAAAGTCCAAATTAAATTTGTTGTATTGAAATTTAAAGATTAATAATTGGTCAATCTTTATTTATCATCTTACTTCAACATTACATCAGTAGAATTTAAGAATTCGACCACACAAGGTAATTATATATGTTGAATTCCAATGCATATAATATTTTTACTCTGATTAATATTTGATTTAACACTACATAATTATTCAATAATTTATTAAATATTACATAATGGAATTATTAATGTCAAATGTGTACAAAGTTGATTTCTCAAAAGTTTATTTCTTAATTAACCATGTACATTAATTAGAAGTGGTAAATAGGTCGGCTGAGCAAGTATGGGCAATGGCAGTGTCCATGTGTGCAGTATGTTCAAAGAGTAGGTCTTCTGTAGGACGGTCTTACGGATCTTAATCCGTAATACGGACCTATCCATCTTAAATGAGCCAAGATTCAATAATTTTAGTGTAACTCCTCGACTTTTGAAAATTACAGTGTCACCCCTCACGTTTATAAATGAAGAGTTTTTTAATATTAAAAGTATCACTTTCCGATATAAAATATGTCATTTTTAAACATAAAATGTGCCACTTTACGTTTTCAATAAAAGATATCACCTTTTTTCCTTTAAAATATGTTACTTTCTAGCCTTAAATATGTTAATTTTTAGTTTTAAATGTGTTACTTTTGCTTTGAAAAAGTGCTACTTTGTATTATAAATGTATAAATTAAAATAGTCATCACTGTTAATTTTAAAGTGTCACTTTTTAGTTTTAAATGTGTCACTTTTTAGTATTAAGAGTGTCGTTTTATAGTATTAAGAGTGTTACTTTGTATTTTAATGAAAATTATTTTTTTTTTCACATAAAAAGAGTCAATTTTGACCTTAAAATGTGTCACTTTTGCCTTTTAAATGCGTCACGTTTGGCTTTAAATGTGTCTCTTATCATTTCGTCAAATTTCGTTAGGATCTGTCAAACATTCCAAGACAAATAAAACTAACAGATAGCTAACGGAGCTAATAGAGGATGAAATTGCAAAACTTGGGAAAAATGAAATTTTCGACAGTAAACTTTAAAAACACAGGGGCACCAGAGCAAAATGAGAAAGATCCCATTAATGCGCTGGCACCCCTGCCGAGCGGACACGTGGTGATGCTCTCCTTGGGTGACCCGCGTATTGTGTTGGTGGATCCGGGTCGATTCAGCCTCATTTGTCCGATTTTAAGTCTATTTTCTCTCACATTTTGATCTGATTTCTTACTGGGTAACTCGCGTTCTTTGTTGATAGGTTATCCACTCCATCAACCTTCTTTTCATCATTTTTTAGGCTTTATCTTACGAATTTAGAATCCGTAAAAATGTCCTATACAAGTTATTGTCATGTTTAAATAGACGGATAAGTGAAGTCTTTAGATGGAACGGGGGAGTATGCATATTAGTTTAAAAGAAAATAAATTCAACTAAAGCATAAGATTGAATTAGGGGCGCGTAGTGGAGGTAAACTAGAAGAGAGCAATTGATGAGATTGAATGGTTGCAAAAATTTCTAGTGACCAAACCGACGGGAAGGGCTTTTCTGTACTTTCAAACAGATAAGAGTTTTGTTTTTTGTTTTTTTTTTTCTCAAGGCACCTCTTTGAAATCTGTAAATATTATTATTCCAAGAATCCCAAGAGTCCCTCATTGAATTATCCTTTCCTTTCCCATATTAATTATTACTGTAAATATTATAGATAACCCTCCACAATTAATAGTTGGGTTTGAATTTTTCCCACAACTAATTTGTCCCCCCCGCCCCCCAACTCTTTCTTTGGTGACTAGAAGTAGATTATCACAGAAGATGTTTACGTTAGTGATGTTAATATGATTGAAAATTGTAGGGTCGAACAGTTTAAATCGAAAGAAGTTAAGGTTAGATTTGAGTTTTAAGCAACCCACTTAAAATGAACCGTTTAAACTAATGCAACCTATCAGAGACTAACACGGCTGGATGAAAACCGGGGTTGGCTCGACTAACATCTCCGCCGGATTTTTGAGTCATCAATGAAGCCCCTTGTATGAAAAAAGAAAACAAGTTTTTATCTCGTTTATATATATTCCTGGAAAACATAATCAGCTCATTTCATTCTAAAAAATTACTAAAATACCTTGAGTAAAAATAGAAGAAAACTAATTTAAATTTACTTAATCTAATAATACTTTATATTATGATTATTAATTAAAAAACTTAATTGATTTAACTAAAGTAAATTATGAAGCTTTAATATTTGTGTTTTGAATTTTATTGCTTAGATTATGTCGTTGTATGACATTTTTGTGTTGATTATTTGATTTCGTATTCCAAATTTAAATACAAACGAGCAGGGAAAAAAACGTGTTGCCCTTTTAAACCGACAAGACTTTGCATTGTTAGTGGTCCGTTTAAAAAGAACCATTTAAACCGCAATCTGTTAGGAACCGCAATCGGTAGGACTGAATCGAAACCAATAGAGCTAACCCGATTAACATCTTTAGTTTAGATATGAAGGAAATTATTGCTCCGTGATCATTGTCAAACTTAAAAGAGGGTGGTACGTACCGAAATATGGGTAAGATAGTAAATTGAAACACCAAAAAGACATTATTGTAAAAAAGAACTAAAGATGGCCATGCGAGTCGCGATTAAGAAATTTCTTTCAACTCCAATCGACCGGGCTTAAACAGAAGGTACCGATTAAAGAAAAATATGATAGTTGAGGTCCTTGAGGACCTCGAGGGGGCTCATCTAGTCATCTATAACTTATTACCCTACTATAAGTAGCATAAATTTGCATGCATAATGGGAAATCACATCCGACCATGAGTTCTAGTTTCACTTCTGATGAGGAAACCATGCTTTCTGGTTTTAAGAAGAGGAAAGGGAGAAAGAAAACCATTTTCAGGAAACCAACCATGGGTTCTGGTTTTTCTTCTGAGGTTATAACCCGGCGGTCCATGATTTCTGATTTTAATACTTGGAAAGGGGGAAAGAAGAAAAGCAATGGCAATCGATTCAACGAAACTGCATATCTTCACGGTGAAATTGATTATAGATATTTTAATATTTATTCATTAAAATAGTACCCATGTATATATATATATATATATATATATATATCCCCATAAAAAAACTAAAAGTTGGTCTCTTCTGAGATGGTCTTAAAGAACTCAATTTATGGTGGGAGCTGAGCTTTTATGAAAAAAAAAGAAAAAAAAAAACTAATATTGCTTGTTCTTCAAGAGTAGTCCAATCATTTTGCAGGATTCGCTGATCAGACCGCGATGGAGCCAACAAAATGTCGAAGAATGACACCGCAGATGCCATATACTACTCGCTGCTCACAATTGAGTCGCGAAAATTCAAATAGCATGACACAGAAGATGCCATGTATTCCTCTCTTTTTGACACAATAAATTGCTTCTACTTTTTTATTCATATTTTATTTGTTATTTTAATAATAAGTCTCATGTAAATATATCAATATTTATAATAAACTCAACTGATTTTTATGTTTTCTTTAATCAATTATGTGAAATCAAATAAGATACTTTTTAGGAAGAGATGAAGTATAATTTAGATGGCTAGCTGTAGCATGTTCAATGGTTTCCCTTTTGAATATAGCTCTTAATTTGATTAAGTTTTATTGCCTGTCAGTGTCAGTGTTGGTGAATCACCGTACGAATTTGACTTTGATTGAACGAGATGATGGGTTTGAGAATACCACTGCTGCTGATGTTCTTTCCTCTGAACTGGCTGTTGATGACTTGAGTGGAGAGGAATGGGAGAGCAAAGAACTGGAAGACTCAAGTGGAGAGGAATGGGAGAGCAAAGAACTGGCATGCAGACGAAGGTCTTGTATTAGGTTCAATAGAAATTATGACAGACCATTGGTTGATGATCTTAAGTTAACTGATCATGGGAAGGAATTGCCTTCTCTTGTGTCTGTCCGTGACTCGATTCCAGAGGAAAACCAGAGCAAAGGACTGGCCGAGGAAGATCTTGTCTTAGGTTCAATAGAAAATTATGACAAACCATTGGTATCAGATCCTAAGTTAACTGATCATGGGAAGGAGTTGTCTTCTCTTGATCTTGTCTTGGGTTCAATAGAAAATTACGTCAAACCAGTGGTTGAAGATCCTATGTTAACTGATGGGAAGGAATTGTATTCTCTTGTTGTTGACAACACTTTCGATCTTCCATTTGTTGTTGATTCCTCGGACAATGATTTGCTTTTGTCTGAAGTCGTTGATGAAAATGCTTCAACGGAAGATGTATCTGTGAAGAAAGATGCAGCAGGAGAAGATGGGACGAAGAAGTTGGTCACAAATGTTGACCAGGTGGAGAGTTTAAGGAAGACCATTGAAGAACAACTTCGTGTAGCTGAAGAAATGGCTGTGCATCTTCGTCGAGTGCTGGCTGATTTGGATTTGATTCGAACTTCAACAATATAAGTTTCAAACATGTGTTGCAAGTATTTTTCTAAAGAGCTTTTCATTTAGATAAAGAGTTTTTCACTCTCTAAGCTGCGTTTGTTTTAGGGAAAACGTTTTCCAGAAAATGATTTCTGAAAAAGGAAATCATTCTATTTTCCGTTGTTTTGTAAGCCTTTTGAAAATGTTGTGGAAAACATTTTCCAATGTTTGGTAAACTTTGTGAAAATGTGTTGGAAATCATTTTTTTTACAATATCATTTATATACTAGCTACTTTACAAACGCAATAATGACCATAAAATGGCCGCATACATTGGATAATTTTTTAATGTACGTTGCATAAAACATAAAATTTCACATTACTCAAAAATACTTACCAAACGTCTAATTAAGATGTGTACAAAACATTGTGTCCCACATGATGATCATGTTCAAATACTAACAAAATATTACCAAAACTCTAATAATTGTTTTAAAAATAAACCATCCTCCAAAGTTTTTTTGTGCTTCAACAACAAAACATAAAACTAGTATCTATGCCACTCTTGGGTCATGAATTTTTCAATTCATTTCCTTAGAAGGTTCTCACTTTTTACCATAAATCCAGTAGCCAAATCCATGTTGATAATCAGATGATCAAACACCGAACCAAGAAACACTTCATCAAAGCCTTCAGTTTTCATAACTTCTTTCAGTGTTCTAAAACTCCCCGCCTAGCTCCGCCTAGGCCCCGCTTAGGCGCTAGGCTCCTCTCTACCGCCGCGACTTTCTTAGTCGCCGCCTAATCGACCAAGTCGACGTCTATGTCAAACCTCTTCGACCTTAATTTATTTTTGTAGCTTTGATTTTGTGGCATGCGATGACCAGAGAAGGAAGGGGGGACGAACTGGAGAAGGAAAGGGGAGTGGTAATGGTGAGGCAAAGAGGGAGATAATGGGGGGCGAACTTGAGTAATGTATTTTTTGTTTTTTGTTCTAAACTTGACTAGTTTATTGCTTTGGGGTTGTTGAAAATTGAGATTAATGGTAGTTTTTATATTTTTGTTCATTTTACAAATATAGACAAGTATTGATAAAATGACAAACATAAAAAAAAAATTTGTATTCAATGTGTTTGATCTTTGATGTAAATTATCAAAAAAATGGTAATTATGCCTTAATTCTAGGCCCCGCCTAGGCCCCGATTACGCCCCGACTAGTCCCCTAGGCGCTAGGCGCTAGTGTGCCGCCTAGCAGCCGCCCAACGATTTTTAGAACCTTGACCTCTTTGTAGGGATCTTCCGTGTTCACTTGCTCATCAGAAAGTTTCTTGATTGCTAATGCAACCTCTCCAAGTTGTTCAGCTACTTTGTTGTTGTATGTAGAATCCCCATCCTCGTGACACCTTTTCCGATAAGACCTTGACTTTGACGACGGTGCACTACTTGAAGCTTTTTTGCTCTTTGTGACCTCTTCAAACTCATTGCTTTCAATGTCAACTATGGAATTAACTTCTGGGCTAGCTTCCATATCAATATCAACAAATGATTTTGCAAAGCATCATGTAGCCATATCCTTTCCAACAACAATTGACATCTCATCATACATTTCTATCTTCTTGTTTAAAAACTTTTCATGGGTAGGATGTACCTATTTCAATTAACAAAAGAATTTAAAAAATGTTATGAAGTATACTAATGAATGATAATAAAAATATCAAGCATTAAGCTTATAAAGTTCAAGGAATCGTACCGTTACTTCCTCATCATAACTTTCCTTTGAACATGTGATCATCCTCAAGTTATCATCCCATCCAAATACCTTTAATGGTTCTTAGATGGTTCTCAACATGCTTCGGTACACATTGAACTCCAAACTTCTCTGTTTCAAGTTGAGGAACTCGAACAAAGTTCGAGTGTTTAAATGTGTTAGAAGGTGTATTACCAAGTTGAGCTTCTTCGGCAAGTGTGTCAAGCATTACGCGATCCATTGGTGCGGACCACCTGAACTGAACAATACTCTTGTTATCATTATCCTTTGGCTTGCCCATTTCTACAATAATAACACAAAGAAAACCACATAAATAAATATTGAACACTACTAAGTATATACATAGGATAAACTTCAATGAAAATACCCCAAAACAATTAAGATAATCCGACAATACAAATAAACCTCAAAAAAAAAAAAAATTAAATAGTAGCAACATAGTCATTCCACATGTCCCTAGCTATGTTATCCCTTTTTACTGTCCACTCTCTAAATTCTTCCATCTCTTGTCTTTGTGTTAGTTGGACTCTTATACCTTGACTTCTTGACTCCACTTCACAACTTGGATCATTTATAATGATATCACTAGGATCTACTCCCATAATGAAGTTATGGATAAGACAACAAGCTAACACAATGTCCATTTGTATGTCATATGACCAATGTGGTTTAGCATCTAGCACATGGAAGCTAGCGTTTCTTCAAGATCCCAAAACCTCTCTCAATAGTAGTTCGCAAAGAAGAGTGACGAAGATTAAAAATTTCTTGCTCATTTTCTAGTGGGTCATCACTAAACTCTTTCAAATGATAGCGAACACCTCGGTATGAAGAAATGATCCCATTTCGAATACCATAACCTGCATCATCAAGATAATATTTCCCTACAGAAATTCACCAAATCCCTATTAATAAGGGTCTGACATAGCTTGAAAAATACAGAGGGCTTCATACAAATTTGATCTATACAGTGTTGCTCGCCTCTACATAAGATACTATTCATATATCTCTCTCGTGCAATTTCTTGGTTAACTTGGGGTTCCTTTGGTCTATAAGTCTGGTATTTTCTTCTTCTTTTTTTAGGAGTAATGCACCAACAGCTAAGACAGAAGCTACTACCCCGAGTACTAGGGGTGTAAGTCGGAACCACCGAACCACGAAACCGAACCAAACCAAACCAAACCAGTCAGTTTGGTTCGGTTTTGGTCGAAGACGGTTCGGTTCCGGTTTCAAAAATTAGAAAACCACGCGGTTCGGTTCGGTTCATGGTTTTTGGTATCGAACCAAACCAACCAATATATTTTTATTTATTTATTATGTAATATATATTATATTATATTTATTAACTATTTTGAACATTTGATTTATTCAATGTATATATATATATATATATATACGCATACTAAACCAAACAAAATTTTGATTGTTGGAGAACTATTATTTCTTCCATTGTTTGTGTTTATTTTAGAATTTGCATTGTTTTATTTATGATAATTCGTTATTAGTATGTTATTTCCTAATTTTGATGTTAATTCCAAATTAAAATCTTATTTTTATTGTTATTTTTAATGTTGGTAAATTTCATTAAAAATAATTTAGATAAACCACAAAACCGAACCAAACCAAACCGAGTGGTTCGGTTCGGTTTGGTTCCAAATCTTACTTGGTTCGGTTCGGTTTGAGATTTTTGGAACCACTAGGAGGCGGTTCGGTTTGTGGTTTTGGTATAAACCAAACCAAACTGAACCACTTACACCCCTACCGAGTACCGATGCTCGAATAAGCTTACTGACCATCTAATTGAGAGTCAACATTAAGAAAACGTCAAATAGGAATTAAATACAACATTAACAAATACGTATAGATGTAGTATGCTAGAATAAATCAGGATTAGAAGAAATGAAAATTGCTTACGGAGGAAGAAGGAAATTCAGAAACAGAATCTGCATCATACTAGAAACAAGATGGTCCTAATATTTTCCACCCCAACAGTGATTGCAGGCCAAGCTTGAACGATTAAAAAGTGTGTGTGTGTGTGTGTGTGTGTGTGTGTCTGTTTCACAAGGAAATTAGGTTCTGAAAAAAGTAAATTATAGAATCTTGCATTCCAAGTGTTTTGTTTTTAGTTTCTTTTGTTCAGATAGTAAGGTGGTCCAGACAAGCAAGTGTAGCTTAGTGGTAAGATGCGTCACCCATACCTAATAGGTCGTGGGTTCGAGTCACCCAGTGGGTAAGTGGGGAACCACTATTGATCCTCTTAATTTTTTTTTATAAAAAAAGTAAGGTGGTCCATTCAGTTCAGCCAAGCCTGCCCATACCTCAATTTAATCCACCAATGAGGTGAAACTGTTATTAAGAGTTCAACATCAGAACTTGGTCATGTTATTGGGATGTTGTGCAGAAGGACCCGAGAAGATGCTTGTATATGAGCATCTATCAAACAGGAACCTTGACTACCATATAAAATTATATAATTTTCCTAAACTAATTAATTGTAAATTGTTCCTCATAGTAAGAACTAGAGATTGTAGATGGAACGAAAATAATTAATGGTAGAAGGGTTCAGACGACAATCATTGGAAAGTAGAGAGATAATAAAACAAGGTTAGCTAACACAAACATTATCCTAGCAAATCATAATCACATACACGTTGTCGCTTTAACTGAACATAATATTAGGTAAGAATTTTTTTTGACATGTCTCGCAATTCACTTGTAGCAACAATAATCTGTCAAAGAAACTGAATAATTGTGCACTACACCACCCATTTATTAGACCACAAACACAATAAATCCCTCATTCCTCTCTGTTGT
This sequence comes from Codonopsis lanceolata, assembly GCA_013146195.2. NCBI lineage: Eukaryota > Viridiplantae > Streptophyta > Magnoliopsida > Asterales > Campanulaceae > Codonopsis > Codonopsis lanceolata. Next base: position 58,063,093 of record CM028381.1, read on the forward strand.
TATCCAACTCCCAACTCGTGTTTTGCTCCCAAGTGTTTCTAGTTGGATGGTTAAGGAAGTGAATTTGGGTTAATTCTGTAGTAACCAAGCAGAGTGGGGCAAAAACTTACATTGTCTACATAAGGCAATCAGATTAATTAATGGTAGTGTTATTAGAGCACTGACATGAATAATCATCTTTGATTGATAAGAATTCTATCAGGGAAGCTATATAATTCTTGAGCCTTTTACCTTTTTAATATTAGTTTAAAGTAATTATTATTCTAATTTGGGTTTTTTCTTCTTTTCCCTAACACTCTATTTGGGGTTCTATAGATTCCATTGTATCCTGCCGCTCTTTTCCAAGGTGAAACTGGTGAAGGAATTGATATTGTCATGTATTTCAAACTTTCTGATAGTTACTATAAGGAACTTTCATCCCCTTTCAAGGAATTCAATGACAACCATTATTATAAATCAAAAACCTTACTAAAAAAATCAAATCATGAAAAGAACTAAACCCTAATGAACATTAAAACCATAAAATTGAAAGAAAAAACTGAAGCTTTAATCCATAAATCATAAAATCTTTGAAGAAACAAAGAAATCAAAGAAGGGGGAGAGAGGCATGCCTGTAGAGAAGCGTCTTTTGGTAAGAGAGAGAAGAGCACCTACAGAGAGAAGAGAAACAAATTCTTGGAAAATTAATGACTTACGGGGGTGATGGTCAGTAAGTCATTTTACGTAGGAAAACGGGTCATTTTCCATTGACCGTAAAACGTTTTTCGTTGACCCATATTTTCCTAAGGTTACCAAACACCGAAAAATGCGGAAAACGTTTTCCAGAAAACATTTTTGCTGAAACAAATGGAGCCTTATATATACATCGGCTCACTCTCACTTACGTAGTATAAAAGGTCACATTCCTTATTTTTAAAGGGTCATGCAATAATTTTTCTATCGTTGATTTCTATGATTTTAATGTTAAACTTATTTTAATAATATTTATTTAAATGTCTACTTGTTTGCATCATTTTTTTTAAGATAGTATCCTTGACCTAGTTTTATGTGGAAACATATGTGTTCACCTAATTTTGTTAATTAGTTTTGGAGAAACTATTGATCATGGTGAGCTATTTTATTTAATTTTGTGTTTTGTAATTTCATTTCAGAATATAAGATGGAATAACTGAGAGCTACTGCTCCTCGTATGTATTTCGTATTGTTGAAGAGGCTTTTTGGTGATTTGTTGAAACTTCCTTAATTATGACTCCTAAAACTCTAAGATTTAGAACTATAAAAATGAATTTATAAAAAGGCACTTCACAAAATTACATATGACGGAAATTAACTAATTTTTTTTAAATAAGTATATTTTTTGACAATACTTTGATTTATGGGTATTAAGTTGTATTGAATAATATTTAGTGTTATTTGGGAGAGAATTACTTTACCCTCCATATTTGATAATAACATATTGATTTACCCTACACATGTCCATTTCACATTTGAGAAAAACTTAGGAAATATGATCTTATATCTATTTTATGTTAGATAGATTATTTTGACCCGACTCACCATGTGGTGATGAGTTGAGTTGTGAGAGTGTGATTCTGTTTTACGAATTAAGATTCGTAAGACGGTCTCACATGAGACCTACCTTCACATTAAACATATTGACTCATATATATACATAAAAAATATACTGTTTCGTATTTCGAACATCAAAATATGTCGGATATTTAAAAAATGTATTTCATTTTACACTCTTAAAATTTTATTTTTTTATATAAAAGTAATAAAAAAACATAACCAATTTGAAATCAGATGTATTGAGACATTTTCAAATTTTGTAATTAATTCTTTGCATGTGAAAAATGTAATTAATCTATTTTTTATATAACCCTTGTTATATGAATATAGTAAAAATTAATACATATAATGTTAATGAAGAGAAAATACCTTGGATTACCATAATTTATCGATATTTTTTTCAAAATGCAGATTCATAAAAACGGTGAAATGATTTATTTTATCTATGCCTAACGGAAAAGACATCGGTAAGTAATAAACTCTACTTCAACCATCCAATTTATTTAATCGTTGAGTAAAGAAAACATAAATAATAAACAATACAAATATTCAATAAAATTGTTAATTTAACACCGTAATTAAATGTGACTTTTCACTAATGGTGGCAATTAACTATGTTGGAAAATAATTTTTAATTTGACGCGGTAATTGGTTCAATTTTTTTTAATTGCTTAACTTATTTGTTCAAATTAGTTCTAATTTTATACTCCTAGATAATGATTTAATTAGGCTTTATTTATAATTGTTCAACAAAATATGAAATAATTAGATTGCTACAATTATCTTAAGTTTGCTAAATCCATTAAAAAAAAGAAGTAAACTCCTAGAGAATGATTTAATTAGCTTTGATTTATAACTATTCATTATTCTGATTTGATAAAACCAAAATTGAGAAATTATATTAAACTTAGCACATACACTTGAATATGTAGTTGATTAAATTAATTCGTAACAATATGATTAATCTGCTTGCCATGAATTACTTTAACTATTTGTTGATTATCGTATTTTATCCCCCACATCTTTTCTCCCAGGCAATGCATATGTTTAACCAATTTATTTATTACAAAGATACCCTAGGAATTTAATAATTTTGCATGTATAATTGTTTTCAGTTTATAGTAGCTTCATGATCTCTAGAAAAAAAAAGAGGATCATGTACATGAAATCCTAAGCAATCGAAATAGAGAGAATATAGATACCTTGACATTGTGAAATATACATTTTGCACGGAAAACCGATGAGCTATCTCTGATGGTTGGCCAATTATATATCTAGGCATACCCTTGGTCAAGTTGATGTCTCTAATCAAACTGAGAGAGGAAGCATTTTGCGGATATTTGTTCTTTATATATTGGTATGTTATCATGCTTTATTCTTAGCAATGATGTTTAACAAAAGAATTGTAACAATTTAATTTACAGTAGTTTCATCCTTGAAGACTGCTTGATTAGTAAAGAGCTAAGGAACTGTCCAACTGCCCTAGGCGTCCAAGTAGAGCTGAAGAAAATAATCTTTCATGATAATTCATGTAATTGTTTTGTTAATATTGATAAACTATTACTTAAATTCAATAATTGAAATAAATAATTATCTATTAGTTCATTGAATTTTCAATAGTTAAAAAAAACATACCTTATATATATATTACTAAATGTGAATGAGGCCATAAATTGATTAATATATATGGTTGTCAATTGTCTCAAGTTAAAGGAAGAATGCCAAAGTTTTTGGATTTAATTATCTAATCAATTTTGATTACAAATTTGTTTCAATTCCCAAAGCAAAAAATTTAAATAAACAAAATAAAAACATTACTCCCCCCGTCCCTAAATAACCGTCCTAGTTGATCTGGCACACAGTTTAAGAAAAAACAATTGACTTAATTATTTATATTGATTTAATGTGTAGTTTCCTTTAAAGTCCATGTGTATGTTGCCCATAATTAAAATAAAGTGAAAAAGTAAGGGTAAAGTGGTAAAAATGATGTTTTAAAAAGGTAAGTTTCAAATTAGACAATTTTGGGACGAACAAAAAAGGAAAGGAGGACGATAATTTAGGGACGGAGGGAGTACTATTTTTGGAAAGTGTACTTAGGTGAAAACTTTCCAAAAATCACACCTCTCCTTTTATATAGAAAAAGATTAAACGGGAATTCGATGGATGAAAGAAAAAAAACATCAAACTTACAAATTAGGAAGGTATTAATAGTTTAAGCTTTGTCAGTTTAAGCTTTGTGTTATCTTTTTCTGTTTTCTTTCTTCTCGTTACAAATTTATATATACCAATATACCATGAAATGAAAAATGCATTATTTCCTTAGTCTTTGTTGGTGCTTTTTGTTTTTTCTTTCACAACAAAAATCATTTTAAGTTTACATTGTAAAATATTTATAATCATAAATAATTGTTTGTTTGCACGACGTTCTCCTCTCTTCTCACTTTCATTTTTTTATTTTTCATTCCGCTCCGCCCCCGCCATTTCGCTACTGTGGCCGGTAATTCTACTATAGAACAACACCAACTGGGCCGGTGATTCTCTGCCTTCGCAACGCCAATTCTACCGCCGGTAAGTTTTCTTCTTTTTGTTTTCTTCATACTTTATGAAATTTCTTCAATTTCTTCCAAATTCTTGTTGTTTTAAGTCAATAAATGTGTTATGTCATTGATTCTGGAATGAAGTATTTTGTATATTATCTATTTTGTTTGTTTGTTTAATTTTTCAAAAAATGGAAAAAAAATTAGTAGAAATTGCGGGTTATTCAACTTTCAAAAGTTTTTAATCGCTCAAATCCCGTCTGTTTTTCAACCGAAAAATGACACTTTTGGGGTCAAAATACTACGATACCATTAATAAGCCTAGGCGCTACGGAAATGCATCGCGGTGGATCTATTTTATACCGCAATGAATCAATTTAAATGAAATCAAATTTAATTACAAAATTCAATTTTTGCACCGCGATGAATCAATTTTTGCATTGTGATATGTAAATTTTAATTACCTAACCCAATTTGCATCGTACTGCACCAACTTGTGCGTACCGCGCACAATGCATCAATTCAAGCAACCAATTGATGCATCGCGATGCAAACTGGGTTCGAATGCATCTCCTCTGCCTTTTTCTTCCTCCTCCTCCTCCTTTGCATTAATTCATCTTTTTCATCATCTGCCTTCGCCCTTACTAAAAATCATAAAATTCAGTTCAGATCCATTACAGTATCTTACTTGATGGTTTAAAAAAATCGTTTACGGTATCTTACATAATGGTGATTTTCGAATCCAATATGTTTATCGGAGCTGTTAAAGGAAACGTGGCATTTTCAGAACAATATTTCAAAAAAATGGATTTTTGCGATTGAAAAAAAGAATGGTGGATTGGAAAGGTTACAATCTTTGGAAAATGAACTTGCCAGAATTTCACCCAAAAAATTATACTGCAAAAAATTATACTACAAACCGGATGGACCTGTCTGACATAACTAGCCTAGGGCCCCAAAATTCATAGGCCCACCCTGTACGTATAGTAATACTTGTATTAGTTTAAAGAGAAAGGAAAGAAAATCTTTGGGGTAAATTCGGGTCAGTCTCTTTCTCAAAGATTTAAATCATTACAGTCCATTGTCTTTTTAATTTTTTAAACTGAAAAAGTCACTTTTAAAGGCGAAAAGACAACAATAACATTAATGAGTCTGAGGGGCACTACAGAAAACACACAAATGCATCGCGCTACATAAATGTTTGCATCGTGATGCATTAATTTAATTATCTAATCTAATTTTGCGTTGTGCTACACCAAAATAATGCACCGCGATGTATCAATTTAAAATATCTAATCCAATTTTGCACTACACTGCACCAAAGTAATGAACCACAATGTATCTATTAAAATTACCTAATATAGTTTTAAATTACTCAATACAATTTTTCACTGCGATGCAAAAAATGATGATGCACCGCATTACAAAATCATAATGAGCTAGACTTCATGTTTATGAACAATACTATGAAAATGAACTTTAGCAGTTGATAAAAAAACGCTAGATCTGAGAAAAAAATGTTTGGGAAAGTGTAACGATCAAAATGTTTACTCTTGATATGGACCAAAAATCATACTCCATAATTAACAAATCTTTAATGCAATTCAGCTTTAAGTACTCCGGTGGTCCCTAAAATACTGGGCAAAAACTTAGAAAAGACGTTTTTTTTGGTATTTTTTGTATGACTGATCTCCCTTACTCAATCCACGATGTGTTTGTGGGCTGAGCTTTGAGAGTCTGAGAGAGTGAAGTTTCATCTTACTAATTGGGATCCGTAAGACGATCTCACAAGAGACTATACTCTTCATGTTTGATTTTTTTTGTTAAATGAATATTTTCAAAGTGCAAATTTAACGTTTATTTTTTTATTTTTTTTCAAAATTATAAACCACGCAACTTGTAATAATTTTAGAATATTATAAATCACGTGTTTTAGATTTTGACAAAAATAAAAAATAAACCTCAAATTTGCAATTGAAAGAGGCATTCTGATGTAGCGGAAGGTAATTAAAAGTAACCGATAAATATCAAGCTGTTGAGATCGCGCACGACTACTAACAATGATCTTCTAAATCCTGTAGAGGTTCGCAAACCTACCACTATCTAGGCATCCAAATCCTGTTGAGGTCTACGCCCTACCACGATTTAGGCATCAATTTCGTTGATTCACAAAGAATACCGAAAACGGGAAGGAAACAAATCAATTTTTTAAATTCAAGCTAAATTCGGAATTACATCGAGTCCTATATTTATATGACTCATAAAGCTTAGAAAACAAGCTAAAACTTCCTAAAAACTTGCCTAACATATATAGTAACCTAATGGAACTTAAATACATCAATTAAATGCTTAAATCTACTTCTAAATATAAAAATACTACCCTAATAAATATAAATCCGAAAACTACAATATAATCACAATCAACTAAATATAATAAAGTATATCTTAATATCAATTTGACTTGCTCCTGCATCATTCTCTTTGGCTTCGAAAAAATTCGTCCTCGAATTTGAAGTATGGTAAAATGAGTATGTTTCTTGCATGTCCTCCCACTTTCCCTTGACACTAGAATCTGAAAAACTTTGTATTCTTGTTGGGTTCTGAACTTGCCGACGTAATTGATGACATCCATCCAATCAGCCCAATAGATCTGTATAAAGCCGTGGAGTAATAATTTGTGAATTAAACACGAAGAAGGTGTTTGTGGAGGGGGGATATCAAATGGATCTGTGTAATTTGTTTTAATTCCAGAATCTACAATAAATTCTTCATCGTAGACTGGCGGTGTGAGAACCCAAACACATTACTTGTATGACATCATTATAACATGCTTAGCGTATGCCTTAACATGCTAGAGAGTTCATATTGTTCATATCATGCTTACATTAGGTTGGTTACGATCATAGTCGTTTGAATGCCTTTTATGCGTTGCATGCTTTGTAGTTAATGCTTTGAGCAGGCCCGATTTTGGGGGAGTTCAAAGTGATCGACTGAACAGGGCCCCCAATATAAGAGGGCCCAATTTTATATAAGTGTATGCTAGTTTTGTTTAGATATATTACAAAGAATGTGAAATTAGTAGACAAATTGCATTCCAGCTCAATTGGTTAGGCAATTGTATAAAGGTTAGAGGTAAGAGGAATGTCTTGGGTTTGAGTCTTGTGATGCTAATTTTGTAATTTTTTTTATTTTGGGTCTACGATCAAGTATTAAATTTTTTTTTATATGCATATTATATCATATACTCCCCCAATTTAGTTAAATAGTTTACTATACTATTTTGAGATGTTTTACGCAATAATCAACTTTAAAAAAATATTCTTTTAATTTTCACAATCGGTTCAAACCCTTGTTCGGCCATTTTTGTATTTTTTTTTATTTTGGGTTAACGGTCAATTATTAATTTTTTTATATGCATATTATATCATATAATCCCCCGATTTAGTTAAATAGTCCCCTATACTATTTTGAGGGAAGTGGAATGTCTTTGGTTCGAGCCTTGTGCTACTAATTTTGTAATTTTTTTTTATTTTGGGTCTACGATCAAGTATTAATTTTTTTTTATATGCATACTATTTTGAGATGTTTTACGCAATAATCAACTTTTAAAAAATATGCTTCTAATTTTCACAATCGGTTCAAGCCCTTGCTCGACCATTTTTGTATTTTTTTTATTTTGGGTTAACGGTCAATTATTTTTTTTATATGCATATTATATCATATACTCCCCCGATTTAGGTAAATAGTCTCCTATACTATTTTGAGATGTTTTACATAATAATCAACTTTTAAAAAATATGGTTATAATTTTCACAATCTTTCATCTTTATCCTCCACTTGTATTGTAAGTATAATGGTTGTAGTTAAATATTTTTTTTATTTATTACGAACTTCAAAACTACTTATATATGTTTTAATTACTCAGGAACTTAATAAATAAAGAGTTACTATATAAAGATAAAGATTTTGTATTTGGATCCAGTAAAGTTATTCAACTTTAATTTTATTTTGCATTCGCTTAATTTACTTATAAAAAAAAGTTAGTCGACCATCAATTTTTTTATCTAGGTCATAAAAAATAACAATTGATTGGGTATATAATATCAATATTTCGAGCAAAAATTAAATTGTATTGTTATGTTACTATCATTTGTATTGCTTATGTTTATTTAATTCTTGGCTTTTTTTACTTGAATTTATAGTGTATAATGCATGTTATCAAAAAAATATCTATCCAGAAGTCAAAACATAAATAAAATAAAAAAATTGATTGTGTATATTCTTTTTATTACAAATTATTTTAACGAATGAAGAATAACAGTTTTCAGTAATTATTTAATACTTATTTTCTTATATGTTTGGGTAATATCCATTTTCAATACCTCAAATGATGAAAAGTCAAATAAATTATTCGTCTAAAATTCTTATGTTTATATTTTTAAGAGCCCCTTATTTTCTTTTCGTTCTGGACCCCCAAACGTTCAGGACCGGCCCTGGCTTTGAGTATTCATCTTAGCATGTTTGTACTTAACTAAGTCTCATTGGACTCTTAGTACCCTTCATATATGACTTATAACATTAATCTTGATCATAGTATGCATTGTTGAGAGTTTAGAAACATTGTTGCTTCGATTGAGTCTTAGGGTTTCTTGGGATTGCCTTCATTACTTGTATTGTTTGTGTTTGCAACTTGCGAGAAGTTCATTGGAGTTCTAGACCAAGTGTACTAGTATTTATCATGCTTGCACAATCATTGTTCATAGACTTGTTGCATTTGGTAATAAGATGACTAATTTATTTCTTCACAGATCAGTCATGTTTTTTGGTAAACTTCGGGAAAATTCTAGTACCAATCTACTGAAGATAATTTTCTAAAACTTTAGTATGTTTTACCTGTATATGTTACGATACTCCCTGTAAAATTTGGTAATTTTCCAAGGTGTTTAAGTACCTCAATTAGGTCTTGACTTACGGCTGTGCCAGAATTCTGTTTTCAAGAATTCAGCTTCTGTACTTGAACATGTAGTAACCATGTTTTGATGAATATAAGTCCAAATTGAGTAATTTAAAAAGCTAAAATATAGTTTAATGAGTCTAGTTTAAGAAAAATAAAAAATCAGCTCATTTGGAGTTGTGAGCTATTTATGGTCGATTTTACAAGATTGACTGTCCAGTAACTTCGTAAATAAAAATTATGTTTTCTAGAATTCGGAATTTTCAGATTTTGAATTTTTGGCTTGAACCCTCAATCCCATTTGAACCCAATCCGAACCCCCTCGTGTTTTGTGACCTCTTTAGGTTTAATTTCATCCATTTGATGTATTTTTATCAAGGGCCAACATGAATTGACCAATAGAAACCTTAATAACTCTCACCTAGGATTGACCCTTTTTGGTGACTTCATCTCCCCAAACTCAAAAATCAACCATTGTCTTCTTCCTTGGTCATTTTCTGGTTCCTAGAGAGAGAAAGAGTAAGCTTGAAATCCTCCACCTTGCTTGCATCATTGCCGGAGATCCGACCATCGGATTTTTGATTGGAGACCACCGAATCGAAGCTCTTGCTCCCTAGTTTCATAATCCTTGATTTATTTTGTCATCCAACCGTTGGATTTCGAATAAGGTAAGCACCCAATCCCCTATTTTTGTATGCTCAATATCAAGCACGCTCCCTTCTTTAAGTTTATTTTCTGTAAATTTTGGGTTAATGACTCACAATTGATAATTTGGACTTGTGTCAAGTATGAATAATGTTCTAGAATGGATTTGGAACAACTCTTGTGAAGGAATTCATTGCATTTGGGAACTTTAAAGAATTGATCATATTAAGGATGAAATCTAGAAAATTTGGGGCTGCCCTATATACTTAGTAATTTGGGTTTGTATAAAGCATGAATGTTGTTCTAAATGTATTTAGGAACAACTCTCGTGAACAAATTAATTGCAATTGTCAACTTTAAAGAATTGTTCAAGCTAGGGTTTCATAATTTGGAATTGAACTATTGATAGGATAAAGTCATGAATGGCTTTGTGTTTTGGTGCTAGTGAAAGGTAGAACATAGAAAAGAGTATTGCTATGCATATTATATTCAATCTCTACTTGGACGAAAATCTATTGCAATTGTTAAGGTTCAAGAATTAATCATGTAAAGGTTTCGCAAAATCGTGGAATTGATGTATTGATAGGCTAAAGTCATGTATGACTTTGTAATTGGGTTCTATTAGAATCGATAACATAGAAAAAAGTATTGAAATGCTTATAGCATTTATCCTCTACTTGGAAATATTTTAGCGATAACTCAACCGAGTTGCACTTAGAGAGTCATTAAACAATACCGACTCTGCAATTAATCCCTACGACGTTTAGAGTTCAATTGAATTGTAAATTAACTCTTGGGAATTTTTAACGTGATTGATCTCATGCTTGACTTGTATATCGTAGAGTAACATGCTTACTTGATTGGACGAGTCGCTCTTGTCGGCCTCGCTCCCTTACTTGATCTATTACGTGAGTAAACATCTACTTGACTTGGACGAGTTCACTCTTGTCGAACTCGCTCCTTACTTGATTTTGTGTGACAAGTAAATATCTACTTGGCATACCATTAGTCCAGCTGACATTACTTGAATTGTCTAGATGGTTAACGATGCATCTCCGTCATGAATTTCAAGATTCATGGTAGTGATGGGTCGCCACACCATAATCGTGCACACATCCTTCACTACTGATCACAGTGGAGAAGAGTACTTCGTCGTAACCAATGGGCGCTTGGAACAATACTATCGTGGTCGATGTATCATACACGTGCATTCGACAAATACATTCAAGATAACCTTGTCTATTTCAGGTCTATGAAACGGCACCGGTTCCATAACATATCCTTATCCTATGTGATTTATTTAAAGAACTTATGTGAAAACAACGTGCATCGCGAAATGAGAATTACGTGCTAGTATGATCTTGCTTGATACGTGCTATGTATGCCTTGCATTATATCTTGTCATGCATATTGGTGGCTTACAAAGTCTTTATGACTTACCCCGTCCCTTTTACTATTTTCGATCCTAACCATCCAGGACCGTCTCATCGAGGTTGATCGTCTACTCTTGTTTGTGATTGCGCACCTAGAGGTGGTAGCATTGGCTTTTGGTTTCTCTTTTGGCAAGGATGCTTGGGTTAAAGCAAGTCATTTAAACTTCGCTTGAGAATGTGTACTTGTAGTGACTTGTACTTGTGTAGACTAAGACTAATAGTACTACTTATGTTTCTAATTGTATGCCGGCACTTGTAGGCCGAGCCTTGCTTGCATGTATTGGTTCACTCGTTAAGACTTCCGCTGAGCATCTCATTAGCTCTAATTTACCTTTGTAGTTACTCCGGCATGTTTAGCCATTGAGGTATATATATATATATTGGCATGACTTGTTAGTGTTGGGTTCTGGTTGTAAAATTCGCCGATGACTTAGTTTACTTGCTATTAACTGTTATATCAGGTTCTAAAGTTTTAAATTATTCCAGCTTTTTAGTGCCGAATTGTACTACATGTCCAATGTTGCGTCACGTCAGTTTTGATAATTGAGTCCTTGCATGAATTGTAGTTCCTATTTGGACGACACGACCCGCGATTCCTCCTCGGGGCCGGGTCGTCACAAGCGGTTTACTCCAATCGACAATGGGTTGAGGAGTGTGGAATTGAGATTCAGAAAAGGGTCAGAAGATATCAAGTAATGCAATTGACATGGTTCAGAAGGAATGATGATGAACGGAAAAAAAAAAGAATAGGAAGAAAAGTAGAACAAATGGGTAAATTGATACTAGGTTTCGGCTCTGATACTAATTGATCTAGTGGAATGTAATTAAAAAATACCGATAAATATCAAGCTGTTGAGATTACGCACGACTACCAACAATGATCTTCTAAATCTTATTGAGGTTCGCAAACCTACCACGATCTAGACATCCAAATCCTGTTGAAGTCTACGCCCTACCACGATTTAGGCATCAATTTCGTTGATTCACAAAGAATACCGAAAACGGGAGGAAACAAATCAATTTTTTATATTCAAGCTAAATTCGGAATTACACCGAGTCCTATATTTATATGACTCATAAAGTTTGGAAAACAAGCTAAAACTTCTTAAAAACTTGCCTAACATATATAGTAACCTAATGGAACTTAAATACATCAATTAAATGCTTAAATCTACTTCTAAATATAAAAATACTACCCTAATAAATATAAATCCGAAAATTACAATATAATCACAATCAACTAGATATAATAAAATATATCTTAATATCAATTTGACTTGCTCCTGCATCACATTCAGTTTAACCGAAAAAAAATTAAACAAGAAAATAATTTAAGACCGATGGAGTATTTAGTGTTACATGGGTCTAAAAAAGATAGTCATAAAATTTTGATTACAATATTACTTATTTACTTGCGACTATTAATTGAGTATATAATTAATCGTGAGATAATCAATCAATAATTATCAACACTGATTAGGCTGTTAAAATTTAATGACTTTTTTTTTTTTGGTGACTCTAACATTACTCTTAAGCATTTTCTTTTCTACCAAAACACTATTATCTGGCAAAAAGATATGTACAGACGGTACTCTAATAATTAATAATCAAAAGATTGTACGTACATTCCTTTATTTGATAAGACTTACTCTCTCTAAGATAAAAATTTAGGAAATATCGTCTTAAATGTATTTTTGGTAAGATGGATCTTCATGACCTAACTAACTGTGTATTGGTGAGTTGAACTGAGTGGAGTTACGTTTTACGAATTAAGATCTGTAAAATTGTGTCGTAAGAGACCTAGTTACTTGTAAAAGATTATAGCCACTGAGCAAGGGATGCCCTCCAATACCCCTCCAGTGTGAGAAATTAGTATAGTGGCAGCTGAGAGTTAAGAGAGAATATTGATTAGGTTCAAAGAGCCTAAATTTTAAAATTAAAAATAAAAAAAAATAAAAAAAAAATGAACCAAAAGGGGACTTTGTTGCAAAATGGTGTCCACTCTCACGCAAAGCACACTGTTCGCACCCTATTTAATTTTCTATCGGAATGAATTTAGTAAATTCTATAGAACTATTGGGCGGCTTCAAATCTTACACAGTTCGCACTCTATTTAACTCTCTATCAGAATGAATTTAGTAAGTTCAGTAGAACTACTGAGCGGCTTCAAATCTTCTATCTCACCACGTGTGGGCCGTATTACATTTCCATCAAATGTATTCAATGAATTTATGAATTATCCTTCAAATTCCTTTTCCATATTTTAAATAGCAAAATATTGTATACCTTTGGCAAAACACAACCAATCATGCAATCACAACCAATGGTATGTTCAAAGAAACGTAAATTAGTCCCCCGGGGCATAGCCGAGTGGTAAAAGGAGGGGGACATAAGATTCTGGAGGCATGTAGCGTGAGTTCGATACTTGGTGGAAGCAATTTGCTTTCTTCTGAGGTTGAACCTTGTATGTGTTATTAGTTGATATGTTCTCAAACCATGTATCATTTCGGGCACATCCCGCGATTTTCCTGGTAGTAGCAATGAGGGACCGGAACTACTACCCCAGGATTCAACCTGGTTAAAAAAAAAAAAAAAAAAGAAACGCAATTTAATTCCATTGAGTAACCAGAGATCCTCAAGGTAAAGTTGGATTATCTTATGTATTAGTGTATTACTCCAAGGTTGGCCATGCCCCCTCCCTCCAGCCTTTCGCTAATTTGCAATATACCCCCTTTCAAAATATGATTATTACTTATCTTAATACTTGTTTGGTGGATTTTGACCAAAACGCTGACAAAAAATACAAGATTTTCTCTTTAAAAGTGTTTCAATACAACATTTTAAAAATGTACAGTATTTTAAAACGCTTCAATTTGAAGTGTTTTTAAAATATGTTGCGTTTACAACTACTCTGCTTATGAAAATAACGTTTTAAAATAGTTTCTCAAATGTATTTACAAGAAAATAATTACGTTTTGAAAATACTGCGTTTTCAAAACGCTGCATTTTTAAAAGGTTACACCAAACGAGACCTTGGTATATGTGACCAGGAATATTAGTTAATAGTTATGCTCTAGCATTGTTGTAACTACGGCAAACTATAATGCTAGTTATATACTCCTTCTGTTTCCAAAAAAATAACATTTTTAAATTTGCACACAGATTAAGAAGTTTTATAATTAGAAAGACTGATTTATCCTTATTTAAGTGCAATTATTGTTCATACATTGCATTATTATTTTTCTTTTTTCCTTTTAACATATCACTTTAAATCATCTTACTTTTTTTCAAAGTTCAAACAACACATTTAATTAGAAAGTAATTAATAAGGGCAATTTTGATAAAATATTGATAATTTTTTTTTGAAATTCTATAACATCATTTATTTTGGGAAGGATGGGAGTATCTTTTAGTAATAAATATACTTTTCAAACTTGAATTGTTATGGCAGGATGTAGCATCTTCAATGGTTTCCTTTGGATTACTGCTCTTAATTTGAGTAAGTTCTATTGCCTATCAGAGTCAGCATTGGTGAATGACCGTACAAAATTGACTTGATTGAGGCCGATGATGGGGTTAAGAAAAGTATTGCTGCTGATATGAAGTTGGTTAAGCCAGCTGATGTTCTTTCCTCTAAAGGGGCAGTTCAAGTTGGTAATGTAGGTTCAGAGGATGTTTCTGAGTTGGGTTCAAAGAAAAATGATGGGAAAGACTTGCTTGAGGATGTTGCGTGACTCGACTCGACTCGAGAGGAAAACAAAAACAAAAACAAAAACAAAAACAAAAGCGAAGATGCAGCAGGAGAAGATCGGAAAAAGTTGTTGACTGATGCTGACCTGAATCGTTTAGCTGATCGAACTCGCTAGTTGGTACCTATTACTATGTTCCACCTTCTACGATATACGTTGAATAGTCGTGAACTATTCGTTTTGAACAAGGTTTCAACAATGTATTTAAATGTCACATATACCCGATGCATAAAGAGGATATTACATTGTATATTACACAAATTTCCGCTCGGTAAATCAGCAATGAACTGTCAATTTGCATCAATCATGTCAATTGGTACGAGAAAAAGATTGTACGTAAAACCTATATGAACACGGCCACTATCGAAGAAATCAATTAGCCATAACCATTTAAATTTCAATACGAGAATTATAATAAATTCAAAACAAGAACATGTCCAAGCCTCTTCAATATACTCCTCCCAAAAGAAGCTAAATAAACATCAACATTAGTATTTATACTTGAGATCAAAAATGAAACTAATATAGGCTAAAATAATAAAGTCGAATCGAAAAAAATTTCTGGTAATATCATTAATTTTGCAGCAGAAAGGGATTGGCGAGGACGTAGATCGAATAAGCAAAGACGGGAACATTTACTACGATTCCGAGAAAGCCGAATATCAATGATATGAACACCTTGTTGCAGAAGCCCCGGACTATGCAACACAAGGGAGACCATCCTGCCCAGACAACTCCGTTCTTCATTTCCATGTAGCTATTTGTGGCCATTCCGCAAGACGTTATCATTAAAGTGGTGACAAACTAGTTCAAATAACGTAAACCATTAGTTAAATTCGTATCATAGATGTAAAATATATGTATCGGAAATGTAAAATGCGTACATAAAACCCTAAAAATGTAGGTATACGAGCGATATTCCAACAAGTTAAATAATTAAGATCCATTCAAGATTGAATTCATAGTGTATCCTACAATATTCAGAAGGAGGTACTACAAATCATAGTTGTTAAATTCGGATACCTATCGTCTACCCTAAAGATATTTAAAAAAAAAACTATAACATTGTTTTATTTGTACAAGTTTAATTATAAAACAACGATGTATAATAAAAAAACACTATTGTATCGTAAGATTAATAGGAGTGTGCACAGGTCGGCTCGTTTTTAGCTAAAACCGTGCCTAAACCGAAAAGGATCGGTACCGCTATAAAGTACACCCGAAAATCTCGGTTTTTGTTTCGGTTTCGGTTTTGGGTTTTCGGTATATTCTTATTTCGGGTTCGGTGCATTCGGTTTTTTGGGCCTTTGAGCAGCGTATCTAGTTGAAGGTGTAATATTTGTCGTATATTTGTGTATTATTGATAGGTGTTAATTAGCTGTAACTTACCAATAAATTGACATCAAAATTGGCTGCAGGTTGACTTAAGCAATAGTCCCAAGTATGATGCATTTAGGATACGTATCAATTACTTAACTTTAGATATGTATAGTAGGATATTGATAATTAGGTTTGAATGATTAAATTTATAAAATTGAAAAATACATGGTTTGAGATATTATGATTTACCCAATCAAGGAGGAAGACTAATCTCCAGAGAGGAGTCTTCAGTGGAAAAAACATAACTAAAGCGTTATAAACGGTTGCGATGGCGTTTGCAATCACAAAGAACCTGCAAACAAACGAATATACATATTTATATATAGAGATTATTTTCTAGTCTTATTAATTAAAATACTTTTAAAACAAAAAAGACAAAAACTTAGATGTTTTTTCAGGTGTTTTTTTGTAAGAAGCCAATCCATCATGTATTAGTTGATTGAGTTTTAAGAGAGTAAGATTCCGTCTTACAAATTGAGATTCGTAAGACCGAGAGACTTATTTAACAAAAAATGTATAACAAAAGAAAATTAATAAACATACTCGAAAGCACGCCAATAAGTGAAGTCGGCTCGGAATACATGGAAGGATGTTGTAGTGGTTTCACGATTTACGCCCATAAAAACGGTGGCTACCAAGGTGAAAACGAAGGCTACGAACCTTATTATCGGTATGTAATAGGTCTTATTGGCTATGTCCATGGCCATACGTGATCTTGGTGGAAGTTTGTGGATACAAAGAAACCAGTAAACAAAGAAAAAGAATCACGGAGGTGAAGGAGAGAAAAAAAGTGGTAGGGTTTATACAAGTTTAATGAAGTTCTTGTATATAAATACTGTTTGTTTCTTGAGCCAAAAAAGGAAAGAATAACTAATATGGAAAGAAAATACTTGTATGAAAAGCTTGTGGATTTCTTTTGGTTCTGCATTTATTAATGAATTGTTTTCTCACTCAATATATTTCCTTCAATATAAATGATTTTTTTTTCTTAAAAAGACCGACTCTTAAAAAGATCCATTCGTTTGATAAAACCAAAAAGATATATAATATATGAACGTATATAGTAAGAGGTGGCCAGACATGAAAGGAAATTCAAATTTCACTATTTTTTAAAAAAGATAATAAAAAATGAAGATTAGGAAATATTTACGCAAACATAATTTTTATTTTGTACTTTTTTCTTTTAAAAAAATCTATATCTATTTATATATATATAAAGATAGATACATCTGTAAAATGAAATATCCCGTCAAAACTTTCTTGATATAGGTATAACTTTGCATGATATCTGGAAAAAAAAATTAAATGTACCATTATACTTCACACTAATCCATATAAAATGTCATTTTACATTTCTTGATACTTGTGTTAATCATGTTTGTGAGCATCATTCAAATTTTAAAAGCCCTATTGTATTGTACATGGAGAATATATATTGTATTCCTTTGCCCAACATATATGGTTTAGCTTTGTCATTTTACTTCAAAAAAAATTCTTCCTTCCCTGTTAAAAGACATTGACTTGGTGTTTACTCAGATCATTAAAAAAATAAATTAAATCTATCTATAAAGTTAGGATTTATATTTATAATTTTATTTTCTTAAAAATAAAGTTATGTACTTCTCATAAATTACATATCCAAAAATTTCAGATCTACATATGTGTTTTAAGTAAGCAGATCTGGAAAATTAGAGGATGTAAAAATAAATTAACAAAATCGAAATAATTTGTCAATATATAATTTAGGAAGATTCCAACTCTAAAATTAACAAGCTCAAATTATTCAGTTCTATGAAGAAAAAAAATTTAACGGAACTAATTAAAATGTTAATTCCTATATTTTAGATCTATTTTCTTTGAATTCGTGTCAACTCCGATGATTGATATCCATTGACATGAGGAGGCATTTTAGGAAGAAAAAAAATGGACTTATACGGTTTGATAAAAAATACGCACAAGAAAGGTTATAATTTCCAAATAAAATAAAGAACCGGTCTGCAATTATTCATTTTATTACTAATTGATTACTAAAAGTGTCATTTTTTTCAAAAGTTTGACTTTCAAACAAGGACTTTTTACTCGGAACGGAGGGAACATGTAATTATCATGGTATTTAATGACTTTTTTGGTGGGCCAACTGTGCTGTACATATTATTGTCTTTTTCCATTAGATGATATTTAATCAGTAAATATATACTTCTTCCGATCCAAAATTATTATTTATCGTTCCCTTTGTGTCCATTAAAAAATTATTGAAATGAAATCTCTATCCGTTTTTTAATTATCGTCATCCTTTCTTTTGGGATGGATGTAGTAATGTTAAAATCTTTTGAATTATTTGATTCATGTCAAAATCATAGTGTGACTAAATGATCATTTTGGTGTTTGCTTTTTTTCAATTGAATAATCATATATAAAATTATGTTGTAGAAAATGATTAATTTTCAAAATTTATAATGACTAATCTTATTGTTATACATTTTTAGTTAAGCAGTGTCCCCTAATTTATTCTTTTAATTTTATATGTATAATTTAGCTGAAAAATATATATGTCGTACATTTATAATACACTATGACATTACAATAGGCATAGCGTTCCTTTTTTATTTTAGTTGGAGCCAGACATGAAAGGATAGAAATGGAATTACTTAAAATTTTAAACTTTTAATATTGACCAAAAAAAAAAAAACAATTAATGTAGTTCATCTTCTAGGGGGTCACTAAACCCTATCTCAGAATTGAGGTCACTAAACCCCATCTGATAATAACAGATTTAACGGTACAACACAAACAAGAAATCTAATTGATCTTAACCTTAGGGAACTGAGGTCACTAAACCCTATCTCAGAATTATACTACTTGTTTGTGTTCCAAACTCATGTTTGAAACTTAGCCTTGAATAGTAGCTCGAATCAAGTTTACGCTATCCAGCAATTGTCGAAGACTCGCTCTCATTTCTTCAACTACAATAAGTTATTCTTCAATAGTCTTCCTAACTCCCTTCACCATCGCCAGTAAATCCTCCCCATCTGCTCCTACATTTCTCTTTGCAACCTTATTTTCATTCAACTCTTCAGAAACAACTGAATCACCTTCCATAGAATCAGTTGAATCATCCACGGATGATGAATCTAAAGGATCCCCACCAACTACAAAAGCCACTTCTTTCTTTTTGATTTCCTGGGAATCAGATTCCAATTCAAGATCATCGGTCAGAGGATCTTCAACTACTGATTTGTCATCATTTTCATTCAGAACCGAGTCAAGAACTTCCTCAGCTGGCTCTTTAATGAAAGCATTTTGAACAAACTCTCTGGACAACACTGTATCATCTTCCACAGAAGCGATTGGCGAAACCACAGATGGTGAATCCAAAGGATCCCTACCAAGAACAGAAGCAATTTCTTTCCCTTCAGTTTCGTTTGAATCAGATGCCAGTTTAAGTTCATCGGCCAAAGGATCTTCAACATTTGGTTGGTCCACATTTTCCTTCTGACCCAATTCAAGAACTTCCTCAACCAGTTCTCTGCCCTCGTCTTTCTTTGAACCCAATTCAAGAACATTTTTAACCGCCTCTTTAGACAAAAATGAATCATCTTCTGTTGAATCGGACTCAACCAAAGATGGTGAATGCAAAGTATCCCCACCAACAACAGAAGTCAACTCTTTCGTTTTAGTTTCCTTGGATGCCAATTCGAGTTCATCAGTCGATGGATCTTCTACTACTGGTTTGTTATGAATTTCATTTGGACCCGAGTCGATAACTTCCTCCGCTCGTTCTTTGCCCTCATTTTCCTTTGGACCCGAGTCAAGAACTTCATCAGACGCTTCTTTGCCCTCAAAAGAGTCTTTCCCATTATCTTCCTTTGAACAGATTTCAAGAACAGCCCCTTTGGAAGGACAAGTATCAGGGGGCTCAGACAACTCAGCAACATCATCAGCATTTTCTAGGACCAGAGCTTCATCAGTCTCCATTGATTGATAATCTGTAAGAGTATTCTCGTCCAGTATTAATAAGTGATATAACTTATTCAACTTAAAATCACATAGAAAAAAACATAACTATAGAACTAGATGCATTATTAGGTCATGAGTAAATAATTTCTGGCAATAATCAATCTTCGATGGAAAAAGATTAAACGGGAATTCGATGGATGAAAGAAAAAAAAACATCAAACTTACCATGAAGATGTGGTCCTATTGGAGATAATAATGGAGACAACGATGATCCAGTTGAGCATGTTGATAAAAGAAGAACAAATTGTTGCTTCCAGACCACCAACACAACCACAATGCAGAGCAGTGTGAAGAAGTACTTGGAAAAGAGCACTGTACATCAAAGACGGCTGGGCTTAATTTAGTATTTGTACATAGTTTTTGTTGATAAGGGATTCTCTAAAAGTTGGCAATAGTTTGTTAAGAGTTTATTAGGAAGGTATTAATAGTTAGTTATTGCATGTCTGTTTGTTAGTTTAAGCTTTGTTATCATTTTCTGTTTTCTTTCTTCTCGTTACAAGGCTCCGTAAAGACTTCATATAATTGGAGTTCAATCAGTGGATTTATTCAATTTTGAGATGGTATTATAGCAGAGATCCATTTGATTTCAGTTTAGCAACTTCATGTAATTTTGAGTTCAGCCAATGGTTTCCTTTATCCTTGAGATGGTAGCATTGCAGATATCATTTTAATTTCATTTCACTGATTTGTTGAAATCACAATTTTTGGCAAGATCAACTACTATTGAGATCCTTATTGAATCAAAGATGCATCACGTGTTCTTACATTATAATGACAGTCGAGGACTAGTTCTGATTCAACAGA
This sequence comes from Codonopsis lanceolata, assembly GCA_013146195.2. Taxonomy (NCBI): domain Eukaryota; kingdom Viridiplantae; phylum Streptophyta; class Magnoliopsida; order Asterales; family Campanulaceae; genus Codonopsis; species Codonopsis lanceolata. Next base: position 58,084,184 of record CM028381.1, read on the forward strand.
ACTCACATGAAGTGACAATAGTAGGTTGCAGATTGCTATGTCCACAATGAGCAGAGTACTTCTCATCAATGGAACTTATCCTGAGCCATAACGGATCTCAATAGATTAACTTTGGGCTAAAATTAATGATATGTCAATCTCCTGGATTTGAATCACTGTTAACGACGGAATTGATAAAAGTTTATTGTTTCTACTGCTACAAACATTTGGAGATAAATGATAGATTCTCAACAGTTGATGCGCATAGGGTTTTTCAACTAGAAAAAGACCTTCATAGACTCAAGCAAAGGGCAAGTTAATTGGAGTTCTATTATAATAAGATGAACAGGTTGTGAGAACAGATGATAGCTTGGGACACAATAGAAGAGTGTACTTGTCATTGCCATTGTGAAGCAAATTTGGCTTTGAGGACGAAAAGAAGAGCACAAGAGTTGATTCAGTTTCTCGCCGGGGGGGTTACACACAAGCTATATGCTTGGGAGAAAGGATTAAAGGAAGGTATCACAGAGGTATGGGTATGAACATGACCCAACAATTATGGCTGCTAATGTCTATCAATCACAGTCATAATATTCATCTAACAATGCTTCTCAGAGTCATATTACTGCAGGTCTGTTAGAAAGTTTGTTTGGAAGGTATTGATAGTTGGTTACTGTCAGCTGGTTTAAGCTTTAGTATTAATGTTTTCGTCTTTCTTCTTGTTAAAATGCTTTGAAAGACTTCATGTAACTTTTAGTTCAATTAATGGTTCTTTAATCATGACAGTTTCGGTGAGTGGATTGACACTCGTTTTCTTCTTTGGACCCGAAGGCATGATTGGTTGTGAGCTATGTTGCACGAACACGGCTGCTGGGTGCCGTTTTCTGTGTCCGACACGGATACGGCTTGGACACGCCCGATACGCCCCAAAATACGTTTGGGGGCCGAATTTGAACTTTCCAAAAGATGGGACACGGACACGGGTACACGATTAGTTGTGCCGGAATACATACCACGAAGTCAGACACGTTTGGGGCATATTTACGCGGCCGCTGTTGTCGACAAATCGACAAGGTCCTCTACGCGTCTCCTCCTCTCGAAGAGACGAAGACTCAAAAGTCGTAACGAGCCCTAGCCCCATCGTTGCCGACCATTGAAGACATATCTGTGTGCCTCTGCCGCCGGCCCCTTGCCCCTTCGACCCTTTGTACCTTCGAACTTCGACATTTCGATGTCTTTCGTTCTTCTTCTTCACAGCTTCGGTTGTTGACTTGTCGATTTTGTGGAAGAAGGGTTTTAGATTCTGACTTTCTTCCTTCGATTCACTATATTTCTTTGTTTTTCCTCTTCTCTCTTCAATTTCTGATTTGTGACCGAGTCTGTTTGACTGACCGTGAGTGTGGAAGTAGGAAGGATATAGTTTTTAATATTTAGAATTGGGTCCCTATATTTTGAATATTTATATTTTTAGTCCTTATATTTTGAATAATTACACATTACTCCCCGTACCCGTATCCTATATTTTTCAAAAATGGCGTATCCCCGTATCCCGTGTCTGCGTATTTGTGTCCGTGGAACATAGGTTGTGAGTTTTGAGAGGTTTAGGAACTGGGTTGAATTCGTCCAACTTGTCGTGGATTTCTTACTACTTACCAGAAATCTTACATTCAATTTCACATTTCTGCTCAAAGAAAAAAATAAATATATGAACAAGTAATGATGCATAGATGGATTAAGAATTGAGAAAAGAAATTGTTTTTGGCAGAGTAGAGTATTATCTGCAAAATATATTTTGTGAAACTGAAGGGTAAAATGAATTGCCGTCATCATCTGCTTTAATAATTTTGGTAGCGGGTAGCCAAAGGCATACATGGCAGTTTGGAATTGTAGAAATGACCAAGTGAACAAGTTTTCTCCAAACGTATATACTAGATACATAAAAAAGAGGAGAAATACGCGCACATGAGCCCAAAAGCCCGATTTGCTACACATAGTCCACGAACCCACTCCAACACCATTAAAAGCCAAGTCTATACATAACCATCCGGACCAGTCCTAGAACCTGAACGCTCTGACACCAAAGTCCATGATGTTGGCGTCTAGTGGTAATCGGTGGCCACTTGTAAGGCACACACAAACCCAATATCTAACTGATGTGGGTTGGAAGTATTCATAAATATTTCCATTTGACTTGAACATACTATCACAATCAGACATTTTTCACTGAAGGCATCAATGTAAGGACATTTTTGGAGCTTTTGCAGGAAGAGATAGCGGTGGGACCGTAAGACTGTATCTTGACTGCCTGCTTCTTCTTTTTTTTGACTGCCTGCTTAAGGTCTATATTCTATACATATAGCGAGAAATGAGGTTTATTATCAAAGGAAAAAGCTTTGACTGGAATCTAATTGTGGAAATGATCAAGCTTAGAACATTTAAACTGATAGGGACCTGGGAAAAAGATTTGCTTCATCTTGTATGCAAATATGTACGGAGATCGAAAGAATCTCAATAGTAAAAATTCCAGGGGAGTGTAATAACTCAGCTGACCAGTTAGCAAAGATGGGAGTGGATAGAAGAAAGCTTTACCAAGCATGGTGGTGCGACTGAGAAGTTTTGGCACAGGTGTTTATGTTCTTATGTTTTGTCTTGCTGACGCTTTAGTTTGGATTTTACTTTTGGATTCTTCCTTGCAACTCTGTTATTAGATAGTGTTTTCGGTGACTACTTCTGCTGAGTTGGTTTTTAGTTCTTTTACTTCTGATGTAAGAAGTGTGTATATTTTGATTTTAATATAATTTTAAAAAATCTGGCTGTTCACATAAGAAAAAAGAAATGGTGTTAACAGCGTTGTGTCAAAATAAGTGATTAGGGAAAATAAATATGCATGATTTCCCAAATGAAAGAGGCAATGAGAAAAAATTAAGTAATATATGCGGTCGAGGTCAACATAATGTACCTTTTAATATTGAGCCCGAGCCAAGAACTTCTTCTGGTGGTTCTTCCTCATCATCTTCCTCTGAACTCGAGTGAAGGACATCATCCTCACCCTCCTCTTTTCCATCATTTTTCTTCAAACCCAATTCAAAGACATCTTCAAAACCTCCATCTCAATCAAGAACAACACCTTTAGAGAGGAGTGCATTAACTGGCTCGGCCAACTCAACACCACCAGCTGTTGTTGCAGCCAAACCATCTTCCAATTCCAGCTCAATTGAAGTAGGATCGGAAAGTGCATCTTCCCCGACTACATAAAAGGAGGATGACTTTTCCCTTGATAAAATTTCAAAAATTTGACTATTATGTTGTGAAAATAGGCGCGCACCCACTAATGATCAATTAGCATAACTCCCACAGTTATATGGATAAATTTTTCCATTAGACTCAAATGAACTTTCACACTCAGACATTTTTCAATAATAGAATCAACATACGAAAATTTGTGGGCCTTTTGCAAGAAGATAGAGTGATGGGACTTATCTTGGCTGCCTTCATAACGTCTATAATCTATACGGAAAGCAAGAATGAGATTTATCTTCAAAGGAAAAGGCTTCAACTGGAATCTAACTGTGGAAATGATCAAGCTCAAAGTTCTTAAAAAAACTGATAACACCTGAGAAACTATGTTTCATCTTGTAGGCAGATATGCATTCGAAGTCCAGTCTCTTTGGTCCCCACAAAGTGTAATTTCTAGCCTCGTCCCTGAAATTATACTCTTATCGTGGAAATGGGTTCTGTAGTAGGAGTGGAATGTCTTGGGTTTTGAAGGAGGAATCAATGCCTTGGAACTTAAGGGGTAATTTAAATTACATTGATTAATGTGTACGGAGATTGGGGATCTCAATAGGAAAATCTCCAGGGGAGTGTAATAACCCGACTAACGTTAGCAAAGATGGGAGTGAATAGAAGAAATATTTTCCAAGCTTGGTGGTGCGAGTGAATGTTTCGCCACAGGTGTTTGTGTTTTTATGCATGCTTCGCTGACGCTTTTAGTTTAGATTTTATTTTTGGATTACCCCCCTCCCCCTTGCAACTCTGTTATTTTTGGTGACTAATTTATGTGGTAAGTAGGATTATTTTTCCCTTTTTTTATGTAAAAAGTATGTGTATTTTTAATCTCTGAGAATAAAGTTTTGCTGGCTGTTCAAAAACAATTATGTTAACACGGTTATATCAAAAAAGTGATTTGGGATAGTAAACATGCATGATCTAACAAAAGGAGGCGATAAAAATAAATCAACCGAAGCTATATGCAGTGGAGGTCAATGTAATGTACCTTCTAATACTGGACCCGAGCCAAGAACTTCCGCAGGAGGTTCTTCCCCATCATCTTCCTTTGAACTCGAGTCAAGGACATCCTGGATCACCTCTTTCCCATCAGTTTCCTTCAAAATGAATTCAAAAACATCTTCAAAGCCTACATCTCGATCAAGAACAACCCCTTCAGAGGAGAGAGCATCAAGTGGATCGACCAACTCAACATCACTAGCAGTTGTCACACCCAAACCATCTTCCAGTTCGAGCTCAATCGAAGTAGGTTCGATAAGGCCATCTTCCTCAACTGGTTTGTCATCATTTTCCTTTAGGCCTGAATCATTAAATTCCACTGGCGCCTCTTTCCCCACAACTTTCTCTAAACTCGAGTCATCAAAACCTCTATCATGAACAAAAGAAACCCCTTTATAGGAGAGATCATCAATTGACCCAGCCAATTCAACATCAATAGCAGCTGTTGTTGAATTAAGGGCATCCTCCTCAACTGGGTTGTCATCATTTTCCTCGTAACCCAGTTGAAAAACATCCTCAAAGCGTATATCTTGAAAAAGAGCAACTCCTTTCGAGGAGAGAGCATCAACTGGCTTGGCCAACTCAGCATCATCAACACCAGTTGTCATAGCCAAACCATCGTCTAACTTGATTGCATTAGGCTCGATAATGGCATTCTCCTCAACTGGGTTGTCGACATTTTCCTTTAGGCATGAGTCATTAACTTCACAAGGTGGTTCTTTCCCCTCATCTTTCTCTAGACTTGAGTCAAAAACATCCTCCCCCTCTTTCTCATCCTTTTCCTTGAAACCCAATTCAAAAACATCCTCAAATACACCATCTTGAACTAGAACACTCCTGTTAGAGAGAGTATCAACTGGCTCGGCCAGCTCAACATCAGCAGCAGTTGTCAAGGCCAAACCATCTTCCAGCTCAATTGAAGTAGTTTTGACAAGGGCATCGTCCTCAACTTGTTCATTATCATTTTCCTTTGGACGTGTGTCATTAACTTCTGCATGTGGTTCTTTCCATTTATCATTCTCTAGACTTGAGTCAAGAACATCCTCAGTTAGTTCTTTCCCATCACTTTCCTCTGAACCCAATTCCAAAACATCTTCGGAGCCTATGTCTTGAACAAGAACAACCCCTCTAGAGGAGATATCATGAAGTCGCTCGGCCAACTCAACATCTCCTGCAGCAGTTTCCACAGCCATAGCATCTTCCATCTCAACTGATGTAGGCTCAATAAGGGCACTGTCCCCAACTGGTTTGTCATCATTTTCCTTTGGACCTGAGTCAAGAATTTCTACATGTTGCTCTTTCTGCTCATCTTCCGCTAGACTTGAATCAAGCACGTCTTCAATAACCTCTCTCCCATTATTTTCCTTTGAACCCAATTTAGAAACATTCTCAGAGCCAACATCTTGAACAAAAATAACTCCTCTAGAGGTGATATTATCAACTGGCTCAGCCAACTCAACGTCTCCAGCAGCAATTTTTACAGCCAACCCATCTTCCACCTCAACTAACGTAGGATTAATAAAGACACTCTCAGCTGCTGGTTTGTCCTCATTTTCCTTTGGACCCGAGTCAAGGATTTCTCTGTGTGGCTCTTTCTGCTCATCTTCCTCTAGACTTGAATCAAGCACATGCTTAATAACCTCTCCCCCATAATGTTCCTTCAAACCCAATTCAGAAACATCCTCAGAGCCTACATCTTGAACAAGAAACCCTCTAAAGGAGAGAACATCAATCGACTCGGCCAACTCAACATCTGTAGAAGCAGCTTTCACAACCAAACCATCTTCACCCTTAACTGAAGTAGGATCAATAAAGGTATTCTCCTCATCTGGTAAGAAAAAAATACCTGCTAATATTAGAATCTCTTATCAAATGGAAACTATTGAAGAAGATGCATAATCACTGTATGGGTAAAGGAGTTTTTGAGAAAATCTAACTTCAGCAGAAAAATATTATGTGGACATTCATGAAAAGATGACAAAAGAAAACAAAAGATTACCTAACTTACTCTGAGGATCAGTTCGATTATTTGGATTGATACTGCCATACTGGTTTACCTGAAGTCATCAACTCATGATTGATCGTGATTTAATAAAGGTTTACAAACTGCTACTCTAAGAAGTTGGTAATTAGAAAGAACAAGTCGCGATTTATTTAATTACTCTGCTGTATTGCTGAATTAAATTCATTCAATTTATGTGGCGTTTGATTCACTGGAATTGAAACAGGAAAGCATTCCGGCCGAAATGAAGACTGTAAATGGGGACAGTTGGTTAGTAGTTCTGGAGTTTAACTAGAATCGAATGAAAATACTTGTTATGTCCCAAAAAAAAAAAAAAGAGTTGCATTTGACTTTTCAAAGTAATTTGAGTTTAACTAAGAAACCAGTAAACAAAGAAAAAGAATCACGGAGGTAAAGGAGAGAAAGAAGCAAAGAAAAAAAGTGGTAGGGTTTATACAAGTTTAATGAAGTTCTTGTATAAATACTTTTTGTTTCTAGACCTAAGGAAGGAAAGAATAACTAATATGGAAAGAAAATACGTTTATGTAAAGCTTGTTGATTTCATTTGGTTCTGCATTTATTAATGAATTGTAATACCCGAATTAGTATTCAACAAAAAAAGGAAAGAAAATTTTACTTTTAATATTGACCAAAAAAAAACATTTAATGCTGTTCATCTTCTAAATGCTTGGGTCTCTAGCACCAAGACGCCTAGGGGGTCTAGGTGGGCCCAAACGGGCTGATAATAACAGATTAACAGTATAACACAGAAACAAGAAATCTAATTGATCTTCACCTTAGGGAACTGAGGTCATTAAACCCTATCCCAGAATTGTACTACTTGTTTGTTCCAAACTCATGTTTGAAAATTAGCCTTGAATAGTAGTTTGAATCAAGTTTACGCTACCCAGCAATTGTTGAAGACTCACTCTCATTTCTTCAACTACAATAAGTTGTTCATCAATAGTCTTTCTAACTCCCTTCACCAACGCCAGTAAATCCTCCCCGTCTGCTCCTACATTTCTCTTTGCAACCTTATTTTCATTCAACTCTTCAGAAAAAGCTGAATCACCTTCCATAGAATCGGATGAATCATCCACGGATGGTTGAATCATTCACGGAGTGAGAAGTTTCGGCACAGGTGTTTATGTTCTTATGTTTTGTCTTGTTAACGCTTTAGTTTGGATTTTACTTTTGGATTCTTCCCCTTCCCCTTGCAACTCTGTTATTATATTGTGTTTTTGGTGACTACTTCTGCTAAGTTGGTTTTTAGTTTACTTCTGATGTAAGAAGTGTGTGTGTATATTTTGATTCTAATATACTGAAAAAAAATCTGGCTGTTTACATAAGAAAAAAGAAATGGTGTTAACAGCGTTGTGTCAAAATAAGTGACTAGGGAAAGTAAATATGCATGATTTCCAAAATGAAGGAGGCGATAAGAAAAAATTAAGTAATATATGCGGTCGAGGTCAACATAATGTACCTTTTAATACTGAGCCCGAGCCAAGAACTTCTTCTGGTGGTTTTTCCTCATCATCTTCCTCTGAACTCGAGTGAAGGACATCATCCTCGCTCTCTTCTTTCCCATCATTTTTCTTCAAACCCAATTCAAAGACATCTTCAAAACCTCCATCTCGATCAAGAACAACGCCTTTAGAGAGGAGTGCCTCAACTGGCTCGGCCAACTCAACACCACGAGCTGTTGTTGCAGCCAAACCATCTTCCAATTCCGGCTCAATTGAAGTAGGATCGGAAAGTGCATCTTCCTCGACTACATAAAAGGAGGAGAATGACTTTTCCCTTGATAAAATTTCAAAAATTTGACTTTAATGTTGTGAAAATAGGCGCACCACCTAATGATCAATTAACATAACTCCCACAGTTTCATGGATAAATTTTTCCATTTGACTCAAATGAACTTTCACACGACATTTTTCAATATAGGCATCAACGTACAAAAATTTGTGGGCCTTTTGCAAGAAGATACAGTGGTTGGACTTATCTTGGCTGCCTTCTTAACGTCTATAATCTATACAGAAATCAAGAATGAGATTTATCTTCAAAGGAAAAGGCTTCAACTGGAATCTAACTGTGGAAATGATCAAGCTCAAAGTACTTAAAAAAACTGATAACACCTGAGAAACTATGTTTCATCTTGTAGGCAGATATGCATTCGAAGTCCAGTCTCTTTGGTCCCCACAAAGTGTAATTTCTAGCCTCGTCCCTGAAATTATACTCTTATCGTGGAAATGGGTTCTGTAGTAGGAGTGGAATGTCTTGGGTTTTGAAGGAGGAATCAATGCCTTGGAACTTAAGGGGTAATTTAAATTACATTGAATAATGTGTACGAAGATTGGGGATCTCAATAGGAAAATCTCCAGGGGAGTGAAATAACCCGACTAACGTTAGCAAAGATGGAATTGAATAGAAGAAATATTCTCCAAGCTTGGTGGTGCGAGTGAAATGTTTCGCCACAGGTGTTTGTGTTTTTATGCATGCTTCGCTGACGCTTTTAGTTTAGATTTTATTTTTGGATTATCCCCCTCCCCCCTGCAACTCTGTTATTTTTGGTGACTAATTTATGTGGTAAGTAGGATTATTTTTCCCTTTTTTTATGCAAAAAGTATGTGTATTTTTTATCTCTGAGAATAAAGTTTTGCTGGCTGTTCAAAAAAAATTATGTTCACACGGTTATATCAAAAAAGTGATTTGGGATAGTAAACATGCATGATCTAACAAAAGGAGGCGATAAAAATAAATCAACCGAAGCTATATGCAGTGGAGGTCAATGTAATGTACCTTCTAATACTGGACCCGAGCCAAGAACTTCCGCAGGAGGTTCTTCCCCATCATCTTCCTTTGAACTCGAGTCAAGGACATCCTGGATCACCTCTTTCCCATCAGTTTCTGTCAAAATGAATTCAAAAACATCTTTAAAGCCTACATCTCGATTAAGAACAACCCCGTCAGAGGAGAGAGCATCAAGTGGATCGACCAACTCAACATCACTAGCAGTTGTCACACCCAAACCATCTTCCAGTTCGAGCTCAATCGAAGTAGGTTCGATAAGGCCATCTTGCTCAACTGGTTTGTCATCATTTTCTTTTAGGCCTGAATCATTAAATTCCACTGGCGCCTCTTTCCCCACAACTTTCTCTAAACTCGAGTTATCAAAACCTCTATCATGAACAAAAGAAACCCCTTTATAGGAGAGATCATCAATTGACCCAGCCAATTCAACATCAATAGCAGCTGTTGTTGAAGCAGAACCATATTCCAACTCAATTGAATTAGGTGCGATAAGGGCATCCTCCTCAACTGGGTTGTCATCATTTTCCTCGTAACCCAGTTGAAAAACATCCTCAAAGCGTATATCTTGAAAAAGAGCAACTCCTTTCGAGGAGAGAGCATCAACTGGCTTTGCCAACTCAGCATCATCAACACCAGTTGTCATAGCCAAACCATCGTCTAACTTGATTGCATTAGGCTCGATAATGGCATTCTCCTCAACTGGGTTGTCGACATTTTCCTTTAGGCATGAGTCATTAACTTCACAAGGTGGTTCTTTCCCCTCATCTTTCTCTAGACTTGAGTCAAAAACATCCTCCCCCTCTTTCTCATCCTTTTCCTTGAAACCCAATTCAAAAACATCCTCAAATACACCATCTTGAACTAGAAAACTCCTGTTAGAGAGAATATCAACTGGCTCGGCCAGCTCCACATCAGCAGCAGTTGTCAAGGCCAAAGCATCTTCCAGCTCAATTGAAGTAGTTTGGACAAGGGCATCGTCCTCAGCTGGTTCATTATCATTTTCCTTTGGGCGTGTGTCATTAACTTCTGCATGTGGTTCTTTCCATTTATCATTCTCTAGACTTGAGTCAAGAACATCCTCAGTTAGTTCTTTCCCATCACTTTCCTCTGAACCCAATTCCAAAACATCTTCGGAGCCTATGTCATGAACAAGAACAACCCCTCTAGAGGAGATATCATGAAGTCACTTGGCCAACTCAACATCTCCTGCAGAAGTTTCCACAGCCATAGCATCTTCCATCTCAACTGATGTAGGCTCAATAAGG
>CM028381.1:58094627-58169039 GCA_013146195.2 Codonopsis lanceolata
AATATTTTAGGAATGTAAATGCATCAAATTGATATTTCCTACAACTAATGCACATCTTGAATAAATCGAGATCAAATAACAAGGTCTATTACCTTGGCAAACAAAAATCATAGCTACCACAAAGCTCGTGTTTCTAGTACACCAAACGAGGTAACTAGGATTTCAAGAAACGTCTCGTGCACAATAGTAACGTCTATACTCATAAAACTATCCTTTCTTGAGCTCTAGACCAAGTCTACAACCAATGCATACACTAAGCATCCCTAACACAACGTTAACGTCTCAATACTCACGGTGAAGCGTCAATCTCTAAGTGTAACCATGATTATCTTCTAAATCGCATTCTTCAACCTTCTCCAAGTCAGGTGGGTATCCTACTCGTGTAGTAATTACTAACAATAATATGATATTATATTATCCATTACATAAAACATATCTTTATAGAATATACAAACATCATACCAGCCAATAGATAAGTATCATCATACAATTCATGCTTCATTTATATATTCATATATATACATATACATACATATATACATACTATGGCCTTTTATATAACCATAACCACACAAAACCACAACTCTATATATAGCATAGTCTTATATATATATATGGACTAAACAAGAATCCATATACCATGCGATTACCTTCCGGTAATTTACAAAACAAACCATATCATATATCGATCTCACATTGGGGTATTATTCGATCGAGCAAATAACCAATAATACACAATACACCATATAATGTATGTATGAATGCACATGAGCTACCGATTAAAATGTGTACTCATGATACTTGGTAATAGTAACAACTTATGGTATAATTTACGTATATATATATACAAGAATATACCTTCCTATTTCGGATAGGCCTCAAAACTCATGATGGCCAAGCAGCCACGCGCATGCGACCTCAAACTCTAGGCCGTCCACCCTTGTCTCTCTTGGAGCCCTTTGGATTGTTGACTAGTACTCCCCGGGCCGATTAACCCTCATCTTCGGGCAATCCTTACGAACATGATCACATACAAGCGAAACACTTTCTGATTTACTGACATACGTTCTCGGCATGTCACGTCCTCATACAAAAAATTACATATTAACTCGCGCCTGGCATTGCGTCTCCATTAGAGGTAGGAGCGTCACTCAGTCTACCGATGCGTGTGATTTCTTGATTAACTTTAAAGGTCTTGGCGCCTCTATTACCATCATTGCCCCTAATAGTACTCGAGGCTCTCTTTTGAGCATACTCCTCGATGTCAACTCCATTGCATACGCAGCGATCCGCAGCGACTCGTGTCAAGTAAGTTGCAGCGGCAAGCACTACCTCACGATATTTCATCTTTAGGCCTTTCACAAACCGTTGGGTCTTCCCAGCCTCATCGGTACTAAGTAACCCATTGATAGCGAGCCAACTCACTGTGAACCCATTTGAATCTTGAGCCACGTCATAGCTCTTGTTCTAATGCCATGAATTAAAGCTTCTCTTCTTTCCCGAACTACTTGCAGGAATGAGCGTACCATAAACTCCATCGTGAAGTTTTCCCACACTAGAGGCACTCCATGGTGTCTCAACTATCTCGTAACACATGCCACCAATGGTCGGCCGCATGACCGGTTAATTTAAACACTACTAGGGTCACCATCTCTGACGTACAACCCAGGCTGCAAAGATCTTCTCCATGCTTTCTATCCAAGTTACGCTTTAGAAGCATCGGGTCCTCCATCGAAGCTCTCGGGGTTCCAACTTCAAGAATCTCATAAGAATGATAGAATTGTCTTCCATCCCAAACATCTTTGAGGAGTCACAGCGGATCCATAACATTCTCCCCTCTCGTTGCCACGAGTTGTACCCGACAGGGTCTACTAGAACTAGCTCCACGCCAAGTTCACGACATATCGCCTACAAAGAACACTCGGCGTTAATAACTCAACAATAAACCCAACCCAAACTAGGCCAAGGAACCTATCTGGCGAAATAGCTAACATATAGCTACTCGTACCAGCGTGACCGGACGGCGAAATCCCAGTCGTGCCGAGGAAATCCCAAGGTCGAGTAAAACGGACAAGACAACCCGCTAAAAGACGGACAAGCAAAGTGTAGTGGTGCGAGTCGCCATAAGCAGGAATAAAGCCATAAGCGAATAATAAAAACAACAACATAAGCAAATCATAAGTGGAACCCAAACTTATAATTATAAACATAAGTGGCGAAACACAAGGAAACTAACATCTCTCGACAATTCTACGACTCGCGTGGCGCAACATTGCGCCGTACAACAAACCATCGGCAACCTAAGGCGGCGAATCAACAGAATACCACGATAAACAACAATAACATGCCGGAGGGACAAATCAACTAAGCGAATAAGATATTTAAATTCTAACAACTAAACCCAAGTCTCACGACTAAAGTCGTCGGAGATGACAATACCAACAATACTAGAATGAGTGAGCTAAAGCATGCTCGGAATAATAAGAGGAACAACTCATAAGAGATACAACAGCTCGACCAAACAAGTCGGCTACCAAAATAATACGATAACAAAATACTAACATAATCTACCCCAAGTAAAGTCTACAGAACTTTACAATCGTGTCTCACAAATACATAACAACAATAATGATAATAAATCCAAGCTTAGAGCCGGAAGACCACCTTCTAGGAATCACTATCCGAAAGCCGCCAGCGTACTAACGGGATCACTTGCAAAAACTAAGGAAAACAAAACACGAAATGAGTCATAATGACCCGATAAGTTACTAAATGCAATTGTATGGCATAGCATGGCGTGGCATGGCATAATGCACAAACATGTATAAAATCATGGTATCTTTATAGTCTACCAATAATAAACTTGTATCAAGTCATCATGTAACATAAACTTCATAAACCACATGTATAAAATAGCATGTTATCTTTCATATAAGTGTAAAACTTATACATAAGCACGTAACATAAACTTCATAAACCACAAGACATCTTTCATATAAGGCCAAGCCCTCAATATTCAAACGGGTAACACCCCTCGGATGAATAAAGCGGGTTTCAATCCTCAAATGATCATAACTCATCGAGTTTTCTTAATGAGTACCTCGTTACATTCATCCAACAGGGATGAGAAATGGGAGCTCAATATCAGGCTAGGGGGCGCTAATACGAGACCACATCCCACTATCGGCCAAATAGTGAGGGGAAAGGGTACCAATGCGGCGATTCGTAGCGAATGTTTCCAAAGGCTATGAATCGTCCCATTGCCGACAAAACGACCAAGCGCCATGTGGACTCAAATCAAGATGTTCAAGTAGATATTTACTTGCATAAACCAATAAGGACCAAGTCCATCATAAAAGAACTTATCAATTCAAGTAGGTCATAATGCTCTACAAAACCCAATAAACAATGCACATAATTGTACACACTTAACATGTTCAACTAACTTGTAAGTTTAGTTCAAAAACCACATATTGAGGTATTCATAATCCTCAAGTCACCACCAATTCAAGAATAGCTTATAGCTCAATAAATCACAACGTGAGGTCTACTATAGTCCCCTACTCAAGATTAAATCAAAGACTATTATTAGTCTAAGAACAACCACAAACAAGGCTTAGCATTTGGTTTCACTCAAAAAGCACAGGACTCAACCATAGTCCTAACCGTCGAACATAATCGACATCCTCAAAACCATTCTCATGAATGACAAGACTACACCGTAGTCCAAGACCCAAGTTTTCCATGTACGATCATCGAATTTCCTAAAAGAAATCTCATTCAATAATCATTTCTTAAGGATACGAGATCATTGATTGGTCTCTAATGCTCCGTGCTCTACGAGCACGCTCTAAATAAATCCCCAATAAGCTTCTATATCATGGGTGTCACAAATGGGACACAATTCGAGATGCTTTCGGGTACTTACAATCACAACCAACCAAACCCGAACATCGTAGGATTTCAACATAAGGCTCACTAACATCTTATTGAACCTAAAATGACTCCATTGAGTCTTAATATCGCATTTCCTTAAATACATATTTCATACATCCCAAAATTAATACATCAATCACATTTATAGCAATTCTCCCAAAAATAATCCGGGCTTGTTTCCCAAGCCTAAAATCCAAGAACTCAACATAACCATAATCAAAGCGAATCCCAAATGTCGTAGGACTTCGACCGAGTTCATTAACACTTTATTGAACTTATTTCGACTCGTTGAGTCTAAATACTAAGTTTCATTTCTTACACATTTCATCAATCTCAACAATGACCCTCACTTCAATTTATAACAATTTCCAAAATAATTCGGGCTTAGTTCCCAAGCCCTAAATTCATAAAAATCTTAACAAAGAGATAACATATTTCTCCCAACTCACAACAACATTCAAATCATCCTACCCATGACATTGACAAGTTCATACCTCCAAAAATACACAAAATAGGCATATTTCCACAATGAACCCAAATAACATATGGACATGATTTCTAGCATGCTCATAAGCCTAGAAACACAAGATGAAGAGTAATCATATACCTCACAATCATAAAAACCACTCTACAATTGCTCTTACAAGTTATACTTCCAAAAATCCCCAAAATTGGGCATACAAAGCATATCAAGTGTTCATTGCCCACAAATAGCATATAAGTTGTTTTCCTTAGGGCCAATGAACCAAAATCAAAAGGAAGTAACTTACCTAGCTTGAGTGAAAACTCAAGAGAGCATAAATCCGATCGGTGAACTTGTTCTACTCGTCGAGGGCTTCAAGATTCCGAAGTTTGAAGGCAATCGGTTGGTCGGATCGTCTTGGATCGAAGAGAGAAGAAGCTAGGGCTTGAAATCTCCCATGGAGACTCTCTCTCTCTAATACGTATTGTGGGGGAGGAAGAATGAAGAGATTTGGTGAAAATGCAAAGGGTTTGGGTATTTATACCCCCAATTATGAAGAGGGCACAATAGACTTTTCCCAAGTACAATTAGTAGAGATTAGGATTAATCAATCACTAATCTAACCTTAATTAACTTCCAACTAATGTTAGGACATGATTTGGGTTAAGTATGGGTGGTTAGGAAGGGTTTAGAGGGGTTTAATGAGGGTAGGATGGGTATAATTCGTCCAAACACAAAAGCAGGGCAAAAATCCCGTAAATCTGTTCGATGTTGAGGCGGGCGCCTCAACATATTGGCGCCTGGGCTCCTGCTCAGCACATTTTCATTTTGCAAAGCCCTCAGTACTTGAGGCGGGCGCCTCACAATGTCCAGGCGGGCGCCTGGGAAGCTGAGGCTGGACAGTCAATCTTGTAAAATCGACCATAAATCGCTCACAACTCCAAATGAGGTGATTTTTTATTTTTATGAAACTAGACTCATTAAATTATATTTTAGAATTTTAAATTACTCCATTTGGACTTATATACATCAAGATATGGTTACAACAAAATCAAGTACAGAAGTTGTTTTTCTGAAAACTGAATTCTGGCACAGCCGTAAGTCAAGACCTAATTAAGGTACTTAGACACCTTGGAAAATTACTGAATTTTACAGAGAGTATCCTAACGTATGAAGGTAAAACATACTAAATTTTTAGAAAATTCTATTCAGTGGATTAGTACCAGAATTTTCCGAAGTTTGCCCAAAACATGTACGTGAAGGAATAAATTGGTCATCTCATAACCAAAGGTAACAAGTCTATGAACGATGATCGTGCAAGAATGATAATTACTAGTACACTTGGTCTATAACTCAAATGAACTTCTCACAAGTTGAAAACACAAAGAATACAAGCAACGAAGGAAATCGCTAAGGGCGAAACAAAGCAAGAAGGTTTATAAACTTCCAAATCATCGATAGACTTAGGGAACACCTCTAACTTGAAGTCTAATACATCTAAACATGTTAATAAACCATCTTATAAAGGTCTAGGACCCAAACCAAGGTCACGAACCCAAAACGCAAGCAAACCCTCAATCGCGTCGCATTCCGACTATCGTCGAGTCACGACTTGCGACTTTAGCAAGTCAACAACTATATGAAGTCTCTTAATAATGTTTTGGTCTTAATATGGTCTCTCAAACATATCTAGACCCTCTCGCAAACCAAACATACCGTCGACAAGGGAAGAAGTGCAAGTATAGCACGCAAACCGAGATAACGAAGGAGCGGGGTGTCACAGCCGCTCCCGCTTTGTTTTTTCTTCTATTTTTGGCACTTTCCCCTTACAATTCACTGTTTGTTAATTCTTCAGTCCTTTTTCATTTTTCACCCTGTAACTTGACATCCATTAGTCCTTTTAACATATCTTTGATATTTTATAGCATGTCATAAAACATGGGTACAAAATTAGGGTGTCTATAGTTAGGAAATACGATCTTATATCTATTTTATGTTAGGCGGATCATTTTGACCCGACTCATCATGTAGTGGTGGGTTGAGTTATGAGAGAGTGTGATTTCGTTTTACGGATTAAGATTCATAAGACGGTCTCACATGAGACCTACCTTCACATTAAACATATTGACTAATATATATACATAAAAAAAAATAATGTTTCGTATTTCGAACATCAAAATATGTCAGATATTTAAAAAAATGTATTTCATTTTACAGTCTGAACATTTTATTTTTTTATATAAAAGTAATAAAAAAACATAACCAATTTGAAAGTAAGATGTATTGAGATATTTTCAAATTTTGTAATTAATTCTTTGCATGTGAAAAATGTAATTAATCTATTTTTTATATATGAATATAGTAAAATTTAATACATATAATGTTAATGAAGAGAAGATACCTTGGATTACCATAATTTATCAATATTTTAAAAAAAATGCAGATTCATAAAAATGGTGAAATGGTTGATTTTATCTATGCCACATCAGTAAGTAATAAAAATCTACTTCAACCATCCAATTTATTTAATCGTTGAGTAAAGAAAACATAAATAACAAATATTACAAATATTCGATAAAATTGTTAATTTAACATTGAAATTAAATGTGACTTTTCACTAATGGTGGCAATTAACTATGTTGGAAAATAATTTTTTATTTGACGCGGTAATTGGTTCAGTTTTTTTTAATTGCTTAACTTATTTGTTCAAATTAGTTCTAATTCTATACTCCTAGGTAATGATTTAATTAGGCTTTATTTATAACTGTTCAACAAAATATGAAACAAGTAGATTGCTACAATTATCTTAAGTTTGCTAAATCTATATTAAAAAAAAAAAAAAGTAAACTCCTAGAGAATGATTTAATTAGCTTTGATTTATAACTGTTCATTATTCTGATTTTATAAAACCAAAATTGAGAAATTATATTAAACTTAGCACATACACTTGAATATGAATTTGATTAAATTAATTCGTAACAATATGATTAATCTACTTGTCATGAATTACTTTAACTATTTGTTGATTATCGTATTTTATTCCCCACATCTTTACTCCCAGACAATGCATATGTTTAACCAATTTATTGATTACAAAGATACCCCAAGAATTTAATAATTTTGCATATATAATTGTTTTCAGTTTATAGTAGCTTTATGATCTCTAAAAAAAAAAAAGGCTCATGTACATGAAATCCTAAACAATCAAAATAGAAAGAATACAGATACCTTGGCATTGTGAAATATACATTTTGCACGGAAAACCGATGAGCTATCTCCGATGGTTGGCCAATTATATATCTAGGCATACCCTTGGTCAAGTTGATGTCTCTAATCAAACTAAGAGAGGAAGCATTTTGCGGATATTTGTTCTATATATATTGGTATGTTATCATGTGTTATTCTTAGCAATGATGTTTAACAAAAGAATTGTAACAATTTTATAGTGGTTTCATCTTTGAAGACTGCTTGATTAGTGAAAAGCTAAGGAACGGTCCAACTGCCATAGGCGTCCAAGTAGAGCTGAAGAAAATAATGTTCATGATAATTCATGTAATTATTTTGTTAATTTATTCATTTCTCATTTCAATTGATAAACTATTACTTGAATTCAATAATTGAAATAAATAATTATCTATTAGTTCATTGAATTTTCAGTAGTTAAAAAAACCATACCTTTTATATATATTACTAAATGTGAATGAGGCCATAAATTGAATAATATATATGGTTGTCAATTGTCTCAAATTAAAGGAAGAATGCCAAAAGTTTTTAGATTTAACTATCTAATCAATTTTGATTACAAATTTTAAATAAACAAAATAAAAACGTTGCTATTTTTGGATAGTGTATTTAGGTGGGAACTTTCCAAAAATCGTGTGTGTCTATATATATATATATATTCAACTTAAATCATATAGAGAAAAAGCATAACTGTATTATTAGTCCAAGCGTAAATAATTTCTGGCAATAATCAATCATCTATGGAAAAAGATTATAAACGGGAATTCGATGGATGAAGGAAAAAAAATATCAAACTTACAAATTAGGAAGGTATTAATAGTTAGGTATTGCATGTCTATTTGTTAGTTTAAGCTTTGTGTTAACATTTTAATATTTTATGTTTTCTTTCTTCTCGTTACAAATTTATATATACCAATATACCATGAAATGAAAAATGCATTATTTCTTTAGTCTTTGTCAGTGCTTTTTATTTTTTCCTTCACAACAAAAATCATTTTAAATTTATATTTTAAAGCATTTATAATCATAAATAATTGTTCGTTTGCACACGACGTTCTCCTCTCTCCTCTCTTCTCACTTTCATTTTTTTATTTTTCATTCCGCTCCGCCCCCGCCATTTCACTACCGTGGTTGGTAATTCTACTATAGCGCAGCACCGACTGAGCCGGTGATTCTCAGCCTTCGCAACGCCAATTCTACTGCCCAGTAAGTTTTCTTCTTTTTGTTTTCTTCATACTTTATGAAATTTCTTCAATTTCTTCCAAATTCTTATTGTTTTAAGTCTGTAAATGTGTTATGTCATTGATTCTGGAATGAAGTATTTTGTTTATTATCTATTATGTTTATTTGTTTAATTTTTCAAAAAATGGAAAAAAATTAGTAGAAATTGCGGGTTAGTCGACTTTCAAAAGTTTTCAATCGCTCAAATCCCGTCTTTTTTTTTTTAACCGAAAAATGAAACTTTTGGGGTCAAAAAAACTACGATATCATTAATGAGCCTAGGCGCTACGGAAATACATCGCGGCGGATCGATTTTATACCGCAATGAATCAATTTAAATGAAATCAATTTTAATTACAAAATTTAATTTTTGCACCGCGATGAATCAATTTTTGCATTGTGATACATAAATTTTAATTACCTAAATCAATTTGCATCGCACTGCACCAACTTGTACGTACCGCGCGCAATGCATCAATTCAAGCAACCAATTGATGCATCGCGATACAAACTGGGTTCGAATGCATCTCCTCCACCTTTTTCTTCCTCATCCTCCTCCTCCTCCTACTCCTCTGCATTAATTCATCTTTTTCATCCCTTACCTTCGTCCTTACTCAAAATCATAAAATTCAGCCCAGATCCATTACAGTATCTTACTTGATGATTCAGAAAAATCATTTACAGTATCCTACTTAATGGTGATTTTTGAATCCAATATGTTTGTCGGAGCTGTTGAAGGAAATGTGGCATTTTCAGAAAAATATTTCAAAAAATAGACTTTTGCAATTGAAAAAAAGAATAGTGGATTGGAAAGGTTACAAACTTTAGAAAATGAACTTGCCAGAATTTCACCCAAAAAAATAATACTACAAACCGGATGGATCTGTCTTACATAACCAGCCTAGGGCCCCAAAATTCACAGGCCCACCCTCTACGTCTAGTAATACTCGTATTAGTTTAAAAAGAAAAAAAAGAAATCTTTGGGGTAAATTCGGGTCGGTCACTTTCTCAAAGTTTTAAATTGCTACAGTCCATTGTCTTTTTAATTTTTTAAACCGAAAAATTCACTTTTGAGGGCGAAAAGACAACAATAACATTAGTGAGCCTGAGGGGCGCTACAGAAAACATACAAATGCATCGCGATACATAAATGTTTGCATCGCAATGCATCAATTTAATTGTCTAATCCAATTTTGTAACGTGCTGCACCAAAATAATGCACCGTGATGCATCCATTTAAAATATCTAATCCAATTTTGCACTACAGTGCACCAAAGTTATGCACCACAATGTATCTATTAAAATTACCTAATACAGTTTTAAATTACTAATTACAATTTTTCACCGCAATGCAAAAAATGATGATGCACCGCGTTGCAAAATCATAATGAACCAAATTTCATGTTTATGAACAATATTATGAAAATGAACTTTAGCAGTTGATAAAAAAACGCTAGATCTGAGAAAAAATATTTGGGAAAGTGTACCGATCAAAGTGTTTACTCTTGATATGGACCAAAAATCATACTCTGTAATTAACAAATCTTTAATGCAATTCAGCTTTAAGCACTCCCGTGGTCTCTAAATAACTGGGCAAAACCTTAGAAAAGATTTTTTCTGGTATTTTTTGTATGATTGATTTCCCTGACTCAATCCACGATGTGTTGGTAGGCTAAGCTTTGAGAGTCTGAGATAATGAAGCTTCATCTTACTAATTGAGATCCGTAAGACGATCTCACAAGAGACTATAATCTTCATGTTTGATTTTTTTTGTTAAATGAATATTTTCAAAGTGCAAATTTAACGTTTATTTTTTATTTTTTTTCAAAATTATAAACCACGCAACTTGTAATAATTTTAGGATATTATAAATCACGTGTTTTAGATTTTGACAAAAATAAAAAATAAACGTCAAATTTGCAATTGAAAGATGCATTCGGTTTAACCCAAAAAAATTAAACAAGAAAATAATTTAAGACGGATGGAGTATTTAGTGTTACATGGGTCTAAAAAAGATAGTCATAAAATTTTGATTACAGTATTACTTGTTTACTTGCGACTATTAATCGAGTATATAATATGCAGGTCCCATGTTACTAATTAATCAATTATTATCAACACTGATTAGGTTGTCAAAATTTAATGACTTTTTTTTTTAATGACTCTAGCATTACTCTTAAACATTTTCTTTTCTACCGAAACACTATTATCTGACAAAAAGATAAATACAGACGATACTCTAATAATTAATAATCAAAAGATTGTACGTACATTCCTTTATTTGATAAGACTTACTCTCGTTAAGATAAAAATTTAGGAAATATCATCTTAAATGTATTTTTTGTAAGATTGATCTTCATGATCCAACCAACTGTATATTTTGGTGGGTTGAACTGAGTGGGGGTACGTTTTACGAATTAAGATCTATAAAATTGTGTTATAAAAGACTTACTTGTAAAATAATATAGCCACTGAGCAAGGGATGCCCTCCAAAACCCCTCCAGTGTGAGAAATTAGTATAGTGGCAGCTGAGAGCTAAGGGCAAGTCCAATGGTGGTACTTATCTATAGGTATCAAAATTAAATTTTGATATCTATTGATTATTATTCATGGGTATCAAATGATTATCTTCAACCATATGTATCAAAATGAAGAGTATTAAAATTAGGTGAGATACTAAGAGAGGTATCAAATTTGGTACTTTCCCTAGTACCACACCTAATTTTGATAACTTTTACTTTAACCATTTTGATACATTTTACTTTAACCATTAGAGAATACTGATTAGGTCCAAAGAGCCTAAATTTTAAAATTAAAAATAAAAAAAATAAAAAAATAAAAAGAACCAAACCATAAGATTGAATATGGGCCATATCTATATGTTCTAGACTAGAAGAGAGAATTTAACAAGGGGACTTGTTGCAAAATGGTGTCCACTCTACGCAAATCACACAGTTCGCACCTTATTTAATTTTCTATTGGAATGAATTTAGTAAATTCTATAAAGCTATTGAGCGGCTTCAAATCTTATACAGTTCGTACTCTATTTAACTTTCTATCGTAATGAATTCAATAAGTTTAGTAGAACTATTGAGCGGCTTCAAATCTCCTATCTCACCACGTGTGGGCCGTGTTACATTTCCGTCAAATGAATTCAATGAATTTATGAATTATCCTTCAAATTCCTTTTCCACATTATAAATAGCAAAATATTGTATACCTTTGGCAAAACACAACCAATCATGCAATCACAACCAATGGTACGTTCAAAGAAACTTTCAAAGAATAAGAGAGCTCCAAAGAAACGCAATTTAATTCCATTCAGTAACCACAGATCCTCAAGGTAAAGTTGATTATCTTATGTATTAGTGTATTACTCCAAGGTTGGCCATGCCCCCCTAGCCTTTCGCTAATATGCAATATATATACCCCCTTTCAAAATATGATTATTACTTGTCTTAGTACTTGTTTGGTGGATTTTGACCAAAACGCTGACAAGAAATGTAGGGTTTTCTCCTTAAAAGTATTTTAATACAGCGTTTTAAAAATGTGCAGTATTTAAAATGCTTCAGTTTGAAGCGTTTTCAAAATATGTTGCGTTTATAACTACTTTCTTTATGAAAAAATAACGCTTTAAAATAGTTTCTCAAATGTGTGTACAAGAAAATAATTACGTTTTGAAAATATTGTGTATTCAAAACATTGTATTTTTAAAACGCTACACCAAACGAGGCCTTAGTATATTTGACTAGCAATATTAGTTAATAGTTATGCTTTAGCATTGTTGTAATTACGGCGAGCTATAATGGTAGTTATATACTCCCCTTGTTTCTAAAAAAAATAATGTTTTAAAATTTACACACTAATTAAGGAGTTTTATAATTAGAAAGACTTATTTATCCTTATTTAAGTGCAATTATTGTCCATACGTTGCATGATTATTTTTCTTTTTTCCTTTTAACATCTCACTTTAAATCATCTTACTTTTTTTCAAAGTTCAAACAACACATTTAATTAGAAAGTAATTAATAAGGGCAATTTTGATAAAATATTGATAATTTTTTTTTGAAATTCTATAACATCATTTATTTTGGGAAGGATGGAGTATCTTTTAGTAATAAATATACTTTTCAAACTTGAATTGTTATGGCAGGATGTAGCATGTTCAATGGTTTCCTTTGGATTACTGCTCTTAATTTGAGTAAGTTTTATTGCCTGTCAGAGTCAGTGTTGGTGAATGACCGTACAAAATTGACTTTGATTGAGGCCGATGATGGGGTTAAGAAAACTATTGCTGCTGATATGGAGTTGATTAAGCCAGCTGATGTTCTTTCCTCTAAAGGGACAGTTCAAGTTGGTAATGTAGGTTCAGAGGATGTTTCTGAGTTGGGTTCAAAGAAAAATGATGGGAAAGACTTGCTTGAGGATGTTCGTGACTCAACTCAACTCGACTCGAGAGGAAAACAAAAACAAAAACAAAAGCGAAGATGCAGCAGGAGAAGATCGGAAGAAGTTGTTGACTGATGCTGACCTGAATCGTTTAGCTGATCGAACTCGCTAGTTGGTACCTATTACTATGTTCCACCTTCTACGATATATGTTGAATAGTCGTGAACTATTCGTTTTGAACAAGGTTTCAACAATGTATTTAAATGTCACATATACCCGATGCATAAAGAGGATATTACATTGTATATTACACAAATTTCCGCTCGGTAAATCAGCAATGAACTGTCAATTTGCATCAATCATGTCAATTGGTACGAGAAAAAGATTGTACGTAAAACCTATATGAACACGGCCACTATCGAAGAAATCAATTAGCCATAACCATTTAAATTTCAATACGAGAATTATAATAAAATCTAAACAAGAACATGTCCAAGCCTCTTCAATATCCTCCCAAAAGAAGCTAAATAAACATCAACATTAGTATTTATACTTGAGATCAAAAATGAAACTATAGGCTAAAATAATAAAGTCGAATCGAAAAAAATTTCTGGTAATATCATTAATTTTGCAGCAGAAAGGGATTGGCGAGGACGTAGATCGAATAAGCAAAGACGGGAACATTTACTACGATTCCGAGAAAGCCGAATATCAATGATATGAACACCTTGTTGCAGAAGCCCCGGACTATGCAACACAAGGGAGACCATCCTGCCCAGACAACTCCGTTCTTCATTTCCATGTAGCTATTTGTGGCCATTCCGCAAGACGTTATCATTAAAGTGGTGACAAACTAGTTCAAATAATGTAAACCATTAGTTAAATTCGTATCATAGATGTAAAATATATGTATCGGAAATGTAAAATGCGTACATAAAACCCTAAAAATGTAGGTATACGAGCGATATTCCAACAAGTTAAATAATTAAGATCCATTCAAGATTGAATTCATAGTGTATCCTACAATATTCAGAAGGAGGTACTACAAATCATAGTTGTTAAATTCGGATACCTATCGTCTACCCTAAAGATATTTTTTATAAAAACTATAACATTGTTTTATTTGTACAAGTTTAATTATAAAACAACGATGTATAATAAAAAAACACTATTGTATCGTAAGATTAATAGGAGTGTGCACAGGTCGGCTCGTTTTTAGCTAAAACCGTGCCTAAACCGAAAAGGATCGGTACCTATAAAGTACACCCAAAAATCTCGGTTTTTGTTTCGGTTTCGGTTTTGGGTTTCGGTATATTCTTATTTCGGGTTCGGTGCATTCGGTTTTTTGGGCCTTTGAGCAGCGTATCTAGTTGAAGGTGTAATATTTGTCGTATATTTGTGTATTATTGATAGGTGTTAATTAGCTGTAACTTACCAATAAATTGACATCAAAATTGGCTGCAGGTTGACTTAAGCAATAGTCCCAAGTATGATGCATTTAGGATACGTATCAATTACTTAACTTTAGATATGTATAGTAGGATATTGATAATTAGGTTTGAATGATTAAATTTATAAAATTGAAAAATACATGGTTTGAGATATTATGATTTACCCAATCGAGGAGGAAGACTAATCTCCAGAGAGGAGTCTTCAGAGGAAAAAACATAACTAAAGCGTTATAAACGGTTGCGATGGCGTTTGCAATCACAAAGAACCTGCAAACAAACGAATATACATATTTATATATAGAGATTATTTTCTAGTCTTATTAATTAAAATACTTTTAAAACAAAAAAGACAAAAACTTAGATGTTTTTTCAGGTGTTTTTTTGTAAGAAGCCGATCCATCGTGTGTTAGTTGATTGAGTTTTAAGAGAGTAAGATTTCGTCTTACAAATTGAGATTCATAAGACCGAGAGACTTACTTAACAAAAAATGTATAACAAAAGAAAATTAATAAACATACTCGAAAGCACGCCAATAAGTGAAGTCGGCTCGGAATACATGGAAGGATGTTGTAGTGGTTTCACGATTTACGCCCATAAGAACGGTGGCTACCAAGGTGAAAACGAAGGCTACGAACCTTATTATCGGTATGTAATAGGTCTTATTGGCTATGTCCATGGCCATACGTGATCTTGGTGGAAGTTTGTGGATACAAAGAAACCAGTAAACAAAGAAACAGTAAACAAAGAAAAAGAATCACGGAGGTGAAGGAGAGAAAAAAAGTGGTAGGGTTTATACAAGTTTAATGAAGTTCTTGTATATAAATACTGTTTGTTTCTTGAGCCAAAAAAGGAAAGAATAACTAATATGGAAAGAAAATACTTGTATGAAAAGCTTGTGGATTTCTTTTGGTTCTGCATTTATTAATGAATTGTTTTCTCACTCAATATATTTCCTTCAATATAAATGATTTTTTTTTCTTAAAAAGACCGACTCTTAAAAAGATCCATTCGTTTGATAAAACCAAAAAGATATATAATATATGAACGTATATAGTAAGAGGTGGCCAGACATGAAAGGAAATTCAAATTTCACTATTTTTTAAAAAAGATAATAAAAAATGAAGATTAGGAAATATTTACGCAAACATAATTTTTATTTTGTACTTTTTTCTTTTATTAAAAAAATCTATATCTATATATATATATAAAGATAGATACATCTGTAAAAGGAAATATCCCGTCAAAACTTTATTTCCAAAAATAAAAGGTTCTCTATTTATTACTATAGGTATAACTTTGCATTAAATGTACCATTATACTTCACACTAATCCATATAAAATGTCATTTTACATTTCTTGATACTTGTGTCAATCATGTTTGTGAGCATCATTCAAATTTTAAAAGCCCTATTGTATTGTACATTGGGAATATATATAAAGCCCTATTGTATTGTACATTGGGAATATATATTGTATTCCTTTGTCCAACATATATGGTTTAGCTTTGATATTTTACTTCAAAAAAAAAAGTCTTCCTTCCCTGTTAAAGGACCTTGACTTGGTGTTTACCCAGATCTTTAAAAAAATAAATTAAATCTATTTATAAAGTTAAGATTTATATTTATAATTTTATTTTCTTAAAAATAAATTTTTAGATCTATTTTCTTTGAATTCGTGTCAACTCCGATGATTGATATCCATCGACAGGAGAAGGAAGGGCATTTTAGGAAGAAAAAAATGGACTTATACGGTTGGATAAAAAATAACGCACCAGAAAGGTTATAATTTTCAAATAAAATAAAGAACCGGCCTGCAATTATTCATTTTATTACTAATGGATTACTAAAAGTGTCATTTTTTTTCAAAAGTTTGACTTTCAAACAAGGATTTTTTACTCGGAACGGAGGGAGCATGTAATTATCATGGTATTTAATGAATTTTTTGGGGGCCAACTTTGTTGTACATATTATTGCCTTTTTTCCATTAGATGATATTTAATCAGTAAATATATACTTCTTCCAATCCAAAATTATTATTCATCGTTCCCTTTGTGTCCATTCAAAAATTATTGAAATAAAATCTCTATCCGTTTTTAAATTATCGCCATCCTTTCTTTTTGGATGGATATAGTAATGTTAAAATCTTTTGAATTATTTGATCCATGTCAAAATCATAGTGTGACTAAATGATTATTTTGGTGTTTACTTTTTTTTCAATTGAATAATCATATATAAAATAAAATGATTAATTTTCAAAATCTATAATGACTAATCTTATTGTTATAGATTTTTAGTTAAGCAGTGTCCCCTAATTTATTCTTTTAATTTTGTATGTATAATTTAGTTGAAAAATATATATGTCGTACGTTTTACGCACGGGTACAAACACTAGTTGAAATATAATACACTATCTATTATACAATACAGCTCAATCTCATAAAGAACGACTAAGATTAATTATTTTACTTTATATCAAACGACTGAGATTGATTATTTTACTTTATATCAAACGGCTGAGATTGCATATTTATACTTATATCAAACGGCTGTAATCTAATCTAAACTGTTTTTATCTCATATATAAATTTAATCTAAATTGTTTTTATCTCATATAACTGAATTTAAATATGCCTCTATTTAATTTACGACTTATTAAATCGACTTATTGAATAGTCAAATTTCAATCTGACACTTACACAGTGCCTTGAGATCCTACTTAACAGAGTCCAAGATAGATGAATAAGTTAAGTCTTCCATTCTCTTTTGAATAAAATTTTGATAAGAGAAATTACGTAATGAGAGAATTTGACGATAAATAAATAAAATAAAAGATAAAAATTTAGATAAGACAGTTTTGTAGATATCTATAATACAATACAGCTCAGTGTTTACTGTTTTAAGGTGATCCAACGGCCCTTATTTCCCTCAGCTCTTACATGTGCGAATGACTACATTATTATTTTACATTTACTCTTTTACTGAGCTTTTACGGTTTTACAGTTAATATTTTACTTTTTTATAGATTTACAGTTTTATGATTGCAAAAGTTTGTATTTGTATTTTTTTTCTTTTTAATTGTTATCGTAATTAACTTAATCAATTAAATTTTTTTTCGACCCGTAATTTCATATACAAATTTAAAAAAAATAAAAAAAACGTGAAGTTTTGTAATTTGAATTTTTTTAACTGTTATCGTAATTAACTTAAGCAATTTAATTTTTGTCCGACCCATTTTGTCCGGTCGCAATTTCGTATACAAACTTTTAATTAATCTCTCTGTTTCGGACAAAGAGGACCCGTTTGAAAGTCAATTTTTTAAAGAAAATAATATTTTTAGTAGTTCATTTCCACAGTATATTTTGTCGGCCGTTTTGTAATTTCGATACAAATTTTTAAGTAATCCCTCTGTTCCAGGCAAAGAGACCTCGTTTGAAAGTCAATTTTTTTTAAGAAAATAATATTTTTAGTAGTTCATTTCTACAGTATTTGTTTCATTTATTGATAAATTTTCAAATTGGCACCATGTCATCGACACGGGCAAGAATACTAATGACATTACAATAGGCATAGCGTTCCTTTTTTATTTTAGTTGGAGCCAGACATGAAAGGATAGAAATGGAATTACTTAAAATTTTAAACTTTTAATATTGACCAAACAAAAAACAATTAATGTAGTTCATCTTCTAGGGGGTCACTAAACCCTATCTCAGAATTGAGGTCACTAAACCCCATCTGATAATAACAGATTTAACGGTACAACACAAACAAGAAATCTAATTGATCTTAACCTTAGGGAACTGAGGTCACTAAACCCTATCTCAGAATTATACTACTTGTTTGTGTTCCAAACTCATGTTTGAAACTTAGCCTTGAATAGTAGCTCGAATCAAGTTTACGCTATCCAGCAATTGTCGAAGACTCGCTCTCATTTCTTCAACTACAATAAGTTGTTCTTCAATAGTCTTCCTAACTCCCTTCACCATCGCCAGTAAATCCTCCCCGTCTGCTCCTACATTTCTCTTTGCAACCTTATTTTCATTCAACACTTCAGAAACAACTGAATCACCTTCCATAGAATCGGTTGAATCATCCACGGATGGTGAATCTAAAGGATCCCCACCAACTACAAAAGCCACTTCTTCCTTTTTGATTTCCTGGGAATCAGATTCCAATTCAAGATCATCAGTCAGAGGATCTTCAACTACTGATTTGTCATCATTTTCATTCAGAACCGAGTCAAGAACTTCCTCAGCTGGCTCTTTAATGAAAGCATTTTGAACAACCTCTCTGGACAACACTGTTTCATCTTCCACAGAAGCGATTGGCGAAACCACAGATGGTGAATCCAAAGGATCCCTACCAAGAACAGAAGCAATTTCTTTCCCTTCAGTTTCGTTTGAATCAGATGCCAGTTTAAGTTCATCGGCCAAAGGATCTTCAACATTTGGTTGGTCCACATTTTCCTTCTGACCCAATTCAAGAACTTCCTCAACCAGTTCTCTGCCCTCATCTTTCTTTGAACCCAATTCAAGAACATTTTTAACTGCCTCTTTAGACAAAAATGAATCATCTTCTGTTGAATCGGACTCAACCAAAGATGGTGAATGCAAAGTATCCCCACCAACAACAGAAGTCAACTCTTTCATTTTAGTTTCCTTGGATGCCAATTCGAGTTCATCAGTCGATGGATCTTCTACTACTGGTTTGTTATCAATTTCATTTGGACCCGAGTTGATAACTTCCTCCGCTCGTTCTTTGCCCTCATTTTCCTTTGGACCCGAGTCAAGAACTTCATCAGACGCTTCTTTGCCCTCAAAAGAGTCTTTCCCATTATCGGTCAGAGGATCTTCAACTACTGATTTGTCATCATTTTCATTCAGAACCGAGTCAAGAACTTCCTCAGCTGGCTCTTTAATGAAAGCATTCTGAACAACCTCTCTGGACAACACTGCATCATCTTCCACAGAAGCGATTGGCGAAACCACAGATGGTGAATCCAAAGGATCCCTACCAAGAACAGAAGCAATTTCTTTCCCTTCAGTTTCGTTTGAATCAGATGCCAGTTTAAGTTCATCGGCCAAAGGATCTTCAACATTTGGTTGGTCCACATTTTCCTTCTGACCCAATTCAAGAACTTCCTCAACCAGTTCTCTGCCCTCATCTTTCTTTGAACCCAATTCAAGAACATTTTTAACCGCCTCTTTAGACAAAAATGAATCATCTTCTGTTGAATCGAACTCAACCAAAGATGGTGAATGCAAGGTATCCCCACCAACAACAGAAGTCAACTCTTTCGTTTTAGTTTCCTTGGATGCCAATTCGAGTTCACCAGTCGATGGATCTTCTACTACTGGTTTGTTATCAATTTCATTTGGACCCGAGTTGATAACTTCCTCCACTCGTTCTTTGCCCTCATTTTCCTTTGGACCCGAGTCAAGAACTTCATCAGACGCTTCTTTGCCCTCAAAAGAGTCTTTCCCATTATCTTCCTTTGAACAGATTTCAAGAACAGACCCTTTGGAAGGACAAGTATCAGGGGGCTCAGACAACTCAGCAACATCATCAGCATTTTCTAGGACCAGAGCTTCATCAGTCTCCATTGATTGATAATCTGTAAGAGTATTCTCATCCAGTATTAATAAGTGATATAACTTATTCAACTTAAAATCACATAGAAAAAAACATAACTATAGAACTAGATGCATTATTAGGTCATGAGTAAATAATTTCTGGCAATAATCAATCTTCGATGGAAAAAGATTAAACGGGAATTCGATGGATGAAAGAAAAAAAAAACATCAAACTTACCATGAAGATGTGGTCTTATTGGAGATAATAATGGAGACCACGATGATCCAGTTGAGCATGTTGAGCATGTTGATAAAAGAAGAACAAATTGTTGCTTCCAGACCACCAACACAACCACAATGCAGAGCAGTGTGAAGAAGTACTTGGAAAAGAGCACTGTACATCAAAGACGGCTGGGCTTAATTTAGTATTTGTACATAGTTTTTGTTGATAAGGGATTCTCTAAAAGTTGGCAATAGTTTGTTAAGAGTTTATTAGGAAGGTATTAATAGTTAGTTATTGCATGTCTGTTTGTTAGTTTAAGCTTTGTTATCATTTTCTGTTTTCTTTCTTTTCGTTACAAAGCTCCGTAAAGACTTCATATAATTGGAGTTCAATCAGTGGATTTATTCAATTTTGAGATGGTATTATAGCAGAGATCCATTTGATTTCAGTTTAGCAACTTCATGTAATTTTGAGTTCAGCCAATGGTTTCCTTTATCCTTGAGATGGTAGCATTGCAGATATCATTTTAATTTCATTTCACTGATTTGTTGAAATCACAATTTTTGGCAAGATCAACTACTATTGAGATCCTTATTGAATCAAAGATGCATCACGTGTTCATATATTATAATGACAGTCGAGGACTAGTTCTGATTCAACAGAACTCACATGAAGTGACAATAGTAGGTTGCAGATTGCTATGTCCACAATGAGCAGAGTACTTCTCATCAATGGAACTTATCCTGAGCCATAACGGATCTCAATAGATTAACTTTGGGCTAAAATTAATGATATGGCAATCTCCTGGATTTGAATTACTGTTAACGACGGAATTGATAAAAGTTTGTTGTTTCTACTGCTACAAACATTTGGAGACAAATGATAGATTCTCAACAGTTGATGCGCATAGGGTTTTTCAACTAGAAAAAGACCTTCATAGACTCGAGTAAAGGGCAAGTTAATTGGAGTTCTATCATAATAAGATGAACGGGTTGTGAGAACAGATGATAGCTTGGGACACAGTAGAAGAGTGTACTTGTCATTGCCATTGTGAAGCAAATTGGCTTTGAGGACGAAAAGAAGAGCACAAGAGTTGATTCAGTTTCTCAAGGGGGGTTACACACAAGCTATATGCTTGGGAGAAAGGATTGAAGGAAGGTATCACAGATCACAGTAATAATATTCATCTAACAATGCTTCTCAGAGTCATATTACTGCAGGTCTGTTAGAAAGTTTGTTTGGAAGGTATTGATAGTTGGTTACTGTCAGCTGGTTTAAGCTTTAGTATTAATGTTTTCGTCTTTCTTCTTGTTAATTTTTTTTGAAAGACTTCATGTAACTTTTAGTTCAATTAATGGTTCTTTAATCATGACAGTTTCGGTGATTGGATTGACACTCGTTTTCTTCTTTGCAGTGCTCTTCTTTGGACCCTAAGGCATGATTGGTTGTGAGCTATGTTGCACGAACACGGCTGCTGGGTGCCGTTTTCCGTGTCCGACACGGCGTGGACACGGATACGGCTTGGACACGCCCGATACGCCCCAAAATACGTTTGGGGGCCGAATTTGAATTTTCCAAAAGATGGGACACGGACACGGGTACATGACTAGTTGTGCCGGAATACGTACCATGAAGTCGGACACGTTTGGGGCATATTTACGCGGCCGCTGTTGTCGACAAATCGACAAGGTCCTCTACGCGTCTCCTCCTCTCGAAGAGACGAAGACTCAAAAGTCGTAACGAGCCCTAGCCTCATCGTTGCCGACCATTGAAGACATATCTGTGTGCCTCTGCCGCCGGTCCCATGCCCCTTCGACCCTTTGTACCTTCGAACTTCGACATTTCGATGTCTTTCGTTCTTCTTCTTCACAGCTTCGGCTGTTGACTTGTCGATTTTGTGGAAGAAGGGTTTTAGATTCTGATTTTCTTCCTTCGATTCACTATATTTCTTTGTTTTTCCTCTACTCTCTTCAATTTCTGATTTGTGACGGAGTCTGTTTGACTAACCGTGAGTGTGGAAGTAGGAACGATATAGTTTTTAATATTTAGAATTGGGTCCCTATATTTTGAATATTTATATTTTTAGTCCTTATATTTTGAATAATTACAAATTACTCCCCCATACCCGTATCCTATATTTTTCAAAAATGGTGTATCCTGGTATCCCGTGTCCGCGTATTTGTGTCCGTGTAACATAGGTTGTGAGTTTTGAGAGGTTTAGGAACTGGGTTGAATTCGTCCAACTTGCCGTGGATTTCTTACTACTTACTAGAAATCTTGCATTCGATTTCACATTTCTGCTCAAAGAAAAAAAATAAATATATGAACAAGTAATGATGCACAGATGGATTAAGAATTGAGAAAAGAAATTGTTTTTGGCGGAGTAGAGTATTATCTGCAAAATATATTTTGTGAAACTGAAGGGTAAAATGAATTGCCGTCATCATCTGCTCTAATAATTTTGGTAGCGGGTAGCCAAAGGCATACATGGCAGTTTGGAATTGTAGAAATGACCAAGTGCACAAGTTTTCTCCAAACGTATATACTAGATACATAAAAAGGAGGAGAAATACGCGCACACAAGCCCAAAAGCCCGGTTTGCCACGCATAGTCCACGAACCCGCTCTGACACCATCCTGGAACGCTCTGACACCAAAGTCCATGATGCTTGCGTCTAGTGGTAATCGGTGGCCACTTGTAAGGCACACACAAACCCAATATCTAACCGATGTGGGCTGGAGGTATTCATAAATATTTTCCATTTGACTTAAACATACTATCATAATCAGACATTTTTCACTGAAGGCATCAATGTAAGGACATTTTTGGAGCTTTTGCAGGAAGAGATAGTGGTGGGACCGTAAGACTATCTTGACTGCCTGCTTCTTCTTTTTTTTGACTGCCTGCTTAAGGTCTATAATCTATACATATAGCGAGAAATGAGGTTTATTATCAAAGGAAAAGCTTTGACTGGAATCTAATTGTGGAAATGATCAAGCTTAGAAACATTAAAACTGATAGGGACCTGGGAAAAAGATTTGCTTCATCTTGTATGCAAATATGTACGGAGATCGAAAGAATCTCAATAGCAAAAATTCCAGGGGAGTGTAAAAACTCAGCTGACCAGTTAGCAAAGATGGGAGTGGATAGAAGAAAGCTTTACCAAGCACGGTGGTGCGACTGAGAAGTTTAGGCACAGGTGTTTATGTTCTTATGTTTTGTCTTGCTGAGGCTTTAGTTTGGATTTTACTTTTGGATTCTTCCCCTTCCCCTTGCAACTCTGTTATTAGATAGTGTTTTTGGTGACTACTTCTGCTGAGTTGGTCTTTAGTTCTTTTACTTCTGATGTAAGAAGTGTGTATATTTTGATTCTAATATAATTAAAAAAATCTGGCTGTTCACATAAGAAAAAAGAAATGGTGTTAACAGAGTTGTGTCAAAATAAGTGATTAGGGAAAGTAAATATGCATGATTTCCCAAATGAAGGAGGCAATGAGAAAAAATTAAGTAATATATGCGGTCAAGGTCAACATAATGTACCTTTTAATATTGAGCCCGAGCCAAGAACTTCTTCTGGTGGTTCTTCCTCATCATCTTCCTCTGAACTTGAGTGAAGGACATCATCCTCGCTCTCCTCTTTCCCATCATTTTTCTTCAAACCCAATTCAAAGACATCTTCAAAACCTCCATCTCGATCAAGAACTACGCCTTTAGAGGGGAGTGCATCAACTGGCTCGGCCAACTCAACACCACCAGCTGTTGTTGCAGCCAAACCATCTTCCAATTCCAGCTCAATTGAAGTAGGATCGGAAAGTGCATCTTCCTCGACTACATAAAAGGAGGAGAATGACTTTTCCCTTGATAAAATTTCAAAAATTTGACTATAATGTTGTGAAAATAGGCGCACCCACTAATTATCAATTAACATAACTCCCACAGTTTCATGGATAAATTTTTCCATTTGACTCAAATGAACTTTCACACGACATTTTTCAATATAGGCATCAACGTACAAAAATTTGTGGGCCTTTTGCAAGAAGATACAGTGGTTGGACTTATCTTGGCTGCCTTCTTAACGTCTATAATCTATACGGAAAGCAAGAATGAGATTTATCTTCAAAGGAAAAGGCTTCAACTGGAATCTAACTGTGGAAATGATCAAGCTCAAAGTTCTTAAAAAAACTGATAACGCCTGAGAAACTATGTTTCATCTTGTATGCAGATATGCATTGGAAGTCCAGTCTCTTTGGTCCCCACAAAGTGTAATTTCTAGCCTCGTCCCTGAAATTATACTCTTATCGTGGAAATGGGTTCTGTAGTAGGAGTGGAATGTCTTGGGTTTTGAAGGAGGAATCAATGCCTTGGAACTTAAGGGGTAATTTAAATTACATTGATTAATGTGTACGGAGATTGGAGATCTCAATAGGAAAATCTCCAGGGGAGTGTAACCCAACTAACGTTAGCAAAGATGGGAGTGAATAGAAAAAATATTTTCCAAGCTTGGTGGTGCGAGTGAAATGTTTCGCCACAGGTGTTTGTGTTTTTATGCATGCTTCGCTGATGCTTTTAGTTTAGATTTTATTTTTGGATTATCCCCCTCCCCCCTGCGGCTCTGTTATTTTTGGTGACTAATTTATGTGGTAAGTATGATTATTTTTCCCTTTTTTTTATGTAAAAAGTATGTGTATTTTTTATCTCTGAGAATAAAGTTTTGCTGGCTGTTCAAAAACAATTATGTTAACACGGTTATATCAAAAAAGTGATTTGGGATAGTAAACATGCATGATCTAACAAAAGGAGGCGATAAAAATAAATCAACCGAAGCTATATGCAGTGGAGGTCAATGTAATTGTAATGTACCTTCTAATACTGGACCTGAGCCAAGAACTTCCGCAGGAGTTTCTTCCCCATCATCTTCCTTTGAACTCGAGTCAAGGACATCCTGGATCACCTCTTTCCCATCAGTTTCCTTCAAAATGAATTCAAAAACATCTTTAAAGCCTACATCTCGATCAAGAACAACCCCTTCAGAAGAGAGAGCATCAAGTGGATCGACCAACTCAACATCAGTAGCAGTTGTCACACCCAAACCATCTTCCAGTTCGAGCTCAATCGAAGTAGGTTCGATAAGGCCATCTTCCTCAACTGGTTTGTCATCATTTTCCTTTAGGCCTGAATCATTAAATTCCACTGGCGCCTCTTTCCCCACAACTTTCTCTAAACTCGAGTCATCAAAACCTCTATCATGAACAAAAGAAACCCCTTTATAGGAGAGATCATCAATTGACCCAGCCAATTCAACATCAATAGCAGCTGTTGTTGAATTAAGGGCATCCTCCTCAACTGGGTTGTCATCATTTTCCTCGTAACCCAATTGAAAAACATCCTCAAAGCGTATATCTTGAAAAAGAGCAACTCCTTTCGAGGAGAGAGCATCAACTGGCTTGGCCAACTCATCATCATCAACACCAGTTGTCATAGCCAAACCATCGTCTAACTTGATTGCATTAGGCTCGATAATGGCATTCTCCTCAACTGAGTTGTCGACATTTTCCTTTACGCATGAGTCATTAACTTCACAAGGTGGTTCTTTCCCCTCATCTTTCTCTAGACTTGAGTCAAAAACATCCTCCCCCTCTTTCTCATCCTTTTCCTTGAAACCCAATTCAAAAACATCCTCAACTACACCATCTTGAACTAGAAGACTCCTGTTAGAGAGAGTATCAACTGGCTCGGCCAGCTCAACATCAGCAGCAGTTGTCAAGGCCAAACCATCTTCCAGCTCAATTGAATTATTTTTGACAAGGGCATCTTCCTCAACTTGTTTGTTATCATTTTCCTTTGGACGTGTGTCATTAACTTCTGCATGTGGTTCTTTCCATTTATCATTCTCTAGACTTGAGTCAAGAAAATCCTCAGTTAGTTCTTTCCCATCACTTTTCTCTGAACCCAATTCCAAAACATCTTCGGAGCCCATGTCTTGAACAAGAACAACCCCTCTAGAGAAGATATCATGAAGTCGCTCGGCCAACTCAACATCTCCTGCAGCAGTTTCCACAGCCATAGCATCTTCCATCACAACTGATGTAGGCTCAATAAGGGCACTGTCCCCAACTGGTTTGTCATCATTTTCCTTTTGACCTGAGTCAAGAATTTCTACATGTTGCTCTTTCTGCTCATCTTCCGCTAGACTTGAATCAAGCACGTCTTCAATAACCTCTCTCCCATCATTTTCCTTTGAACCCAATTTAGAAACATTCTCAGAGCCAACATCTTGATCAAAAATAACTCCTCTAGAGGGGATATTATCAACTGGCTCAGCCAACTCAACGTCTCCAGCAGCAATTTTTACAGCCAACCCATCTTCCACCTCAACTAACGTAGGATTGATAAAGACACTCTCCGCAGCTGGTTTGTCCTCATTTTCCTTTGGACCCGGGTCAAGGATTTCTCTGTGTGGCTCTTTCTGCTCATCTTCCTCTAGACTTGAATCAAGCACAAGCTTAATAACCTCTCCCCCATAATGTTCCTTCAAACCCAATTCAGAAACATCCTCAGAGCCTACATCTTGAACAAGAAACCCTCTAAAGGAGAGAACATCAATCGACTCGGCCAGCTCAACATCTGTAGAAGCAGCTTTCACAACCAAACCATCTTCACTCTTAACTGAAGTAGGATCGATAAAGGTATTCTCCTCATCTGATAAGCAAAAAATACCTGCTAATATTAGAAGCTTTTATCAAATGGAAACTATTGAAGAAGATGCATCATCACTGTATGGGTAACGGAGTTTTTGAGAAAATCTAACTTCAGCAGAAAAATATTATGTGGACATTCATGAAAAGATGACAAAAGAAAACAAAAGATTATCTAACTTACTCTGAGGATCAGTTCGATTATTTGGATTGATACTGCCATACTGGTTTACCTGAAGTCATCAATTCATGATTGGTTGTGATTTAATAAAGGTTTTCAAACTACTACTCTAAGAAGTTGGTAATTAGAAAGAACAAGTCGCGATTTATTTAATTACTCTGCTGAATTGCTGAATTAAATTCATTCAATTTACGTGGCGTTTGATTCACTGGAATTGAGACAGGAAAGCATTCCGGACGGAATGAAGACTGTAAATGGGGACATTTGGTTAGTAGTTCTGGAGTTTAACTAGAATCGAATGAAAATACTCGCTATGTCCCAAAAAAAAAAATGGCTTTTCAAAGTAATTTGAGTTTAACTAAGAAACCAGTAAACAAAGAAAAAGAATCACGGAGGTAAAGGAGAGAAAGAAGCAATGAAAAAAAGTGGTAGGGTTTATACAAGTTTAATGAAGTTCTTGTATAATTATTTTTTTTTTCTAGAGCTAAGGAAAGAAAGAATAACTAATATGGAAAGAAAATACTTGTATGTAAAGCTTGTTGATTTCATTTGGTTCTGCATTTATTAATGAATTGTAATACCTGAATTAGTATTCAACAAAAAAAGGAAAGAAAATTGTACTTTTAATATTGACCCAAAAAAAAAACATTTAATGCTGTTCATCTTCTAAATGCTTGGGTCTCTAGCACCAAGACGCCTGGGGGGTCTAGGTGGGCCCAAACGGGCTGATAATAACAGATTAATAGTATAACACAGAAACAAGAAATCTAATTGATCTTAACCTTAGGGAACTGATGTCATTAAACCCTATCCCAGAATTGTACTACTTGTTTGTTCCAAACTCATGTTTGAAAATTAGCCTCGAATAGTAGTTCAAATCAAGTTTACGCTATCCAGCAATTGTCGAAAACTCGCTCTCATTTCTTCAACTACAATAAGTTGTTCTTCAATAGTCTTTCTAACTCCCTTCACCAACGCCAGTAAATCCTCCCCGTCTGCTCCTACATTTCTCTTTGCAACCTTATTTTCATTCATCTCTTCAGAAAAAGCTGAATCACCTTCCATAGAATCGGTTGAATCATCCACGGAGTGAGAAGTTTCGGCACAGGTGTTTATGTTCTTATGTTTTGTCTTGCTGACGCTTTAGTTTGGATTTTACTTTTGGATTCTTCCACTTCCCCTTGCAACTCTGTTATTATATTGTGTTTTTGGTGACTACTTCTGCTGAGTTGGTTTTTAGTTTACTTCTGATGTAAGAAGTGTGTGTATATTTTGATTCTAAAATACTGAAAAAAATCTGGCTGTTTACATAAGAAAAAAGAAATGGTGTTAACAGTGTTGTGTCAAAATAAGTGATTAGGGAAAGTAAATATACATGATTTCCCAAATGAAGGAGGCGATAAGAAAAAATTAAGTAATATATGCGGTCGAGGTCAACATAATGTACCTTTTAATACTGAGCCCGAGCCAAGAACTTCTTCTGGTGGTTCTTCCTCATCATCTTCCTCTGAGCTCGAGTGAAGGACATCATCCTCGCTCTCCTCTTTCCCATCATTTTTCTTCAAACCCAATTCAAAGGCATCTTCAAAACCTCCATCTCGATCAAGAACAACGCCTTTAGAGAGGAGTGCCTCAACTGGCTCGGCCAACTCAACACCACGAGCTGTTGTTGCAGCCAAACCATCTTCCAACTCCAGCTCAATTGAAGTAGGATCGGAAAGTGCATCTTCCTCGACTACATAAAAGGAGGAGAATGACTTTTCCCTTGATAAAATTTCAAAAATTTGACTATAATGTTGTGAAAATAGGCGCACCCACTAATTATCAATTAACATAACTCCCACAGTTTCATGGATAAATTTTTCCATTTGACTCAAATGAACTTTCACACGACATTTTTCAATATAGGCATCAACGTACAAAAATTTGTGGGCCTTTTGCAAGAAGATACAGTGGTTGGACTTATCTTGGCTGCCTTCTTAACGTCTATAATCTATACGGAAAGCAAGAATGAGATTTATCTTCAAAGGAAAAGGCTTCAACTGGAATCTAACTGTGGAAATGATCAAGCTCAAAGTTCTTAAAAAAAACTGATAGACGCCTGAAAAACTATGTTTCGTCTTGTATGCAGATATGCATTGGAAGTCCAGTCTCTTTGGTCCCCACAAAGTGTAATTTCTAACCTAGTCCCTGAAATTATACTCTTATCGTGGAAATGGGTTCTGTAGTAGGAGTGGAATGTCTTGGGTTTTGAAGGAGGAATCAATGCCTTGGAACTTTAGGGGTAATTTAAATTACATTGAATAATGTGTAGGGAGATTGGGGATCTCAATAGGAAAATCTCCAGGGGAGTGTAATAACCCGACTAACGTTAGCAAAGATGGAAGTGAATAGAAAAAATATTTTCCAAGCTTGGTGGTGCAAGTGAAATGTTTCGCCACAGGTGTTTGTGTTTTTATGCATGCTTCACTGACGCTTTTAGTTTAGATTTTATTTTTGGATTATCCCCCTGCGACTCTGTTATTTTTGGTGACTAATTTATGTGGTAAGTAGGATTATTTTTCCCTTTTTTTTATGTAAAAAGTATGTGTATTTTTGATCTCTGAGAATAAAGTTTTGCTGGCGGTTCAAAAACAATTATGTTCACACGGTTATATCAAAAAAGTGATTTGGGATAGTAAACATGCATGATCTAACAAAAGGAGGCGATAAAAATAAATCAGCCGAAGCTATATGCAGTGGAGGTCAATGTAATTGTAATGTACCTTCTAATACTGGACCCGAGCCAAGAACTTCCGCAGGAGTTTCTTCCCCATCATCTTCCTTTGAACTCGAGTCAAGGACATCCTGGATCACCTCTTTCCCATCAGTTTCCTTCGAAATGAATTCAAAAACATCTTTAAAGCCTACATCTCGATCAAGAACAACCCCTTCAGAAGAGAGAGCATCAAGTGGATCGACCAACTCAACATCAGTAGCAGTTGTCACACCCAAACCATCTTCCAGTTCGAGCTCAATCGAAGTAGGTTCGATAAGGCCATCTTCCTCAACTGGTTTGTCATCATTTTCCTTTAGGCCTGAATCATTAAATTCCACTGGCGCCTCTTTCCCCACAACTTTCTCTAAACTCGAGTCATCAAAACCTCTATCATGAACAAAAGAAACCCCTTTATAGGAGAGATCATCAATTGACCCAGCCAATTCAACATCAATAGCAGCTGTTGTTGAATTAAGGGCATCCTCCTCAACTGGGTTGTCATCATTTTCCTCGTAACCCAATTGAAAAACATCCTCAAAGCGTATATCTTGAAAAAGAGCAACTCCTTTCGAGGAGAGAGCATCAACTGGCTTGGCCAACTCAGCATCATCAACACCAGTTGTCATAGCCAAACCATCGTCTAACTTGATTGCATTAGGCTCGATAATGGCATTCTCCTCAACTGGGTTGTCGACATTTTCCTTTAGGCATGAGTCATTAACTTCACAAGGTGGTTCTTTCCCCTCATCTTTCTCTAGACTTGAGTCAAAAACATCCTCCCCCTCTTTCTCATCCTTTTCCTTGAAACCCAATTCAAAAACATCCTCAACTACACCATCTTGAACTAGAAGACTCCTGTTAGAGAGAGTATCAACTGGCTCGGCCAGCTCAACATCAGCAGCGGTCAAGGCCAAACCATCTTCCAGCTCAATTGAAGTAGTTTTGACAAGGGCATCGTCCTCAACTTGTTCATTATCATTTTCCTTGGGGCATGTGTCATTAACTTCTGCATGTGGTTCTTTCCATTTATCATTCTCTTGACTTGAGTCAAGAACATCCTCAGTTAGTTCTTTCCCATCACTTTCCTCTGAACCCAATTCCAAAACATCTTCGGAGCCTATGTCTTGAACAAGAACAACCCCTCTAGAGCAGATATCATGAAGTCGTTCGGCCAACTCAACATCTCCTGCAGAAGTTTCCACAGCCATAGCATCTTCCATCTCAACTGATGTAGGCTCAATAAGGGCACTGTCCCCAACTGGTTTGTCATCATTTTCCTTTGGACCTGAGTCAAGAATTTCTACATGTTGCTCTTTCTGCTCATCTTCCGCTAGACTTGAATATTCAAGCACGTCTTCAATAACCTCTCTCCCATCATTTTCCTTTGAACCCAATTTAGAAACATTCTCAGAGCCAACATCTTGAACAAAAATAACTCCTCTAGAGGGGATATTATCAACTGGCTCAGCCAACTCAACGCCTCCAGCAGCAATTTTTACAGCCAACCCATCTTCCACCTCAACTAACGTAGGATTGATAAAGACACTCTCCGCAGCTGGTTTGTCCTCATTTTCCTTTGGACCCGGGTCAAGGATTTCTCTGTGTGGCTCTTTCTGCTCATCTTCCTCTAGACTTGAATCAAGCACATGCTTAATAACCTCTCCCCCATAATGTTCCTTCAAACCCAATTCAGAAACATCCTCAGAGCCTACATCTTGAACAAGAAACCCTCTAAAGGAGAGAACATCAATCGACTCGGCCAGCTCAACATCTGTAGAAGCAGCTTTTACAACCAAACCATCTTCACCCTTAACTGAAGTAGGATCAATAAAGGTATTCTCCTCATCTGGTAAGAAAAAAATACCTGCTAATATTAGAATCTCTTATCAAATGGAAACTATTGAAGAAGATGCATCATCACTGTATGGGTAAAGGAGTTATTGAGAAAATCTAACTTCAGCAGAAAAATATTATGTGGACATTCATGAAAAGATGACAAAAGAAAACAAAAGATTACCTAACTTACTCTGAGGATCAGTTCGATTATTTGGATTGATACTGCCATACTGGTTTACCTGAAGTCATCAACTCATGATTGG
Source organism: Codonopsis lanceolata (assembly GCA_013146195.2). Taxonomy (NCBI): domain Eukaryota; kingdom Viridiplantae; phylum Streptophyta; class Magnoliopsida; order Asterales; family Campanulaceae; genus Codonopsis; species Codonopsis lanceolata. The sequence goes on from CM028381.1 coordinate 58,126,856, forward strand.
TCGTGATTTAATAAAGGTTTACAAACTGCTACTCTAAGAAGTTGGTAATTAGAAAGAACAAGTCGCGATTTATTTAATTACTCTGCTGTGTTGCTGAATTAAATTCATTCAATTTACGTGGCGTTTGATTCACTGGAATTGAAACAGGAAAGCATTCCGGCCGGAATGAAGACTGTAAATGGGGACAGTTGGTTAGTAGTTCTGGAGTTTAACTAGAATCGAATGAAAATACTTGTTATGTCCCAAAAAAAAAAAAGAGTTGCATTTGACTTTTCAAAGTAATTTGAGTTCTTTTCAAATGAAGATTTGATGAAAATCTATATGATTTTCAAAAATTGCAAAATAATAGTTTTAGTTTAGTATTGCAAATATTATTATTTTCTATGATTAGTAAAAGTATGTTTATGTTAAATATCAATTCCAAAAAAATTCATATTAACTTTATAAGGTCAAATTGCAACTCCATTTTTTGGACCAAGGAAAGTACCTAATACAAAACAAATTACCCCTGGTAACTTTATTTCATAAAAGCTATACATAAATATCTTAGTGGTAATAACAAATACAAAAACAACAATAAAGCTAAGGGAATTGCAATTAGCATTTCTTCATCTATGATTTAAGAGCATCACCAATGCTAGTGTGGATGTAAAAGAAATTAGATTCTACCTAGGATATACACCCTTTTTGAAAGAAAAAACCTCTCAAATGCAAATGTGGATAAGGGGTGTGGATATGATGTGTCAACCAAATTTGTTACATTGTGGATAACAATGTCAATTTTTCACATTCTACTCGAAGGTGTGGATACACCTACTCATCATTTTTCTTTTTAAAAACTCTTTCTATTGATTGTTCTCTTTTCTTTTATTTTTTATTTTTTTGTCAAATTTCATTTTAATGGTGGGAGCATGCCACATAAGATCAAATCCACATTTGCATTGGAGATGTCCATTTTGATTGAATGTGAATAAAGAGAGAAAAATTGCCTCATATGATTAAGGATGTTAATTACCCACGGCCACATAAGATCAAATATACGATTGCATTGGTGATGCTCTAAGGAGTGTCGTAGTTGGAATGTGGAATGCTAATAGAAACGGAGATCAAATATACAAGTGCCGAGTCAAAAAGGACAATAATTTAGAAACGGAGGGAGTATAATATTAACAAGGGAGCGGCTATTGCCACCCTCTAATATGCTTCTCTACCCCCTTCATTAAGGTTGAAATCAAATCATGGCAAGCCTAGATAAATTTACCCCTACCTTACACATTTTTTTCCTAAACAATAAACAGCCCCGCTTAATATACTACAAACAAACAAAATATAAAAATAATTTTTTTTGCCCTTTACTTAATTTGCATTTTAAAGAAAAAACCAAAAATGATAAAATTCAGCCTCAAACATATTTGAATGTAGTATATTATTCAAAAAAAATTAAAAATAAAACCCCAAAAATAATTGACATCCTTCAATTTGAGAAAATAACTCTTTTTTTGTTTTTTTTTTTAATTTACCACTTCAAATAAATGTGGTGACAATGTTTATCTAATATGTTGCGATTGGAATGGTATAATTGAGCATAATAACTTACAAGAAAAGTGACGGCTGTATATTTGTTTATTATTTAGTGGGTAAATGTTTAACATCAGCACCAAACAATTTGAGACTTTCCCTTTCGATGTTATTTCTGTGTGGATAAGTGGGTTGTGTTCTTGTTTTCAGGGAAATAAAAACTCTCTTATGAGCCTTAAAACAGTTTATACATTGATAGTTACATTTCAAATTATTTTAATTGTTAATTTATTTTTAAAAAGTTACTTAAGGGAAAATGTTCTTCACTTCTACAACTTCAGATTTTAATAGATGAAAAAGGTATCCGAAGAAGTTTTGTTAATTTCACAAAAAAAAAAAAATCATGTATATGGTAAAGGGTAAATTAAGAATAAATAACATACGTACATACGTACATACATACATACATACATACATACATACATGATATACATTGGGGAATAAATGCATGATCCACCAAAAGAATGAGTAGGTTAAGAAAGATTGACCCAAATGATATACATTGGAGGTAAATGTAATGTACCTTTTAATATTGGACCGGTCTCAGGAACTTCTGAAGGTGATTCTTTCCCATCATCTTCCTTTAAACTCGAGTCAAGAACATCTTCAATTACCTCTTCCTTCGAAGCCAATTCAAATACATCCTTTGAGCCAACAGTTTTAGCAAGAAGAACCCCTTCAGAGGAGAGGGTAGAGAGGGCATCTACTGGCTCGGCCAACTCAACATTAGCAGCAGGAATTTCCACAACCAAACCATCTTCCACCTCAATTGAAGTAGGTTTTGTGAGGTCATCTTCCTCAACTGGTTTTTCATCATTTTCCTTTGGTCCTGAGCCATTAACTTCTGCAGGTGGTTCTTTCCCTTCATCTTTCTCTAGACTCGAGTCAAGAACATCCTTGATCACATCTTCTCCATTGTTTTCCTTCAAACCCAATTCAAAAATATCTCCAGATCCCACATCTTGAACAAGAACAATCTCTTTCGTCACAATAGCATCAACTGGCTCAGCCAACTCAACATCTTCAGCTGCAGTTTTCACAGCCAAACCATCTTCGAACTCAATTGAAGTAGGTTCGATAAGCACATTCTCCTCAACTTGTTTGTCATCATTTTCCTTTGGATCAGATATCCTAACTTCTGCAGGTGGTTTGCTCCCCTCATCTTTCTCTGGACTCGAGTCAAGAACATCCTCAAACACCTCTGTCTCATCACTTACATTCGAACCCAATTCAAAAGCATCCTCGAAGCCTTCATCTTGAACAAGAAGAACCCCTTTAGAGGAGTGAGCATCAACTGGCTCGGCCAACTCATCAACATCAGCAGTTACAGGTTCAACAACCAAAACATCTTCCACCTCAATTGGAGTAGATTCGATAAGGGCACTCTCCTCAACTGGTTTCTCACCATTCTCATTTGGACCTGAGTCAGGAACTTCCGCAGGTGTTTCGTTCAACTCATCTTCCTTTAGAATCGAGTCAAGCACATCCTCGTTCACCTCTTTCACATCAATTTCATTTGAACCTAACTCAGAAACATCCTCTGAGCCTAAATTTTGAGCAAGAACAACCTCTTTAGAGAATAAACCATCAATTGCCTCAGACACCTCAACGTCAGCTGCAATAGTTTTCTTGTTCACAACCAAACCATCTTCCACCTCAACCAAAGTAGGTTCTATAAAGGTACTCTGCTCAACTGGTTTCTCATCATTTTCCATTGGACTCGAGTCAAGAACTTTCACAGGTGGTTCCTTCCACTCATCTTCCCCAAGACTCGAGTCGAGTGAATCCTCGATAACCTCTTTCACATCAATTTCCTTCCAACCCATACCAAAAACATCCTTGGAGCCCTCATTTTGAACTAGAATAACCTCCTTAGAGGATACAGCATCAACTGGCTCAGCCAACTCAACATCAGCAGCATCTATTTTCACAGCCAAGCCATCTTCCACCTCAATTGAAGTAGGTTCAATTAGGGCATTCTCCTCAACTGATAAGAAAACAAAGCTTTCTAAAATTAGAATCTTTATACAAACTGAAACTAGTGATCAGGAAGCATTATCACTTTATGAGTAAAAGGAATTTTTGGCAAGAACCTAACTTACAGTAGAAAAATAATACTATGATGATATAGGCAATAATGAAAAGTAAAAAAATAAAAAAGTAAATAAGGACAGAATCATGGGATTTAGGTTGTAGCTTTCGAACCAAAATAAAAAAACAAAAAGAATCATGGGGATTTATTTAGTTACTCTATTGTAAAAAAAAAGTAAATAAGTAAACCGGTAATAAGGCATAGATGGATTAAGATATGAGGAAAAGAAACAAAATTTTCCAAGTAAAGTATTCTCTCTAAATAAAAAGTATTCTAAGGAAATTTGGTACAATGAACTGCTATCATCATTTGATTTTTAATGGATAGGGGCCTCGGAAAATATTACTGCATATGCCGTCATATTTTTCTGCACATCTAGATTGAGAGTCCTGTCTCTTTGATGGTATACTCTGCTAAAACGGGAGGGTTACATATTTGAGTTTGATGGAATCATGGTCAAGCTGGCATTGGAGGAAGTGTTGAGAAACTCTAGAGGTAATATCAAAAATTTGTTTTCTGTACCAACTGAAATTTCAAACTAAAATATGGCAGAGATTTGGGCAATTAAACAGCCCGTGGAGACATCTACAATTTTGCTAAATATGTCAATCTATATTATAATTAAGCTCAGTCTTTCTGAAAAATTAACTACTGGCTAGGATTCATTTTTATAAAACATAGCTACTGGTCAAGATTAAATCTTTCTAAAAAGTTAACTATTGGCCAAGATATTGCTAGATTTCGTGAATCCCGGTAAAAATATAGGAGATATCTAACTTAATTCTTACGTTTTCCTTCCTATACTCTGTATCTTTTTCCTTATATTCTTTGTATCATTTCCCTCTTCATTATATAACGTTTCTCTCAAGGGCAAGGCTGGTTGTCACCCTCAAGTTTGTTAAAATCTAGCAGGGTATCGCCCCTGTTTCCCTAAAAAAAACAAAACTAACTTAAATTTTTTTTTTCACTTTTGGATGATTATATTGTTTTAATTGATTACCGAGAGGTGTTCATTTTAAATTGGTTATTTTGAATAATGACACCATCTCATACTGGCGTCGTGCCATAGGCATGGGCACAAAATCTAGTTTTAGCTATGGAGATGCATTCTTTAGTAGGAATGTCTTTGAAAGGAATGAATTGAGGCCTTGAAATTTTGGGGGTCTTCTGAATGAGATTGATGAATGTAAATGGAACTTGTGGGGTAATCCTCGGGGGGGGGATGTTGTTCTGTTTATGGGATTCTTTCTGGAAGGAATGTTTATGGAAGGAATCATAAGTTAACTTTTTCTAACATTTTCCATCCAAAAATTCTTAACGCAAGTGGATGGAGTGAATAATGTGAATACAAGTTGAATGTAATGATTTCACAAACAAATAAAAGAGTAGGTATAAAATTAAACAAAACTACATAAGAAGAAGGTAAATGTAATGTACCCTTTAATATTGGACCAGAGTCGAGAACTTCTGCAGGTGGTTCTTTTCCATCGTCTTCCTCTAAGCTCGAGTCAGAGTCAAGAACTTCCTTGGAAACCTCTTTCCCATAATTTTCCTTCGAGCCCAGTTCAAAAACATCCTCAACCGATTGTTTTTGTTCAAAAACATCTTGAACAAAAACAATCCCTCTAGGTGAGAAAACATCAGCTGGCTCAGCCAATTCATCTTCCACCTGATCAATTGACGTTGGTTCAATAAGGGCATTCTCAACCGATTTGTGATCATTTTCCTCAGAGCCTACATCTTGAACAAAAGCATCGTCTAGACTTGAGTCAACCACATCCTTGATCACCTCTTTCACATCAACTTCCTTCGAACCCAATTCAAAAACATCCTCTGAGCCTACGTTTTGAACAACCTCTTTAGAGAATAGAGCATCAATTGGCTCAGACAACTCAACATTAGCAGCAGTGGTTTTCACAGCCAATCCATCTTCCATCTCGATTGAAGTAGGTTTGATAAGTGCATTCTCCTCAACTGATAGGCAAGCAAAGCTTGTCAAAATTAGGATCTTCAAACATATTGAAACTATTGAACAAGATCCACCATCGCTTCATGAGAAGAAGGAATTTTTGGCAAAAAGTTAACTTCAGTAGAAAAACATTAGTATCGTAGGATTTATTTACAGAAATGTAAATAAGTAAATAGGTAGTAATGCATAGATGGATTAAGATATGAGAGAAATTATTTTGGCCTCTTTTTTTTTCAAAAGTACATATATATATACATATCGATGAATATAAAATAGAGGAGAGTGTCTTATCCCTTCATAATATCTCAAACTTTGACTCTTAAGTAATAAAATATGGGCACCCACTACAGATATATTGGCATAACTTTCACTATATCATGGATAAATTGACATTGGACTCAAATGAACACTCACAATAAGGTATTTTTCATTGAAGGCATCAATGTAAGGACATCTTTGGGGCTTTTGCAAAAAGAGAGTGTTGGGAGTGTAATGGCTGCTTGCTTAGGATCTGTATGGATACCGCAAAATGAGATTGATAAGAAAAGGCTTTAACTGGAATTTAGTTGTGGAGATGATCAAGCTCAGCGCTTTTAAATGTATAGAGGAAAATATTTTTGTACTCATCTGGCATGAGAATCCAGTCGTGTAAAATGGGAGGGTTAAAAGATATGGAATCTGGTCAAGCTGGCATTGGGTGGAGAGTTGATAAACTCTAGGAAGGCTAGAGAGACTCATGTCACATACTCCCACAAATACAATCCACTTTAATATTTTGGGGAAATATCCATAGAATTTCATCATCTCTCTCATGCATTCCATCGAACACCAAACGACTCTGGGGAAACATGGCCATATCCAACAAAAATGATAACTGTAGGATTTCATCATCTCTGTCATGCATTCCATCGAACACCCAACGGCTATGCTCAACCCATAATAAGACATGTATCTTGATATTTCCCTCATAATATTAAAGGGGATCGTGGGAGTGTATGACATGAGTCTCTCTTGGCTTCCTATCCACAACATCTGAAGAACAAGGTCTACATTCCCAATCATTGCGTTCCAACCATCCTGTAAACCCTTACAGAACGCCCCATACAAGGCTGGTTTCATGTTTCTCAACCATTCTGAAATACCATTTTTGTTTTCCATGAAACAAAAGAAGCTTCAAAGATTTTTCTAGGTCATTGGTTGAATCATCATCTCAACTGCCAATTCAAATGGCACCTTCGCAGACTCATTTTTGTAGGTAGAAGGCTTTATCGACTCTTTTTACTCAAAACAATTCTCTAATAATTTTAAGTGTGACGAAGAAATAAGAAATTGTGTTGCAATTAGCTTCAGTCATACTAAGAATTACCAAATATTAAAGTTTGCTAAATGAATTGTCCATTAAAAGTTTGGTCCTACTCTCTCTTTACTAAACTAGATTTTGTATCCGTGTTTATGGACTCTCGGTATCAAACTAATATTAATAATTCAGTCAAATGTGATTTCTTAAACCGTAAGCCACGTTAACCCAGACGATAATTTTGGGATGACGGGAGTACTTATTTTAAAACTCTTGTACATGTGGGTCATGATTAAAGTAGGAACAAAAGGAAATGGTAAAATGATAAAAGTGTTTTTTTTTTAAAAAAAACAAGTTTGGAAACGGGATAATTATATGACAAAAATACCAAAAAGTCCTAGCAAAAAATTCTCATATCCAAAAGTTCCAAAATAATTCTTATATCCAAAAAATCCCAAAATCATAATTTTTATACCAAAAAGTTCAAAACTTAATGTGTCTACAAATGACGTTATTTTAAAAGCTCTCATTTGGACGAATATTTATTTTTTCTTTTTATTTATGACAATGATAACAACAATAGTATTGCATTTATTATTATTATTATTACTACTACTACTACTACTATTATTATTATAACAATAATACTATTATTACAATAGTAATATTATTATTTGCATTAACATTATTAGTATTAAAGATAAAAATTCTATTTAAAAATTCATTTCTCAATGATCCCTAAACAATTATTCAATCCATATAATGTAAAAGTAATCTTTTCATACTAAAAATTCAAAAAGTTAACATTTACACTTTTATAAAATTGTGGTAGGAATATTAGTAGTGGTAGTACTAGTGATAGTAATATTATTATTATTATTATTATTATTATTATTATTATTATTATTATTATTATTATTATTATTATTATTATTATTAATTATAATATAATTATTATTATTAATAACAAGAATCATATTAACAGTAATTTTTTATGTTATTGCTATTATTAATAGTAAGTTTTTTTTTGTTAATATTTTTTATTATAAATATTATTATTATTATTATTTAATCTAAAATATTGAATCATTAAAATCATTGAAGCTAAAAATAAGCTTCTTTTCAAATAAAACCTCATACTCTAATGATGTTAGTAAAAGCATTAATTTTGGACTTTTGGACATTTTAGGTAGAAAATTTATTTTTGAGACTTTTTGAATATAAGAATTTTTTAGTAGGACTTTTTGGTATTTTTCCCTAATTATTTTGGAATTAATAAAAAATAGAAAAATTATTTAGGAACATAGGGGTATAATTTAGGAACGAATTGAGTGAAATATTGCACAGTTAATTTCTAGGAATTGATTTAGATGGACATGTGGAGATAATAAAATAAACTGACATAAAAAAAAACGTATGAAAAGATATGGAAATTTCAATACTTAAGCAAATATAATATATTACTGAAAGTATTTTATTTATACTTGAGCAAGAATTTTAACCCTTATTTTAAAGTTTTAGTAGTTTTGGCCTTTGGGGAATACACAACTGAGTAAGATAAGCGAAAGCCAAGTTTTATCATAATTCAATCTAACGGTATTTTCGAAAAAATAATGTAATACTAAAATTAGTATTGTTTACCAAACAACATATAAGATGTATACCGAAATAATTGAATCATTCTTATTTATGGTCTACCAAACATCGGATAATTATGACAGAGATAACATAATAGTGTATAAAGAAAAACATTTTTTTAATATTGATTACAGTTTGTTTTTGGACCAATTGTAACTACAAACTCATATATGGCAGAGGTTCTGACCACTAAGACCAACTCCAATGGTATCCCTAAATCCTCATTTTGGGGGTTTGAGGTCATCATTCTTGTTCCAACCGAACCCCGAACCGTCCGTAAAGATGTTGTGTAAATATTTAATTAGGCAAATTTGTCAGTTATAGCCTCATTGTGAAGATGGATTCTATAATATAAATGTCTTCCTTTTCAATGAAAAAAAAAAAGAAGGAATATCCTTCCCGAGCATCTCTCTCCCTCTCCGACTCAGTTCACCATCGCCGCCCTCTTTTTTCTCAATCCACCATCATTTCAGCCCATTGTCGCTCTCTCTCTTAGTCCACCATCCGACCATTGTCAAGTTCTCTATCTTGATGTCTTCTCTGTCCGCCATCATGTATCTCTCTCTCAGACGGTTGGTCTTCTTAGTCCACCAAAGATGGAGATCTCTTCCTTAAATGAGTGAATGACTAACATGTCAGGACTTGGTCAAAAAAAAAATTTGGGCGGGTTGGTCCGCCCTACCTCGCAACCCAAGGTGGGTTAGGTTGGGCCATTTTTCTAGTCTGTCATTTTCGCGGGTTGGTCTTCCTAGACCCACCAATTTACAGGTTAGTCCTCCCCGTTGGTCCGTTTTGACAGTTCTAGCTTCAACCCACCTCAAGCTTCTACACACACAAAAAAAAAAAAAAAAAAACAACAACAACAACAACTAGTCAACGACTAGTTTTATAAATCCCAAAATCACATGTCACTCAACTACCCAAACTCATGCACCACTTAATTCTCCAACCTCACATGCCAACTGATTTCATACTCTCTCTCCATCAATTACTCTCCCCTGGCTCTCGGCAGTCGGCACAATTAGATAGAATTCCCTTCGTCCTAGATAAATGTTACTATTTTTTATTTTGGAATGTACCAACTATTGTTTCTAAAAACTATTGGTGTACAAATTTTCTACCATTTTTTCCCAATATATGCATTTAGTTAATTCTATCATTATTGCACATCTAGAGAGAGTGAGTGTAATAGATACATAACTAATGAGCGAAAGAGTGTTTAATGAGTATTATCGTCACAACATATTTTACAACTCATCATTAATTACTTTTCTTAATCATTATGTTTGTCAACTAAGAACATTTATTTAGGACAGATGAAGTATTTATTAATCAAATTGATGCAATTGTCTATCAAATTAGTTTGACCGGAATCTTGTTTCGGAATTTACTTCATCAGTTTCTACAAATTTCTTATAGCATATTTTCTATCTATTGCGGTTGAACTCTCTAAATAATTAAATTTATAGACTTTGATTATAAGATCAAAATATTATATTTGCATGCTAAGTTACGGCTTATTTGGTGTAGCGTTTTCAAAACACAAATTTTTTTATAAATGCGTTTAATATACCATTTTAAAACGCTATTTTCATAAACTGATTTCTTGTGCAAATGACAATTTTATCTTTTTATAAGTGATATGTCTCACTCCTAATTTAATTCAAGGATAAGGTTATCTACATCCCAAAGTTTACTCTCTACGTCTTATTTCTTATATTGAGCTGTTGCACCTTATGTTGTGCATCGTAAAAAAAAACAGGGTGTGGATAGCCGCAGCCTTACTTCAAACATTTCTAATTTAGTACATATAGACCATCAGTGGAGGAACTAGTTGTGAACGAATAGTAAGTACAATTGTTCTAACTTACATAATGCAATCAACCTCACTTTACCTTTTTCTCAACCTCAATCAATTCATCTCTCTCTTTCTCTCTGTCTCTCTCAAATAATGGAAATAGGCGGAACCCATGTTTGGCTCCAGCTCGTTCTCCCTCAAGCTCCAGCAAAAGATTGCTCACTTTTGGTCAAGCTACAACCACTTCCGTCCAAGTAACCATCATCTCTGGTCACCTCTTCAAGTCCGGCAAGACAGTGATTGCCTCTCTCTTTTCCACGCAACAGACGACCCACAACTAGGGCTTACTACGTAGATTTGGGGATTTTTTTTTTCTTAGTATAAGTAAGACTTTTTCAATTTGAGAATTGTTGATTGGTGATGAATGAGTTATGCAAAACTTTCAATTTCATTCAAATTGGTGCCGGTAAAGTTAGAATTGAACATTTGTTTAGGGTTATTTTCATCAAACTTTGGAGAGCCCATCGTGTTATAAATGCGTTTTCTCAAAAAGCTACAATTTTTGGCGTTTCTAAACGTAGCTCCATTTTTGTGTTTGTTTGGTGGAACATTTTGATCAAAACGTTGGTAAAAAATAAAGTATTTTCTCTTTTGAAGTGTTTCAATGTAATGTTCTAAAATGAAATATTTTTAAAATGTGCAGTATTTTAAAATTATTTTGTTTATCAAAATAGTGTTTTGAAATAGTTTCTCAAACGTGTTTACAAAAAAAAAACTGCGCTTTTAAAAACATTGCATTTTAAAAATGTTACGTTTTCAAAACGCTACACCAAATGAGATCTTATAAACGCTATGTTTTACAACATGAGATTGAAACACTGGCATAAAATGTTGTGTTTTGTTTTTTAAAGTGTTTTAATGCAGCATTTTAAAATACATTATTTTAAAAATGTGTTGCGTTTAGGGAAAACAGAGGTTTTAGAAAGATACGTTATTTTTTACAACTACTTTGTTTATGAAAATAACATTTTGAAATAGTTTCTCAAACGTGTTTATAAGAAAAAACTACGTTTTGAAAATGATGCGTTTTAAAAATGTCACGTTTTGAAAAAGTTGTGTTTTCAAAATATTGCACCAATCGAGGCCTTAGTAACTAGAATAAAATAATATTTTGGTCCCTGAACATATCGAAAAACAATGTTTTGGTCTTCGAAGTTTAAAACATATTAATATGGTCCCTCAACTCGTTTTTTTGGATCAATTTTTCCTTCCTACCGTTACCGTTACACTTTCCGTCAAATATTATTTTAAATACCAAAAATACCCTTGACTCTCAAGTTTAATTGGACTGATCTTTCAAAACATCCAAAATATAAGGGTTAATGTGCCAATTAAAAATGAGCCATTTTAATTAATTAAAAAAAATGGCAAGGAAAAAGCCAGCGATCTTGACTATCTCTCTCATCTCTCGCGTTCAATTTGCGCATTAATTAAAATGACTCATCATCTCCCAAATCATCTCTCGATTTCTGTCTCATATCATATATCATCTCCCAAATCATCCCCAAATCCAACTGCGCCTCTTCATCTCAGTCGGCGTTTGCTCCATCTCCACCAACTCTAGAACCACCATCGATCTCCATGTTAAGCAGAGCCTTTCATTTGGGCCCGCTTCTTCAATAGTGCTGGAACCCAGCTCCGTCATCCACCATAATCACCGGCCATACTCTGCCGTCGGTATGCCACAGGCTTCCCAACAAACCTCATATCTTGTTTTTGCTAGAGGCCTCTCAGTTATGGTTGCTCATATTACCAAGCCCTAATCAGCTCCCTAGTCTTCATCGGTTTCTCCTTTTCAGATCACCATAACATTACCTTTATTTTTTAAGCCTGGCCGTATTTTCGCCTTCTTGGTGACCGTTGATTTATCCATAGCCAGATCTTCGTTTCCCTTCCTTCAGTTTAACTAAAATCCAAGTCAAATCATTTCTACAGCCTCCGCATCTAGTCTAGTTACTTATTAGATCTAATCTGATTTATAATATTACTAAACCCAAAATCACAAATATGACCAGATTTGATTTGGCGCAATTTCTTCACCCGATATCTCATCCATCTAGTCCTTGAACTGGACCACTGAACGTTAAAAGAGACGATCACTGGAGACACTTTGACAATTCGGTCAAAGCCATTTCATTTGGGTTCATCGCTACCGCCATTTTTATTTCAATGTTTCTTGTCATGGCCATTTTTTAGAGGTTCCTCAGAACCACCGCCCTGCCATTGTCGCCGTCGAGAGGCTGGAGTCTGACATTGAATCTCAAATGGGTTCCAATGGAAAGCTTGCTCACTCTTCTCCCATAGTGAGTAATCTCTTTCAATTAGTCCCCTTCTACACTACCCATAATCTATTCACGATAATGGGTCAATGCTGAAGAAGAATTCGAATAGGTCTTGTGCGATGTTGGTGGCGGGGGTGGAGAGAAATATCAAGCTTTCAGAGGTTGATGATGACTCATTTTTGAATTGGCACATTAACCCCTATGTTTTGGATATTTTGAAAATTCAGTTAATATTAAACTTTTAATACTCCCTCCGTCCCTAAATAATCGTATGGGTTGACCCAGCGCACAGTTTAAGAAAAAGTAATTGACTTGATTATTTATATTGGTTTAATGTGTAGTTTCCTTTAATATCCATGTATATGTGGCTCATAATTAAAGTAGAGTGAAAAAGTAAGGGTAAAGTGATAAAAGTGATGTTCTAAAAAGGTAAGTTTCAAAGTGGACAATTATTTTGGGACGGACGAAAAAGGAAAGGAGGACGATAATTTAGGGACGGAGGGAGTAGTATTTTTGGCATTTGAAATAATATTAGACGGAAAATGTAACAGTAACGGTGGGAGCTAGGGGGAAAGTTGATACAAAAAAACGAACTGAGGAACCACATTAATATGTTTTAATCCCTAAGACTAAAACATTGTTTTTCGATATGTCCACATACAAAAAATATATTAATCCTAGTAACTATTTTTAGATTTTTTTTTGTATTTTGTACACATTTTGGTATCAAAATGTAGTCATTGATCTATTTAGTCATTATCTTTAGAATATTTCAAAATATCTTTTTTTTTTTATGTAAATAGTATATATTGGTTTTTCTTTTTGATTTAGTTTATTTTCTTCTAAAATCATTGAATATTGGTTCTATAAAAAATGATGATTTTTTATGATGTAAAAATAATTATTTTTTATGGTTATTATTGTTTGCAATATTTTTAAATATCTAGTCCACGTGATTTCAAAATCCTATGCCCCTGCTAATCCTCGAGCCGGATATGATTACGAGTGACGATAAAAGCTCTCCAAACACTGTTTACGGGCTTCTTTTCAAAATATGAATGCTTCCATCTCTGCAGTTTGAGTGAGGAGAGCTTATAGATTGATCGGTGTTAGTTTATGTGTTAAAGCACAAAAATCTAAAGCATAATATACATTGTTGGTGTTCTCTTTTAAACTTTTAGACGAGTTGGTTACTTTAACATTATGGAATGAGTGTTGAAGTTTCTGTCTTCATATAACAGGGGTTTCTATTTCGATTCATGGTTTGTCTTTTATCTATTGTTGGTGTCAAATTGTTTTTCGGCTGTGCTTTGCTTTATTTAGAAAGTCTCGAATGGTTGTTTTTAGGCGTCTACTTCTTTTGGAATGTTAGATATTTTTTCCTTTCAATTTCCTTCTGATATAAGGATTGTATGTAAAAAAATCTATAGGAAGTGATTAGGTATAGAAAAAATTTAACCAAAACTATATATGGAGAAGGTAAATGTAATGTACCCTTTAAGACTCGACTCGAGTCGAGAACTTCAGCAGGTAGTAGTGATTCTTTCCCATCATCTTCCTCTAAACTCGAGTCAAGAACTTCCTTGATCACCTCTTTCCCATCGTTTTCCGTCAAACCGGCCAGTTCAAATACATCCTCAGAGCCTACGTCTCCAATAAAAACAATACCTCTAGGTGAGAGAGCTTCATCTGGCTCGGCCAACTCAACATAATTTGCAGCATCATTTTTCACAGCTATTTCATCTTCCATCTCAACTGAAGTTTGTTCGATAAGAGCATTCTCCTTAACCTCATCATTTTCCTTTGGACCCGAGTCAAGAACATTTAAAAGTGGTTCTTTCCCCTTTCCTTCCTCCTCTAGACTCAAGTCAAGAACATATTCATCAATTACATCTTTCCCATCCTTAGAGAGAACATCTTGAACAAGAATAATCCCTCTAGGTGAGAGAGCATCAGCTGGCTCAGCCAAATCTACATAATTATAAACACCATCATTTATCAATACTAACTTATCTTCCACCTCAGTTAAAATCGGTTCAACGAGGGCGTCCTCCTCAACTGGTTTGTTATCATTTTCCTTTGAACCCGAGTCAAGAACTTCCACAGGTACTTCTTTTCCCTTGCCTAGACTCGAGTCAATAACTTCTGAAGGCAGTTCTTTCCCCTTGCCTTCCTCTAGACTCGAATCTAGAACATGCTCACTCACCTCTTTCCCATCATTTTCCTTCAATCCCAATTCCAAAACATCCTTTGAGCCTACATTTTGACTAAGAACAACCTCTCTAGAGGAGGCCGCATCCACTGGCGTAGCCAACTCGACATGAGCTACAGAATTTTTCACAGTCAAACCATCTTGCACCTCGATGGAAGTAGATTCGATAAATGCATTCTCCTCACCTTATCATAAGCAACAATAATAATAACAATTACAATAAATCAACAAATAAAATTACCATCTTTATAGAAACTGTTTTTTTTAAGGGAGCGTGGGAAGGGATCGAACCTGAGAACTCATGACACTTTGTGAAGCCGGGGGTTAAAACTCTTAACTTCAGTTAAGAAACAATTCATGGAAACAAAAACGATTATCAAACTTACCTTCAAGATCAGCTCCATTGTTTTGATTGCCGCGGTTTTTTTTGTTCCTTTCAGCTCTCCTCTTCTTTGGACCAGAAGGCATGATTGGTTGTGCTTAATTTGATAAAGATTGCAAATGCAAAATGCTAGAACTATCTAAGAAGAAATAAGATCAGAATAAAATTCGTTTAGCTTCGTGAAGTTTAATTATATGTCCATTGTTATTCAAGCTCATGTTTAATTCTGCTCAAAGAAAATATAATAATAAAAGGGTAATAATGAATTGCTATCATCATTTTCTTTGTTAATTGTGGTACCCAAAGAAACGTGTACTAGTTTCGAATTGTACAAATGATCATATATATGTGTGTGTGTGTGAGAAAATTCAAAATTAAAAAACTTTTGTTATAAAATTTAATTACCATAGTAATATTGGAAAAGGTCGCAAGGTATTTCAGTAGGGAGAATAATACACAACGGAATATAGTTGAATCAACCTGGTGATATTCGGGTCAAAGGCGGCCGACACAAGGTTTAGGGTCTGGGGCAGTTGCCCCCACCTGGGGTTGGGTTTTGACCCACTGCAACCCGTTACTCGCATCAACCCTACTCAAACCTGAGTTGATTACTCAAATATTGAAATGGAACACTTCAACAAGCAATTCGCACAAAAATAATAGACTTGACAATGATTTCAACTTAAAACGATGAAAGAAAACAAAAGTAACATTCTCTTTGTTTTTAAATAATTGTTCTCCTTTCTTTTTTTTTCTCCGTCCAAAATAATTGTTGTTTTCAAAATTTTCATTTTTAGGAAATTACGTTTACCACTTTACTATTACTTTTTCTACCTACTTTAATTATGACCGCATATACAAGGGTATTAAAGCATACTTGGACTAAATTTGAGTCACAATGCACATAACTTGAATCGCGATGCATCTATTTTGATTCACAACGCATCAATTTGGAACCGCGATACATCACAATGTAATGGTAATTACAGTTATAAATCGTGAGGCATCATTTTTGAATCGCGATGCATGATTTTGAATTGCAATGCATGAACTGATGTTTCACGCGAGTGTTCGTTGCGATGCATCAATTTTGAAAAGCGATACATGATTAAGTATTGCAATGCTTGATTTTGAATCATAAAACATGATTTTATATCATGCATATTTTCGTGCATCAAAATTCATCAATTTTGCATCACGATTCATATCATGCCTTTTCGCGCGCCTCTTCACGTCATTAAGGATATAATCAACATTTTGCCATAAAAGTATATTTTATCGGTTCAAAAAAGGTATAGAGTAGTAAGGTGGTTAAAAATTGTCCAAAATGGATCGGCCCCAATTTCACCCTTTTTTTTGTTATACTTAAGCCTGACAAAAATTACATTTTATCTGTCAACCCTGCTAAAAGTTAAAGGGAGAAATTTGAACCGGTCCCTTCTTGATTATTTTCAACTGTGTTTACACTCATGTATTTTTTCGTAATCAGAAAAAAAAAAAACACTTCATGCATTGTGATGAACAAAATAAGACACTTTCATGCATTGTGATGCATGATTTTGTGCATCACAGTACATGATTTTGTGCATCATAATACATGAAGTACCTTTTTCCAATTAAGCAAAAAATATAAGGACGTAAAGTGATTGAAAACTTTGAAAAAAGGGGACTGGCCCGCAAATTTTCCTAAGTTTAACCCAACACAACTCAAATCAGTTGAAAGGGGTAACCCATGTTGACCCGTTGAACTTGTCAAGTTATAGGAGATTTACCCGATGAATATATATATATATATATATATATATATATCACGTCTGGCCACCACCATCTACAACCCTTCACGGACCTCAGACAAACACCACTCGTACTCTGGCCACCACCATCTACAATTGTCCAACCACTGATGTCAAAGAAATAGGAACGAATATTTCATGTCTTGGAGTCATGCTACATTCCATAACATTTTCAATTTTTTCAATTGGGGTGATCGATCAAGAAGCTATGCTCAATAAACCACAGGTTAACGAGTAAAATGGCACTCCCCAACTGTCATTAGTAACTGCAACTTTGTGCGTTAGGCTCATTTGACTCGTTATTCTGACGATTTTATCAATAAATCACAAAAAGTCTTGTTTGTAAAGTTCTCTTTTAGGAATATATGTTTTACCTTTTTATTCTTACTTTTTTTCTTCATAATTTAATTTTACGTATGCCATAAATGATAATTTATATTATATTTTTTAAAATTATTTTTGTAAGTCAGTGTGTAGAATAAAACATGATAGTGGTAAATGGTAATAATTTTTGTAGGAGAATATGATTTAAGCCCCACGTGATTCTCTTCCATAGACAAAAGCAGCCATCAGTCCAAGTTCCAAACTCCTAATATTTTATTAGACAAAATCATTTTTCATTATGATTTTTTTATTAGAAGAATACCCACGCCTTTCAAATGTTAATAGTTTTTCAACTTAACCTAACCATCTTTAAATTCATACACATAAAAAAATAAAAATGGATAACTACAATATACATGGATTCAAAAAAGAGAAAGATCATTTTAGAAGGTTCTATTTTAGACGTACGGTTTTATTTTTTTACTTTGTTTCACACGGTATCTTCAAACCGAAAGCCAAGACTAATCTCATAAGAACAGTAGAGATGAGTTTGATCCGGTTTGGTTCAGTTTTTTAGAATAAAAGGAAAAATCAGAACCAGACCAATAGTCTGGTTCTCAAAAAATTTAGAACCGGAACCAACTCAATATATATGAGAACCAAAACATTGGTTCGGTCCATAACCAATCAAAGATGTATGAGAACCAGAACCGAACCAATATTATAATTTTTTACTTTTTAACTGTTTAATACAAATACATAATAAAATTTTTAAAATTGAAACTTCATAAAAAAAAATTAAAAAATCTTCGATAAAAGTACATTCAACAATTTAAAATGTCGAACTCATAAACTCATAGCATAACAAACCGGTGAAAACAAACTAATAAAAGAGTACCAATTAAAAAGTAGAACAAAGAAAGTATTAGGAATTAATATATATATATATACTTATATAATAATATTATATATATAATAAAATAAATAAATAACATATTGGGTTGGTTCGGTCCGGTTCCGTGTTTTTTTAGTTCGAGAACCGGGACTAACCCAAATGTCAAATTTTATGAAAATTCAGATCCAGGACCAAACCAAAGTATTGGTCCGGTCCAGTTTTGATTGGTTTGGTCCGATTCTATTGGTTCGATCCGGTTCTGAAAAAATCATACACACCCCTAAAGACCACAAAAACAATAAAGTTCTTCCTACCAAATTTTAACTACAGATGTATTCTCAAACGCGAACCCAAAACTTGTGTTTGGCTGGGTTGTTTGACGTATCAAAACAAAAAAATAATGTTGGTTGTTGGAAGGGAGAGAGATTAGATTTAACTTAGTAAAATAAATTTGGGTAAAAATGTATAATCCAAGATTTAGTTGATGAAAAACTAGAAGAAATAATTAATCGTGTTTTTGAAAGAAAATGTGCGTTTAGATTTAGCCATAATTAACTTATTTATTATTTATTATTATTATTGTCTAAAAAGGTGGGTTGTTAAAAAGTACACAAATAAAAAATGATTTGAGGCGAAAGGCATGGATTAATGTCACCTTGGAACTAGCAAAGAAATGAAAATGGAAGGACTTTGAGGTTACAGAAATCAAACTAATTATGATTAAGAATAATTTAATTAAAATAATTGTACGAAAAGGAATTGAAAAGACTTTAGTTATTAGAAATTGATTAACACTACAAAAGATAAATCTGCTGGGGTTAAAAGAAAGATACGGACTGTAATGGCATGGAATGAGAAGATAGAGGAAACTTATAGTTTGTCCGTACCGGGTAAAGAGTCTCGTTTGAAAGTAAAAATTTTTTTTAAAAAATTTTGATATTTTTATAAGTTCATTAGTAATAAAATGATAATCTTATGTCTTCATTTTTGAAAGTCGACTCTTTGAGTTAAACATCCAAAAATGATATAGTTGATTTTTTACCCGGAACTGAGAGAATATCTAACTTGAGGAATCAAGGTTCTAAAAATCGTTAGGCGGCCGCTGGACGATACACTAGCGCCTAGCGCCTAGAGGACTAGTCAGGGCGTAATCGGGGTCTAGGCGGGACCTAGAATTAAGACATAATTACCATTTTTTTGATAATTTACATCAAAAATCAAACACATTGACTACAAATTTATTTATTTTTATATTTGTTGTTTTATCAAACACTTGTCTATATTTGTAAAATGAACAAAAATATACAAACCTACTTTTAATCACAATTCTCAACAACTACAAAACAATAAACCAGTCAAGTTTAGAACTAAAAACAAAAAAAATATTATTCCACCTACCTACTGCCCCTACAACCCACGGTCTAACATATCATCCCTAATCCCTTCTCATTTTAAATTATGAGTCTTGAGACAGCCCCCTTCTTCTTCATCTTTTTTTCTTCTTCTTTTTTCTATCTATCTGACAGACCGGCAACGTAAGCTCCGACTTGGTCGATTAGGCGGCGACTAAGAAAGTCGCGGCGGTAGAGAGGGGCCTAGCGCCTAGGCGGAGTAAGGCGGGGAGTTTTAGAACATTGCGAGGAATTGTAAAGACAAACTAATACTCCCTTAGTTTCGGGTAAAAAGTCTATTATTCTATTTCAGGATATTTCAATTAAAAAGTCTACTTTTAAAAATTATGGCAGATAAGTGTCATTCTATTACTAATAGGTTACTAAAAGTGTATTTTTTTCTTTTTAAAAAATTACTTTCAAACGGGGAATTTTTGTCATGAACAAGGGGAGTACTAAAATACCAACGAGCTCTAGCTCAACTGGTATTGCTCACTTCTCATAGCAGAGAGGTTGGGTGTTTAACTCTCATTAGAGACACCCTGAACTTTACAACTCTCAATAGAGAGGTTGGGTGTTTAAGTCTTATCAGAGGCACCATTGTTGCTCAAGCCTTACTCAAAAAAGATTATATTTACCTCCTCACTTATCTTAACGGAGAGGTCAAGTGTTCAAACTCTACCAGAGGCACTCTGGTACTTCACTACTGTCAACCAAGAGGTCGGATGTTCAAAGCCTCACAACATCATATATCTATAATTATAGCCTTTCAATGTATTAAAAAAAATACTCCCTCCGTCCCTAAATTATCGTCCTCCTTTCCTTTTTCGTCCGTCCTAAAATAATTGTCCAAATTGAAACTTACCTTTTTAGAACGTCACTTTTACCACTTTATCCTTACTTTTTCACTCTACTTTAATTATGGGCCACATACACATGAGCTTTAAAAGTAACTACACATTAAACCAATATAAATAATCAAGTCAATTATTTTTTCTTAAACTGTGCACCGGGTCAACCAGGACGATTATTTAGGGACGGATGGAGTAATAAAATAGTCTTTCAAGACATTAAAAAATAATAAAAAATATGGATTGGGGTAAGGTCCATGTCTCCTTCAATCTTTAAAAAAAATAATAAAATAAAAGGGGAGTACTAAAATGGAGTAGTTAATGAGAATTGATTTTATGTGTTCCACCAGTTACATGGCTTTTGACGTATTGGTTAAGGATTTTAACAGTTGGCATCACAAAAACTACCGTCCGGACAGATTTGAATCACAAAAGGGTTGATGAGAGGGAAGGACCACCTGTTGGATCGAGTCAAGGATCGAGAATCAATTCCAAAGATCCATTGAAGATCGATGGAAACCCAATTACTCGTTGACAAACGAAGAAGGTTCGAGATACGTTAATGGCACTTGTCGGAGATCCAATCTAAAAAAACGACCATTGTCAAGGCCCAAGATCCTAATTTTGTGTGCATTCTTAAAACTATTGAAATCATTTTTTTATGAGTTATTTGTGTAATGAAAAGGGTAATTATAAAAATGAAGCCCACTCTGAAATCATATATTTATGGTCAAATTACTTTTTACCCCCCAAAGTTTCCACCAAATCTCAGTTTGCCACCTAAACTAATGTTTGTCTTATTTTAGCACTCAAGATTACCATTTGTCCCAGTTTGCCCCCTCCCATCTGTTGTCGTTTGCATCAAGACGTTAAATTGCACATGAAAGACAACATGTGGTTTATTTTCATCTTTTTCCAATTGGCTTGATAGCAATGCACATCTAGGAAAATCTTTGTTGATTTTGTGAGCGGCAATTTCACAACGAATGGCAGCGACAATTTCACAAAGTCAACGGCTAAACTCAATTTCACAAAATCAACAGATAAACCCAATTTTACAAAATTTTTGAATAGAAAGTATAAAAACCGAGAATGGGAAGAAATATCAAACTTTTTTCAAGAAAATCCAACACTAATTCCCCCGACCAAACTCGAAAAATCACATTGTAATACACAAAATTACGATCTGGGTATTGAAGAAAACCCAAGAAAGAAACCATTGATGGGCAAGGACGCTGGTCGTGGTCAATGGCAGACTCCGATGTGCTTACCGGACCACAAAACCAGCACGTGTGTCAAATCATCAAAATTAATTCTCGTACTTCCCTAATAACGAGTATAAGGTAAGTCAGGATCGTATCTATAGGGAACGTCGTATTTATTTCTTAAGAATTGTGATAAAACAAATGAAACTTACGATTGATGATTATTTAATCTAAACTAATTATTAACGAAAGAGAAAATTGAAACTGAATTTAAAATACTAATTGTAAACAAAACATAAAATAAAATAAAGGTCCTGTTAATGAATCAATTTTCATCTCGATTTACACTACTGATCATTAATGCAAAAATGTCTCATTTAATTACAAATAAACCGGTTATAGCTGTCGACAAACGTCTAACACCCAATATTTTCTTACAATATCGATAATTAAGAGAAGCTCGTTAACTACCACCTAACCAGAATACAACCCCCCGAGACGCTCGTAAGATTTAGTAATCTCGATTGCATTAGGAAAAGAAAGACCTGATTTTAAACAGTGCATATTGAAGCAATATCCTTTAATTTAGATTATTCGTTCCCGTAATACGTTCCGATTGTGTTTGTTATGCCTAATAGGTGTGTTACTTGCTACTGTGTTAAAACTCAAAGACAATTACGGATCAACGGTTTCAACTAACTATAGACCATTGTATTAATTAAAATTCGGGCCCTCAATAGTAATTAATCACAACAATCATGCAACGTGAAAAGTAGAGAACAAAAAAATACTTACAAATAAACGAGATTAATCACCAATTCAATCTCACAATAGTCAAATAACGAAACCTTAATTTTTCATTGACTGGAGAAGTAAACTAATTACAACCCTACTTCAATGAAAACAAACTTCCAACGACTCTTGTTCCTAGTAGGTATTTTTCTCTCATTTTCGTCCCTAGTTGTAGAGTTATCTCTATCATGTGTGACTGTCCTCTCCAGCATTCCCCAGCCCCCTTTTTATCTCCTTTTCCCCCACTTAGACCACTACTAAGCAGTTTTTTATAAAAAAAGAAACCACTTTTAATTTCCTAAAACTACTTAATAACTACTCTAGAAGTTTTTCCACTTTACAAGAAATAAATTAGGAACTTTAATTAATTTCCTAATTTCCCAAAATCTCAACTGGACAGTCCTTCAGTAAGTTGAAAAACAACTTTGATCTTGAATATTGACTAGCACGTGCCCACGCGACATCATAGAATTCTTTTTGCTTGCAATCCAGCACTTTTACTTCATTTTTCTTTTGTCAGCTCTATTCACACCTACAATCATCAAACAAATACAAAACAAAAAAAAGTGTAATATTTACTCAATAATTAAGCACAAAATCAACTAAAAATATTACACAAATGTGCTCTTATAATGGATGTAATGCCCTAACCCCCAATCTCTATATGAACCTCGGGTCGAAGGCCTAATAAACACATTAAACACTTGCAAGGCCCCTGCTAATTACGGACTAAACAAATCACACCCGGTATAACATAATAATTCCAGTGAATAATATAAACACCACAGTTTCTAAAAAGTCGAGAAAACAAAAAACCCACAAGCTATTACTCGTCACTACAACAAAAATGAGTTTTCATAACGTTTTAAAAACGTTGTAATATATACTTCACAACAACGTTGTAATAGGTCCTTTTTTTGCAACGCTTCATTAAACATTACAAACAACATTGTGTTTTGTCCTTCCACAGAACGTTGTATTCACTACTAGAAAAATGGCCTTTAGCAACGAAATTTTCCGTCGCTAATGGCTTCCTAGCGACAGAATTTTTCCGTCGGTGGACCGTCGATAATAATGTGTCGCAGATGTTCGACGGGCCCATTTTCGTCGCTAAAGGCTAATTTCAGCGATGGAATTTTCCGTCGCTAAAGGTTGAATTTCAGCGACGAAATTTTCCGTCGCTGAAATTTAACTGTTAGCGACGGAGCTGTCTGACGAAACGGTTGATATATTGCAATCGGCCCAGGAAGCCTTTGACTTATGTTGGAGTTTTTGGCTGCGGCATATTTATGATGGCATTGATTTTAGCCGGCTCAATCTCAATGCCTTGTTCGGTCACCATGAATCCCAGGACCTTGCCCTTGGTAACCCCAAATGTGCATTTGGTGGAGTTAAGCTTCATCTGATGCTTTCTTAAGCTTTCGAAGAATTTTCGAAGGTCTTTGATATGGGCACCATTGGCGTCGTTGGAATGCACGATCATGTTGTCCACATATACTTCGACTTCTTTGTGGATCATGTCATGGAAAAGGGCGGTGGCGGCTCTTTGATATGTAGCCCCAGCATTTTTCAATCAAAATGGCATGACAGTGTAGCAGTAGGTCTCCCAGGGGGGTGGTGAATGATGTTTTGTCCTGGTCCTCTGCTGCCATTTTGATTTGGTTATAGCCCAGCATGCCGTCTACGAAGGATCTTATTTTGTGAGAGGCCACAGCGTCTACCACAATATCAATGTTGGGTAGAGGGAAGTCGTCTTTGGGCGACGCCTTTTGAGGTCACAGAAGTCCATGCAAATCCGAACCTTTTCGTTGGGCTTTGGAATGGTCACTATATTTGACAGCCAGATCGGGTATTCAACTACCCGAATAAATTTGACGTGTAGATGCTTCATGATTTCTTATTTCACTTGCAGTGACCATTTTGGTTTGATATGGCGAGTTTCTGCTTAACTGGCTGAGCATTAGGATAAGTGAGGATCCGGTGCTTAACAATGGCTGGATCCAGCCCGAGCATGTGTTCGTAGGACCATGCAAAGATGTCTATGAATTCTTTGAGGAGATTGATCAGTTGTGCCCTTTCAGAACCTTGCAGATAGCTGCTGTTGATTGATATTTTTCCTGGTATTTGACTGACTTGGCAAGCCAAGCAGATAACTTTTATCTTTTGGGTCCATTTCATTAAATGACTCATTATTAAAGCTAATTAATGCGTCTTTTAATGAAGGTGCAACTAAGGAATATGTAAAGAAATCTAGATTATCATTATTAGCAAACTGTACATGGTTAGTTACATTATTGAGGATATGGGGTTTGAGATCCTCAATCTTAGGGAACGGATCAGTAGATGACCAATCTGTAAGGCTATAGGAAAGATGGGGAATAGTATATCCGAAACGGTTCACCAGATCTGTGGGCATTAAGAGTGGGCTGGTCGTATTATACCAATTCTACAAAGGCTTATCAGTAATAGACTCGAACTCAGCAGAGAGCTTTTCATAGCTAGTGCCTTCATTTATCATTCCCAGACAACTGTCCCCCAAACAATCATTATCTAACAGGGCCAGAGCATAATCGTCTTGGTCTATAGACCAAGTGTTTTCGGCTGCGACAGCTTTACATGCAAGGCTACGGGGCTTCAGGGAAATTTGTTCCATTTTACTAGTGGCGAGACTGACATCTTCGAATATCTCCCAGCCAGGGTGTCTTTTCCCATTTTGGTTTAGCCAGGGCTCGAGAAATATGAGATAGGTATCTGTTTCTCCCTTCCTTACAAAGTAACCATTTAGGGTTTTCCTGTATGGTTGGAGAGGTGGATCTATGTAAGGACGTTTTTCTCGTTCTGTCTTGATTTTCTCACGTTTCTATTTCATGACTGCGGCTATTTCAGCTGGAGTAGGTTTGTATCCTAGACCTAAGGGAGGGATACATTCCTTGAGTTCATCTTGGACCAGATTAACAAATCCCTACTGATTTCTGCCAAGACCCAAACCAGGCATATAACTCATTTTTCGAAACATGTTTAAAGGGACCATGTTTCCTAGAGATGTAGTTTTCTTTTTGGTGATGTCAGTTTCTCGCCCACATTCAATAGCGTTGACTCTAGCTTGGGGGATAACCTCAAAGCCACTAAGGAAGATACCCGTGTCATCATGCTCTATTTCGAGGATTGGGATGTCCCCGTTTTCTTTGTTTTCCACGATCTTATCAGCCAGAATGATCACTATATGATCATCGTGGATAAATTTGACATGTTGATGCAGCGAAGGGGCTACCCCTTTTACCATATAGATCCAAGGGCGTCACAGCAACAGGCTGAAAGTGGGTGGTATGTCCAGAACATGGAATTCTACTGGCATGGTTAGCGACCCAATAATCATTGTTAAGGTGACCACCCCTAGGACACACCGACTAGTGTTGTCGTATGCCCTTACTGTCTGTGGTGAAAGAGCAAGCTCCGATATTTTTGTTCCCAATTTGGCTAGTGTGCTTGTGGGACATACATTCAAAGAAGAGCCATTATCTATCAGAACTCGAGGAACCCTTTTTCCCATGACTCCTGCAGTGATACGGAGATCATCAATGTGGTTAGTTCCTTCCCTTGGCAGATCTAGATCAGTAAACATAATCACGTTTCCAATGTGTATGTTTCTGATCATCTGGGTGAGCTCATTTAAGGAGGTTTCAATAGGAATGACTACCTGACTCAAAGATTTAGCCAGTGTATCACGATGGGTTTTGGAAGCACAAAGCAAGCCCCAAATAGATATGTTGGCTTGAGTTTTCTTCATCTGAGTTAGCAAAGTATCTTCCATATTCTTAGCCCCAGTATATGTTTATTGATCTTTACCGGAGTGGTTACCTCTTTCCTGGTTTGGTTGGTAAGCTCGACCAGATCTAGTAAGGTGGCTGACGTCCCCACCGACCCAAGTGGATTTTTCAATGCTACAGGTATTTTGGCTACCCATGATAGTGTCCCAAGAAAGCATATTGCATCTAGACTCTTTTATGGGTGGAAAGAAAGGAACAATGATACATGGCAATAGGTGTTTATTTCTTTCAAACTTGGGTACACAATCTTTTTCACCAACCTCAATCATATTGATTTGAGGTAGGGGGTTATTGACTACATTTGGTCTAGGAGGAGGTTTCTCAATAACCTTATCATCTATTAGGTCCTGGATAGCGTTTTTGAGCACATAGCATCTATCGGTGAGGTGACCACTGCAGCAATGGTATTTACATTATTGGGATTTGGGCATGATTCCACGAGTTGGGCAGAGGATTCGGCGACCTATATTTTTCCAAAGACTTTAGTACTCCTTGTGCCATTAGTCCTTGTAGTATCACAGACTGAGGGGCTTGCAGTTTATCATAGTATCGATTTCCTCTGTTCGACCCCTCGAAATTCTCGCTCGCACCATTGTTTCCTCCCACTGTGTTGACAGACCTATCTGTTCCATAGGACCATGGAACAATGTTATAGTTCTGGGTAGGAAAGTTGATTGATGCATTTCCTACCATATTAATAGCTGATCCTGATGCGGCTACCTTTCCTTTTGAGTAGCAGAAAGAGTTGGAGGGCGTATTGACTTTTAAATGCCCAGTCTGTATATCTTCATCAATACGGACTCCTATCTCCACTACCTCTTTGAAATTGCTATAGGGGAGATAGCGCATGTGTTCCAGGTAAATAGGTTGGAGATTTTTGATGATCATTCTGGATGACTCAGCCGAATCAGGTATGTCGAGTGTTTGAGCTATTTTCCTTTTCCACCTGGTTGCAAACTCAGCACATGTTTATTTTTCCCTTTGGGTGCACGATTCAAGATCTCTTTTGTTTTCAGAGGTAGTATTATCCTTGTACCTCTCTAGAAACCCTTAAGCTATTTGGTCTCAAGTACCCATGGTGCTGTTGTCTGCTAGCTTTAACCATTGTTTGGCAGCCCCTATTAAGGTAAGATGGAAATTGGAGGCCATAGCTTCAAAGCTAGCCCCTCTTGACTGCATGCCGGTAGAATATGATTTTAAGTGAGAGATAGGGCATCCAGTCCCATCGAATTTTTCTATGTTGGGCATTTTGAATTTTGAAGGTAGTATTGCTGAAGGTTGTAATGCTAATGCCCGCGTAGAAAATTCTCCTTTGTTTAGAACTTTAAGCATCATATTTTTCAAATTCTCCATGTCAACCTCCATTTTGGTGGGTGGGGGAGTTGGGTTTTGGTATATCTGGTAGGATTGGGAAAGGTTGGGTCTATTTCTGTCTGTGGCTTTTGGTAAGGATTTTGGGGAGGTATTTGGTAAGGGTTTTGGTAAGGATTTTGGATAGGTGGGTTATTGACGGCTTCAGCTTGGTGACCAGGATCATTGAAAGGTAAATAGGTCGTTACTTGGCCTGGTTAGGTATAACTTCTGGGGTCCATATACATGCTATTTTGGAGTGGGTTGGTGATGGGAAAAGGGAGGTCATTTGGATTCTGGGGGATATTGGTGCTTGGGAAAGGATATGGAGGGTGTGTTGAGAAAGGGTTAACATTTGGGTAATAAGGGTTAGGTGGGGTATTGGTGGTATTTGGTGGGTTGGTATTTGGCTGGGGTTTTGGATTTATTGGGACATGGGAAGTTGATGCTTCTTGAGGGGCTGCAGGGAAAGAAGTTCCCTCACCACTAGGTTTTAAACTTTGTACGAGATCTGCCATTTGGCTCATTATGCGATCCGCCTGTGCACCCAAATTTTGATCTAGTCATTGTTGCATAGCCGGAGTCGGAGTGTACCTGGGCCCACGTATTAGTACCTAATATAGACTACTCATTTTCAGCTATCATTTTGCTCAAATCTATACCCTCTGCACTGATTCTACTCTTTTCTGATCTGATCTCTATATATGTATCCCGTATCAACCGACCAGTACTATCTCTGTCTTTCCAAACTCGGGCCAGATTTCTGAGGAAAAGGGGTTTGAAGGCATCAGAAAGGGTTGGCAGAAGGCTTTCTGGGTTTGGGGTATAGCGTGCCTTTATTAATATTTTTTATTATTATTCATTTTCCCTACAATTGATCGGATAAGCACCCGCTTTCTTTTGACGATCTCAGGACTATTCCTGGAATAGTGGATTCTTTCTCCAGAGTATAGGAATCTCGTATTCCACCTGCCTTTCGACTACCCAAGATCGGACTGATCTCAGGCGAAGGGTCTATACTCTTTTCAGGATCCACCATTCAAAATGGTCTCGGTCGAATATCAAAAAATCATTGGTCAGCCCATGTGCATATTTTATTCGTATATATATATATATATTTTGTTGCTTCATCTTTTTCTTTTTTTTTCTTTTTTGCACAGGGGCTGGTCAATAATTTAGAGATATAAAAACCGATCGGTCCATGAAGTCTCCAGAGAATCTATATGCAGTTTAACGTTGGCTGCAAGGGTGTAGGCTGGTCATGGTGTAGGGTAGCAGTTCGGAATATTTCTACGTGCGTGCGCGTGTGTGCGGTATCTAAAAAGCAGTAATTTTTTTTATTCAGATATAAAATAGTAAATAAAACAGATATGGCCTGTTTTACTGTTTTTTGTTTTCTTTTCTCAACTTTTTTAGTTTGAGCGTGAGCAAACAACCATTCAGATCAAAAATAGAAAGAAAAGTGGGGAGTCTATCTATTCCTATTAATTACATATTCATACTAATCTCCAAAATAAAATGACAGAATGAAATAATATTTATATATTTTGCGTGATAAAAATAAAGCAGAGTAATAGCAAGATATAAAGCGGTATAATGAAGAACGCCACAATAGGGATGAATATCCTATTGATAAGTTCGAGTTTCGATTACTTAGCCTCTCCCTAAATAATTACAAGTTCAATGAAGAACAAGGAGGTTTTGAAAAACACTAAAAAACTATATTAATCAATAATAAAAAAGTTGTCTAGAAAACAAAAAGCCACAACCCTTATTTATATGGGTTGTGAATCCTAAATCTAAAAGTAAAAGGAAAAGTCTAAGTAGAATCAACTTAGGAAACTACTTAAAATCAACTTAGGAAACTACCTAAAATCCACTTAGGAAACTACTAAACTTACCTAATCTATATAGGCAACAAGTAGGTAAGTTACCTAATCTACTTAAGAAGCATAAATCCTCCAAAATAAGGAAAATCTACAAATCTCGTTTTTTGTAAAGGCCTAATTTTCAAAGTTGCATTTTGGCCCCCTAAAGTCTTCCTTTGGGCGTTAAAAGCTTCCAAAGTCATTGTATGACATTAACGAACATTTCTCGAGTCTTCAAGTCATCATCCATGAAATATAAGGCTTCACAACGCATGTTTGAATTTGTAGAGTAGCCATTGTAATAACCTGAATCTCCAATAAATCTACGAATTAAGTTTGTATAGAACTCTTGAATCTTCCAATCATACTTTACGCATTTAAAGGACTTCATTTGATTTCTTTGACACTTGATATTTTGTTTAATCACGAACTCTTCATGCTTGATCATCCTTGCTTGAATCTTCAAACTATCGAACCAGTCATCACATGTCTCATCCAAACTCGAGCTCGCTAAGATCACATCATTCTCCCTTTCTTCAAAAGGGTTTGTCCTCAAATCCGGACCTACATCGAATGGACGCGAATTAGCAACCGTAAAGTATGAACTCACAAAAATCTTACCGTTTGAATCCATTTTAACAATCATATTGTGGTCATGCTCAAAATTGTTTCGTTCTTGAATGAGCCTTCCATCCAAGTCCACATAAACCAAATTTCTGGGATCATGAATTAATCGAACTCTATTTGCATCATATACCCTCTTGTGCTCCACATTGATCCTTGCCCAAACCTGTAGGAGAAACACAACAACACTATGCAATATAAGATGAACAACATTATTAGCACACAATGTGATATGTAACAATTTAGCAAAAACATCTCTTGGTGTAGGAAAGTGTCCCACCATCAAACACATCCAAACCCTATCACCAGGTTCAAATACCAATCTAACATATCTCACTTGCATTACTCGGTGACTTTCCATGAATGACATCACATATGCAACATTAAACACAACAAGATCATCATAAGGAATGTCAATGAAAGATATTAATAAGTATAATAAGATAATATGCAATATAGCATACCAACTCATGTATCCAAATTCGTCATGACAAGTAAATCCATCAATGTTTATAATCTCACTCATCAAGCTCTCAGAACTCGATGTTCCCTCATGAAAATCCTTTATAGAACCACAATCACCAGGTTTAAACATTAACCTAGTAAATCCCCTTTTTAGCACAACCATGCTCAACATCAAAACGTTATGCAATCCAAAGCATATACTATTAATGATGCAAATCAACAAAATGATTATATAAGACAAACAATTGATTTCACCATGTTTAAAGATCAACCTAAAAACTTTCATCTTTTGCATAACCATATTTATCAATAATGAATCATGCAACGATAAGAAATTACAACCAGAGTGCAATCTCAAGGATAAACATCCTTTATGCTCAAAAATCAGATCATGTGTTAAAACATGCTTATAATCATCAACAATATGAATTTCATCACCATTTCAAGGTTTAACATGCTTATGAAGAATTGGATCTAACAAAGAAGATAAAGCTTTATATATATCATGCAATCCATAAATTTTATGAAACATCAACGCATCATGGGAAACTTTAACAATCTTATGACATGCAACAAAATAATTCATCGTAGAAACATCATGCATAATCACAAGTTTAGAATTCACATCTTGGTGAATCATAGAAATCCCCAATGCAAAATTCAGAATTTTCTTTCCAACTTGCAATGCACAATTCAATCCTACCATATTAACAACCAATGTAACATCCATGAATGGATCCACAAACGAATGATTAGGTTTATGCAATGTCAAATTTAAGTCATCACCAATGTATTCACCATATTTCATCCAATCACTTAGACCATGGTGACTAACAAAATCTTGCAATGGAAACTTTCTACACATGTCAAGTGGTCTAACAATCTTTCTCATGAATAAGGCATTCACCACACTAATTAGATTTTTTAAAGCAACACTTCTAGGAATTCTAAATTTCTCACCCAAGTTATAATGTTTAACATGCAATAATTTAGGTGGCATAATAATTTTACCCATGACACAAGTGTCCACTAACTTAGTCAATTGTCCAAACTCAACAACAACTCTATTGAGCTTATTATCAATGTTATGGTACTTAACATGTAATAATTCACCACACAACTTATTCTTCCAAAAAGATTAAGATCATACCTTTGAGAAAATGTCGGTTCTACAATAATCTCCTTACCTTGTTGGTTTCCTTCTTGAATCTCACAATTTCTTTTGGTGGTGCCCCTTGAAAAGTTTTTGAAAAAGAAACAATAGACTTTTGTAATACAACATTAACTTGATTAGTATCAAAATTTACCTCAATTTCTTTCACTTTCTCACACTTTCTTTTGAGAGCACACACTAATTTTCCTTTCCTTTTGCCCGGTTATCTCACATCTTTCAATAGTCTCTAAAAACCGGCCTCTCACTCTTGTTTTCACTCAAGCTCTCTTTTTTCTTGGCTATCTCACATAACTCACTTTTATCTCTAGCCAAACTCTCATTATTTTCACTTGAGCTCTCCTTTTTCCTGGCTATCTCATTCTCCTCACTTTGCTCTCTAGCCAAACTCTCTTTATTTTCTCTCAAGCTCTCTTTTTTTAAAGGCTTCTCTATATTCTTTTCCTCACTAGCCTTTCTCTCTTCACTAGCTATTGAACTTAACATCATAAAGTTCTCATAAGCTTGTGTTGGAGTCAATGGTACAAGCTTAATGGTTATTTGATTGTGTACAAATAAATGTTTTTTTTGTGTTGCCATCATAATTAACACTCCTCTCAACTTGCCAAGGTCGCCCTAACAATAAATGAGTTTGTCGTATTGGCACCACATCACCACATCACACACACCCATCTTCATATCTTCTAATCTTGAACTTCACAAGCACTTGCTTGTTCACCCTCAACATACCTCCTCCATTCAAGCATTGCAACTTGTAGGGTTTATGATGTTTGGTTGTAAGTAACCCCAATTTCTCAACCATGGTCACACTAGCAACATTAGTACAACTACTTCCATCAATGATCACCCCACAAACTCGCTCGTGCACCTTGCACTTAGTAAATAAAATTTTATCCTTTTCAATCTCTTCAACACTTGGAACTCTCAATTCTAACATCCTCCTAACTACCATATTGTTTTCTCTCTCATCGCCTATTGATAAAGGATTAGAAGAATTTTTGTCACCCTTATTTACCTCCTCTTGTTTTAATTTTGAGTTTTTAATTTGCATCTGAAAATCCTCCCAATATTTCTCAAAATTAAATTCTTCATCTATTCTACGTACGCCTTGGCACATCATTAGGTTCATTACCTCCCTCTCTTGTTCTTTTCTTCCTTTCACTATAAATTTTTCCAATCTCCTCCATTAGATCCTCCTTTTGGTCCCTCATAGTTTTATGCAAATCTCTCACAAACCCTTCCATATAAAGTCTCATGTCAAAGGATGGAACATCATTCTCATTTGTATTAGACATGGTGTACCTGCAAGAAATTTTATTAACAAAATCACCTCACCCGCTCCCTTACATGTATCACTCAAATAATGTCACTCCTCTCGTGTTTACCTACTCTCCCTCACTTTCAATTCCTCCAAGTTCTAAAAAAACTAAGCAATTAAATAGTGATTAACAAAGCAAGCAAAACCACGAAACTTAATCAATAAGAATCACGTGTAGAGGAAAGAAAATTAAGAGTAGAATTTCAAGGATGATTGGCTCAACAATTAGTTTGTAAAAGAAGATTCAATTTTAACTTTAGAATCTAGATGGGCTGTCCCAAAAGAATAATAATACGACGTGAGCAGTATCCGATTCCTTTTTTGTATAGGTCGAAAGTTGTTTTTCTCTCCTTTTTTTGTTGAAACTTGCCGTGAACAATATCAAAAGCAAGTTGTTTTCTCTGATACCAAATGATATGATTCCTAGACGCGTACTCACGATAGAGGAATCAAAGAGCACGCAGCACAACAAGCGAAGAATGTCAATGAATTGATGGATTGTGACACCTTGACCCAATGCTACGATCCGTTATTGAACGTGGTACTCCGCGATCCAATTACGAGATGAACACGAACCTTGGTATAATGAAGAACGCCGCAATAGGGATGAATATCCTATTGATAAGTTCGAGTTTCGATTACTTAGCCTCTCACCAAATAATCACAAGTTCAATGAAGAACAATGAGGTTTTGAAAAACAGTAAAAAACTATATTAATCTTTAATCAGAAAGTTGTCTACAAAACAATAAGCCACAACCCTTATTTATATGGGTTGTGAATCCTAAACCTAAAAGTAAAAGGAAAAGTCGATGTAGAATCAACTTAGGAAACTACTTAGAATCAACTTAGGAAACTACCTAAAATCCACTTAGGAAACTAGTCAAACTACTCAACTTACCTAATCTATGTAGGCAACAATTAGGTAAGTTACCTAATCTATTTAAGAAACATAAATCCTCCAAAATAAGGAAAATCTACAAATCCCGTTTTTTGTAAAGACTTAATTTTTATAGTTGCATTTTGGCCTCCTAAAGTCTTCCTTTAGACGTTAAAAACTTCCAAAGTCATTGTATGACATTAACGAACATTTCTCGAGTCTTCAAGTCATCATTCATGAAATCTAAGGCTTCACAACGCATGTTTGAATTTGTAGAGTAGCCATTGTAATAACCTGAATCTCCAATAAATCTACGAATTAAGTTTGTATAGAACTCTTGAATCTTCCAATCATACTTTACGCATTTAAAGGACTTCATTTGATTTCTTTGACACTTGATATTTTGTTTAATCATAAACTCTTCATGCTTGATCATCCTTGCTTGAATCTTCAAACTATCGAACCAGTCATCACATGTCTCATCCAAACTCGAGCTCACTAAGATCACATCATTCTCCCTCTCTTCAAAAGGATTTGTCCTCAAATCCGGACCTACATCGAATGCACGTGAATTAGCAACCGTAAAGTATGAACTCACATAAATCTTACCGTTTGAATCCATTTTAACAATCATATTGTGGTCATGCTCAAAATCATTTCGTTTTTGAATGAGCCTTCCATCCAAGTCCACATAAACCAAATTTCTGGGATCATGAATTAATTGAACTCTATTTGCATCATATCCCTTCTTGTGTTCCACGTTGATCCTTGCCCAAACCTGTAGGAGAAACACAACAACATTATACAATACAAGATGAACAACATTGTTAGCACACAATGTGTTATGTAACAATTTAGCAAATACATCTCTTGGTGTAGGAAAGTTTCCCACCATCAAACACATCCAAACCCTATCACCAGGTTCAAATACCAATCTAACATATCTCACTTGCATTACTCGGTGACTTTCCATGAATGATATCACATATGCAATATTAAACACAACAAGATCATCATAAGGAATGCCAATTAAAGATATTAATAAGTATAATAAGATAATATGCAATATGGCATACCAACTCATGTATCCAAATTCGTCATGACAAGTAAATCCATCAGTGTTTATAATCTCACTCATCAAGTTATCAGAACTCGATGTTCCCTCATGAAAATCCTTTATAGAACCACAATCACCATGTTTAAACATTAACCTAGTAAATCCCCTTTTTAGCACAACCATGCTCAACATCAAAACGTTATGCAATCTAAAGCATATACTATTAATAATGCAAATCAATAAAATGATTATATAAGACAAACAATTGATTTCACCATGTTTAAAGATCAACCTAAAAACTTTCATCTTTTGCATAACCATATTTATCAATAATGAATCATGCAACGATAAGAAATTAAGTTTGTATAGAACTCTTGAATCTTCCAATCATACTTTACGCATTTAAAGGACTTCATTTGATTTCTTTGACACTTGATATTTTGTTTAATCACGAACTCTTCATGCTTGTTCATCCTTGCTTGAATCTTCAAACTATCGAATCAGCCATCACATGTCTCATCTAGGGGTGGAATCAGGGCGGGACCCGTCCCGATTAGCCTTATCCCGATCCCGTCCCGATAGAATTCGGGATTTCAATTTCCTTCCCGATCCGATAAGTGTCGGGACCCGACGTGTCGGGATCCCGATGCTCGGAGATAAAAATCTCATAATCCCGACTATAATATTTATGAACAATATCTCTAACACTAAAATATTTTTAAAATGTCTCCATCATGATTAAGATTTTAGACTGTATATTTATAAGTATACTTGAATATTTACTTAATGGTGGGTATTGATGAATTTGTTATTATGAACAAAATGCACCCCTGTGGGTCCCAAAGGGCACAATAATAAGCTAGAAGGGGGGGTTGAATAGCTTATTATACACTTAAAAACTTTTTAAGTAAGTTCTTTTGACAAGCTGTGGGTTCCTGAATGGTGCTCCTCGCCACTTGGATAGGGGTGCCCGTCCGTGCGGATGCGGTGACATCCACTGCTCCCGTTTCACCCTCCTTTGTCTAAGGGAGGACCAAATCAAAAGTGCGAGAGGAGTGCTGTCGGAATAGCGCGTTGGAATGCGCCTCGGTTGCCTTTAGTGGATTTTGATCCAATATGGGAGCTTTGGATTTTCTATGTCAAGTTATCCCTTTTTTTAGGGGATACCAGGATATAGGAAAACATCACCTTTCCATTCCCATCCTCCCTTGTTTAGTGGAGAACGTGAAAGTGCAGAGAAAGATGTTGCAGCGCCCCCACTATGGATTTTATGAAAATAGCCTTATGGCATATTTCGGATCACTATGAGTGCTTTGGGTTTTCTATGTCAAGTTATCCCTTGTTTAGGGGATACCAGAACATAGGAATACATCACCTTTTCATTCTCATTCTCCCTTTTTTAGGGGAGAACGTGAAAGTGGAAAGAAAGATGTTGCGAGGCCCCACTGGATCCAAAATGTTTTTAGAGTCGCCATCTTTATTTTAAGGCAAAAATAAAGCAAAACCAGAAAAAGAAAACCATAGATGAAGAAAACGGGTTTGGAGGCTAAGTTACGAGTTGGGAAGGTGCTAGGCACCCAACTCGCCCTTTCGGTCTCAAAACGGTTTTTGGCTAAAGTATGCTTTTTGTTATATTTATTAAACAGATAAATAAAGCATTAGTTGCCTACAAATACATCCATTACATCTATATTATTTACGGACTTATAACAATCTCTTTTACAAACAATTACAAATATACTTGGAAATATTTTGCCATTATAACGGCTACATTTAGTATTATTTCCTAACAAAATCCGGGCAGCAATACTGCTTATATATTTACATTGGACCGGATTGGAAATAATACTCTTACAAATAAAGACTTTAATGAATAGATAAAGCAAATAATTACAAATATATCTGAAAAGATTTGGCCATAATAATGGCTACATTTAGTACTATTTCTTAATTAAATCCGGGCAGCACAACTGCTTATATGGCTACATTGGGCCGGACTGGAAATAATACTTTTACAAACAAATGTAAGACTTTAAAAGTAAAAACTTACAGACAGTCTAGGGTGTGCTCGCTCTGTCCCTCGGGGAGAGAGAGTCTTTTTTTGTTGTTGAAGTTTGTGTGTTGTGTGTTGTGTGTTGTGTGAATTTGGGCAACGTGACTGCTCTGAAAGTTACTTTTCGGCCTCGGGATCGGGGCAGGGTAACTGTTTGTGTTTGGTTGTTTGTTGGCTTGAGGTAGGCTGAAATCGGGCAGAATAACGGCTTATTTCTGAGTGATTTGGCCTTTTAAATCGGGCAGAGCAACTGCTCTTTCCACGATTTTTGGACCGGGAAAAAATGGTGGATACCTAGCTGGGGGGCTAAGGTACACTTCTACCGGTTGGTTTTGTGTTTGGAGGAGGTTTGGCAGGGTTTCGAGGCTTTTGAGGTGATCTCTCACTATCTCACACCGCTCTCTAATTCTCCAGCGTAACGTTAACGCGGAGAAGCTTTACGAAGGAATGTGTGCTGAAAATGATCGACTGAAGCCTCTATTTATAGGCTGAATCAGGGACATCGGAGGAATTAAAATTCCTTCTCTGCGCATCAGATGAGTGTACAGCGTGCTGGATTTGTTGCATTTTGCGGCAACTATTTGGATGAACAGTGGCGGAGAAGCAAATTTGGGCGCCATCCTCATCATATTTGGGCGCCATGCCCAATTCTTTTAGTAGCCACGCCCATTTCCTTCTTCATGCATCAAATGAGTGTACACTGTGCTCCGAGAGTTGTGAATTGCGGCAACAAACTTGATGAACAGTGGCAGAGGAGGAATTTGGGCGCCATGCCCAATTTGATGGGTAGCCACGCCCACTATTCAAACTTGGTTCATTTTGAGCACTTTGGTCCCTGTAATTCGTCCTCTTGCGCATCCTGCTTTGTCCTTTTGCATTTTTGACCCTGTAACTTGACATTTGTTAATGTTTTAACAGGTCTTGATATTTTATGTCATGTCACATACCAGGGGTACGAAATTGGGGTGTCTACAGAGCCCCTCAACGATGGAGTCTACGGTAACCCGCAGCTTACTGAGTAGACGAACATCGTTGATAAGAATAGACTCTCCAATTTCGTTTCATTTCAAAACGAGGGAGAAATATGCAGCAGGTAGCAGTTATAATGCAACAATTTATCAAACCTCCATATCCTAGACATTTTTAGTCGGTTATAGCGAGTTATCGCAGTTTTTAAGCAGATATGCAAATTGAATGCTCTGATGGTCGGACCTACTAATGTAGGCTGCCTACGTATCCCTTAATAAAAGGAATCAGACCAAACGTAGTTCGGCCTAAGCCGAAACAAACAACCAATTGAAGAAAAGATTTTTTAAATTTTTCGAAAAGCCGTATTCTTCCGGTCCGAAACCGTTGTCAAATACGGTATGAAGATTTTTGTGTATTTCGAAAACCATATTTCAACCGATAAATACCTGTCGTTGAAATATGTTAAGAGGCAGTCTCAAAATTGTGTGTGACTGGTGAATACCTTGCTTCCAAACACAATAAGAGGACCTTCAGATTTTCGAAAACTGTATTCGACCGAAAAATACCCGACATCGAATACGACAAAGAACGTTCTTCAAATTTTCCGAAAACTGTATCCAACTGATCAAAAATCTGATGGACACGATAAAGACTTTTCTTTTCTTCTTCCTTCTCTTTTTTTTTTTTTTTTTTGAATATTCCTCTTTTTTCTTTTTTTTTTTTTTTGAAACAAAAACCTTTTGAAAAAGATTTTTCTTTTATTTCTGAAAGCAAAATAAGAAGTCTTACATTTCTTACCTTTCTTACCTATTCATGCTTTTGACTGCTGCTGTTGGTTCAGCTGATTTGGCTATTTTCCGTCGTTCTGACTTTTCCATGCTGGGGATTTCCTTCTTCTCTTTTTTGTTCTTGCATTTTTATTTCTCTTTTTTTTCTTTTCTTTTTTTCATGACTTTATTCTTCCTCTGACTTTCTTCTTTTTTTTTTCTTTCTTTTCGTTGATTGATGATTTTTTTCTTTCTTTTTGACTATTTTTTTTTCTTTGATTGATTTTTTTTTTTGAAATTTTCTTTTCAAAAGGAAAATGGGGCTTACCTTTTGCTACTGAATTTTCTGACTTTTCTGCTTGTCTGGCGGCTGACCTGCTGGGGATATGAGCTTTTCTTGCTTTTTGGGTGAAAGGCTGTCGAATGTGGTTAACAAAATTGCTTTTGTTAACTTTCTGTTAAGTCTCAGGGGCCACTTTGCAACTCTGAAATTTTGAGGATTTAAGTGTTGATGCTGAGTTGTTTGGAGGGGGAAAAGTGAAAATCTCACTTTTCTTTCTCTCTTCTTCACATGATGAAGACGTAAGTCTTCATTTCTGTTTCTCTGCCTCTGCTTCTCATTCCTTCCATTGCCGACGAGGTGAGTTTTCTTATTTTTTTTTTCATTTTCTTTCATTTTTTCGCCTTTTCTCAATTTTCTTCCGCCAAAAATTTTGTTTTTTTGCGCAGATGGCTTCTTCCTCTAGATCTCGAAAAGGAAAAGCACCGATGAACCCATAATCTGGCGAAGAAAAGAAAGAACTTCCTCCCTTGGTCCGGAACCATGTCGGCTATTATTACTCAGAGCACGATTGGGGCAATCTGATGCGAGACTGGTACAAGCACATCTCGAATCTTCCTGATCCCAATGTGAGTATAACCTTCTTCCACCCATTTGGTTAATTTTTCAGATCTGCTCATTTTCCGTGCTGTTTTGGACTTTTGGAGTATATATATGCTGCTTGTGATGTTTATGCATGTGATTTATGAGCTAAAATGATGCAATTTTAGCAATAATGCATGAAATTTGGACAATTTATTCTTGCGATGCCCAAATTGAACTAGTAGTCACTACTTGACTCTACTATGCATGATCTATAATGTTAATGCAATTAAGGCTATATGATGCATGCTTTAGATCTAAAAATATTTTTACATGGCATATATTCACAATATGGAATTTTCGGAATGAAATGCAAATTTTTCTGGACACATTTTTCGGATACATTTTCGGATATATGCAAGACAAAACAGATATATTTTGTGTACCAGAATTTATTTTTCATGCATGTTAATGCTGTGAGGATATAAGAAATGCCAAGTAGATATTATTTTTCCATGGCGGGTGGCATTTTTAATTTCTTTTTCGCGCATTCCTAGTACAGTTTACTGACTAATAAATGCAAATAATAGATGCATGTACTACTTTATTTGATGTAAATGTGATGCTGAATATACATGAGATGCTTTTTTGATGTGAATGCATGGTAATTTATTTCTTTACATGAATGCGACAAATAAAAATGTTACATGTATATTTTATGTTTTTATGAATTGAAAATAAAGGAAATGTGGCATGCATATTTAAATGCAAAGTATATATTCTATCTCTCTTTTTTTTTAAACATGCTGAGATGTATATTTATGCAAAGTACATTTGTATATTATTATTATGATACTTAAAATGAATGATAGCATGTATTTTTATGTGCAAAAACAATTTTTAATGTACAAATATATATATATAAATATATATATATATATATATATATATATATATATATATATATATTTATTTATTTATTTATTTATTTATTTTATATATTTATTTATATATTTTATATATTTTTTTCTTTTTTTTTGTTTGAAAAATCTAATGTATTAAATATGTAAGGAGAAAGGGCTTGTGAGAGTCTTACCTTTATTTTCCTCCTCTTTTTTTTTTTTTTTTTTTTCAGGAACGCAAGGTTTTGGACAAAGCCAGAGCCACTTGTGCTAGAGTGTCTGATATATTCCATTCAATGCCTTTGCCAACCCAAGTTTTGGTAGAGGAGACAGGCTTGGGAGATTTCATGCGGGCCTTTACTCCCTTTCGCAAATATAGAGTCATCTTCGACGTGCTGCGGAATTTCTGGTGGGATACCACCCACACTTTCCATCTCAGCTGGGGAGAGATCACTTTGACTCCCTGCGACTTTGCTGCTATTACTGGTATTTCCACCAGCATTAGGCAGAATTTGGCACCTGATTATACCCTTCGTGCCCGCCATGACGAGGTGGAGGACCTTTTGGGGTTTGTGCCTGAGTACAAAACAACAGATGAGGTGACCATTCCTAGTGTAAAGAATTGGCTTCTAGAAAATGCCGGGCAGGTTGATCCTGAGGATAGCGTTGCTGTGACGCGTGTCGCTCGGACATTTTTATTCTTTTTCCTTGGGACTTCTCTTTTTGCTAATGCATCCACTACCCTAAGGGTCTCTCTGCTGGGCTGCCTTCGAGACTTGGGCCATGTGATTGACTATGACTGGGGCAAGTGTGTTTACGAACTTTATGTTCAGATGGATAGGCCGAGCCGAATGACTCAAAGGTTATGACCGGTTTTGCCCCTGCCTGGGAGGTATATTTTTCTTTCTCTCTCTTTTTTTCTTTTGTCAGCATGTATATTTTTTTCACATATATTTTTCCTTTTTGCTGACTTTTACTTTTCTTTCTCTCTTTCCCCTTTTTTTTTCGGTGTGGGCTTCGTGTTTGACTTTGTCACGGGCCTTTGCTGATGTTCTTGGACCACCTTACTTGGTCAAATTTGTGAGCAGAATCGGAAAGAAATGGACACGGAGGCCATTATATTGAGTCACTGGGGCTGCGGAGACAGTGGCGAACTCGACCTCAGGTTCGGTGAATTTGTTCCCTTGGCGGAATCTGGTAGGGCCGATCGAGGTTACCTTGATGAGTCGTTCTTGGGATTGATGGTATCGATCATGTGCGACTCTGTACATGGGTGGCGGGTCAACCGTCGGCATGTCCGTTCTCGGTATCTCCGGTGGCACCTCATGCCTCCTCAGAATGTGATTGATCCGGACTTTATACCAAACCGGCCATCTTTGTCCAAATATGAGATGCACGCGGTGATTTCCGGTCATAACCTTTGAAGACTTTTTGAGGGCGATGCTCCATCCTCCTCCTCCTCCCTCTGTGATTGGGAGGCGTGCATCATTGATGGTGCTTGGTGGAGTCTTCTT
>CM028381.1:58169139-58306234 GCA_013146195.2 Codonopsis lanceolata
TTCTCGGCCTTGCGGGCATCAATCGGACTACAAGCGTTGACAACTAACGGTGGGGGGTCCCATGGCTCCAATCCATCATCATTATCGTCCCCAAGGAGCGTCAATTCGGCCGGTATAGGGCACAAGTGATGCGGCTTAGGGCCTCTTGGCAGTAAGGATCGGCGGCGCCCAATTAGCCATCGTGCTCATGTCCAGAATCCCCGTACCCGAAACATTCGAGATATAGATTAGTACCAGCGGCATAATGAAATGCATATAGCGGCGCGAGAGGCGTAGAGCAGGGGAAGCCTCGAAATCATGCAGCTTGAGTTCGGGCATGAGTGTCGGGGAATAGATTTTATGGCGCATGCATCTCGGCCTTTCTTTCGCAGTCAACTGACTGTGGCGATCATTCTCGCTTCGAGGCCACTTGACACAGGATCTTTTTCTATTTGGGCTACGAGTCGTCTTCTCGGCGAAAGCCTTATTGTTAGCCTCCGCCTGCTTGCACTTGTGATGCTCTCCAATGACCGGTCAGGCAACCTGGTCGTTCTTGTTCATCACCGGCTCGACCAGGCTCGTCCCTCTCGGACTCGATCTTGCTGGCAATGTCGATCTCCTACGTATGTCGATTATAGATGTTGAATACGAGGAGGAAGCGATCTACAAACAACGAAACACGAACAAGGTCGAGCGATCCACTTGAAACTATCAAATTTAAAAGAAGAATGGGCGTACCTCACTCAGATTAAGCTGCGTGTCCAAGCAAAAACATGTCCGTCGTCTCAGGTCATTGGTGACATTCTCTTGAAGCAATAGCTTCACTATACCTTTCATTGACCGTGGCAGGCCTTGAGGCGGAACAGTCAATGTCCAGATATTGGGACCCTCGGGCAGTCCGGCCAAATGGCTAGGCGTGAGTGCGGTGGTAGGCATCTTAAAGTCGGAAGCGACCATGGCGGAAGAATCGCGGGCGGACTCTCGAGGCGTAACCCGTGACGAGGAACGTCGGTGGCGGGAGGATGCCTTTTTTCTTTCTCCGCCGCGGCCTAGCGGCCGAGCGCGATGGCATCGGGGACTAGCAATATCACGAAGAGGTGGTGGAGGCGGTACTTGACTACCTTCTTGTGGCAGGGACTATCTTGCATTGGAATGAAGGGGCCGGTGGGGGCGATCTTGGGAGGTTGGCTGCCAAGGCGGCCAACTGCTACTCGCTTCAAACTTGACCTCCGGATGCCAAAGACAACATAGCTGCAAAAAGAAAAGACAAGTCAATTCCACAATTCGAATTATAATAGCCGGGCAAACGGTTAAAAGAACACAAGAGGAGAGTAAGGCTCAAAACCGACCAAGAGCATCAAGATAGGCAAAGCGCATCGTGCCCGAGCCTCTACGACACACTTGGCAATCTTCACGGAAATTCGCGCCATGATAATCACCCCAAGATTCACGGGCCTCTTCAGACATCAAAGACAACACAAGGGCTCCACCCTGTGGACTGGTGAGCCCGAGTACCCCACCAGACGCATTTAAGGTTCCGAGGATTGCACACTAGT
This sequence comes from Codonopsis lanceolata, assembly GCA_013146195.2. Lineage (NCBI taxonomy): Eukaryota > Viridiplantae > Streptophyta > Magnoliopsida > Asterales > Campanulaceae > Codonopsis > Codonopsis lanceolata. Next base: position 58,170,675 of record CM028381.1, read on the forward strand.
TCCTTCCAATCGAACAGCGCCCTGGCTTACTCTTTCCCCTTCATCAATGCCCGCATCCCTGGATAGGCTGTCGCGACGAGTGTCACCGGTGGTGAAGCCGCCTGGGAGTTTGGGAACGCTTTATTAAATCGGCTCATAGGCATTATCGCCACCAGCAGATTCGAGACTCAATCTAACGCTTCTCCTATCCCAAGCTTCGACTTTCCCCGGAACATCGGACAGGATCTTAAGAAAGCTGGAGTTGGACCGAGCATTCACCCGGCCATAGGCATCAACACTCAGAATGAAAAGGCGTCGGAAAAGCTTGCTCGTGGGCTCTATTCGCAACAAGCAGACGCCACAATATATGCCATCAAGTCCCTCACGACGTGTTGGCGTCGATCCCTGCATCGGGTAGAATTCTTGAAGGAATAGAAGGATAAAAGGATCTAGGGTAGCGGTGAGTTTCCCACACGGAAGAAATCCGCCGAAGAACAACAGCTTTTCCATTATCGCTCGCGAGGATACTCACCATCTACCGACGCTTCTCTACTCGATAATCCTCGTGCTCTATGCCCATCGAAGTAAACCAGGCGGTTAGTTTGGCCGGGTATCCAGTGCCCAATGAGCCGCATACTGACGCTCGTCGACAAGATTCGATGCGGGCTGTGCAGTACATGGATGAACTCGTAGCCACGCCTCTGTGCGCAGCTTTCAGCCGCCGCCGCAATGGGAATGTTATCCGAATCTCCTCGGTGAGGCATGCTGCTTGATCGCCCAAACGCCTCCCGTGCCCTGGCAATGACATCAACCTCGTTTCGGGTGAGAGTCCTTCTTGTTCGACCAAGCCGAACGGCCCCGCCCGCCGGAAGCTGCGACCTTGTTCCACTTCCCCCAAGCCGAAAATTTGATAGTAATCACGGGCACATGGGCCTCGGGTCCACGGACACACAGGTCGCCAGCAATAACCTCACCGACCACGGACTCATCACCCCTGCTTCAAATACTACGCCAATAGACCGGGGACCTCTTTGCTTCAATGGGTCGCTCGCCCGCCATAAGCGAACTCTTCTGGTCGTGAAAAGTCTCCGCGATCGGACATCTGACGCAGATCGAGAGAAAGCACGGTTAGATCCTACAGGGAAAAGAACAAATACTAAGAAAAGGAAAACCCTAAGTCTAGGTAGATCCAATGGGCTTGCCCGCCAGCGCATGGGGGGCACAATTGGGATTTTTTCCTCGATCTCGACCTAGGTCTCTAATTTATTCAAGGCGCCCGTAAAAATGTAGGAAGTAGAAAAATAATGAGAAGTCGGTGCTTGAAATATGAATACCATAAAAGCAAGCACATAAAAGCGTAACCGAGATCGTGGAGCTTCTTGTTAATCTGGAAGGAAGTATGCTTCGTGAAATCGATGTTCAAACAAACCACGACTGAGCAATTTCGGGGGGCAGGTCAAAAATGGCGAGAGCTTCTCTCTACTTTTTCTCTCTAAAATCTCAAAACACCGAAGTTCAAATGGGCAAGGTTTCGGTTTAAATAAGCGAGAAACCTTGAAACCGCATGGCTGAAGCCTGAAAGTGGCAACGTGTCGCCCACCAGCGCATTTAATCGCTGGCCCTTGAACAAAGACTCCCGTCTTTTCGGTCACCTCGGACGCTCACGCGCCCCATCATGTTCACAGCCGATTCGGCGATGAGGCTTCCTTGATACGCCTCATCCGCGACACAAATTCTAGAACCTCCACAACGAAGTTCGGCACCGATCATTGGCATCGCCGATTTCATAAGTGTAAGCCCTGTTTCGGGCAACTTCAATTACGCGCTCCTCGCCTCGAGCATAAATACTGGTCAGCGCTAGGTGGGCCACTGATATACCCCCAAATTCATGCAGTGAAACACGAGTTACCATCACGTGCCGATCACGAGCATGGGCCTTGAGGGGCCCACAGGCCCAGCAAGCATAAGAAGAGCAACCCATCTGGCGAGCATGACGTTCCGACCCGGCTGGTCGGACACGAGGCCGGCTTTGTCCGATCGGGGCCTGCCCTGAGGCGTGATCAACTCATATACATCATCTACCATGCAGACAGCGGGGCCTTGCCATCATTCCTCATCGAGCAAATGACACCAAGTAGCTTGCCAAGACACGGCCACAAGTTATCGTATGTAGGCGGGACACTTGCCTTATTCATTCTGATATCACGGCCGTCGTATATTACCGAAATCTAGAGTTTCACTCCTTGTTGAACAAGGTGACTCTGAAACCCAATCCTACCGGATTCAACTACACAAGGGCCAATAAATATTCCTCAGTCATACACCACAAAGGTACATGCTCTCATACACTCGCCTCTTCCTTGAGTTACGGTATTACATTCCATACACCTTAGCCAGGGGCGAGGCCCACTTCCACTCAGGTTTTCTGTGCTCTCAAGTTCGTATCCTGAAAGACGGCGAGGATTTTGTCACATCAGTATATTTTTTTAACATGAAAGTGACCATAAAGTGAAGCAACAAAAGACCGATTTATTTTGGCATGACCGTTTGTGTGAATGTCCCCTGTCCCCCCAAAAAAACAATGTTGTCTACTAGGGCCTTGAGCTTCAAATGCGCACATCTCTGCCCTGCTAAAACCTTCCTCAACAGCAGCACCCACATGGACTCGGACTCCCGACCCACAACCCTCTACCCCGTCGCCTTCTCCAGGTCTTCTTCTTCTTCTTCCAGTCTATCTCCTCCATCACAAACTCAAACAGGTTCCAATGGCAATGTTGAACCCACCATTAGTCTCCTAGAATGGCAGTCATGGGGCACCGATTCCCCAATACCCGTCTTGGTCCTTCAAATTGTAAAGGATATGAAGGTTTTAGAGACGGAAAACGACGCCCAGATGAGCTTTGGGGGGCTTGGGGGCAAACTCCGGGTAAGGATAAGATTTATTTTTCTCTACCCATTTTTATCAATTAATAATCTCTGTTTATATTTGCTTCTATTTTAATTGGTGGTCTTGTTTGATTTCTGCTTTTATCTTCACGGTTGAGCTTTTCATTATGTGGCTTGGATCATGCTATGTTTTCCTAGTTTGAAATGCATTGGGCTCTCTAATTTTTGTTGGAAAGTGATTAAAGCACAAAGAGGTGAGTATATATACTTACACATAGATATACATTGATTTAAGGGTGATTTTAAGAGAAAGAAGCCTAAGAATAAGATGTAAAAAGCTGTTTAGGGAAGAGATTGCTGCTATGGGAATGCTTACATAAGATCTTTTGAAGTTTGAACCTGATCAAGAACTTAAGATCAATTGGGAGAAAGGATATGGTCTGTTCGACCATATGAGGTTAGAGCGATTGACGCAAAAAAGAAAATAAATAAAAAAATAAAAAAGGGGGAACAAATTGAGCTATAGAAAGCAAGAATGAAAGACTTGAATTAAAGTTGGATGAGGATAGAAATTTTTTTGGGAAGGCATTAGAATGATTGGTCCCTTCAGGATGCAGGGACAATTTTGGCTAAGACACCACTTCTAATAGTCCCAGTTTTACTTTTACCTGTGTCTTAGGGGTCAAGGTTGGTCTGAGTTTTTAGATGTCTTGACCTTTTTGTATTCCATGCCATTTTCTATTCATCAGGGTTTTCAATATGCTGTAATGTAATTATCAGTCACTTTTCTCAAATCTGTTTCATTTTTGATGAGAAAAGAATATTATTGATAAGAAGACATACTTCAATAGTCCCTCAGTTCCACCAAAAGAGTCCATGTTTGAAAAGCCTTATTATTAAAGGATATATAATTAGCATTAGAGTTGGTCATAATTACAATAATTCTTGGGCATAATCAATATGCTAGTGTCAAATGTGGAGAGTAATGCTGAAATGTTATGGAAAGTGTAGACATGATTTTTGAAAGTGGACTCTTAAAGTGAAACATTCAAAATAGTTTAGTAGACTTTTTACCTAGAACGGTGAAAGTATTTATTTATGCAAATTAGTAGTAGATCACGTGTGCAGTGTGCACGTTGATGATTCTTTGAACTCCAATCCGGTGCTCAATGGTGCAATATATGATTTCCTTTCTTCCTCAAACTCCGGAAGTACTAATCTAAATAGAAGTTTTTATGCGGTGCATCTTCGTTTTTCAAATATTGTTATTGGTTTCAACTTGGACGGTTAAGTTTCTCATGTTAAATTTCAGTTTGAAAATGTTATAAACCAAATAAAAGAATGTCTTTTAGTTTTGCACACATTTTATCATCAATTGGCTAGAGAGAATAGTTAAAGTTGTGGAAAAAATTGAGAATGAGAGAATTTACGTTGTGCATCATCTTTTTTTTTGTGATAAGTAAAAATTATATTGATCACAACGCCTAAAAAGGAGGCGCATCCATGTACACAAGGACTATACAAGACAAAAATAAAAGCTATATACCATCCATAATATTAACCAAAGATCCCCTGCTTCCGAGCCTGTGAAATCATTCCAAAATTTTAGGAATGTCGAAGTTCTGGGGCAGAATTCAGTAAGGCAGGAGGGCTTGGAAGGGGTTTTCGTTGATGTGGTTCGTGGAAGAAGGGTTTTTGTCATTGACGTAGAGGTAGTGCAGAGGTTACGTAATAGGGATAGAACTATAGTGGAGTGCGAATTGGAGGATGGTGAATACTCTCAGATGAAGGGGTTCCTATGGGGGATGGCCACAACTCGATGATTTTGGAGGAGTTAGTTCTCCCGGAGCTGTTGAACTTGGAGAGTTATGGTGTAGGTGTTGATTCAGGCAATATGGAAGAACCTGTGAACCGAGATGAGGTCATTCAGACTGAGCCTTTTGTGGTTGGTGGCGTCACAGACCTTAACCAAGAAAATGGCTATTGCTCACCTAGTGGTGCCATCAGCGAGTGTCCGGGTGATGATTTGGAAGAGCCTTTGGAGTGCACCCCACTTGCGGCGATTCCTCCTCCTGAGTTTAATGCTGCTGAAACTATAATGGACGAAGAAAGGGAAGAGGATATCTCAGGTTGGGTAAAAAGCAGAATTAAAGGCTTTGGAAAATTCTTAGGAGTTTCTTATAATGGTTATGAAGATAAAATATTGGACCTGCTCACGGACATAGATCAGAATCGTAAGGTTTCAAGGGGAAATAGCATAAAAAGCAAAGCAGTTATAGCACTAAGCCACTAAGGGGATGAGGGAATTGAAGCAACTGCGATGCAGCTTAAACTTTGAGCAGATTGATAGCAGTGGGTTGTTGGACAGGGACGAAAATAGATTTTAATTATGAATACGCGCATTATTGTATGGAACATGTGGGGATTAAATGACAGGGATAAAAGGATGCTAATTAGGGATGCTTTGTGTAGATGGAAGCCGCATGTAGTCTGTCCTTATTGAAACAAAAATGGAGATTATGGATTGGAGAATGCCAGAATGGTAAATAGTATTTGGGATAATAGATGGGTTGACTGGGATTGGTTAAAGGCTGTGGGTTCAGCAGGTGGTATTATAGTCATGTGGGATCGGAGTATCGTCTCAAAGGTAGAAGCAACTGTGGGTGATCACTCAGTTTCTTGCGTTCTGAAATTTGAGGAGACTAATAAAAATTGGTTGTTTTCTGGAGTTTATGGGCTCTTCTGTAGTGGAGAGAAGGAATTTATGGGTGGAATTAGAGGCAGTTAGGAGGTGGAATATTCCGTGGTGTGTGGAATATTCCATATTGTCCGTTTCCCTCGTGAGTGTTCGGGAGTCGGTGCATTCACTACTGCGATGACAGAATTTAATGATTTTCTCAATGTAGCAGAATTAGTGGATTTGCCTTTGGAGGGGGGAGATTTTACTTGGTTCAGAAATGGAGGACAAGCAGGAAAACACCAATCAGATTCGAGAATATGTGGCTTAGAGAGAAGGGATTTGTGGAGTGGGTCAAAGCGATATGGAATTCGTATACTGTTGAGGGAGATCCAGGTTTCGTCGTGGCCAAAAAGCTGAAAGCGCTGAAGAAGGATTTAAAAATATGGAATAGAGAAGTATTCGGAAGGGTAGATCTCAAAATGAAAGATTTGGAAGAGGAGATCATGAGACTTGATGAAAGTGCTGGGGGAGGAGAGAGAAATGAGGTTGAGGCAAGTCGTAGAGAGGAACTCATTATAGAGCTGGAAGGTCTTCTTAAAAGTGAGGAGATAAGTTGGGAGGCAAAAGTCCCAAATTCAGTGGCTAAGGGAGGGAGACGAAAATACTAAATTTTTTCAGTGTATGGCGAGTGTTCATTCTGCAGCAATCAGATTCATAAGATCACTATAGATGGCATCACTCTGCAAGACCCTGAAGAGGTTAAGAAAGGCATTGTGAGTTTCTATCATAATTTGTACAGGGACAGAAGTGAATGAAGAGCTGATCTGGGGGGAGTCAGTTTCAAATCTCTGAACTCTGAAGATGCTGATGGATCGGAACAGGTGTTTTCATTGGAAGAAGTGGTGGCAGCTTTGCGTAGTATGAGTGGGGACAAAGCACCGGACCGATGGTTTTTCCATGGCCTTTTTTTAGCATTGCTGGGAAGTGGTGAAGGATGACATTCTGAAGGTTTTCAATCGCTTGCACGATAGCTTGCGGTTTGAAAAGAGCCTTAACGCTGCCTTCGCTGCCTTCATTGTGTTGATTCCAAAGAAGAAAGGAGCCCGTGATGCCAAGGATTTCAGGCCGATCAATCTAGTTGGCGGGGTATACAAACTCATATCTAAGGTGATGTCTCAGAGGTTGAGAAAGGTGTTGGGCAAGATCATTTCCGAAACTCAGCACGCTTTTGTCATGGAGAGGCAAATTCTTGATGCATCGTTGATTGCCAATGAGATTTTGGATGCTAGGATAAAAAGTGGAGTTCCGGGCATTCTCTGCAAGCTAGACATTGAGAAGGTGTATATCATGTTAATCGGGGATTTTTGCTGTATCTTATGGAAAGGATGGGGTTTGGTTACAAGTGGAGGAGGTGGGTCCATTTTTGCATTTCTACAGCCAGGTTCTCGGTGTTGGTGAATGGTGAACCCTCAGGTTTCTTCCCGAGTTCGAGGGGCTTGAGACAAGGAGATCCTCTTTCCCCATTTTTGTTCATTATAGTCATGGAGGCCCTTAGCAAACTTATGGAGAAAGCTGCTTTGGGGGGTTACATTAGTGGGTTAAGAGTGGGTGGGGGTGCTACTTTGGAGACTTTGGTGTCCCTTCTCCTTTTTGCAGATGACACCCTAGTCTTTTGCGTGCGGAGCAGTCCCAATTAGGGCCGACAAAAGTCCTGATTTTCTCGACCCGTCCCGACGCCCGACTTGACATAATCCCGATCCCGACTTTGTCAGGATTTTTCCCGTCCCGACTTATTTCGGGACGGGATTCAGAAAATATATCAATCTTGTCGGGATTCCCGACCCGTCCCGACTATTTTTTTATTGTTTTTTTTTAAGTGTGTACTGTTGTCAAGCTAAGAGACTATCTTTCAAACAATGTTTATTTTGTGTTTGCTAAAATTACTTAATAGTGTTTGTTAAATTTATTTTCACAATGTTGTTTTTTTTGTCTATCAAGTTTCTGTACTTAGTGCAGCTCTTTTCGTGCAAGTGAGGGGTGCATTTTGTTTATAATGACAGATTCATCAATACCCACTATTAAGTAAATATTCAAGTATACTTTGTAAATATATAATCTGAAATTTTAATCATGATGGAGACATTTTAAAAATATTTTATTGTCAGAGATATTGTTTATAAATATTATAATCGTGATTACGAGATTTTTATCTCCCGAACTGTCGGGATCCCAACACTTACCAGGAACGGGATCGGGAAGAAAATTGAAATCCCGAATTCTATCGGGATGGGATCGTGATAAGGCTAATCGGGCCGGGTCCCGTCCCGATTCCACCCCTAGTCCCAATTGGGTTCTCTAAGGATGGTGCTGCTTTTCTTTTAGGCAGCCTTAGGGCTTCGTATCAACATTTCCAAAAGTGATATTATACCAGTGGGCGATGTTCAGGATGTAGGGGCTCTGGCCTCCTTTTTCGGTTGCAAGGTTGTCAATCTTCCGTCCGTGTATCTTGGCCTGCCTATCGGAGCCCCGTTTAAGAACAAAAATATGTGAGTTCGGTGGTTGAAAGATTTGAACGTTGCTTGGCTGGTTGGAAGAAACAATATTTGTCAAAAGGGGGAGACTGGTTTTGGTTAAGAATACGCTATCGAGTATGCCTATGTATTTTCTTTCACTCTTCGGTCCGGAATAGATTAGAGAAGCTAGAGAGGGACTTTTTGTGGAACGTTAGTCGTCAGGGCGGAAATTTCACCTTGTTAAATGGGATACAGTTTGCTCTGATTTAGTGAAGGGGGGTTTAGGAATAAAAAATCTCAAGCTATTCAATGAGGCTTTGCTTGGGAAGTGGTTGTGGGGATATTTGTCGTATAAGGGGGTATAAGGGGTAGAAATATTTCGTTTGAGATCGGTCGGGGACGACGGTGAAGTTTTGGAAAGACTTATGGTGCGGAGATGCGGAGTTGCTTAGATCCTTTCCAAAGCTTTTCTCTATGGCTAGGGAAGAGGATAACTTGATCAGCTCGGTGCTCTCTCTAGTGGGAGGTCGAGTATCTTGGAACCCATCATATAGAAGAAATTTTCAGGACTGGGAGATGGATGCGGTGACAAGATTTTTTGAGCTTCTTTATGCCCAAAAAGTTGGATGCGAGACTGATAGGGTGATTTGGAAGGGGTCGATGGACAATAAATTCTCAGTCAAAGGCTATTATTCAAAGCTGATGGATAGAGAGGTGTTACCATTCCCATGGAAGTCGGTATGGAAGACGGTAGCTCCATGCCGTGTAGCCTTTTTTGCGTGGGAAGTGGCGAACGAGGCTATTCTAACCGGGGATAATCCGAGGAAAAGAGGGATGATATATGTTAACATATGCTTTTTGTGCGCGTGAGGAGGGTGTAAATCACTTGGTATTACATTGCTCGGTGGTCGGGGAATTGTGGAATTTTGATAATGAGGAAGGATCCATTTCAGATTTGAAGAGTGTTCTGCTTCATCTCCTGTTTGCGTGGTGTGCAGGGGCTGAACATTCACATATTCCCTCGACTTCCTCTTTTGTAGATTTTGTGCAGTACTTTCCTATATTTTAGTTAGTCTTTTGGTAGTATATATATATATATTTCTTGTGTATATAGGTCGCGTCACCTGTTTTGACGCTATAATATTTATACAATTACCTTTATAAAAAAAAAACTTGTATTCTCTCTCTAACAATGAACATATATGCTTCCAGAATGCACTAAATGGTAAAACTGCTATAACTGAAGCTTCTATTACTGGGCAGAATGATATCAAAGTGGAGTTAAGATTACCAGACAATTTTTGTTCTTGTTACATTATGATAGTTATTTTGCTGTATATGTATAATTTACTTTATGAATTGAGATTTTCATTTCGTTGAGTGTTTGTTGCAACTCAAATCAAAGCATCCTTTGTCCTAACTTGGGGTTGCCCACCTTTAATACTTTTTTCTTTTTTTTGATAAATAAGCAATCGTATAAATATGGGCATCAAAAAAGGTGACGCGTCCCCTTTGTACACTAGAGGTATACGTAACCCTAAATGCTATTTACAAATTCTACAAAAGGAGGGTTGTTGCTGAAGTTGTGGTGCTCTCGACGCACCAAGAATGTAGAAGGGTGAGCACAGAGTTCTTCAAAGCAGTAATAGTCTCTTCCTTATTATCAAAAGCCCTACGATTTCTCTCCCTCCAGATTGTCCAACATACACCCAGAGGGACAGCCTCCCAAATCCTTCTACTCCTTACTCTGCCAGCAGAATACCGACACCTGAACAGATTGATAACAGAACTCGGCATAGTCCTAGATATTTTGAAAATGCAGAACACCATGCTCCACAATTCCACAGCCACCAGACAGTGAAGAAGAATGTGATTTAAGCCCTGCTCGCATGCCTTACACAAATAAGACCAGTTGATATAAATCATATGTCGTTTTCTAGGAATACATGGAATAGTATGCTACTTTTTTGGTATTACCCTGCCAATTGGAAGGCCACAGAGATTGATGCAATTTCCCCTTTTAGTTCCAAGTGGCCTTTCTACGTATTTCGATCTTTACCTGGCTCAAGCATTGCCATTGACATTGATGTTATCCTTCCTTGTAACTGTCAAGTAGTGTTTCTCCTTAGTCACTTTATCGATTTTGTTTGTACTATGAAATTGATCTCATCTAGTGCAATAACTAGCTATGATGCACGGATCGCTTTGGAGGTGAAAATCTCAATCGCATAATGGGTAGCACTTTCTCAAAGAAAAAGCAACTACAAAAACACATGATTTTTGTCTTGAAAAGGGGAGATAAATCGAAATCTCTAATTCACTTACCTTAACAATAATCAAGAGAGAGTCAACTACCTCACATATGCATTCCAGTCTAACACTAATGAGGAATTGCAAACATGTCATGCCATTTCCTGTTTTCTAACTTTATCACTCACAACCTCCTTTGAGAAACATTAGGGAAACTCAAATATATATTTATATTTTGGATGTTAAATATTTATATTTTGGTGCTTTGTTGAATATGTACTTTTGGTCCTTAAATTTGAATATTTACACTTTACCCCACGTATCCGATCCGGATTTTTCAAAATTGCGTATCTATCTCGGAATCTGTATCCGTGCAACCTAGATAACTAGAGTCTCATGAAAATCTCAATCGCATAATGGGTAAGCGAAAAAGCAACTACAAGAAGATTTAATCTATCTAATCACAACTGCATTCCAGTCTAACACTAATGAGGAATTGCAAACATGTCATGCCATTTCCTGTTTTCTAACTTTATCACTCACAACCTCCTTTGAGAAACATTAGGGAAACTCAAATATCTTTGACTTGGAAAGTGGAAACCTGGAAAAAGTTAGGTGTGGTCTAGCAGCAGGATCTTGCATGGCTCTCCAAGTCTATCCTGGTCCGGGGCTCCACAACAGTATGGAATCTGCATGGGCATATGCTGTGCACGGAAACTTCTTAAAGATATATGCCCCTATGGCACAATGGAAAAATTATTCAGCCCATAAATACAGACCATGAATTTAACAGTTATTATCGATAGTTGACGCAATCTGTAACTAGTACTTGCTCATACTGTGATAGCATTGTTGATTGTGAAATTATTTTACACTTGGTACCTATTGTCCATGCTGCTATCCAGGGGGACTTCAAGGTGCAAGAGGATAAGAAACACAGAGCTAAGTATCTAGCTTTGGGTGATTCTGAACAAAAACTCCAATTTTATGCTGCTAGACAAATAGCATGCCGCTTACTTGGGAGCAGGGGTTACCTTTGTCAGATGGTATGTGGTTTGCTTGTTCAGTTCATGTTATCTTCACTTTCATTAATTATTGGCCCGAATTCACATGCTTTGCATGTAAAGGTGTTCTCTATGGATCATTTTGTTTCTTAAAATAGGTTCTAGTTTAATCTTCTTCCACCACACCTCCCTTTCGTCATAGTGAGAAAGATTACAATAGCATACAATCTGAAATTAATCAATCTCTCATAATTATTATGTTGACATTGTTCATTCCTAACTAGTGTTGGATGCCATAACAGGAAGGGCAAAAAAACTCTTAGAATATGTCAACCAAAAGCAAAAGGGTGCAAACACCGCAAGTGAGATTTCAGCCCAAAAAATCATGTGTCAAAAGGGGTCCATAATAATTAGGGTATTACTAGTATCAAACAGGAATGAAGAATATAGTACTCCTTAAAATACCCTTTTCTTGTGTGGCTACAATTCAAGGTAATTTAGTTGATATGACATGATTATTCTTAACCATATTCAAAGAGTATTAAGACGTTATGTAGAAAAATAGTTTCCTAAAGAGGAAATTCCATTGGAACAAACTAAAATAGTATGTGTACCTCTTCAATTGTCCCGGAAGGAGTATTAAGATGTATGGCTTTAATTAAGGATCACTATAGAAAGTACTCCCTCCGTTTCTAAATAATTGTGCTTGCTTTCTTTTTTTTGTCCGTTCTCAAATAATTGTCCTCTTTCAAAACTTTCTTTTTTAGAAAAACATTTTTATCCACTTTATTCTTACATTTTCTACCTATTTTAATTATGGCCACATATGCTCGAGGACATTAAAGGAAACCACACATTACACCAATATTTATAATAGAATCAATTACGCTTTTCTTAAACGATGTGTCCGGGTCAAGGAGGACGATTATTTGAAAACAAAGGGAGTACATGATTCCGGTAGTTGTAGTCTGTTTTCTGATTAGCCAACTAATTAAGTCATTCGCCTCTATAATGCCTTGAATACTTATAAAAAATGCCTTGAATACCTTTCGGTTCTCTTGCTAGTTACTCATAATAATTAATAAGGCTATGCTTGGTACTGTGTACTACTACTGATGGCAATGCAAGGGAACTGAAAGGGGACAGAGAAATAAAAACATTTTTATTAAGAATAATTTACATAATTATTCTTGAACAAACTCATTATTAGACTTTAAGATAAATAAGTGTGACAGACCATTGCCAAAACTTGTGTACTTTTCTTAACAATTTTTAATTTGTACTCATTTAACTTCTGCATATTCTTTCCCCTATATTTCTCTAAGATTGGAGGTTCATTGAAGAATATGATTCTTTCTGAAGCGCTGATTCATCAATTAAGGTTATGCCGCTCACGATAACGTCTCATGGGTTCCTATTTTAGTGGTTGAGTCGTTGAGATGATAGGTATTGTGCTAATTGCTGTAGCGTTCCCTTGACAGATTATGATTGGTTAAGTTTATTTCATTCGAATGAATTTTTTTACTAAGGGATCAAATTTCGTCCTTGTGCTTTGGTGGAGGCAAATAATTAGGAATCTAATAGATGGGTGGACAAGAAGTGGAAGATTGCAGGTGGGGTTCAAGTGGTGGAAGTCAACGACTTCTTTTTCTTGTTCGAGTTCCCTTCAAAGGAGGAGGCGGGTAGGATTTTGCACGAGAAAAATTGGAGGTTTCAGCAAGAGATGTTGCTCCTGGAGAAATGGAGGCCAGAAAAAGCTTGCTTCAAAGAAGGAAATTTGCCAAAAGAAGTTTGGATTAGGGTTTTAGGACTCCCTTTACACTTGTGGGGGCGATCCGTCTTCCAACAAATCGGAGATTTTTATGGCGGTTTTCTGGATATGGATGATGCAACTAGGGACCGAACAAATCTGACTTGGGCGAGAATTTTGATAAGATATCGTGGAGAACTGCCAGCAAGTGTACGCATTGGAGAGGGGTGTCATTGTTTTTCTGTGCCGATCTGGGCAGAATCTTTACCAAGATGCTGCCGTTGGCCTTGCGCTGCCAGTGGCAAAGCGGCAGGTAGTTTTGGGCCAGGTGACTCTTGTCTTGGAAGACGAGAGGTGAGAGACACGCGCCTTTAGGCATATGCGTACCAATCGGTATTTGGAGAGGGCAGAATCACATGAGCTCAACAGGATGTTCAGAGGTGATGTGAATTCTAAAACCCTAATACTCAAGTTGGCAGAAACAACTTGAATGGTTAGATTCACAACGACGAACAACCTAAAAACAGCCCACGAAATCCTTGTATAACCCACGGCTATGACAAGGAATACGAAGGACGGATAGACAGACTCACCGGTTGAGTTTCACTCGCTCAACATAAAGAGAACCGACGATGCAATTAATCTAGGCTTCACTCACCTTGATTGAATTGAACCGATTTGGAAGAAAGAACAAAACTAGTTCTTTACACGTTTTTCACAAAACTCAAAATCTGATCTTATTGATGAAAGATATGCCTTTAAATAGGCTACAAAATAACCCTAATCTTGGAGAGAAAGTAATCCTAATTCCACCTACCATAAGTAAGACTTCCTAATCAACTAATCAACTAAAACATTAAAAGTAAACCAACTTTTAAGGAAACAAAATAACAACTAAATAAATAAAAGATTTAATTAAAATCCTAGTCTAATTGGACTTCACGGAGGTCGACCTCCTTTCCATAAACCCATGTTGTCTCCAACTTTCCAACCACGCCACGCACAACCCACCCATACGATGACTTCCTTCTAGCCATAACGGCCCAGCTCTCCCAGCCCCTTTGCCGAGCAACCCTTGTGAGCCTCCTTTCCCGAGCAGTCACTCCAAGCCGAGCAACTAATCTTCCTTAGCCTATTGGCCTTAAACCGGGCATCCTTGTTTACTTCTTTAGTCCCTGATCCAACCATTGACCCACCTTTGCGGAGCCCTAAGCCGAGTAGATCCTTGCTGGTTCTCCTAGCGTGACTTATGCCCGCTCATGTGACCGTTATGCTCACTCTTGAGCTTGCTATCTCATGCTCGGATGGAACCTTCCATTTGTGAAACTCCCTTGTCGAACTTAACCCTCCTGCCCAACCTGACCTGGACACTCTACCCGCATCAAGAGGTAACAGAGGTGCGTGGGTGCCTAAAACCCTAAATTTGAATTCAAATTTCAGCAAGATAGACGTTGTCGATTCTGATGTGGGCTGCTCCTCTGCAGGCCAAATTGAAGAGAATGGGCTGGATTCTGGTCCGTTGCATGGGGGGTCAAGCCCAGTTCGAGAAGACTTAGGTGGGAGTCCCTCGACAGCTAGTGGTTCTGGGCTGGAGAGGATAGCAGGGCCGAGATATTTTAACCAATTCTTCTCAGCCCAATTTAGGGCAGGAAGAGTCGAGTCCTATTGGGCCTAATTTTGAGGAAGCAGAGGCAGAACAGGACGATAGTGAGAGGACGGAGTTTGACCCAGTTTCCAGGTGCGATAAGGAATTAAACAGGGAGGGTGATATGGATGCGTCGATTCAGGCGGACGTAGTCGAGTTACCTCAGTTTAGTCTCTGGGGTGTGCGCACAGATGTCCAGTGCAAGGAGTCAGAGGAGTCGTGTGAGGGGTCAGAAGATGGAGGTAAGCAGGAGCTGGCATGTAATTTAGAGTCGCGAGAGAATGCTTCCCAGTTCATCGAGCAAGAGAGAATTAAAACTTTGGAGGAAGAGGTCAGAAAATCAGACGAGGCAGTAGCTTCTGCTGGGGATGGGAATGGGGCGGATGAGTGGAGAAGACTGGATTTGAAGAAGGAACTAGAGCGCCTACTGAGATGTGAGGTAATTAGTTGGAGGCAAAAATCAAGGGTTCAGTTGCTCAAGGAGGGATAACAATACCAAAATTTTCCATTGGATGGCAAGTGTGCACTCCTCCGCAAATCAGATTAAAAAGTTGACAGTTGAGGGGGTGATTCTGGAAGATAAAGAGGAGATTAAGAGAGGGATTGTGAACTTCTATGAGGGACTGTATAGGGATAGCAGTGATTGGAGACCGACGCTAGTCTGGGGGTCACGGGCAAGGTCCTTGACCTGGAAGCTTCGACTGAACTAGAGCAGCCTTTTATGGAAGAGGAAGTGGTGCTGGTCTTGCGAAAAATGAGTGGCGACAAAGAAACGGGTCCAGATGGTTTCTCCTTGGCTTTTTTTCAGCAATGTTGGGAGGTCTTAAGGGAGGATATGATGAGAGTTTTCCACCATTTCCATGAGAATTCGTGCTTTGAGAAAAGTCTAAATGCTACTTTCATTGCTCTAATCCCTAAAAAGAAAGGTGCTAGCGACGTGAAGGAGTTCAGACCCATTAGCTTGGTTGGAGGGGTTTATAAAATCATTACGAAGGTGCTTTCCCATAGTTTAAGGAAAATTATGGATATAATCACCTCTGATTCTCAGCACGCTTTTGTCCGAAACAGGCAAATCTTAGATGCGTTGCTGATTGCAAACGAAGCGGTGGATCCTAGAATCAAAGGCGGAACCCTGGGCTTACTATGTAAGCCGGATATAGAAAAGGCGTTTGATAATATGTGAATTGGAACTTCCTAATGTTTATGATGGAGAAAATGAGATTTGGGGTTAAGTGGAGAAACTGAATTCAGTTTTGCATTTCCTCTACTCGGTTTTCCGTTTTAGTGAACGGGGAACCTCCTTGATTTTTTGGGAGTACGAGGGTTTGCGTCAAGGAGATCCCCTTTCTCCTTTCCTCTTCATCATAGTTATGGAGGCCTTGAGTAACTTGGTGGATAAAGCAATGCTGGGAGGTTTTTTAGATGGATTCAGGGTGGATAGGGCATGTGGTCCTGTAACCAAGGTATCGCATCTCTTGTTTGCGGATGACACCTTGATTTTCTGCGGGGCGGATAAGTCTCAACTTGGATTTCTTCATTTGGTGCTTTTATTCTTTCAGGCGGCTTCGGGTCTTAAGATAAATATTTTTAAAAGTGAAATCATTCTGGTTGGAGACATCGAAAACGTGGGGGATTTGGCTGCTTTTTTTGGGTGTAAGGTAACGAGACTCCCCTGATTCTTATCTCGGCTTACCCATTGGGGCTCCTTTTAAAAGCAAAGCAGTGTGGAATGTGGTGGTTGAAAAATACATTGTCCAGCATGCCTACTTACTTTCTGTCGCTGCTTGTGATTCCGGTTTCGGTTAGGAATCGCTTAGAGAAGCTGGAAAGGGATTTCCTGTGGGAAGGGGGCTCGGAGGGGAAAAAATTTCATTTGATTAAATGGTCGTCAGTTTGTAGGAGTCCTAAGGCTGGAGGGCTTGGGGTTAAAAATTTAAAGCTGTTCAATGAAGCCTTACTTGGGAAATGGTTATGGAGGTATCTCACGGAGAGGGAGGCTTTTTGGCGAAAGGTGGTGGAGAGTAAATATGGTAAGGGAAATCATTCTTGGTTTCCTGCTGTCATTAATGAATCTTTTGGGATGGGTTTTTGGAAAGGTATAAGAAGAAGATGGGATAATTTCGTCCCATCTCTTTTGAAATTGGTGATGGATTTTCAGTGATGTTTTGGAATGACAGATGGTGCGCTGGAGGGGAGTTGTGCAGATCATTCCCCAATCTGTATGTTCTGGCTAGAGATAAGGAGTGCTACATAAATTCTGTGCTCATTTCGGAGGAGGGAAGGACTTAGTGGAATCTTTCTTTTCGCAGAAACTTTGAAGACTGGGAGATCGAGACAGTCGGGAGATTGTTCGAGTTATTATATGCTCAGAAAGTTGGCCTTCAAGCGGATAAAGTTTTATGGGACGACGTCAAAAGTAGAGTGTTCTCGGTGAAAGGGTATTATTCAAAACTGGACAGCAGCAACAGTTTTTTGTTCCCGTGGAGATCGATATGGAAATCTGGGGCTCCAAGTAGAGTGGTTTTTTTGGCTTGGGAGGTCGCAAACGGAGCCATCTTAACAGGTGACAACTTGAGGAGAAGAGGCCTTCTGTACACTAATCGGTGCTATCTCTGCAAGGGGGATGAAGAGAGTGTTAACCATCTGATCCTCCACTGCCCGGTGGTGGGGACTCCATGGTCTGCACTTTTTGGCTTGTTTAATATATCGTGGGTGCTCCCTAACTCTACCAAGGATCTTTTTTTGGAATTGGTCTTATTTTGGGAGGAGAAAGAGCAGGAATAGGCTTTGGGATGTTGCCCCATTAAGCGTATGTTGGACGATCTGGAAAGAAAGAAATCGAAGGGCGTTCGACAATGAAGAGGGATCTATGATAGCTTTGAGGAAATTGCTGCTCTCGAACTTGCTTGAATGGAGTGTAGGGGCAGAAAATATCTTGAATCATAGTGATAACACTAGTACAGATGCTGTGAATATTTTCCATATTGGCCAGTGGGTATATTTTTGTGTAGTGTATACTTTCACGTTAAGGACGCGTCACCTGTTTTGATGCTCTCATATATATATATACTTTACCTTTATCAAAAAAAAAAATGATGGGCATTAAAACCAAAAGCCCATCTCCTAGAGTCATATTTTCTAGTGTTCTTAATATACTTTCTGAATTTTTTATAGTGCTGGCTTCCTCGGGAAGATTGTATGTGTTCAAGAGTTGTCCACTGCTCTCTTTGGCAAAGTGTACGGTTTTGGTTATATATGCATCCGAAGGTAAAAATCTTTTCAATCATTTCAGCTATCAAGTTCCCAGAGCTTCTGTTAAGATCCTTCTGTGACGACTATTGTTTGTAGGATTTTCTAAGACAAAACAATACAGGGAAGTTATTATGGCAAGTCTTTGGTGTTCAAGCTGCTACTTTATGCCTATTTGGAATTTCTGAACATGAAGAGATCATGTGGGATGCCTTCATGCGAGCAGGTTCCAATCCTGTCGGGTTGTTATCATTTATGCTTATTTATCAAGTTTCAGTATCCTAAAGTCTGGAGAAGTATGCTTTGAATAGTGGATCCTTTACTTGCATATGCTCCCATGGGCTTGTGATGTGTGATTAACATGTTAAGCTCACTGTGGATATGTCTGACCAGTTTTCCAAGTTCCTCCACCAATCTCAGTATGAAGGGGAAATTTGTTTGAATCAAGAGTTAGCGATAGATTGTTTATATTGGGATATGATAAGCCATTTCAAAATTAATGTTGACTATATCTTACCTCCTGAGGGTACATTGTGCAATAGTGGGGATCTAAATGAGCATATGCATAACACAAGCAGTCACACAGTTGCACGAGTAGATGAACTCATACCACAGCCATAGTACTATAGTAGGTTACACAAGTAATTCTTTTGGTGAAACGGTAAAAGCTACAATCGTAAGAATGCCTGTTTGAGTCTGTGGTAGCAACCTCATGCAAACTGCCAGGGGCTGAGCTACATGTAGTGGATGGGGGATAATACCTCCCTTTAGTTTCAAATAAGTGTCAAACTGTCCACCTTCAAGTTTTAGAATATTAAAAGTTTTAACACTAACTATAACAGTTTCACTTTGCCCCCTTTCTTTTAGAAACAAAGTCTCATAGTTTATAATTTTACCCCTGATCGACGTAAAATTCATATACTTGCATCTTTTTTCTACCTCTAATATAATCTTGCCTCCCTTTCAATTAAATCTCGGCTCAGTCCCTCCAAGCTGCAAAAGGGCTGCCTCCTTATTCCCTTGCATTGGTGTGACCAAGGTATAATTTGTGTTTTAACTACGATCTTCTTCATTGTTCTTTGTGTTTTGAACCAATTTTTAATAGCAATTACTAGTGCCTAACAAGTAACAAGTAAAAAATGAAATAAGTGAGAGGAGATGATAACACAACATGTGACGAGACTTAGAGGTTACTTGTCACTAGACTATGTAGAGTTTCGTCATGGTGTGAACCAAAAAACTGTCGATAATTATTGTTTAACCATAGGAAGAATTCTTTTCCCTTCACACCGATGAATTGTGTGCCTTCTTACGTGGGAAGGGACACAAAGATTTCTTAAGGACACTTCTAAATATTCTAATAAATACTTGACCCAGGCATTTTGAGTTGTAACATAGTTGTAGCATCACATAACTTTTTTCTGCCAGTGCGTGTAATCTATATTAATAGTTCCGTTACTTGCTAGCATTGAACTTTAGCAACGAATTGATGTTATGCGTTTCTATATTGCTTGGTGATGGTACATTTTACTTTTTTATGAATATTATTTTTTGGTTAAAGGTGATGGTACATATGAAACCTTTAATATGCTCTCCTTTCTCTCAGTAACCACTTAATAATAATTGCAGGCAAAAACAATGTTTGGTGCCTATATCCAAATAAGAATGCGCCGACAAAATCCGTGCAAGATAGCTTTGGTCATAATTTATCAAGAGGTCTAGAATGCAGATCTATTCCGGTACTTCTGCTTTGTCCTTAAGAAAATACTATATTTTGAATTTCTGCGTTTAGTTATCTTGAGCCTTTTGTTTGTACAGAAATCATATCTATCTTAAACAACATCCAATGTGTTCTCTTGTAAAGATTTGTCAAATATTTTACACTTTATTGTACAGCAATTGATTGTGTTGGTGTGAGGTAGTTTTAGCTTTTACTGAATTAACTGAGAAGTAAAATCAAGCGTTGTTAAACATGGTTGTAATAATTAAAGATTTAGAGCTTCAATATCTGTGAGCCTTTTTGACAAAGTGGCCCTTGAAGTTAGTAAATGCTAAGCCAGTTCAGATAAACATGCTATGAAATCTTTTGTACAAATTTTGGTGTTGTCAGCCTGTTCCATCTTATCAGCTTATTTTTCAAATCATCATGACCTCAACGTTCTTATTTGACCTTACTCTATCTTTGCCACCACTTCTATAGGAGCCATAAATACTCAACTCCTTTCAGTCATCTTCCCAATAACTTGGGGCCAGCGACAGGTATCTATTTTCGCCATTTGGTTCAGTCCATATGCCAGGTCATCACACAAGCCACACTTACTCATATCCTTCTTTGTTGTGGTTGTACACATTAGTTTTGGTCTTCCCCTACATCTAGCGTGGTTGTTGATATTGATACTATCATACTTCCAAATTGGGTGCACATAGTGGTCATGTTGAATTTGACCAAACCATCTTAAGCAATTTTCTCTCATTTTATCACCTATTGAAGCGACTTTTACTGTCTCGTGAATTTGTAATTCTGAATGTTATGCATTTGATCTTTCAACCCTCTTTTCAGATGGCTAAAGCAATCTGTTTGGTTCACCACCGTTATTGCAAAAGGTTACGTTTATAGGCTGGGTTCATTAGTATTGGACAGAAGAAGAGAACCGAGAGATTCAGCCACAAAATAGTGACTCCATCGTTAGAGGGTTATGTATATTATATATATGCTGTGTCTTTGATTGGAAATCATTGGGCCGGGTCTATTGAAGTGCGATTTTAGGGTTTGAAAGAGTTTCTGAAAAGGTGGTTAGCCTCTTAGGTAGTAAAAAAAGAGTGGTGAAGTAAAGAAGGAAAAACAAGGTTCTGAAAAATCACGATTCACCCTCAAAAGCTGATGCAAAGGACAAAAACAACCTTGAGCTGTCTCATGTATCTTTCTAGATTTCAGGAGTTTCCATAAGCAAAAGGTATGCAGCTGGCTTACCTAGTTGTACTTTGATCCAGACTCCAAACTTTGGAAACTTTGAGTTTGACTACTTAGACGTTCTAGATCACCCAGGAAATTTTGTAGATGACCCAAATATCATCTTTCTACTTAAACTGAGACCCACGAATTGCATGGCAAAGAGTGGGCTTTATACGTGTGAGGTGCTTAGTTTCAAATTATGAAGATTGATTCCACCACACACAAGCACACAATCTTAAGGAGTGAAGTCAACTGTTCAGAAGAGGAATCATACTCTAACACCCAAAAAAATTAATAGGAAAAGTGGGAGTTCACTGTAAGAAAGAAAAAAGGGAGAAGAAAGGGAGGGAATAATGGTTAGGTAAGAAAAACATTAGAAGAAGAGAGAGAGAGAGAGAGAGAGAGAGAGAGAATAACTAGGAGTTCACTAGTTGAAAGAAAAAATAAGGAACAAAGAAAAGAAGCAGAATAAAAAACACAATGAAGACGGAATAAGTTTGCCTGAGAATAGTAGTTTTCTAGAGGCCGTGGTGGTTGCTGGATGTAGAGTGGCACCAAGGGCAGAGTATGTGCGTCGCTTGACTTGAGGCAGAGGCTGTGACTTTTGAGGGTTTTGGACAGTCGGTATGAAGTCTTTGGGTGCTACTCTCTAGATTAGGGCTTTTGAGCAACTATCCATGTTGATTAATATACATCTCCAAAATAAATATTGTCATTGGCCAAAATAGAGAAATATTGAAAGGCGTCCTTGTTTTGCACCTCGTAGCCTCGTGCCTACATGGAAAATCCTGGGCCTGTTGTGAGTTGCGTGCCTTTGTCAAGACAGAGCCTCGAGACTGGGCCGTAGTACACCTAGCATGGTGAGAATTCAGCATGAACTTCATTGAAGAATGTTTACTGTGCTCTATTCGAAATCGTGATGTGTGTGTAGACGTGCTAGCAATTCATTAGCCTTTTGACCAAAAATGTAAAGCAGTCACTCAGTTTTCGCTTTATTCCAATGTGCTTGTTGAAAGTATGTGCAAAAACAAATGTACTGAAAAGTGTCAAATCCAATTTGATTAGGTACGATATATTTATACTCTATCCAGAGATTACTTACCCTATTTATTACTCACAACACTCTTGGCAAGATGTCTCATATATGTTAATCATTCCAAGCTTGTTACAGTTGAACTTAATGCGGGGACCAGTCAAAGCCCATTTTCCTCCACATTAAGCTTCACAGCAGTCGTTTGGAAACTCAGCACCACTTCCCTATTACGTCCATTCTCATCCCTCAAGGCTTCAGTCTTTTGGTCCCCAAAAACTTGCCCCTCTTGGCCTCAGTCACGAAAGCCCTAATCAACAGCCACGACTTCCTGTCACGGCTTTGATACTTCTCATCCTGACTTGTGCTGAATTCAAAGGCAGCGAGTAAGATGGAGTACCTTTTTCATGCCCGTGGAGGAGGTGATCACCAATTTGCGCGGCCTCAGGATTCAACTGTTTGGCAGATGATGAAGAAGCTGCGGTGTTGAAAGTTTAAAAGAGAAAGCAGCTGTGTGGGTCTTGTTTTTGGAGATTCAGGGTTTCACTTTGCACCAGAATGGTTGAAGAGATGTCTTCTTTGTAATTATTTTTATTTATATAATTTGCAATGATGTTTCTTTTTCTCATTATAATTTACCAAAAGAAAGGAAGTTTGACACGGCTATTTTACATTTCCTTATCAGCATTCATTTTCATGAGCCTCTCATGGCCTCCAACTATCAATGATTTAGACATTCTGTAATGACCGAGTACGTTGAATTTTTTTGAACATTTCCATGACTATGAGAATGTTGTTAAAAGCAAGGAAATTGTAAAGATATACTAAGTACAAGTTAGGAAATCATACTTTGGCGTGTTTATTTTTCTCTTTCTGTTTCTCTATTTTTAGTTGCATTTAGTTTCAGGTTTAAATTGAAAATAGTTACAAATTTTCAGTTCTACATGGTGTTAACTTCATGTTGATTATTCTGCACAGAGAAATCAAGATGAAACCATGAACTTTGTTTTGATTGATGGCACATGGAGCAATTCTGCTGCAATGTTCAGGCGTTTACAGGTATAACTATATACGGACTATGCATCTTTCCTGGATAAAGTGTCATTCACGAAGTTTTGTATATTATTTCTAATATCCAACCCATGGTTGTCTCTGGTGATGGGTCACTGGCCCTTTAATGTTTCTTGTTGGATTTTGATTCTAACAAGAATACTTTTGATGTGCAGGAACGGGCACAGTTGGTTTGGGGAGATGATCTTCATTGCATCTCTCTCACGACGGGTGCATCAGCAATGCATAGACTTCGGTAAAGCATACAACAACTCGACTACCAAAACTCAATCAGACTACAGGGCTTCCAATTATTTGCATTTAGCTTTATCTCAAATTGATTCTCTCCTTTTTTGATTTTCATAGCGCTTATTGAGATATTTTGGTGTTTGGAGTGCAGACCTCAGCCATCATGGGATCGAACCTGTACAGCAGCAGCAGCCGCTGGCCTTCTCTCTGAACTACACCTAGTTCCAGAGTTTAGCTCATTTAAGTTGGAGAAACAGGCAGAAACACTCGAGGATGGTCTAGAGGTGTTGTTGGAAGCACTTACAGCTCGAAGGCTGCGACTGGGCCGCTCCATCACACGTAGACAAAGACACCATAATGACATCTGTTAACCCGTTACTGCAAAATAAAGAACATTAATACTGATTGAAAAGTTGCAAAACCCTAGTTGCGGAATGATGGTTTTCCAGTTTTCCTTCCTAGGGACAGGATTTTTGAATATTGATAGCAAAGCTTGATCTACTGACAGCAGCTATTTGGATAGAGGATATTTCCTTCTCATAACAAGTAGGGTGGGAGAAAAAACACCAAAGGAGAAGTCAACTTTTGTAGCACTTGTACTATGTGTTTTCCTTTTCCTTTTCCTTTTCCTTGTCAGAAAGTTGTATTGACATTAGTCATTTTTTTTAGGCAAATGAGTTGCATTTTGGAGAATGTATTACTACTATCTTTGGAAGAGTTGTTACGACAAACTTCCGGTTTAAATATAATGAAAAGTCATCTTCAGATTGGCCCAGATGTCGGATGGGATGGCCAAATGCTCGATGCTCTCGAGTCGGTGTGCTTACGAAAGTCTAATGCTCGCTAATCTTGTTCTGCCCTGCGAACGGAGATGTTATGTTTTGGATTATTGGATGCGAAGCTAGAGCAACCATTTAACTGCATGGAGGCTTGCTGAGATGCATGTAGTCGAGGAGAAAAAGTTGGAGGGTGTGTGTGTGTGTGTACACCTTCACAATGAATCAATGAATTATCTCGTATCCATATGCTCCCTCTGTTTCATAATAAGTGTTGTTTTAGCAATTTGCAAATAAATAAAAGAAACTTATAAAAAGGTTGATCCATTGTTATTTAAATTCATTAATTGTAGTTAAGTTGTACTAATATTTTTTCTTTCCTCTTAAGTTGAAATTCTATAACAATATATATTTTGAAACAAAAAACTTTGTTAAAACGATACTTATTTTGAAACAAAGAGAGTATGATTTTTCAAAGAACCCTCTGGATTTACACCATAAACGACTCTAACCTTGAAAAAGAACACCAAATTTTATTTCATGACTGTTATATCATGTCATCTTGTTGATGCGGTGTGATATTAAATTATTTACTAATTGAACCCTATAAACACGTGAAAGTATATCCGCTTAAAAACGAAATACCCCCTTATATCGAAAGCAATTATGAGACACCCCACATCCCTCACCCTAAGTATTGATATATGATTAGTGAGTTATACAAAATCACTATCTCACTAGATAATTTCTCTAAGAAGGGGGTTTGAGAATGTTAGGGTAAGGGTATATATGTGAGCTGCCATACCCAAATGGCCTAGGTAGTGGTCATGTGACATGAGTATGACCCCACTGCCACAGACAAAGCACATGCTCGACATGAAAGATAAACGACCATATGGTACAACGGGCAGAGATACATGCTCGGGTTTTTATGCGATCAATGCCAACAGGCAACCTCCTTATCATTGGCGGGGGGCCAAGTACAAAGCAAGCAGAATGGCCATCTTGAGCGAGCTCGCCGAACCTGTTCGGTAGGAGTTGTAACAGTCGTCTAAATGTGGGGGGTTTAAGCGTGAACTTACTCGGCAGTTGAAGCCGATGGCTATATAAATCCCCTCTCAGACTTGGAGAAGAGGTACGTTCTATTCTTCCTAGCCAAAACTGTGTCAAATTGATATCTCTTTAGTGTGTTGTACTAATTCTCACACCGGATTGTATTTGCAAGGAAAACCTCTGCCTTAATCTTTAGCATTTGGGTTCTTTTGATAGGTTTGGAGCTTGGAGTACTAAAGCTCAGATATCCTACTATATTGAAAGCCGAGTGTAACCATTTTTGGATTTATCAATATGTTGTATTTTACCAAAGAAAAAAAGTTAGATATCCCAACTTTTTATTCCAATATATGGTAATGCATGTAATTAATTGAAGGGCTAAATGCACCATTTGTCTTTCAACTTTGACAAAATCCACTATTAGTCCCCAAACTTCAAAAATGCTCACTATTGACCAAATAATGCATTTTTTGAGCACTCGTAGTCCTTGGTCGTGATGTCGTTTGCCCAAGAACCGTTAAGTGAGCATGTGCCATTCACAAGCTTTGAATTGAGGGCAAAACATGCTTTTTCATTTCAAAAAAAAGTCAGCTTGGGTATTATCATCAAATCAGGAGGCCATGGATAATATCATCAAAACAAACGGGAAATATGAAATTTTGCTTTTCCTTTCTTCTTCGCAAGAACGTCTTCTCCCTCATTTTCTCCATTCCTTCACCATTTCGGTAAGGATAATATAATTTTTTGGTCCTTGAACTATACTAATACTATGCGTTTGGTCCCTGTATTTTTTTAAAAATGTGTTTGGTCCCTCAATTCGATTTTTTTGGTCAATTACCCCTTCCTACCGTTACCGTTACTAAAAAAATTAACATTGGCTAACTTTTTAAAATGTCCAAACTATAAGGAGTTAATGTGTCAAAAAAGTAAACACTCGGGAGGAGGCATGAACAGATAAAAAATAAAATAAGGATGGCGTCTTCGGCTAAACTCTCTCTCTACTTAAGCAGCTTCTTCATCCGGCGAATCAATCTAGCCACCTCCTCTACTTTGGTGAGTTTGTGAAGAACACGATGGCGAGGTTTACTCTTCAATCCTCTATTGTCGTAATGTTTGCTCTTCAATCCCTCCATTGTCGTGCGTCTTCACTTCCATTTCTCCGATTTCTCTTCCTAAACTCAAGATCTATCGGTTCTGCTTCTTCCCTAGCCGTCTCATCTTCCCAGAGCTCTCTCACCATCTCCATAGATGTCGTCTCTCTCAATCGTGACTATCTACGAGATCCAGACCACGCCATCTCACATTAGCCCGAAGGGAACACTAAACCCAATTTCATTAGATAACCTCCAACATCTGTGAAAACCGGTGAATCCCTTTGTAAGGAAAACCTTTTCGATAACCCGATATCATCGATGTCTATGACACAAGCGGTCTAATTTTCAAGTTGACCACATTTTGTGTATGTATCTTGCGATAATTCCATCAAAACCAAGGCCAAATTTAAGTATTTTGGCATGAATGCTTGAACACGCGGGTTTCGGTCTATCAATACTTAATTAAAGTAGTTGTCTTCATTTGGAAGGAAATCAAGTTTTTGAGTTGTTGGATTAGTGGCAGAGAGTGCGGTGATCGAAGAGAGTTCGGCCCAACTTGTTGTTGTTTAACAAGCTTGTGCTTGGGCTTGAGAGACATGGCTGGAAGAGACTGGTGCCATCCTTATTTTATTTTTTGTCGTGTTCATGCCTCCTCCCGAGTGTTTAATTTTTTTGACACATTAACTCCCTATAGTTTGACATTTTGAAAAGTTAGCCAATGTTAATTTTTTAGTAACGTTAACGGTAAGAAAGGGGAATTGACCAAAAAAACCGAATTGAGGGACCAAACACATTTCAAAAAAAGTACAGGGACCAAACGCATAGTATTGGTATAGTTCAAAGACCAAAAAATTATATTATCCTTTCGGTAATCCACCATTTTTACCGGTAAACTATTTTAATCCAAATTTTAATATTAACAAATCAATTAAAAAAATCCAATCAACAAACCATTTCAAGGGATGCCCTTTGTTTTGATGATAATACCCAAGTTGACTCTTTTTTTGAAATAAAAAAAATCTGTTTTGCCCTCAATTCAAAGCATGTGAGTGACACATGCTCATAGCCCATAAGATGTCAAAAACAAAAAAATTAGAACGAAAAATTTGGATCCCTGTCATTACT
Source organism: Codonopsis lanceolata (assembly GCA_013146195.2). Taxonomy (NCBI): domain Eukaryota; kingdom Viridiplantae; phylum Streptophyta; class Magnoliopsida; order Asterales; family Campanulaceae; genus Codonopsis; species Codonopsis lanceolata. The sequence goes on from CM028381.1 coordinate 58,197,961, forward strand.
CGTAACCAAAACATGTATTACTATGAATTACAAACATATTCATCTCCACTCTTTTCTCCGCTTCTCGCTCTCTCGCTCTCATGTCTTCTCTTTATCTTTTAGGAAAAACAAAACAAAACAAAACAAAAAACGTAGTGCGAAAAACAAGTTATAAATATAAAAGCAAATCAAAAGAGAAAAATTCCCCACCAAATTGATCCAACTAAAGAATAAGAGAACAAAAAGAATGGCATCCTCTCGAACCCTGCATTCGATTCTCTTCTTCTCTTTCTCCGTCTTCCTCCTCGCTCCCTCCGCTTCTTCCTCCTTCCTTGCCGGTACTCAGATTCCCCTTATCCACTCTTTCGTTTTTCTCTTCAACCATTCATGTCTATGAATTAAATGTAATGATTTTTGTGTGCTTTTTATGTGCAGATGATGTTCTTGATCCTCATTCATTGCTGGGTCGTTCCCTTCTTCAGGATGAGGAACTAAAACGTTAGTTCTTCTTTCCTCTATGTTTCTTTCCTGAGAAAATGTAATTAATGAATAACACTTTAGTGTAAATCATGAAAATACAAATTTTTAATCTTAATTTATAAATATTATGGTTATAATCATTATAGCTTTGTCAAATTTGTGAACATTTTTCTCTGCTGATAGTTCCTACTTCCTAAATAGTTCATCCGTTTCACACAAATAGTCAATGTTTGAAAAATCTAATTATTAAAGGATATGTAACTAGTATTCTTCTTTTTCCTCTTCTTCTTCTCGTTTTCAGTGTGTATTTATGGAAAGTGCAGTGTTGGGCCGAGATCAAACTGAACTTTGATATGCTATTATTAGAAGGTTGTGTAATGATTCAATAGTTGAATGACTAACGATCTACGAGCAAATTAATTTGCAGCGTGCCCGGTGGACTTTGAAAAGGAGGATCCGACGATCATCACCAAGCAGTGCAAAGGACCAAATTACTCAGCAACATGGTGTTGCGATGGCTTTAAGCGATTGGGTTGTCCTCACTTGGACGAGCTAAACGACCTTAAAACCGATTGTGCCTACGCCTTGTTCGACTTCATAAACTTCCATGGCAATTATCCAACGGGACTCTTTGCTCGCTTGTGCAAAGAAGGCCCGGAGGGTCTCGACTGTCGTAAATATATTAATAGACCTCATGATCATCATTAAACTCATCCGGTGATGATAATCATAAGCACTCGGCTCGCCCGGTGGCTAGGGTTGCTCAGTTCCGTGGCTGATGCTCTCGCTCTCGCCGCTCAGCGAACTTCCTCGTCTAAGTTATCCATCCAATCTGTTTTGAAAGGATGATTTTTTTTTCTTTTTATGTAGAATTTACTTCTCTGTTGTGTTTTGTTTCTTTTTTGTTTGATTTAAACAAGTAGATGAAACAGTAATGAGCCTGAAAATTTAGGCCTTTGAACTATTTCATATGGATTTTTGTATTCTATTAATTGTTTTAGTCAAAAGTATATCATTTAAATTATTAGCTATTTACTTTTTTTTTCATTTCATCTTTGCCCAACATTTCTTTGTTCTTGTAATCTCTCTCTCTCTCTCTCTCTCTCTCTATATATATATATATATATATATATATATATATATATATATATATATATATATATCACAACTGTGTGTATTATCTCAGGGGCGAAGATGGAGAACAAAATAGTTCATACATTGTTTCACACTTCCATTTACATTGAGTATTCATAAAAACAAGGAAATTTTGATTTCAAGTTTCAGGTTTTTATTTTTAATATGGAAGGGAATAGGCCCAAAATGATACTATCAAGTATTAAATAGTTGCAAGAAAAATATATGTAATGGAATTATGACAAGAAAAGCGTTTATTAAAGAAATAATTGCATGCTGGTCCACTTTCTTAAATATTTAATTCCTTAATTACCTCTTTTTTTTTCAAACACATAAGTCCACTTTATTAAAACTAGTGTTTGCACTCGTGCGTTAAACGCACGACATATATATATTTTTAACTAAACTATACATTACTTTTTTCTTTCTACGGAGGCGTGAGAAGGAATCAAACCGAGACCACATACTTTGTGAAGCATCTGCTCTACCATTGGGCACTGGGTCATCACTTAGGGGGCAACTAAACTATACATACGCAAAATGAAGAGTAAAAACAAAGGATACAACAAATTTTGATATATGATAAACGAAGTATTGAAGTCGGATACAACAAATTTTGATTAGAACCTCAAATATTATATTGTTGGGAAGCAACATTTTTTGCAAAATAATTTTATATATGATAATTCAATTGAAAAAAAAAAAGAAGCAAACACTAAAAGGATCATTTAGTCACACTATAATTTTGACATTGATCAAATAATTCAAAATACTTCAACATTACTCCATTCGTCCCAAAATTATTATCTAGTTTCAACTGACACATGAATTAAGAAATATTAATTAATTTGATTAATAATATTTGTATAATGTGCAATTTCTTTTAAAAATTATGTCTAAATTGGCCCATAATTAAAGCAAGAAAAAAAAGGTTAAGGTGAAATGGTAAATGTGTTTTCCAAAAACGAAAACTTTTATTTCATTTCAATAATTTTTGGATGGACGCAAAAGGTACACTGGACAATAATTTTGGGACGGAGAAAATATATACAAATTAAATACCATGTAATAAAAAAGGGGGCAAGAATAAGTATAAATCTAATTAATTGCGCGCCACAACCTAATTGGCCCAATTAATTTGGGCCTAAATTGAAAACCCTACTACCCACCCTTCCCCCGTATAATGACTTTAGGCTCACCAATTGATGAGAAAATCAACTGTCTTCATGCCAAGGGTATAGAGTGGCGTTGTCTCTTCCTAATCAAAAAGTCTATCTTTCCCCGAAAAATCAAGAGTTTGTCTAGCATTCAGTCTCTCCCTCTCGCGTTGTCATACGTTAGGATTGGTTGACTCCAATGGTTTAGTAATTCCAATATAAGTTTCCCTCAGTAGGCTTGTGACAGCCCAACCCGGACTCCAAGGAAGAATCCCTATATTGTGCCACCAAAAACCAACTAACCGACGAATAAAAGGGTAAGGTCGTAACGGCGATACACCAACAATTAAAACAAATGCGGAAGCACTAACATAATGTGTCCGGGCTATCAAGCTCCAAGCTAAACACAACCAAATAGATAAATAATCTCTCGGTCTAAAATTCAAACCGTGTGCCGCACCAATGCACACGCACAATAAAACCACCTGCTATTCAAAATAAGATATAAATAACCAAGTCCTCGTAGACGCTACAGTCGGAACCCAACACTACACTATGAGTCCACAACTCAACACAAGAACACGTCAACAGTTAAAGTGAGCCGGACAAAACAATGATACTGAATGCCCCAAAGGTACTACGTGTCCGAGTGACAACTAAATAAATAATAAAATAAAGTACAACGGTTCGACAGAACAAGTCGGCCCCCAAATAATTACTACAACTCGTCTAAGAGAAACTTTACCCAATTATAAAGTCTATGTGACTTTACATACAATTCATACTCACATAAATGGAACGACTCAAAACCCAAATGAATACAACATGGCCTCCACGAGTAACAACTTGGGAGGAACGGCTGCTACCACACCAAACTACTCGACCTCTACACAAGCTATCGACCAAACGAATCACAGCTACGACTACGATTAACTCAACCTCTACTCGAGCTATGATCAAATAGCATGGATGATCAAACCTCATAGAATTAAAGATTGAATTGGTGAAGGAGACTTTATTCGTTGAGGGCTTTCCAACAGTGGTCTCGGATCGTAATTTCGATGGATGAATCAACGGGAATGAAAACACACACCTATTGAAGGTGTTTATATCTCTTTTTGGTGAAGAAGATGGAGGAAATGTGATAAGCCTAAGATTTTCATGAATTTTCCCTGAAATTTTCTTCTATTTTGTGCTACTTTTGAGTTAATTATGCTTTGAAAATATTATTATTTGTGTATTTGTGCTTAATGTAGGTTTCCATGCATAGTCGAGCTTTTATATGATGATTAGCACAAAGTTTGAGGTAATTCCGGGCTTTAAAGTTGAATTGCAAATTATTTGCTCGAAGTCCGTTAAGTCCGTTAAGTATTCTAAGGCATTTCAGGCTTAACGGAGAGTAACAACACTAACAGAGGACCACTTTGAGAGACATGGAGGAGGAAGGAAAGCGACACTCAGTTCATAACCTTCAGGGGCACCGGAGCAAACTTTAAAACAACAGGGAAGGCCGGCGCAAAAGCTGAAACTTCTTGTGCGTTGTCACCCAGCATGTGGACCCAGTCCAACCCGGTTCATCCTGCTCCACTTCCTCCATTTCCAGCCCATTTCCTCTCTCATTCCAGCTCATTTAACTCAGCCCCAACCCGCGAGACTCCACTTGGGCTGCCCTGACCAAGCCGTGACCCAGCCATCTTCTTCCTTTCCAAAGCCCCTCTCTTCTTCTTGTCCTCCCTATTTTGCCCCTCAGACTTGTGTACTCCATTGCCTTCTTCATTTAATCTGGCAGCCTCATTTTTTTCAAAACCAAGTCCCCATTTCGGGACATTGTTCTCAAATGGGGCACCACCCCCATTTCACCTAAAAATTCTTCCATTCTTCTGAAGCTTGATTACCTTTGAAGGTTTGGAGCTTCAAATCAAGAGCAAAGGATGCATCTACAAATGATTTCAACCCCGGAAACACGATTTGTTCGATTTAATTCTTCCTATCTCTATTTTATGATAATTGTTATAATTTTTTGGTTGATTAATTTTGTAAATGAAGAATTGATTTGTGCTTAAAATAATCTATGGAATGCAATTATTTTTCTATGTTAAATGTAGTAATTTAATTTAATCTATCTCTTTATTTAGTACACATTCATGTTGGTTATTATTTTTTGAACTTAATACTTTTAATTATTTGGCCAATGATTAAATGATTTTAGAAATATTTAGGATCCGCAAGAGCTACCTTTATATTTCAGACCAATCAATTTAATAGTTGGTGTTTTGTGATACACACCAATAGCCATTGTGAGACTAGGTTTGACACGCGATTGAACCACCTTAGCTATTTGTAAGGTCGGGGAGGTTAGGGTTGACTATAAGATGTGAGAGCTCGTAGTTAACCAATTTTGTATGTCTCGGCTACCAACATGACTTGTAGAAATATATAGAGAATTTCTTTTTGTGAAGCATTACCCATGAGTTTGGCTATTATTGTGTGCTCTTCATGCTTTTAATGGTGTAGCGAACCATTAGCTGATCACTAGAATTGTAGGATAAGATGCGAGAGCCCGTCCTATTAATTTCGAAAATCACAATAATTGTTTGCGTTGCGTGAGTGTTGTTTCTAATTTGTATCTTGATTTACATCTGTTCATACATTACATTAAGTTCTATACTTAGTGGCTAATTGGACTGCATATCAATTAGCGTGGCAACTGTGTATAGAACTTTGCCTTAGAATAGTTTTTAGACTTCACAGGTTCAACGAAAGACTTCAGCTAAAGGCTTCACCGGAAGACTTCATTCAACATCCAGCGGCAGACCTTGTCTGCACCTATTCAAGCATGACGTGTCCAGTCATCAAGCTTTGAGTGGATTAATTAAATTCAGCCTTTATCAGTTTGAATTTGATTTAAACCAATCTTCTATCATCACTTGATTTCTCAGACACGCCTGTCCAGCTTTTCCGAAAAGCATGAAGACTTTCGCCTCCTGAAAAGTAACAGAGCAGGTGAACAGACTGACACTTACAGACTGTACCAACTATTGCAGGTCTGCAACTCTGATTGCTCATCTGCCAGTTGCTGCAACAACTCTTCACCATTCACTGCTCAGTATCAGTGAAGACGAAATCTACAAAGTTAGCTCCATGCATTTAATGCATTCAACCTAATAGAGCTGTTACTCTTTGTCTTCTCCAAACGGTCTCAAGAATGCCCCGGTTATAAATACTGCCATTAAAGACTGAAGAAAACAATGCTCTGAAACTCTTCAACAACTTAAAGTCTTATATACTCATTGCATTCAAGAGATCATAAACTGATCAACGAAGTCCTCAACAACAACAAGAAGATCTGCATCAACACTTTATCTTTTGCTTCTTATTGTTGTTTCTTTTACTATTCTTCTACACCATTGAATATTCTGTTTTGTCCAAATATTCAATTCCCAAACCCCAAACACAAGTCAAATATTTTGTACATGATCAATTGGACTTCTTTGTAATAAAACTAGTGGAAAACATAGTGCACATTTAAATCCAAGGTTGACTGACTTGGTGGTGGACGTGGCACTCTTTATAGTGCAAACCATCTCAAAATACTTGTGTTATTTCATTACTGTTGCTTACTGCTTTATACTATTTCATATCTCTTTACTTATCGCTTCAAACAGCAGACTTGAGTATTCAGCAAAGTCTACCGGTAGTACTTCACCGACAGACTTGAACTGTCTTCCTTACAAGACTTCCGCTACTTCAATCTTTTCAATAGATTACAAGGGCTTGTTTTAGGAATTTATACAAAAAGTTTTAAGTGTTAATAAGCTATTCAACCCCCCCCCCTTCTAGCTTATTATTGTGCCCTTTGGGACTAACAGTGAGACCGAGAGGAGATCGTGCGTAGATAGTTATTGCGTGCTTATTTTGATATGCGGCTATTTTCCCCTATGTTATAAGAAACGAGAGCCAGTAGCTAGGAGTTGTAGCTAGATTTGCTATACGTTGCGAGAGCCCATAGTGAATACTATAGTGCGCCCGACTATCAAAACTTGAGTTAAAGAAAAGCAGAAAGAAGATTAAATTAAACACCGGCTAGACTATAAATATTACACTCATATATTTTTATCTTGATTTGTTGTTGCCAAACCACCTTCACGTTAGTTTAGATTTAATTGCTTTCTTAGATTTTTTTGTATATTTTTAGATTTTAATTCATTTTCTTTTCGCTCAAATATAATTAGTTAGCTTAATTTTGGTACTTAGTCGGAGTGAGAATTATGTACATTCCCTGTGGGATCGATAACTCGTACTTAGGTACACTTTATTACTTGATACAGCCGGGTATTCTTGTCCGAGTTGCGTTTTGCGATCATCAAAATGGAAGATGATATGAAGGAAGGAGTGTTTCAGGACTCAAATAGCCCAAGTTGGAGATCACAAGGCCTAAGGGACCAGATTAATGAAGGGCACAAAGGAGATTTCCCAAAGAAAACAAAAAATTGCAGATTTTGTCCACGCGTCGGTGCGCCTGCGTCACCCATTAGGCGCTACCGCGCCTAGTGATGATTTTTCTACCTCCCCATTTTGAATTTGATACATGCAAATGACACAAGCTCTTCACCTGGCACTCCATAAGGGTCCAAAGTAAAAGCCACGCAGAATAAACCAATGATCGAAACAACGAACGAACAAGTATACATACATGTTTTAAAGCATGTTAAAAGCCTAATGAAGGGTTTCAAACACATGCACAAAGTTAAACCAAAACTAAGTGCAACAAAAGTAAGAAAGGCGTTACGTTAATGAAACGCGAATCGCGAAGTCAAACTTACGATGACAGCTATACTACGAACGTCGTGATAACATGTAAACTTAATAAACATGATTAACATGAACTAAAATGCATCCAAGCGAGTACTCATCAGTTTATATATATATATATATATATATATATATATATATATATATATATATATATAATTGATCGGAAACCTAGAATTGCGCATGATAGAGAAATCACGGTCGGAATTCACAGGGTTGGAGAGGAAGATGGTAAGGAGGTCAGGTGGTTTCACCTTGGATTCGATTAATTCACCATCCTAACTTCCCACTCTCTTTCCTCTTCATCTATCGATCTTCAATTTAACATCGTCTTCTTCTTCATTTATGTTTGATTCAAAATAGATTCATTTTGTTTATTGTATTGCTATGTATGTAAACTATTTGATGAAATGCTTGAATAAAAATTTGTTCATTGTTGGAGACTATTTTTGAATCTCGATGCATCAATTTTGAATCACGATTCATAATTTGTGAATCAATTGTGAGTATAAATAAATTTAATTAATTTTTATACATCAAAATTATTTATACTGACAAATAATCACAAAAATTAAAATAAATATTGATAAAAAATTAAAATTATTTATACATTAACATACCTCAAATCGTTGATAACCTAAGAACCTTCTCCCTAAATTTTGATATGTCCTTGCTATCCTATATTCTCCTACAATGACAATAAACTGATGTATTCATGATGAGCAAAATGAAAGTGCTGAATTTAATTGCAATTTTGTTGATTTTAGATTTGTATAATAAATATTGATACTAACAAATAATCACAAAAGTAAAAATAAATTGTCAGTATAAATAATTTTAATTTAATATATTTTTATTTTATTTTTATACATTAAAATTATTTATACTGACAAATAATCACAAAAATAAAAATAAATACTGAGGAAAAAGTTAAAACAATACATACATTGACGTACTCCAAATCGTTAACAACTTAAAAACCTTCTTCCGAAATTTTGATATGTCTTTGCTGTTCTCAGAATAGATATCCTCTCACAATGACAATAAACTGATGTATTCATGATGAGTAAAATAAAAATATTGAATTTAATTGTAAGTTTGTTCATTTTAGATTTGTATGATAAATATTGATACTGACAAATGATCACAAAATTAAAAATAAACTGTCATTATAAATAATTTTAATTTAGTTTATTTTTATTTGTATATATTAAATTATTTGTACTAACAAATAATCATAAAAATAAAAATAAATGCTGATGAAAAAGTTAAAATGACCGTCAAAATAAAGCAGGTGCTTATCCAGTCAATTGTAGGGAAAATAAATAATAAATAAAAATACTAATAAAGTCACGCGGTACTCTTAGCCCAAAAAGCCTTCAACCACCTTTCTGATACCTCCCAAAACCCATTTTCTTCAGAAATCTGGCCCAAATTTGAAAAGGCAGAGATAGTACTGGCCGGTTGATACGGGGAACATGCACAGATCGATCGAAAATATCGAGCGATCGAAAAGAGGCAGATCGTTCGTAAGGTACATATTTTAGCAGAATGACAACCGAAAGTGAGCAGTCCGCCATGGGTACAGATACAGGAGCTTCAGGGGACGCTCCGACTCCAGCTATGCAGCAATGGTTAGACCAAAATTTGAACGCACATATTGATCGTATGATGAGCCAAATTGCAAGTCTTATGCAAGGTCGAAAGCCCAGTGGTAAGATAATCTCCTCCCCTGCAGTCCCTCAAGAAGCATCAACCTCCCATGTTCCTCCAAATCCAATTTCCCAGTCAAACACTAACCCGCCAAATATTACCACTACCCCAAATCCATATCCAACCCAAAATCCCTATCCAGCCCAAAATTCCTATCCAACCCAAAATCCTTATCCTGTCCAAAACCCAAATCCTACCCAAAATCAAAATCCTTACCAGAACCCTTACTAAACGCCTCCTCAAAATCCTTATCAAATACCACAGCCAGAAATTAATCCAGCCTTTCCTAGTCCTATCAGCATATACCAAAATCCAACTCTCCTTCCACCAAAATGGAGACAGACATGGAGAACTTGAAAAGTATGATGCTCGAAGCTCTGGACAAAGAAAAATTTTCTACGAAGGCATTAACGTTAAAACCTGCAGCCATACTACCCTCAAATTTCAAAATGCCCGACATAGAAAAATTCGACGGGACTGGATGCCCTATCTCCCATCTAAAATCTTACTCTACTGGCATGCAATCAAGAGGGGCTAGTTTCGAAGCCATGGCCTCCAATTTTCACCTTACCTTAATAGGGGCTGCTAAGCAATGGTTAATGCTAGCAGATGATAGCACCATGGGCACTTGGGACCAAATAGCCGAAGGGTTCCTAGAAAGGTACAAAGACAATACCACCACTGAAAATAAAAGGGAACTTGAGGCATGCACCCAAAAAGAAAATGAAACATTTGCAGAATTTGCAGCCAGATGGAAGGATAAAGTCGCTCAGACTTTGGACAGACCTGATCCGGTTGAATCATGCAGAATGTTCATAAAAAACCTCCAGCCCATTTACCTAGAACGCATGCGGTATCTCCCTTGTAACAATTTTAAAGAAATAATGGAGATAGGAGTCCGTATTGATGAAGAAATACGTACGGGATCCCTAGAGGTTGATATACATACACCCCCAATTTCACTCTGTAACTCTGAATCAGATGAAGAATCTTCGGAAGAAGTCAACGTGGTTGAAAGAATTCCACCTGGTAAATATAGTAGTGTGCCATGGTCATATGAGACAAATGAATCTGCCAACTCTGTTGAAGGAAGCAGTAATGCCAACAAGAACCTCATAGGACCCTACCGAGCAAAAAGAAGACATTACGATGAACTGAATGCCCCAATGTCCCTGATTTTCCAAGGCTTAATGGCACAAAGGGTTTTGAAACCAATGGAAAATTACCGGCCTCCACCAAAGCTATCAGACACGTGGGACCACTCTCAGTATTACGAGTATCATCGTAGCAGTGGCCATCCCACTGGTAAGTGTTATAAGCTCAGAAGTGTCATCCAAGTTCTTATTGATGGCCAAATCATTGAGAAGCCGCACCCATGATTGTCTCTAGTAAAAAGTAAGAATACCCTAGAATACCCTTGTATATACACCTCCAAAGACTCTTTGTACCTTTGAATGTCCTTTTGTCAAATAAAATCTCCAGGGAATAACTCTTTTCAACTCAGCGTCAATTTTCATAAATTTTGGGATCCTTGTTGTTTTCTGGTACCACTAACAATTTTGCAGGGGCTAAAAAATAATTTTTTTTTGACTACTATCATTTGCTCTCTTGAGAGGACTGTCCAGAGGTACGTAATCACTACATCTCATTTCAAAAAAATAAAATGAAATGATTAAAAAAAAGTTTTTCTATATGTTCTCTTTTGTTTCCCAAAACATGTAAAGACAGGAAATTCTCCCCTCACCATTATTTTCAATTGCCATCACCAGTTGATAAGTGCATCAGTCATTCTTGATTAAAAAAAAAAAATCTAGCAAGTCCTACTTTGAGATGTCAAAGTCTACCACCTCAAAAAAAAAAAAAAGAGAGAGAGAAAAAGGAAAACAAAAAAGCAAAAAGCAAGAAAAAAAGAAAAAAGAAAAAAAATGAAATTATGAAAAAAAAAAGAAAAAAGAAGAAGAAGAAGGACCGATAGGGAGTCAGAAAAGAAAAGAAAGTTAGAAAAGCCGGGACAGCCAAGAAAACAGAAAAATCTGGAAAGCGGGGAGTCCAGAAAAGGCAACTCAAGGACCATATGCAACAATTCAGGACTAGAGGCTTTTAAACCCCAGAGGTATTTTCTTAGCCCATATTGATGTCCACAGCCCATCCTTGTAGGAGTATGCTCACGAACACATTTGGTCACCATTATTTCAAAAGTCCAACCATGCCCTCAGATCAAGCTTTCCGAAGGTATCTATATTCAAGTCTGGTAAATTCTTGCTTCTCCTATTTTAGTTTGTCAAGTTTTTTTTTCTTGATCTCTGAGCACATATCGCCGAAATATCTGTAAAAAAAAAGAAGATGAAGATCACAAGTCAACTCATGAAAAAACATGATAAATCTACACGAGTTGATGATGAGTCATCAAGAAGATATGGACCCGAAAACTTTTAAGAATACATGAAATCCAGAGCAGGCAAGTCGTCTTGACCAGAATCACCTTCGACCCATTGCGGCCGAGCTATTAAACAGTACACTAGGGGCTTCCAACCATACACCCAACCTCTTCCAAATGCCTGAACAAATCCATCAATTGCCAAAGCCTAACCATCTCTGAAACCCAACTTCTCAAAACTGGGGCTGCTCCACCCTTATATATATCCACCAAGAGTGACAATCTTCTTTTATCCCAAGAGAGAGAAGACGAGTATCTCTTCAAGCACTCTCTCAATTTGTTCCGAGAGGTCAAAAAAAAAAAAGAAAAAAAAAGAAGAAATTTCCCTCTCGCAAAAAAAAAAAAAAGAGATAAGAGAAGAAAAGAAAGAAAAAAAGAGGGAGCCTCTCTTGAGCAATGTCCTCAAAATCTTTCTCTCGCAACAAAAGAAAAACATCAATTACTCTTAGACAACCCCACGACCCGCAACCAAAGCCAAAAGCCGACCTCCCAACCATACCTACAACCAGGTCTGGAGACCAAATTCTCATCCAAACCCATAGCCTAAAAGGCCACCCAATGATCGCTTTGCAATCGCCTTTCCTAAAATAACCAAACCCATGGCCCAAAATACCTTTGAGCAAGAGGCCAATCAGATCCTCAATCCTAAAGCTAAACCATCCTAAATGCTTGAATACTATACCCTAACCTAGTTCCCACCTATAGCTCTGTTTCAATCGGCTATAACGTGATCTGGATCCAGGACAGAACTCCTTGCTAAAGACACATAAAATTATCAAAAGATAAATGTTAAGTAGGGTCCATAAAACCTGTGATACTCGGCGATAAACTTTGGATCACGACTCTTCTTTTTGTCCATTAGAGTCATCCACTTTCTGTGAGCATACTCATTCCTGTCTCCCACAAAAGTCTCTCTCAATCGAGTCTTTCTGGGGCTGTCTCCAGTTAAATCTCTTCAGAAACTTGCCCATCCCATCTTACAAAATTTGGTTGATTAAATTCATCCTGGGGCTTCTCTCGCCAAACTCATTGGATACACAAATGCTCATCATCTCCAGAGGCAGCTGTCATTTCCATCTCAACCTGAAAGAGCGAAAAGGCTACAAAGCCATGATCCCTCAAGAATAAGCAGATCATCCTCGCATGCATCAAAAGACTAGCTCCCTACAAGGTAAACAACTCACTAGGTTGAAAACCCGAAAGGGCGGCCTAGGCAAAAGTTAGAGCACGAAAAAAAATAAGAGAAAAAAAGAGAGAAAAGAAAAGAAAAGAAAAAAAATGGTTCCTCCGAGGCATTGATTAGTAGGGCTCACTAGTCCCAGTTGAATTCCTTTTTTTTTTAAATGATGCACTAGTCAAAAGACTGAAAACTGACCCAACACATCATTCGCCCCCATTTCAAATATCACCATCAACTCCCATACACATAACCCTCCAAAGCCAACTAAAAGTCACATCTCAAGCTCTCATATTGTATTTCCATCACCTTGCCTTATCCTGTCTTAACATGTTTAAGAAACAGATGATCGACATGCACATTCAAAAATTTTTTAAAGAGAAAGGGAAAATTTCATTCGCATGCTTGCATCTTTCTACTGCATCTTATCAGGTCTTCCGCCGCATCGGCCTACGGATGATCCGCCAGCATCTCGCCAAGGATCGCCTCCCAAAGATCCTCCACAGCATCATCAAAAGTTACAAAAAGTGAAGTCTATATCCCCAGTAGATCAGCCGGCAAATGGGGAGAAAAGCCAGAAAATACAGTAGCAAAAGAGCAGCAACGGCAAAAGTTGCAAAGACAAAGCAACTATAAGAAAAGGTAGGCATTTTACCCCTTTTCTGAGCATTTGTGGAAGACTTTCCTAACGGGGCAGACAGCCCTGGGGCAAGGGAAAGGCTTTGTCCTCCAACGAAGGCTTCGTACCTGAGGAGACATTGAATTCCAGGCATCAATCGCTGTGTTGGAAAACTTTCTTTTAAGGGGCATACAACCCCGGATCAGAGGGAAAGGTCTTGTCTTCTGACGAAGGCAACGTTCCTCGAGGAGACATCTCATGCATCACAACACTTGATAGACTACCTTTGCAGCACTTGCACCGCAGCATATGTATCGCGACATCCGTCCTTTATTAATGCGATGGATATCACATTCAACGTTGCGATGCAATGGATATTGCATCCGCCTTTCCATATTAATGCGATGGATATCGCATCTAGCGTTGCGATGCAATGGATATTGCATCTGTCTTTTCGTGTTGATGCGATGGATATCGCATCTAGCGTTGCGATGCAATGGATATTGCATCCGTCTTTCCATGTTGATGCGATGGATATCGCATTCAGCGTTATGATACAATGGATATTGCATCAGTCTTTCCGTGTTCATGCGATGGATATCGCATTCAGCGTTGCGATGCAATGGATATTGCATCCGTCTTTCTGTGTTGGTGCGATGGATATCGCATCTAGCGTTGCGATGCAATGATATTGCATCTGTCTTTCCGTGTTGATGCGATGTATATCGCATCTAGCGTTGCGATGCAATAGATATTGCATCCGTCTTTCCGTGTTGATGCGATGTATATCGCATTTAGCGTTGCGATGCAATGGATATTGCATTTGTCTTTCCGTGCTGATGCGATGGATATCGCATTCAGCGTTGCGATGCAATGGATATTGCATTTGTCTTTCCGTGCTGATGCGATGGATATCGCATTCAGCGTTGCGATGCAATGGATATTGCATCCATCTTTCCGTGTTGATGCGATGGATATCGCATCTAGCGTTGCGATGCAATGGATATTGCATCCATCTTTCTGTGTTGATGCGATGGATATCGCATCTAGCGTTGCGATGCAATGGATATTGCATCCATCTTTCCGTGTTGATGCGATGGATATCGCATCTAGCGTTGCGATGCAATGGATATTGCATCCGTCTTTCGTGTTGATGCGATGGATATCGCATCTAGCGTTGCGATGCAATGGATATTGCATCCGTCTTTCCGTGTTGGTGCGATGGATATCGCATCTAGCGATGCAATGGATTGCATCTGTCTTTCCGTGTTGGTGCGATGGATATCGCATTTAGCGTTGCGATGCAATTGATATTGCATCCGTCTTTCCGTGTTGATACGATGGATATCGCATCTAGCGTTGCGATGCAATGGATATTGCATCCGTCTTTCCGTGTTGATGCGATGGATATCGCATCTAGCATTGTGATGCAATGGATATTGCATCCGTCTTTCCATGTTGGTGCGATGGATATCACATTTAGCGTTGCGATGCAATGGATATTGCATCCGTCTTTCCGTGTTGGTGCGATGGATATCGCATCTAGCGTTGTTGCGATGCAATGGATATTGTCGTGTTGATGCGATGGATATCGCATCTAGCGTTGCGATGCAATGGATATTGCATCCGTCTTTCCGTGTTGATGCGATGGATATCGCATCTAGCGTTGTGATGCAATGGATATTGCATCTGTCTTTCCGTGTTGATGCGATGGATATCGTATCTAGCGTTGCGATGCAATGGATATTGCATCCATCTTTCCGTGTTGATGCGATGGTTATCGCATTTAGCGTTGCGATGCAATGGATATTGCATCCGTCTTTCCGTGTTGATGCGATGGATATCGCATCTAGCGTTGCGATGCAATGGAGATATTATCTGTCTTTCCGTGTTGATGTGATGGATATCGCATCTAGCGTTGTGATGCAATGAATATTGCATCCGTCTTTTAGTAATGCGATGGATATCGCATCTAGTGTTGCAATGCAATGGATATTGCACCTGCTTTCCGTGTTAATGCAATGGATATTGCATTTTGTTTCGTGGTGACGCAATGGATATTGCGTTTTGTGTTGCGATGCAATGGGTATTGCATTTTGATATGCGCTATTTTCACTAGGTTGTAATGGATATTACAGCTATCTTTCCGCATAACACTTGTCTGCATTGCAGCACTTGATCCCAAGTAGAGGTGAATTACGTTTGGTCTGATTCCTTGGATAAGGATACGTAGGCAGCCTACTTCGGTAGGCACGACCATCACAACACTTGTTTGTTACCATTGCAGCATGCTTGTTTTTAGCCTGAACTACGTTTGGTCTGATTTCCTTTATTAAGGAATATGTAGGCAGCCTACATTAGTAGGTCCGACCATCAGAGCACTTCATTTACATATCTGCTTAAAAACTGCGATAACCTGTTATAACCGACTAAATATGTCTAGGTTATGGAGTTTGGTTAGCATGATAAACTGTTGCATTATAAGCTTTACTGTTGCATTTCTCTCCTATTTTAATTGAACGAAATTGGAGAGTCTATTGTTTATCAACGATGTTCGTCTACTCAGTAAGCCTTGGGTTACCTGTAGACTCCATCGTTGAGGGGCTCTGTAGACACCCCAATTTTGTACCCTTGATAGGTGACTCTGACATGTGATATTAAGAACTGCTTAAAATTAACAAATGTCAAGTTACAGGAGTCAAAAATGCGAAAGGCAAAGTAGGATGCGCAAAACAGTAAAATGCGAGGGGTGAAAGTGCCAAAAATGAAGTTGGAATAGGGCCATGGCGCGGCCAAAAGGCTGCATTGGCGCCGCGCCATGCCATGGTGTAATCGGCGCCATCCCTGCTACAGTACCTCTCAGACTTAACGCATTGTGCAAGTGACGAAGGCCGGTGTACAACGGTTTGATGCTCGCTGAGGGAATTTGTAATTCCCGATCAGTCCCTTCGTCCATCTATAAATAGGAGTGCTGGGACTCACTTCGGAGAAGAGAGAATTGATCGCAAAGAAACGCTGAAGAAATCCTCTGCGTTCTTATAACGCCGAGAGTAGCCAGAGAAGTGAGATAGGGAGTGTCTAGCCCACAAAGCTTCGAAACCCCGTCCAAACTCCGCCAAAACAAAAATCCACCGGTTAAAAGTGATCCATAGCCTTTTAGTTAGGTATCCACCCCACTTCCCCGGCCCAAAATCCATAAAGTAAGCCTTTACTCTGCCCGAGTAATAGGCCGAAAAACACCCAAAATAAGCTGTTATTCCGCCCAACCAAAAAGGCCAAAACAACCACAAATAAGCCGTCATTCTGCCCGAGTGAACGAGCCAAAACCATCCGAAGTAAGCAGTCACTCTGCCCAAATCACAACAACAACAACACCACAACAACAAAAAAGACTCCCTCTTCCTGAAGGACAGAGCGAGCACACCGCGCTCTAAAAGGTAATAACCTTTATAAGGGCGCTATTTTTTATAAAGTCTTTCTTTAAATCCGGCCCAATGTAGCAAATATAAGCCGTTGTGCTGCCCGGATTTAGTTAGAAAATATTATGTAAAAGAGCCGTTATAATGCCAAATATTTTTAAATATATTTGTAATTATTGTAAGGAAATGGCTGCAAGTCCGTAAATAATGTAGCCGCGGATGTATTTGTTTTTATTTCCCTGTCCTTTAATGCTTTGTTTATTTGCTAAATAAATATAACAACAAGCATACATTATTAGCCAAAAACCACTTTTGAGACCGAAAGGGCGAGTTGGGTGCTTAGCACCTTCCCAACTCGTAACTTAGCCTCCGAACCCGTTTTACAATCTCTGGTTTTTCTCTTCTTTTTTTTGGTTTTGCTTTATTTTTGCCTTAAAATAAAGATGACGACTCTAAAACATTTTGGATCCAGTGGGGCCTCGCAACACTCCTTCCTTGCACTTTTTCGTTTTTCCCTAAAAAAGGGAGAATAAGAATGGAAGGGTGATGTATTCCCATATCCTGGTATCCCCTAAACAAGGGATAACTTGATGCGGGAAACCCAAAGCTCCCATAGTGATCCGAAATAGGTCATAAGACTATTTTTATAAAATCCATAGTGGGGGCGCCGCAACATCCTTTTTTGCACTTTTCCGTTTTCCCCTAAAAAAGGGAAAATGAGAATGAAAGGGTGATACATTCTCATATCCTGGTATCCCCTAAAAAAGGGATAACTTGATACGGGAAACCCAAAAGTTCCCATATTGGATCAAAAATCCACTAAAGGCAATCGAGGCGCATTCCAACGCGCTATCTTAGACATCACTCATCTCGCACTTTTAATTTCGTCTTCCCCTAAAAAATGGAGGATGAAATGAGAGTAGTGGTGTCCCGCATCCGCACGTATGCGCACCCCTATCCAAGGGCGCGCGGGGCGTGGGCGCACCGTCCTGGGAACCTACAAGTATATAAAAAATATTTGATTGAATCTGCCTAGGTTCCCAAGGCCTGGATCAACAAAATACAATACAACTGTGTTTTTCTAATAAAAAAAAGGGTATTACGATTTCAGACTACATATATATGTTTTGAAAATATATGCATTTATACTTAACCAGCGTATGGAGGAGATGAAACTCTACATTAGTTGAAAAAATTAAATGTTTTAAAGAGTAAGAAGAATACTTTTGAAGGTACAAAAAAGTTTGCTAAAAAAAATAAAGAAAAAAAATGCACAAAGAAGTCACAATGGAGCCAATCAATTGATAGTACTTCACGTTTTCAAATAATTGTTATGTTTTGATATTTTTTGGTCAAACAAAATGAATATTATATGTGTATTAATTTTTGTTTTCAAAACCATAAAATATGTAATTTTTTATATATTGCAAATTATGTGTATTTTGAAAAAATTTAGAAAATGTACGTCAAAAAATTTATTTGAAAAACAAAAAAAATGATTTTGAAAAGTCAAAACAGAATAATTATCACATATTTTATTTTCTAACAAAATGAATGAATTAATTAAGTACAAAAAATAAATTACTTACTCTATATCTTTCACAACCTAAAAATCTTCTTCCTGGATTTTTGATCTGTCCATGATGTCTACATGACAGTCATCCTTCCACAATAACAACGAACTCATCTATTCATTCTGTTAAAACTAATAAATAAAAGATGATCCAAAAATTATAAATTATTGGATGAATTTATATATATATATATATATATATATATATATATATATATATATATATATATATATATGGTCTACAAATTGTTAGGGTTCATTTTGAAATTTTAACAATTGTATGAGGTTTGTATTGCATTCAAATTTATGAAAATCTGGTCAAAGAGTGGGTTCTTATTGAAATTTTAAAATAGGACAAGGTTTATAACAAAATTATTTTTGGCGGGAAAAATGACGTGGACATGAGCTCTCCCGCCTAGTTCACTTAGGCAACCACTATGATGTTCAGTCATCTTCCCGTTACAAAAACTAACCAAGTTTTTATGGAAGGTTTTAATTGGAAAAAGAAAATTGGGTTGAGGTTTTACATGCAAAAAAATTAAAAAAAATAACACATGGTTCAAAACTAAAAAAAAAAAACTAAAATAGGTCAGGGTTTTTTTATACAATTAATCCTCTTTTTAATTTTTTTTTCTGTTCCGTTTTACTAATTAAGATCTGTAGAATAGTTTTGGAAGAGACTTACTCACACTAAAAAGGAGGGGGGAGAGAGGAAGGGAGAGAGAGAGGGGAGGGGAGGGAGTATTCATCATTTTCTTTCTAATAAAGCAACTAAATTACCTCAGTTCTATTGTCAGAAAAGAGAAATTGAGAAGGAAACCCAATTTGGACAAAGATAGGTACCATTTTATAATAAAAGCAAACTAATTCTGTACCAAAAAACAATTTTCTCATTTAACAAATGATTTTTAAAAAAATTATAACAAGAGGGGTATTTTTGTCTAAAGGCTTGTCTAGCATAGCATTTCCCTCAAAACAAAGTCATTTTTTCTTGAAATAGTTAAACGACGATCCTCCTCCAAGGTAATGGTGTTGTCTTAGAACGCTCCATTTCAAAAAGTTTAACCAAACTCAAGTTCTATACTCTAACACTATCTTAAGTTGTTAGAGCATCCCCAACGTATGAAAATGGAACTTCTTAGTGCATTGATAATTGTGTATAGTGGCCACCTATTGTCTAATTAGGAGATATATATATATATATATATATATATATATAACTTCCTAATTAGGAAGTCACTTTTGGCTGAAAAAGGGGAGGAAGTGGACGGCTGTCGAGGGGTGTGTGGGGGGGGAGGGGAAAGAGTTTTTTATTTTATTTGGAATGGTGTTAAATTTAATATTTTTTTTGTGTAAGAAGATTATACAATGGGAAAATTTATTCTTAAGTGTGTAAGAAGAGAAAAGTGTGTAGGTGGCAGTGAAACCCAGTTAAGAAGATGTATAAGAATATACAACATTGAGGATGCTCTTAGTTGTTACAAGAACTCAAACTTGTAAATCAACTAGCATTGACATGTGGCCCACACATGAACACATCAAAGTTCTTCACCCGGTCCCACAACTTTAAAACCTTCATTTTACCTCTCCCACCCTGTCCAACATGAGTGGTAAAATGACTCTTTCCACCCTTGATCTCCTTCCCAAGCCTACCACCAACAGAGACACCTCTTTCTTGTTCATCATCCTGATCCTACAAGCAATCCTCCAATGTGGTAGCCACACAAGGAGAGAACCTCTTAACATTTTCATGTTCCACCAACTTGTCATAATACTCCTTATTCCTCATTTCCAATCCATGAATCTGTCCTTGCAGATGCTCGATTATTATTGAGACCAGATTTTAGCGGGGAGGACTGAGGAGGAAGGTAGTACACGGCTGGAAGAAAAGAAAATCTCAGTTTCTTGTTCTTCATCATCTTACACTTAGAATTTCTCAAGGAATGCCAAGGGATTTTTACCCAAATCTTACTTGAAGTACTGTATCTCACACTTTTTATTTTCATCATTATTATGGAATATTTTCTTGGAGTATTTGTGTTTTATTTCTCTAATAGTATGAGTTGTAGCTAGGATTGTGATGAATCTCTAATTTTGAAGCATACTCTAATATTTTTTCCTCTCTCAATATTACTATAATTTACGCTAGGGTTATTCTTTTGTTGTGTTTAATGCTTCTAATTATCTGGTCAATAATTAGATGATTTTAGAATATTAATGAAGAGTTTTCTCAAGGGGGAATATGTTAGGATTGTAATTTTACTTTATTTATCCACATGTTCAATTAATCCACTCTCTCTAATTTCCTATAATTTACCTAGGGTAGCCGATAACACTAATTTAGTCACTACGGGCTCTTGCATCTTATAGCAACCCTATTTTACACACCTATCTACAGGTTCTCGCAACTTATAGATAAAGTATGTAAATTACAATAAGAACAAGTTCTCTAAAATGACTATTGGATTTTGTGCCATATATCTATGCTACAAAATCCTAACAACTAAATTGCTAAGTCCGAAAATTATTGGTAGCTCTCCGTTGCACTTTTCACCCATCATCCCACAATGACAATAAATTGATGAATTCATGATGAGTAAAATGAAAGTGTTGAAAATTGAAAGTGCTGATGTAGACACCCCAATTTCGTACCTTTGATATGTAACATGATATGCGATATCAAGACCTGTTTAAACTTAACAAATGTCAAGTTACATGTTTTAAAATGCAAAAGGAAAAGCAAGATGCGTAAAACAGTGAAATACAGGGGCCAAAGTGTCAAAAATCAAGCTAGAATTGGATCCAGGCGCCACCACCAAGCCAACCTGGCGCGACACCTAGGGCCAAATAGTGCACTTCCGTTTTGATATTTTGTACAAGCTCTCAAGTGCGCGGTACAAGTTGATAAAGCACAAAGAAGAAATTTTAAAAACGGCGAGGTCTCTTCTTCAACCTATAAATAGAGGGCTTCGGCTTCAGGAATTCCCCCCGGCCGGGAAATCACTCTCATTCTTAGCAGTTAACATACAACGTTTATTTTACGCAGTGAGCGATCGTGAGAAAGGGAGAGTCCCTACCTTTTATAATCGAAGCTCTGTCAAATCTCCTCCAAACTCAAATCCAACCGGTCAAAGTGTACCTTAGCCTTCCAGCTAGGATTCCACCTTATTCCTCCGGTCCAAAAATCCCAAAAAAAGCAGTTGCTCTGCCCGAATCCAAAGGCCAAATCCGTTAGAAGTAAGCAGTTGCTCTGCCCGATTTCCGCCAGGCAAACAGTAGCAAAAACGCAAGCAGTTACTGCTGTTTTACGGTGCCTGAAAGCAACTTTCGGAAGCAGTTATTCTGTCCAAATCCCCGCAACAGCAAAACAACAAAAAAAAACTCCCTCTCCTGAAAGGACAGAGCGATCACAACATACGCTCTTAAAGGTAAGCCTTTAAGGGCTTTTTATATGAAAGTGTTATTTTCATCTGGCCCAATGTAAAAAATATAAGCAGTTATGCTGCCCGGATCTATATAGAAAATAGCACAATAAAGAGTTATTATTATGACCAACTATTTTTTAAATGTATTTGTAATTACTGGAAGGAAGTGGCTGCAAGTCTGTAAATAATGTAGATACAGATATATCTGCTTTCAATTCTTTATTTTATTTGCTAGATAAATATAATAAAAGCATATTTTAGGCAAAAACTGTTTTGAGACCGAAAGGGCGAGTTGGGTGCCTAATACCTTCCCACCTCGTAACTTAACCTCGAACCCCTTTTTACAAAACTCTGGTTATTTTTTGTTTTTCTTTATTTCTCTTTAAAATAAAGATGGCGACTCTGTTATAGCATTTTGGATCACAGTGAGGCCCGCAATATCCTTTTCTTGCACTTTTCCGTTTTCTCCTAAATAAGGGACGATGAGAATGAAAAGGGTGATGCACTTCTTGTATCTTGTTTTCCCCTAAACAAGGGAGGATGAGACACGGGAAACCAAAAGCACTCATAGTGACCCAGAATGTACAACAATCCATAGTGAGGCAAGGCGTGTTCACACGCGCCTTTACAACATCATTTTTTTGCACTTTTCCGTTTTCCCCTAATCAAGGGATGATGAGAATGAAAAGGGTGATGCGTTCTTTGCATCTTGTTTTCCCCTAAACAAGGAAGGATGAGATACAGAGAAATCCAAATCACTCATAATAGACTAAAGCTCACTCGGTGACCGATGTGTATTCAACGCGCTTTTTGACAACACTCTTTCTGCATTTTAAATTTCGTCTTCCCCTAAACAAGGGAGGATGCAATGGAAAGTGTGATGTCCTTCTGCATGCCACGCTCCCCTAAAAAAGGGCGCGTGGGGTCCGGGGCGATCCGGGGCACCCACAGCTGAATTTAATTGGAATTTTGTTTATATTATAAATGAGAAAAAATGTTTAATTTGCAAAAAAAAAAAATTGTTTGTACATGATTTGTTATAGATCTGATTCTAATGGCATGAAAGAAACGAGTGGAAAACTCCTGCCACAGTCACGTTAGCGCCACGCAAGCAACTTCCTCAACTTTTCGCCCTCCCAATTAACGTCTAACTGGCGAACGGTTTAAAAGGTCGAAATTAGAAACACGAGGTTTGATTTGTAATTCGTGAAATAGGACAAAGTTTTTTCCACTTATACGTTAGAATATGATTTATAAGTTCTTGGTGGAGAGTTTGGATCTTGAGACGGATCTTGTCTGTTATACTTTTAAGTGACTTAACTCTTGAAGAGAGAATGTCTTGGGTTTGTGCAAACATACTTTGCTGAGAGATGATCTGTTTAAGTGTTTTGTTCTAGGCAACAACATTTTCGCTTTGCTAATTAAAGGTAGCTTCTGCGGCACCGACAAAAATTGAGCCAATACTTATTTTGTTATTGTAACGCAATGAAGTTATTTTAAAATTTGGTGAATTTGTGATGTACACAACTAGTTAATTAGACTTTTTAACGTTTATTTATGAATATGATGAATTTAAGTAGAAGTATTATCTTTTATCAAGTCTTATGTAGTTGATTAAAAATAGTATGTTTGTTGAAAGTTTCTTTTTAAGTTTTTTTAAATTATGATTTATGAGTGTTTAAACTAAATGGTAAATATGATTTGATTTCTTATGGACTAGTACTCTTACTTGTGCCGATGGCACGACGCTAATATATTTCAAATTACAAAACTTACGATTTTTTTTAAAATTTATTTGTATACAAAATTGCGTGCATAAAGTTGGAGAGAGAGAGAGGGGTAGTTACTCAACCGCCGCTCACACATGTGAACTCATGGAGTAATAATGACCGTAGGATCTCAGTAAAGGAATCAATCCCAGTCGCTCTTTATCTTTTGTTAATTGTAAGCGTGGGACTATGAGCTGTATTGTATTATAGATATTCCCCAATTAAATATTACTTGTGGGTATGTCTGACAATTATAACCCAAAACTCGTTAATTCACAAAATCTGTTAACATTTTTGTGTCGAAGCGGGTAATCCGTTTCAAACCAAAAATATTAACATATGGGTCAGTGTAGGTCGGGTTAAAACGGGTCGAACTCGTTATCTATTTTGACCTAATAACTTTTACTCTATAAATGTATGAATTTAAAACAGAAAATTAAGGTTAAAACGCATCAACAAGTTACCTATTTTAACTCAACTCGACTCAATTTTAACTTATTTGATATTTAAGTTTTAATAAGTTCTAACCTATTTCAACCTGTTACTCGTATCGACCATAACCCACCTAAACCCATCCAATTGAGGTACAGATGTCTAAGAACATCCTCAATGTACAAATTCTTATTACAACTTCTTAAGTGGGTCCCACTGCCACCTACACATTTTTCTCTTCTTATCAACTTAAGAATATATCTTCCCATTGTATACTATTCTTAACATATTCTTAACTAGGTCTCACTGCCACCTCATTAACTTTATAATTCATTCTTATTTTTATACTTATCCAACAAATAAATTTAAAACACGTTATTTAATATATTTCATATTTACATATTTCGTATAAATAATTAATTTATAAATTAAGACATAAATTAATTTAAAAATAATAATTACATTATTATTTTTAAATTTTATAATTTATAATTTAATAAATAAATTATCTATAAAACACATATTATACATAACTCGTACAATAACATAAATAAAAAATTACATAAAACATAAATACTTAAAAATTACATCAAAACAATTCAATAATTAGAATTACATAAAAACATCCATAATTAAACTTTATCACTAGTTGTCATCGTAACGACGCCATATATGCTCAACCAAGTTGGATCGAAGAGCATGGAGGATGCTTCTATCACGTACCTCTGAATTTCGCTGCATATATTCTTGAAATGCTTGTGTTGACCCATGGTTCACTTGTGGAGAGTCACAAATGACATCATCAGCTCAGTCTGTAACGTGATCACCCTCGGCCTCCACAATCATGTTGTGTAGAATAATGCATGTGAGCATTATTTCTTTCAAGTTATCTCTATACCAAAACCTGCTAGGACCTTTAATAATTGCTCATCTTGATTGGAGCACTCCAAATGCTTGTTCGACATCTTTTCTTACAGCCTCTTGCATCTCTTTGAATTTCTTTCGCTTAGCATCCGACGGGCATGAAAAACTTTTCACAAAAGTAGCCCAATCCGGATAAATTCCATCTGTTAGGTAGTATCATTTTGTAAAGTGTGTGTCATTCACTTCGAAATTGCACGATGATGCATTTCCTTCGAGTACGTTATTGAATAACGGTGATTCATATAGCACATTGAGATCGTTACGAGAACCCGCGACCCCAAAAAATGCATGTCATATCCATAAATCCGCAAACGCAACTGCTTCGAGCACAATTGTTGGCTTCGCATGACCTCTGGCATATTGACCTTGCCAAGCGACTGGACAATTTTTTCATTCCCAGTGCATACAATCAAGACTTCCTAACATACCTGGAAATCCGTGTCTTTGCTCGTGCATTTGAAGCAGACATTGTGTATCATTAGCATTTGGTCTTCTCAAGTATTGACCTCCGAACAATTCAATAATACATCGACAGAAGTTGAACATGCATTCGATGGCAGTTGTTTATGCTAATCGGAGGTACTCGTCGAGATGATCGGCTGAAAATCCATAAGCCAATTTACGGATAGCTGCCGTGCATTTTTGAAGTGGTGAGAGACCTACTTTTCCGTATGCATCAGGCCTCTGTCGAAAATAACTTAAATGATTCTCCAATGCATCAACTATCTGAATGAATAAGTTTCTATGCATTCGGAAGCGTCGCTGAAATATATCATCGGGATACAATGGTTGAGATGAAAAGTAGTCATTGACAAGTTGAATATTTCCCGCTACACGATTTCGATTTATATATCTCCTTTTTTTCCTTTGACGACGCCTCTTGATGTTGTCTCTCTCCATTTCAATCATCTGTTGTTGTAATTCAATAATCTGCAAAAAAAAAAAAATTTCACCTTCAGACATGTTGGATTCGTCGTTTGATTCTTCGATATGACTGCTTGTGTTAGAGCTATTGGTAGAAGAAGAAGAAGATGAAGACATCTTTAGTGGTAAAATGGAAGAGAGAATGAAGAAGTTGTGAAGTAATGAAGAAGGTTGAAGTGTTATTTATATAGGGGAGAGAGAAAGGATTAAAACATTCACCTACCCTCCCACCCACTCACCCACCCACCTAAAAGTAGCCGCCCCCCTTAAAAAAAATAAAAAAGTCAATTGTTTCACCTTCAGACATGTTCAAAGTTATATTAAAAAATGATGTAGAAACATTCTAATATTGAAAATTACATGCAAAAAATTAATAATAAAATTTACATAAAAACATTATAATATTGAAAGTTACATGCAAACAATTAATAATAAAACTTACATAAAAACATTCTAATATTAAAAGTTACATTAAAAAAAAACTTACATAAAAACATTCTAATATTAAAAGTAAACTTACATTAAACTACGAACACTAAAATTCATACCCTTTCTTCCTCAACTGCACCTTAACTTGCTCACATCCGTGTTCATACATGGTAAACTGTGCCGGACTCATGTGGGAGGTATCTTGAGTAAGAAAAGCAATGTCTTTCACGAGTCTTTCATGCTCCTTTCTTTCTTCTCTTGACCGTTTAGCTTCAGCTTCAGTTTTTTTTATTTCAAATTCTTATTTTTTTATTTCCGAGTATTTATCTATCGACAACACCATCCCAGAAGAAAGCGTATGCATCCCATCTACATCTGAAGATGTTTCGGCTTTTCCTTTAGCTTTAGCTTTTCTCTTTGCCGCCTTTTGTCCAATCGGACGACTATGTAAATTGATTTCTTCCACATCTTCAATATCCACACTAGTCTTAGAATGATCGCCCTCGAATTCAGACGTCTTCGATTTTTTATTGGTGTGAAACATATCTGTTTGTGGAGAAAATGATACAGAAGAATTTTTAACACATCCCAAACATGTTCAAAAAGAAAATGTTGACCTTTTTCTTAATGGTATAGATCCCTTGCATTTTTCATTAAAATATCATCACTCCAACCACTGTTTTTAGCATTGAGAAGCCTATTGTAGATTTCGTTGAAGCTTCTCACTGATGGAGCAATTCTAGTTGACCAACGTGGTAGCAACTTCTTAATATCTCTCGGTATCGATTTACTTGGGCGATGTTCGTTGTAATAATCAGCTATACGCTTCCAATATTACGCATTCTTTTGATTATTACAAACTAATGGACATTGGCCAATAGTCTGCACAGCTTCCATAAGCGCAAGATCTTCATCTTTCGTCCATCTTGCACGTGTAGACTTGTGTTTACTCGGTACTGATTCTGATTCCGGTTCCGGTTCGGCGTCCAAATCAATTGTTTCTAAATTGATTTGCGTCTCAGGAACCGATGATGGCGTTCCCGACAAATTACCGGACGAAGTTGCATCTACACTTGTTCAACGTGAGTCATTCGAAGGTATGTAAAATGGAGAAAATGCACGAGGCGGACCTTGCGGCATGAAAAATTGGTTTCCCGTAGGTTGCCAATAATTCGGAGGAAATGAAACGTTACTAGGCGAGAAATTTGGAAAATTTTGCGGCATGTAGAAATTTGGATAATTGGGAACATTTGGATTGTTAGAAAAATTAGGCGGGTATTGAGGAGTAGATGAAAATTGGGAATTTTGAACATTCTCAGGAATATGAGTGTTTTGAGTATTTTGATGTTCTTCAAAATCTGAAGAATTCAGTAAATTTTGAAAAAAAATATTACCTCTTGGATCCATTTCGAAGATAAGTATGTAAAGAAAGTAATTTTTTAGAAGAGATGATGAAGAAATAGAAAAGAGAATAATGTGGAGTAAATATGAAATGTTGAAGTGGTATATATAGGGGAAGAAAAAAGAATAAAAAAATTAAAAAAAACCAAAACAGGCCCCCCCCTCAAAACACTCTACACACAACCGGCCCCCCCCCCACACACCAGCCGCCCCCCCCCCCGCACCCCACGCCACACACACACACCACCTCTTTTGTGATTAAAAGGCGCCCCCCCCCCCCCTTTCCCCCAATAAACATAAAAAAACCAATACTTCCCAACCGCCCCCGCCCATTTCCCAAATCCCATGCACTTTCCCACTTTTCAATGCACATGTTGGAGGTTCTTAGAGCAGCTCCAATGTGTGATTCTTCACCAATTCTTTGGTGAAGAATCCACAAAAGTCTCCCATTGTGCTATTCTTGCAAGAGAATTCGAAGGAGAGAGAGAGTAAAATTCCTCACAAAGAACACAAAAAAAAAAAACTTCTAGCCTCTTGGATCCATTTCGAAGATAAGTATGTAAAGAAAGTAATTTTTTAGAAGAGATGATGAAGAAATAGAAAAGAGAATAATGTGGAGTAAATATGAAATGTTGAAGTGGTATATATAGGGGAAGAAAAAAGAATAAAAAAAATTAAAAAAAAAACCAAAACAGGCCCCCCCCTCAAAACACTCTACACACAACCGCCCCCCACACACCAGCCCGCCCCCCCACCCCACACACACACACCACCTCTTTTGTGATTAAAAGGCGCCCCCTTCCCCAATAAACATAAAAACCAATACTTCCCAACCGCCCCCAGCCCATTTCCCAAATCCCATGCACTTTCCCACTTTTCAATGCACATGTTGGAGGTTCTTAGAAGGCTCAATGTGTGATTCTTCACCAATTCTTTGGTGAAGAATCCTAAAAAGTCTCCCATTGTGCTATTCTTGCAAGAGAATTCGAAGGAGAGAGAGAGTAAAATTCCTCACAAAGAACAAAAAAAAAAAAAAAAAATTCTAGCCGCACATGAAGAGGTTGGCGTGCACCTTCCACCCAAACATGGCGCGTGTAGGACACGCGCTCAAAAGGCGCGTCCAAGGCAAAAAGGCGGTGGGTCCCGGCGGTTGCTCCACTAAATAA
This sequence comes from Codonopsis lanceolata, assembly GCA_013146195.2. Lineage (NCBI taxonomy): Eukaryota > Viridiplantae > Streptophyta > Magnoliopsida > Asterales > Campanulaceae > Codonopsis > Codonopsis lanceolata. The sequence continues at coordinate 58,226,931 of CM028381.1, forward strand.
AAAAAACGTTTTTTTTTTTGACTTTTTTTAAAAAACCAAGAATCTGACCGTTTTGACTTAAAAAAAATTCAAAATTTTTTTTAAAAAAAATCAAATTGTAACCGTTGGGGGGGGGGGTGGGATGCAATGCAACGGAATTTTAAAAAAAACGTTTTTTTTAATTTTAATTATCTTCTTTCTTCCCTATAAATAAACTACCTCAACCCTCTTCATTTTCTCCAAACCTTCTTCATTCCCTCTTTTATTTCTCCATATTCTTTTCTTTAAAATCACTTTCTCTACATACTTCTATTCCAAATGGATCCAAGAGGTACTAATTTTTACTAAAATTTATTGAATTCTTCCGATATTGAAGCAAATCAAAATTCACAAAACTCTCGTGTTCCCGAGAATGTTCCACATTCTCAATTTTCATCTACTCCCCAATACCCCCAATACCCGCATAATTTTTCCAACAATCCAAATGTTCCAAATTATCCAAATTTCTACATGCTTCCAAATTTTCCAAATTTTCAGAATTTTCAAGTTCCTCACACAATTGAGAATTCATCTGGTAACATTTATTTTCCTCCGAATTATTGGCAACCAACGGGAAATCAATTTTTCACTCCGCAAGGTACGTCTCATGCATTTTATCAATCTTACATATCTTCAAATGATTCACGTCCAACAAGTGTAGATGAGACTTCTTCCGGTAATTTTCCGGCAACGCCGTCATTGGTTCCCGAAACGCAAATCAATTAAGAAACAATTGATTTGGACGACGAAGCGGAACCGGAACCAGGAAAAGACAAGGTTAAACGTGCAAAATGGACCAAGGCTGAAGATCTTGCGCTTATGGAAGTTGTGCAGACTATTGGTCAATGTCGAATAGTTGGTAATGGTCAAAAGAGTACACAATATTGGAAGCGTGTAGCTGATTATTACAACGAACATCGCCCAAGTAATTCAATGCCGAGAGATAAAGCGAAGTTGTCACCACGTTGGTCAAATAGAATTGCTCCATCAGTGAGAAGCTTCAACGAAATCTATAATAAGCTTCTCAATGCTCATCACAGCGGTTGGAGCGATGATATTCTAATGGAAAATGCAAGGGAGCTATACCATCAAGAAAAAGGTCAGCACTTTATTTTTGATCATGTTTGGAAAGTGTTAAAAAATTCTTCTGTTTCCTTTTCTCCACAAACAAATTTGGGTCACACCAATAAAAAGTCTAAGACGTCTGAATCTGAGGGCGGCGATCATTCTAAGACTAGTGTGGATGTTGAAGATGTGGAAGAAATCAATTTGCGTACTCGTCCGATTGGACAAAAGGCGGCAAAGAGGAAAGCTAAAGGTAAAGGCAACGTCGAAACATCTTCGGATATAAATAACTTGCAAACGATTTCTTCTGGGATGGTGTTCTCGATAGATAAATACTCTGAAATAAAAAACAAGAATTTGAAATTAAAAAACTTAAGGAAGAACGGAAAAATAAAGAAGTTGAAGTCAAAAAAATTGATGCGGAAGCTCGAAAGGCCCGAGAAGACAGAAAGGAGCGCGAAAGGCTCGTGAAAGACATTGCTTTTCTTACTCAAGATATTTCCCACATGAATCCGACACAATTTGTCATGTATCAGCAAGGATGTGAGCAAATAAAGGTACAGTTGAGGAAGAAAGGATATGAATTTTAGTGCTCTTTGTATCAACACCGATAATTTTATGTAAGTTTCATTATGAATTTTATTTTATGTAACTTTCATTTTTTTTAATGTAACTTTCAATGTTAACGTGTTTATGTAACTTTCAATTATAACGTTTTTATGTAATTTTCTATTCATGTTATTTTACAAGTTCATTCATCATTATTAATTTTTTTTTATGTAATTTTCATTATTAATGTTTTGAACGTAACTAACCGTTATAAACTAGCCGTTGTAAACTAGCCGTTGCAAACTAGCCGTTATAAACTAGCCGTTGTAAATTAGCCGTTATAAACTAGCCATTGTAAACTAGCCGTTATAAACTAGTATATATAGATCAGCGGATGTCTTATTCTTCTACCAATAGCTACAAACGTTTAGCACATAAACCATTGTCATTGTCCTACATTCAGACACTAAAGATGTCTTCTACTTCTTCTTCTTCTACCAATAGCTCTAATACAAACAGTCATACCCCAGAATCCTACAAGTCTGAATCCAACGAAGAATCTAACATGTCTGAAGGTGAAAAAATTGTTTTGCAGATGATTGAATTACAACAACAGACGATTGAAATGGAGAGAGCCAACATCAAGAGGCGTCGCCAAAGGAAAAAGAGGAGCTACATAAATCGAAATCGTGTAGCAGGAAATACTCAACTTGTTAATGACTACTTCTCTTCTCAGTCATTGTATCCTGATCATATATTTCGGCGATGCTTCCGAATGCATAGAAATTTTTTCATTCAGATAGTTAATGCATTGGAGAATCATTCAAATTATTTTCAACAAAGGCATGATGCATACGGAAAAGTAGGTCTATCACCACTTCAAAAATGCACAGCAACTATCCGTCAATTGGCTTATGGAGTTCCTGCTGATCATCTCGACGAGTACCTCCGATTAGGAGAAACAACTGCTATCAACTGCATGTTTAACTTCTGTCAATGTATTATCGAGTTGTTTGGAGGTCAATACTTGAGAAGGCCAAATGCTAATGATACACAACGTCTGCTTCAAATGCACGAGTAAAGACACGGATTTCCAGGTATGTTAGGAAGTCTTGATTGTATGCACTGGGAATGGAAAAATTGTCCAGTCGCTTGGCAAGGTCAATATGCAAGAGGTCATGGGGAACCAACAATTGTGCTCGAAGCAGTTGCGTCTGCAGATTTATGGATATGGCACGCATTTTTTGGGGTCGCGGGGTCTTGTAATGATCTTAATGTGTTATATGAATCACCTTTGTTCAATAACGTACTCGAAGGAAATGCACCGCCGTGCAATTTCGAAGTGAATGGCACACAGTATATAAAAGGATACTACCTAACAGATAGAATTTATCCGGATTGGGCTACTTTTGTAAAAAGTTTTTCATGTCCGTCGGATGCTAAGCGAAAGAAATTCAAAGAGATGCAAGAGGCTGCAAGAAAAGATGTCAAGAAAAGATGTCGAACGAGCATTTGGAGTACTCCAATCAAGATGGGCAATTATCAAAGGTCCTAGCAGGTTTTGGTATAGAGATAACTTGAAAGAAATAATGCTCACATGCATTATTCTACACAACATGATTGTGGAGGCCGAGGGTGATTACGTTACGAACTGGGCTGATGATGTCGTTTATGACTCTCCACAAGTGAACCATGGGTCAACTCAAGCATTTCAAGAATATATGCAGCGAAATTCAGAGGTACGTGATAGAAGCACCCATCATGCTCTTCGATCGAACTTGGTTGAACATATATGGCGTCGTTACGGTGACAACTAGTGATAGAGTTTAATTATTAACGTTTTCATGTACTTTTAATTATTGAATTGTTTTGACGTAATTTTTAAGTGTTTATGTTTTATGTAATTTTATCATTTTATGTATTTAACGTTTTTATGTAATTTTCTATTTATGTTATTGTATGAGTTATGTATAATATGTGTTTTATAGATAATTTATTAAATAAATTATAAATTATAAAATTTAAAAATAATAATGTAATTTATTATTTTTAAATTAATTTTTGTCTTAATTTGTGGGTCCCAATGAGCACAATAATAAGCTAGAAGGGGGGGTTGAATAGCTTATTAAACACTTAAAACTTTTTAAGTAAATTCTTTGAAGGGTACTTGCAATCTATTGAAAAGATAGAAGTAGCGGAAGACCTTCAAGGTAGTTGTTCCAGGTCTGCCGATAAGGACTACCGGTAGACCTTTTACAAGTTACTTAAGTTCTGCTGTAAACGGATAAAGATAATCAAAGTAATAAACAGTTCAAAAAGCAGACGAACAGTAAAGAATAACACAAGTATTTTGGGATGGTTCACACTATAAAGAGTGCTACGTCCACCACCAAGGCAGTCAACCTTGTATTTAAATAGTGCACTATATTTTCCACTAGATCAATTACAAAGAATATCCCTAATAGATCGTGTACAAAATATTGACTTGTGTTTGGGGTCTAGGGAATTAAATATCTGTAAATACAAGATATTTAATTCGTGCAGAAGTATAGTTAATGAATGTAAACAACAAGAAGTTAAAACAATAAGTGTTGATGAACAACTTCTTGTTGTTGACGAGGACTTCTAGATCTGTTCAGGATCTCTTGATTGCACTAAGCTGTAAGACTTGGAGTTATGGAGTTTCAGGGCAATTCTTTAAGTGTTCGATTGATTCTGTACAGTTATCTCCAGTCTTCAATGACAGTATTTATAGCAGGTGCACTTCAAAAGATCCGTTAGAGAAGACGAATACTTCAACAGCTCTTTTATGAATGCATTAAATGCATGGGGCTGTCAGTCAAGGATTTTCGTCTTTACAGATATCTAGAGCAGAGAATGATTTCTGAGATCTTCAAAAGTGGGCGATTTAGGTGTCAGATCTGAGAGTTGTTGCAGACAGTAGAAGACAGTCTGCTTTTCCTGCTTTCACTGTTCAGGACGAAAAGTCTTCCTGCTTTTCGGAAAGTTGCTTTCGGCGGCTTGATGTATCAGAGAATGTCTTAGATTAATTCAAATAATGATCAGGATAAGTTTGAATTAATCCAATGAGTCATTGCTGGATAGGACACGTCATGCAAGACCAGGTGGATACAAGGTCTGCCGTTTGTAGACTTTGAGCAGGTCTTCCGATGAAGCTTGTGGAGCGGTCTTCCGCTGAACCTGTAAAGTCCTATAAAAACTATACTAGGCAAAGTTCTATACATAGTTGCCACGCTAATCGATACACAGCCCGATTAGCCACTGAAGTATAAAACTAATGTAATGAACTAAACAGATATAAATCTATCATAAGAATTAACATAATTTATAAATTAATTATTTATACGAAATATTTAAATATGAAATATATAAAATAACGTGAAATAAATTTATTTGTTGAAAAATATAAAAATAAGAATGAAATATAAAGTTAATAAGGTGGCAGTGGGACCTAGTTAACAATATGTTAAGAATCGTATATAATGGGAAGATAAATTCTTAAGTAGAGAAAAAGAGAAAAATGTGTAAATGGCAGTGGAATCCAGTTAAAAATTTATGGGAAGAATTCCCACAATGGAGATGCTCTTATTTTAGAATTCAACCGACTTCTCTCTCCTAGTGGCGGTTTGAAAAAATTTAAGAATTCAACAATGGTAGAAAAAATTAGAGGTTCTTATTAAGAATTTTGTTAAGAACCTACAATGGTCATGCTCTAATAGGTCCGAAAAAATTAAGAGAAAAATTATCGGTCTCCCCACAATCTTCGCCGATTCTCGCTCTCTTTCTCTCGTCTTTTTTTCGAACTTTCCGTTTTTCTTTCAAGAAAAACAAAACGAAAAAGGACTGCTAAAATAGAAAAAAAATTGAAAGAGAAAAATCCCCACCAAATTGATCCAGCCCGAAGAAGAAGAAGAGAAACAAACAAAAATGGCTTCCTCCCGAATCCTGCCTTTGATTCTCTTCTTCTCCTCCTCCGTCCTCCTCCTCCTCGCTCCCGCTGCTTCTTCCTCTTCCATTTCAAGTACTCAAAAATTTCCCCTTAATTCATTCATTATTCTTATCGATTGATTCATTTATAATCATTCCCTAAAAATGTAATGATTTGTGTGTGTGTGCGCTTTTATATGCAGATGATGTTTTTCAATCTAGTACATTGATGGGACGTTCCCTTCTTCAGCAAAAAGAAGGTTAGAAAATCTCTCCTGTTTGAATCCCGTAATGTAGTTGCAAGAAAAGGAAAGAAATGAAAATTTGAAATTTGTTGATTTTACCAGCATGTTTTTGTAATGGGTCGATCTATTTAGACCAAGTTGAACCCCTTCTAAGCATACCCTTCACCTTATTTTAAAATACTTATACCTATAAGTGTACCTCTTAGTTTTCCTATTTTACCAAACTGAATTTTGAAAACACAATGTTACGCTTTCTTCCGTGCAATCCTTTCCCCAAAACACAAAGCTATCTTCATCTCCTCCATTGACAAAAGAGGTATGTAGTTGGAATAGTGTTAAGCTGCTACAGTTGAATATTTACAAAAAGTTGTTTCAGTTAGGGTGGAACAAATCAGAAATGTTGAACATTTAAAAATATTTGGTACTCTAGGTCTGAACTGTACACAACGAGGACCTCTGTTTTAAGAAGAAAAAAAATATTTTTTAAACAGTTTTAAGCAAAAAAAAAAACGTTTTAAATGTTTATCACAATAGTTATATTGACTTTTTTTCCATCAATATTTGATTTTTTCACACCCAATGTTAAAGCCCAAGGTTTTTTTGGGAAGTTGAAGAAGGTTTTTGGCTGTGGATGAAGGTTTTCGCAACAAAAGAAGGGAAAGATGAAGGAGAACAAGATATGTTTGGAAATAAAGTGGTATATTTGTTGGAGGAAGAAGAAGGGTTTGAAGAACAATGACTTGGGAAGAATGAATATGTGTTGGGGAGTTTAGTTAGAGATGAAGGAGATGAACATTTTGAAGTTGGGAAGAAGGGGTATATTTGTTTTGGGGTGGGGGGTTTACTTAGAGGTTTTTTGGTTTAGAAAAATAGTATGGGGGTCTACTTATCAGCTGCAAGGGTATAAATGTCTTTTGGCTTGAGGGTATTTTTGTCATTAAGAAAAAAAATGAAAATAGGGGGTTAACTTTGAGGAACAGGGGGCCTCAATAGCGCAACCCTTTTGTATTTCGAGGGGATGAAGAATTTCCCTTTAATCACCTCTGGCTAATGCTCTGTTTGGTTTCGGAGAAAATGCTGCAAAGGAAATAATTTTTTTTGAAATTGTTAACAATACCGAGCATGCTTTCTAGTTTGAGTAGGTCTCGTGTTAAACCGTATGAACGGATCTTAATTCGTGAGATGGAACCCCATTCTTACAACTCAACCCATCAACACGGTAGGTCGGGTCAAGGGAATCCGTCTTACATAACTTATCCGTGAGACCGTCTTTTCTAAGTTTGTGTCTGTTTTAGTTTTGGAGTTATGGCTAATTGCCCTTTGGTTACTTATGTCTAATTTATTTGAATTGCAATTATTTGGTGCTGGGTAATTAGGGTCCCTTCAAGCTAATGATAATATTTGATATAGAACTTTGAAATTTCACACACTCACACACAAACACACATGTTTAGAGATGAAGGTATATATGGCAATTCTCTATCGCTTCTATTTGGTACCTTAGAAAATTTTTGGAAAGAAAAGGAGATCTAAAACATTGTATCATGCATCCGCTGCTTACATTTAGGTGGTATATTAACAAAAAAGTTTCTTATATGAAGAAAGGAGAATTCATATCAGTACAAAGACGAAGATGCATACATGTTAATGTTCATCGTGTTTTAGCCATTGCTTGATTCATATTGAATAAAGAAAAGAATGTATCCCTTATTTACCTTATTTTGTGTTGCATCAAAAATGGGATTTTCATTCTTAAGTAATTGACTAGCTTGTAGCGAGTTTGCAAATAATTGTCAAATTACACCGAGAATAACGAGGCGTGCACATTGTATAACATTTAAAGTGATGGTAGATTTGAAATTCTGTGAGTTTGATTGCGTCTCCTTTCTATTGGGATGGAGTGAGGTCTCGATTTAGGAGCTTTATTCTCGAGACAGCTGGATTCTTCATTTCTTCTACTTTTATGATGCATGCTTTTTCTTTCAAATTTCCTTTCAGGCTGGTAGGATATTTGTAAGGAAAGTTGACATGAGACACTAAACTCTTTCTTTAGATATAAATGGAACTGTTGTGGATCTGAGAAACTAATTGAATGCCATAAACGGAAATAAGTACTCAAGTAATGTGGGAACTGAGTACATTCAAAGTCTTTTGAAAAAAATATTCAGCTTTTGAGATTACTTTCTTTTTTAAGTCATTCGACCTAGTAGCAAATTTGAAGGATATAGCTAGCTATGAAAAATGTGAAGAGTTTATCATATAACTCAGGTATTCCAAGACTTTCGTAAACAGATTAGCTTTTGAATGATATGGAAAAGTTGCACCGAATCAAGACGTTCACCCAGACAATACATCAGACATCTTACACACATGACGGAAATCCTCTTAAACTAATCCAGCCCGACTGTAGATTACCCACACAAACCTAATCATCAAGCCAAAAATTATAAACAGCATTAGTCAAAATATCATATGGACCCCAATTGTTCTGCACTACTGCTTTACCCAATTGGATCTCTTGTAAGAAAGCTCTTAGTCTTGTTACTACTAAGCTTTATTTATTTTTTCTATCCAATGTACTAATTATGGTTCTTTTGTTTTATACCGAAAATAACGTGTTGAACCTTAAAGGTTCTATATTATACCATGATGTCATTAATGTTCCAAAAAGTATAGGAATCTTTGGATATTTTTTTTTGATATGTAAGTGTGACCCTTTGTTAGTATGAATTTTGGAACTAAGGACATCAACGTCTTTGCCTGAGTACCCTGCCATCTCTCCCACCCCTTGAGTACCCTGCCATCTCTCCCACCCCTTGAGGTCTTGGATATTAAAAGATACAAGCATTTGTATCTATTTATAGATATACTGTAGAATCAGTGAGCCATTTCAACACCTTCATTTACTGTTATGCACATTCGAAAATTAGAACTGCTAGGACCTCCGTATGATTAGAGAACAGAAACAAGCTGCATGATGAGGATTGGAACCTATATCACCGAGGCCATTGTTTCAAATTTATGTTAGATCAACAGGAACAACTCTACCAATAAATCAAGCTGTTAGGAAAGTTGCAGCAGTTCCTTTTCAAGGCCAGATTATGTTTCTTGTTTGAGCTGTTTACACTTGTCCTTCCTGGACTCCATAGCAACTGGAACCTAGAGCATTCGGCTGCCCATTTTTGGTTAAAATTGTATTGAGAAAAGATTGTATAACTTTGTTAGCTTTCAAGGCAGCCTGAGAATTGTTAGGAGCACTTGAAATATTATGGCGTCAGTCGTTTGCAATACGCTGCTTTGTCATTTCAATGTGTATTCATGGAAACTTCAGTGGTCAAGGTTAAATTGAGCTTAGATTGCAATTTTTCAATGATTGCATAGATGAATGAATAGTTTCAATGCAACTAATGATGTCCAAATTTTGCAGCTTGCCCTGTGAACTTTGAGAACCAGAACTACACAATAGTCACGAGCCAGTGCAAAGGACCTCAATACCCAGCAACAGCCTGTTGTGAGGCCTTTAAGCAAATCGGCTGCCCTTTTGCACAGGAACTAAACGACGATAAAAACGATTGTGCCAGTACCTTGTTCAGCTACATAAACCTCTATGGGAAATATCCACCTGGACTGTTTGCTAGCTTGTGCAAAGAAGGCAAGGAAGGTCTTGATTGTAGTACTGTTGCAAATGCCACAGCCCAAAACGCCACCGGCGATAAGAATTGGGCTCCGGGAAAGTTTACTCAGTCCCCGTGGTTGATCTTCTCAACGAGCTTCCTCGTCCTAGTATTCAATCTGTTCTAAAAGGATGATCTTTACCCGTAAAACTACGTCTCTCTTATATTGATTTAATTTTATTTTTTAAAAAATTTGAATGTAGATAAAACAGTAAAACTTAGGTCCTTGTACTATTTGATGACAACTTTTTTTTTTAAATTTAACTGAAATAATCAAAAGTAAATAATTTTAACTATTTTCTATATACTTCTATTTCGTGTTAATTAAGCGCAATATTCCTCTATAATAGTTGTCAAACTTGCACCGTCTCGCTTGAAAATCAAACTCTCAATATACCAAAGATGAGGGGTATATATTACCATCAAGTATGCAAGGACTACTTTAGCTAAACCTCGTGTCTCGGGTTTAAGCCATGTGAATGAAGTTGCGTTAAAACGTTAAAGTCAATTATCATAAAGAAAAAAAAGGTATATATAAAACAGAACACCTAAACGTAACACCAAAATCTCTAAACGTAACACCATTTTAAAGGTAAAATTACTTCACTACCCCTCTTCACATTTAAACTATACTCCCTCTCCCTTTAAGTAATTTTGATTACGTTCCATTGTTGATTCGATTTCCATTGTTAATTCGCATGATATCACATGTGAATTAAATTGATTTTGATTCGATTTATTTATTCTTTTCAATTACGAACAAAAAACGTTGATTTGTATTTTTTTTCGATTTCGGACAAAACAACCGTTACAAACTAGCGGATGTTTTATAAAACATCCACTACACACTAGCGGATGTTGTGTAAAACATCCGCTATGGCGTAGCGGATGTTTTATAAAACATCCGCAAGTGTGTAGCGGATGTTTTATAAAACATCCACTAATTATATCAAAAAAGAGTATCTATTAAATGTTAAAAGGGGTATTTACGTCACTTTATGTATTAAATGGTGTTACGTTTAGGGTTTTTGGTGTTGCGTTTATGGTCCCTCTACATCAAACATGGAGTACAAATTACAAAATAGTCTTACTGCCTCATGATTCTATTTTAAATATTCTTAAGCCCCTAAGATAAGTCTTTGATATGCGATTCATAAGGCCCTTCAGTTTAGTAGAAATATCAATAAATCTCGTATAAGTTTTAATTTTTAATTTTTACCACTAAAAAGATGAGTTTTATCTAGTTTGATCCTCTTTATTTTAGGATAAAAATGTACATTTTATAATTTTGTACCCCCTTTACAATCAAAATTTGAATCTCATTGGACTATCAAGTTCGACTGGATAAGCATATAACTCAATGAAAATATAAAGTTACTTGAGCTTGTTTGTTTGGTGGGATATTTTGACCAAAACGTTGGTAAAAAATGCAGCGTTTTTTTTAAAAGTATTTTAATGCAGCGTTTTAAAACACTCTAATTTGGAGCGTTTTAGAAATATGTTCCGCTTACTACTACTTTATTTATGAAAATAGCGTTTTGAAATAGTTTTTTTTTATAAAAAAAACAGTGTTTTAATGCCGCACCAAACATAAACATAAACATAAAGAATCTTGGTTCCTTGAACAATAAAACATTAGGTCGACAACAATTATTATTTTTATTTGAGTAGACCAACATTTGAAGATCCTCTCAATGGATTTGTATGGCCAGAAATAACACTTACCTCAGCTAGCACTCAGGCAAGAATATACCCTCACCGCCCCCTCAAAAAAGAAAGAAAAAGAATGAGAGTGATCATTCATGGTGAGCATCTTTAGTGCAATTGAATATGACTATTGATGACATTACCCACTGACCTTTTGGACGAATCTAATAGTATTAGTTTTGTTGTTATCAAGCTTGACGTAATTATATTAAATTAGCTCAATAATCACATGAGTCATATACGGATGCTATCGATCAAACTGCTTACGCATAAGTGGGTATGAGTAGGAGTGACGATGACCGAAAGATGGAAAATACTAAGTTTATCATCAAGATTATCACTTTGGTGACAACTTTGTCTTGAAGGTAAAGTGCATATGAGATGCATGTACATCTTTAAGGTATAGTTATCACCATAGTGGTAATCCTAGTGGTAAACCTAACAAAATTACCGAAAGAATTATAAAGATAAATGACACGATGAGATAAACACGATATGAAAGATACGAGACCGTTAATTTAGTTCAAATAACATGTATTGTTATATTTATGAGTTGGATCTGGTGTATCATAAAGGATTTTAATCAAATAAAATAGATAACATAAAACACAATATTGAGACATAAACACGGCACGATAACACGATTTGTCACCCTTTTATGTGCACAAGTCTCTTTAATAATGAGTTATACCGGGCCAAACCTCAACAAACTAATTTGGGAGAAATTGAGGCCCGTACCATGTCATTAAGTGATAACTGGAAAAGTCTCTTATATTTATTTTAAACTGCTAAAGTACATTTTTGTGGAAAAAATAACAAAGATATACTTAATGAAGAAAATACTCACAGACAAAGATATTGAATTTGGGCATCGCAATGCAAAAAATCTACGCCCAAATTTGAGCATCGCAATACAAAAATTATGCATCAATAATTAATTTTGGGCATCAATAATTAATTTTGGGTATCGATCATTAATTTTGGGATACTAATTCTCAAGCCAAAAGCATTCCATCTATACATTCACGTCATTGTCACGTCGATTGCCCCCACCCCCTTCCCATGTCACGTCGCTGTCCGTCCCTCCATTTCTCTCTCTTTATTTTTATTTTTCTTCTTTTTTCTTCACTTCTTCGCTTCTTCACTTCTTCTTTCTTTTTTTCTTTTTTTCTTTTTCTTCTTCACTTCTTTACAATTAACGTCAAAAGCATTTCTCTCACTTTTTTTTCTTTTTCTTTTTTCTCGCAGATTCAGAGTATTGGACAGGACTTAGGGCCCAATGCCAGAAAAAACTATCAAAGAAGTGCAGGCCAAGCCTAGAACAAATCAATGGCAAAAGAAAACGAAATAGTGCGCAAGAGAAGAGAGAAGACATCTCCGAAGAAAAGGCTGAGCAATCCGTAGCTACAGAAGCCGGAGTCTCGGCCATTGCGCTAATGAGTCAAATAAAGGGCTAGACTAGTTCTCGGTGTACAAAAAGAGATCGAAGGAAATGAAGTCTTCTTTTAAGTTCCAGTCTTTTCCTTTAAGAACCCCCGAAAGTTGGATTTCGATATGTATGACAGATCGCGCAAGTACGGAATTTAGGTGTTGACGAGGTTTTCACTTCTTTATGTGATGTCCAATTTAGGCATAGAAAGTTCGACACACTGCAATTTAGGCGTCGTAAGTTCCGACGCCCCACAATTTAAGCGTTGTAAGTTTCGATGCCCTGCAATTTAGGCATCGTAAGTTCCGACCGGAATGTGTGATGTGAGCATTCGAATAAATGATTGAGATTTTCATTTTTCTTTTGTTTTCTCGGAAGTAGGATTGTGTGAGTTGGAATGGAAGGCTTTTGAATCCCTTCCAATGTCGAATCAACTCTTTTGCAATCATTAATTCATCAATAACCATTTTGATATGTAAGCTGTAAATTCAATTGTACATGTCTTGTATTGGTACCTGCATTATATTCCTAAAATAAGAAAAGAAAATAAAGGAAAGAGATTAGATTGTGGGATTCACACATATTGTTAAAATAAGAAGAAAAAAAAAAGAAAAGAAAGAGAAAAATGTGAGATACTGATAGTACTCAAAAGAGAGAGAAAAATGTGAGATACTGATAGTACTCAAAAGAGAGAGAAAAAAAGGAAAGGGAAGGGAAAGGAAAGAGAAAAAGAAAGAGAGAGAGAGAGAGGACGGTACTTGGTTCTTGGTGTCTGGGCATTTTGTGAAATTGTAACCGCTTCACTCCCCTATTTTTTTAGTCAACCGCTATAGCCCACTTTTATAAAAAGTTTCCAATAATATCCGTCTTACTCCACTCGGTCTCGCTCGTCTTCCTTCAATTCAAGTGTAAAGCGGGCAACAATTTTTTCACACCACATTTAATTTCCAATACCATCAAAAAATAGGGAGGCATCATCACAGGACCACTTCTTGCATTAAATAGAGGCTGAGACGAAAAAAGTAGTGCTCCAAAATATTCGTTAGTGAAAGATCAGACAAGTTAAAAATTTCTAAATCACACTCTGCTCGCCCGGCTGAACAAAGGAGCCTAAAAAACGTATGCACGCGGAAGACAAGATACCCTTCATTTTTCTCTTCTGTGTAAGAAATTCTTCGAAAGGGGAACCTTCCTGCTTCCATGGACCGAAAGGTTTCGATGTGGGCATCGAAGGTTTCGATGTTAGAAATTCCCCAAGAAAAAGTTAGTCACAACTAGAAAAAAGTAAGAATTTCTCAAGTATTGTTCTATGAGATCCTTCTTTTTGAAAGCTTCCGCTCGTAGAAGGAAGAAGACTAGAACGCCTAATCTGGCCTATAAGCTTTCTCGGCATCCATTTCTTGCTTTCTTCATCTCTTTCTTTGTAATTTCATGAGTTGTTGGAGAACTATGTGAGCATCGTTGCTCCGATGTGGGCATCGTTGCCTCCAATGACGACATTGTTGGCTCCGATGTAGGCATCGTTACCTCTGATGTCAGCATTATTGCCTTCGATGTTGGCATCGTTGCCTCCGATGTGGGCATTGTTGGCTCTAATGTGGGCATCGTTGCCTCCGATGTCGGCATCGTTGTCATGTCCAACTTCATCTTTAAGATACAGAGGTGATCAAAATTACCATTCCTTGCCCCTGCTGAACCACAAACCACAAACCCATTTCTTTTTCTTTCTTTTTTTCGAAAACCCACCTAAATCAAACAAAGGACATTAAGTTTGAAGTGTTCTCATGAAAGCATCGTTCCACAGATTGCTTTCATTACCAATATTGTTTTGATACTGTTTTTGAAAAAATTGGTGGGAGAAAGACACACACAAAGCATTGAAGTGCTCTAATGAAAACATTGGCAATGCAAAGCATTAAGTTTGAAATGCTCCGATATCGCAATTTTCTTTCCACAGATTGCTTGAAATGCTCTGATCAAAGTATTGTTCCCTTTCCAGTCATTAATTCGATGAACAAATGTTTTTTGATGCACACAATTAATTACCGATGCCTAAAATTAATTATCGATGTCTAATTTTTGTATTACGATGTTCAAATTTGGGCGAGGGGATGCCCAAATTCATTACGACGCCCAAATTTTTTTTATTGTGATCCCCAAATTTGAGAAGTGATTTTGAATGCACGTATTTTTTCATTAAGAGTATTTTCGTCATTTTGTCCTCCTAAAATATACTTTGCCGGTTAAATAATATTATGTTGGACTGGAGAGGTTATAATTAGGAATAATTGCAGGTCAGTACCTTTTGAAGATATTATAACCTCTCCAGTCTGCTTCGTTTGATTCAACCAATAAAGTGTTTTTTCATTAAAAAAATCTAAAACTGCATGTGACCTTCGTTCTCTTCTCTCTCTCTCTCTCTCTCTCTCTCTTCTTCTTCTTTTTCTTCTCTTCTTCTTCATCCTCCTGCTATTTCTTTCTCTTTTCTCTGACACACTCTCTTTCTCTTCTTCCTCCAGCTTCGTCTACATCTCCTTTTCTCCATTACCGACCTCTTTTCATATTCTTCGACTATTTTCTCCCTAACTTTTGATCCAGGATAAACCACGTGACCCACCACATATCAAATCGAAACTCTTGACGAGGTCTACAAGAAAAACGAGGTTCACCCCCCATGATATCTTCGATTTAAGGCCAAAAAACAATGTTTAAGCTTTGTTTTGGGCTTTGAAAGTTTTCTGGTGACTAATTTTTACACATATTTGGGGACAGTGTTCAATTTATTTATTCCGACGTAAATTTTGTCCATTTCGATGTCCACCTTTGTTGATATTTGGTGATAGTGTTTAATTTATTTATTCTGACACCAATTTTGTCTATTTCGATGTCCAACTATGTTGATATTTGGTAGCAGTGTTTAATTTTGTCAATTTCGATGCCCAACTTTATTGATATTTGGTGGCAGTGTTTAATTCATTTATTCTGACGTCAATTTTGTCCATTACAAGGCCCAAATATGTTGATATTTGGTGGCAGTATTTATTTTTTTGTCTATTTTCATGCACAATCTTGTTGATATCTGGTGGCAGTGTTTAATTTTTTCATCTCGACGCCAATTTTTTTCATTACGATGTCCAACTATGTTGATATTTGGTGGCAGTGTTCAATTGTGCATTTCGATGCCCAGTGTTTTCATTTCGATGTCCAAATTTGGCAGTGGTTTTTTGAATTTCGACGCCCAAATTTTGACATATTTCAATTGTGCATTTCGATACCCAAATTTGGCAGTGACTTTTTGAATTTCGCCACCCAAATTTTGACAGTGACTTTTTGAATTTCGCCACCCAAATTTTGACAGATGTCAATTCTGCATTTCAATCTCCAATGTTTTCATTTTGATGCCTACCTTGGGCAGTGATTTTTTGAATTTCTACGCAATTTTTTTTTTATATATTTTAATTGTGTATTTCGATGCCCAATACTTTTATTCTAATGCCTAAATTTAAGCAGTGACTTTGTGCGCATGTTTGTTGTTTATTAAGGATATCTTTATCATTTTATCAACAAAAGTGTACTTTAATGATTAAAAACAAATATATAAAACTTTTTCGGTTATAATATTATCACAGGGGACCGACCCAATTAACACCTCTATAATTTCTCCAAAAGGAATCGGTCCAGTTATCACTCAACTAATTTACGTGGGCGAAATTTGACTTACACATGGGCCCACCATCATGTCCAAATGCAGATACTCTTTGCAATTACTTATGTTTTAGTGAAAATTGTATTTGATGATTTAGGTGAAATGAGTTTTTTAATGTTTATTTTTATTTAATAATTTTACGTTAATAAATGAGCGCCCAAACATAATTATAACTCACTCATTTATGCTTGTGTTATTAATCAGATTCTCTTAATCTTCTATTTGATCCCACAACTTACATTGATTCTAGGGATTTAAGTGGTTCAGTTTGGTTTAGTTTAAGCCAAAATCACGAACCAAACCACCCCTATTGGTTCCAAAAATTTCAAACCGAACCGAAAGAGGATTGGAATCGAACCGAACCACTTGGTTTGGTTTGGTTTGATTCGATTTTGTGGTTTATGTAAATTGCTTTTAATCAACTTAATCATCATTAAAAATAAGAATAAAAATAAGATTTTAATCTGGAACTAACATCAAAATTAGATAATAGCATAGTAAAATAAAATTATCATAAAGATTACAATACAAGTTCCAAAATAAACACAAACGGTGAAAAAAATAATAATCATCCAACAATCAAGATTTTGTTTGATTATATATATATATATATATATATGTTGGTTTGGTTTGGTTTGGTTTGATTCAGTTCGATATCAAAAATCGTGAACCGAACCGAACCATTTTTCAATTTTTAAAACCGAAACCAAACCGTTTTCGACCAAAATTGTACCAAAACGACCAATTTAATTTGGTTCATTTCGGTTCCATGGTTCCGATTTACAACCCTAATTGATGCAACCCACCTACCTCTTCTCCCTTGATTACATCCATAGGCTGTTCGACATAGATTGTATACTTAATAATAACATGATTAACATTTAACACATGTTTATATCTAAATGGCAGTATTGATTTGACGAGGAAGGCTAATTGGCTAAAAATCAAACTAATTAAACGTCAATTTGACATTAAAAAATTGTTAGAATATCATTAGGTTTTCTTAGATCATTGCATATAATTGCATTATACTTATTGGCTGCTTACATTAGGCAAAAACTTAATTGGATGAATCTGTTTTATCCGACTCACTATATATTAATGAATTGGGTTACGAGAAAATAAGTTTTATCTTACAGATTAATATCGGTAAAATCATCTTATAAAAGATTTGCTTTTAGTAATAATAACAACTTGTTTTTATCTATACATACTACATACACGGTTTTTAATAAACAATTTGAAGTTCTTTTCTTTTTATAAAGCATAATTGATTGTACTTGAACACTTTTAACATTTTTTTTTATAAGCTACACATAAATTCTTGTTTATTAAAAAAAATGTATTTTAAGAATTTTATATTTTGAAAAGAGTAGGTCTTCTTTGATATCAGTCTTACAGATATTAATTCGTAAGACGAAACTTCATTCTCATTTAACTTAATCTATCAATATATAGCAGGTTGGGTCAAGAGAATCCGTTTTACATAAAATACTAATAAAACTATATAACAGGTTGGGTCAAGAGAATTTGTTTTACATAAAATACCAATAAAACTATCTTACCCAAGTTTTATTATTCTGAAAAAGCCACACTAAAAGAATACTTAAATACTTAAGTTTGCTTTTAGAATTCAAAATCACTTTTAAAGTTTTTGGCTTTTAAAATAATTTTACGTTTAATTATACAAACGTTCGAAAAGAGAGAGAATTTAGAGAGAATAACTTGATCCAACTTTTGAGTCTAAAGTAGCCAAACATATGGAAATTTGCAAAGAATCACTTTTGTTGAAATCGATTGTGAAACTGAGATGGATATCCTAAATTTTCAAATTTGAAAGAAATTTAAATTTTATTAGCTTGATAATGATTGACATGATACGATAGCACGTACCAAAACGACACGATTATAAAACACGATTACAGAGACAAATGATACGATAAGACCAACACGACGCGACACGACACGAAATTATTAATATATTCAAAATAATATTTATTATTATATTTATGATTAAATAAGATAAATAACATAAAAACACGATAGTGAGGCACGAACACGACACGATAATACAAATTGCCACCCTCAGGCTTATTAAAGAACTTAATAAAATTAATATTAAAGTATTTTTGATTAATAAAAGGTCAAATATAAAATTAAAATTAAAAATGGTGCAATTATATATATATATATAATAAAAATATTAATGATTAATAACTAAAAAATCAATATGTAGCTTTTATATGTATAATCTCAATATATATTTTTATATCAAATCGAATCATATTAAAACACGTTAATCCAAAATTAATTTCTTAATCTTTCAGGTTATCAGATTCTGATTGTGAAAATCAAGTAATTGAATTGAAAAACTAAATCTATATTCTAAAATTAACATCGAATTCGAAGTAAAATCCAATTCATTGATAGGCTTACAACGATTCATCAATAGAGTAATTACTCGTATAATTAAACTTGATTAATTGTCATTATCCAATCATAACCATTAATTTAGTTGAGGTAAACCCCCAAGAAACCAAGTACTACATTACAATTCGTCATCAACTTGACAACTTCTCTCTCTCTCTCTCTCTCTCTCTCTCTCCAACTAACTTCCGAACATAAAAATCATATAATTAATTTCTTTTTGTCAATTCATTACAATTAATAAGGTAAAAATAGTGAAATAAAATCAGGCCTCATCTATGAGCAGTAACCAGCGTTTCTATAAACCTCAATCCGTCAAACCGTGGTGCAAATTTCTCCGACGATGGCCCCTTCTCCGATGAAGAATTATCACTACGATTTCCACCATCCTATAAATGATAAAGAAGATGAGATTATTAAACAATTCAAATTAAAATACTAACAATTTCCATTGTTACTGTCTGTGCGAGATTTGTGTGCGGGGAGATTCAATCTTCAAAGGAAGAATTATGTGTTGACCGAGATAGAATACTCTGTTTAAAGGAAAAAATTCAATTGAGGAAGGAAACGAAACGAAACGAAACACTGTAGGAGAAATTTTCAAAAATTCCATGAAAACCGGAAGAATTTTGAGTTGATTGAGATATCACGACTCTGTTTGGCAGTCGAGAAAGTGGAGGAGATATTTAATGAAGAATTAAAATAAATTAATCACTCGGTTTGAATCGTTAAAGAGACAAAAAGTTACCTCACGAGAAATTTGAATCTTGGAATTGGAGCCAGAAATGGCAGTAGCAGAAGCGGCGGCAACTGAAGCAGCAAAGAATCCAGGTTTCTTCATCTTGTTTGGAAGCCGGGAAAAGTTGGTCTAGAAAATTCGAATTTTCTCGGGAAAATATTTGAGGGGGAAGGAAATTGGGAATATTTTGGAGATGGAGAAATTTGTTGATAATAGGAGGTATGAAAGGTCGAAGGAGTATTTATAATAGGGAAGGACTTGGTCAGGTCATGGTTCTAAAACTTACGCGGCCACCATTATATTCCCCATTTAATTTGATTGTTATTACGGTCTTACCCTTTCGTTTACGTGGAGAACTGTGGTGTTAATTTTCCACTAAATATTAGTTCTAGCGTACTCCAATTTTCTTTTGGTTCTAATCTCCGTCTACTTTTTAAAATATACAAAAATCGGAGAACGTTTTACAGATTATAATTTCGACAAATGAATATGGTTATAAGGATCCATCTTATAGAAATTATCTAAAACCGCCTGTCTTAAAATTTTACCATATAATTTAGAGTAGATTTTATGTGAGATTGTCTTACCAATTATAATTCGTAAGATGTGACCTCATTACCTAATAATCCCTAAATAATTGTCCTAGTTGACCCGGCGCACAATTTAAGAAAAAATAATTGACTTGATTATTTATATTGGTTTAATGTATAACTTCCTTTAAAACTCATATGTATGTGGTCCATAATTAAAGTAGGATGGAAAAGTAAGTATAAAATGATAAAAGTGATATTCTAAAAATGTAATTTTCAAAGTTGACAATTATTTTGGACGGACGAAAAAGGAAAAGAGGACGATAATTTAGGACGGAGGTAGTAGTTCAATTCACCAACACACGGTGGATGAGGTAAAAAAAATTTGTTTTTTACATAAACTACTTGTAAAATGATATTCTCTAAGTTTTTTGCTTAGAATTTAATACTTTATCCTCTCGTTCCTAATTTATTGTTCAGTTTTTTTTTTTTTTTTTCCGTCTCAAAAATATTATTTAGCTTATAACTTTTTTTCTTTCTAAAAACACTTTTACGACCTTATCATTAATTTTCTTATTACTTTATTTATGGTATTGTATGAGGCTTTAAAAGAAATTATATAATGTACTAATATTATTAATCGAGTCTATTCTTTTTTTAATATGCATGCCAGATAAGACATGACATTAATTTAAGAACGAAAAAAGGAAATTCTTGAAAAATACTAATGATTATTGAAAAGAAACTTGTTAATATTATAAGATAAAAGCTAACATGTATTGCAACTAATTATATTGTTTTAAGATGAATTTTTACATGAAAAAAAAAATCAAAAAAACTATACATTATACCGATATTAACAATCAAATCAATTATTTTTTTAATCCATATATCGGTAAAATAGAACAATAATTTTATGACTGATGGAGTGTTTAGAGCAACTTCAACCATGCCTTCTTTCCTTTTTGTGTTTGGTGTAAAAATTACAATAAAACACTCCAAACTAGCCCCCAAATCTTGCACCAAATTTGGGGTAACACTATTTATTTATCAAAAAACAAATTTGGTGTTAATGGGACCCGCGCATTTTTAAATAAAATAATAGTTTTTAAATAGAGTAAATTACTAATAATATGATATTACCAATTTAAAAATATTCTAAACTAATTGGATTTTTTTTTTGATTTTATAGCTAATTAATTTATATTTTAAAAGGTTGATAGAAAATAAAAATAGAATATGTTTAGGAATATTCTTTTTGGTATAAGATTTAGTGTAATGAGCTAGAGTTAAAATAATGGTTAATGCTGAAATTGCACCATTTTTGTGCTTAAGCTACCTCAAATTTAAGGTTTTGTGTTGGAAATGCTCTTAGAAATAACCCTTAATGCATTATGAACACTCTAAGCAAAAGTTTG
Organism: Codonopsis lanceolata; assembly: GCA_013146195.2. Lineage (NCBI taxonomy): Eukaryota > Viridiplantae > Streptophyta > Magnoliopsida > Asterales > Campanulaceae > Codonopsis > Codonopsis lanceolata. Next base: position 58,248,386 of record CM028381.1, read on the forward strand.
ATCTCGATAAAATCTTTCCAAAGTTGTATTATGACAAAAACTTGGGCATGACAGTATTACGAATTCTAAATTCGTAAAACGGAACCTCAAAAATGATTTTAAAAAAAATATTGATGGGACCGATAATTTATAAACAAAGACCAATGGTTACAACGTAAAAAAATGTAAGAGAAAATAGGGGAAAAAAATCAGACAAATGAGGTTAAAACCCGCGGATCAACCCCGATCCGCCTCAAACGGTTGTAGATCGAGCATGGAGAGCTACGCCACATGTCACCTCACTGAAGGTGACAGCACATTAATGAGAAGTTTCTCATTTTGCTCCGGTGCTCCTGCGCTTTTAACATTTGCTGCCGAAATTTTCTTCCTTCCAAACCTTGCCATTTCATCCTCTGTCAGTTCCGTTAGTCCTCCGTTGGCTTCATTTGTCTTGAGATGCTTAACGGACTAAAACGAATTTGACGAAATGATACGTGACATATTTAAAGCAAAACGAGACAAATTTAAAAGGTAAAAGTGACATATTTTAAAGTCAAAAGTAACACTATTATAAGTCTAACTAACAACAAATAAGGCTAGAAGGGGTGAATAACATTTAAAAACTTAGGTTGTTTTGTAAAACATCAAAAGTCACGGTGGAAAATATTGTTATTATCAGCCGGCCAAAGAATATAGACTTGCTAAAAATCAGTAGTAGATGCCAGCTGAAAAGATAGTTTAAATAAGGTTGAGGTAAGTGGAAGATTTTTAAAGATCATAAATTATATGAAATGAATTGAAGTACAAACTATAAAACAACTAACTAATTAATTGAATAATCTAACTGACTGACATTTAAATAGATTGAAGTTACTTAATTGTTAGAACGGTTCTGAAAGTTGAAGAGTAAATAACAAGATATTTATAACTAGTTCACAATGCAAGTTACTACGTCCAATATCAAGTTGGTCAAACTTATATTTTTAAAATACACTAATTTTATTAATAATCTAAGTGATCACCAATAGATCACTCTACAACAAAGACCTGTGTTTTTTTTTAAAATAACAACCCCCTTTTTTTTCTTTTTTTTTATCCTAAGGGGGGAAGGGATTGAACCTGAGACCTCACGCTTTGTGAAGCTACATATCTACCACTGAGTCACCCCCTTTGGGACAAAGACCCATGTTTTGGAGTATGATTGAGAATCAATCACGCTCATGAGACAATTAAAGATTCCTTAACGATTTGAAAGAAGCAAAAAAAAAAGAAACAATGATTGTCTAAAACAAGAACTAGCAAAGAATATAAATATGTGAATATTTAGCTAATGTTTTTGGCTAAGGCACTTCAAGTGAGAGATTCTTCTTTAGAGAGTATGAATGCTTTAGTATCTTCAATCTTTGTTTCAAATGTCTTTATATAGAGTTGCTTTGAGATCCAAACTGTTGGAGACAAGATTTGAATTTGAAATCCAATAAATCGGATGAGAGTATCTTTTACAAGATCATAGGGATCTTGGGGTTGAGGATATAAGATATGAGATATTATCCTCACACAAACATGGAAAGTGTTTGTAATATCATATTTGCGCAAATATGGAAATAATCAGTTTTTGATAAATATCTTTAAAGTGTCAGTCGATAGCCATTTTAAAGATTCAATCTGCTGAATAAGTTTATGCTAAAAACGTAGATTGCTTAGGTTGTCTAATTTAATGTTTTAAGTAAATCATGTATATTCCGACAACTATCAAGGGAAAAAATTATTATATATTATATTAAAATATAAAGTAACACTCTTAATAATAAAAAGTGGCACTCTTAATACTAAAAAGTGACACATTTAATACTAAAAAGTGACAAAAGAAAATTGACATTTTTAGGCCAAAATGACACATTTAATATTAAAATGTAACACTTTCAATGCTATAAAGTGACACTTTCACTATTTCATGCCAAAAGGTGACGATTTTCATTTATAATGTAAAGTAGTACTTTTCAAAGAAAAAGTGACACATTTAAGACCAAAAATAACATATTTAAGGATAAAAAGTGATATATTTTAAAGAAAAAATGATACTTTTTATTAAAAACGCAAAGTGACATATTTTATACTGAAAATTGATACTTTTAATAGTAAAAAGTGATACTCTTCATTTATACATGTGAGATGTGACATTGTAATTTTCAAAAATTGAGGGATTATACTGAGATTACTGAATCTTGACCAATTTAAAATATATAGGTCCGTCTTACGAATTAACGTCCTAGATGAGACCTACGCCTATACTATTCATTCCGTTCTCACATAATTGTTGTGTTTAATATAACACACGTATTAAAAAAAATAACTGACCCTATTAGAATAATTTGGATGGTGTGTATTTTCAAATGGTAGTCTTGTAAGTAGGGTTGATAATTGGGTATTAATGGATAGCTTTGGATTAGGTCATTATCTATTGCTAACCCAAAACTATTTATTAGTACATAATTGCCACCCCTACTTGTAAGAGTGTGATTATCATTTAAACTGAAAATCAAATGAAATGTAAAATAATGAATAAACGTTCAAAAAAATGCAAGATTGAAAAGATTACACTTTTTTTTTTGAACCACCTAAAATGAAGAGGTGAACTGTTTGATAGAATCGAATCAGAGGGAACGATTAATGAAAGCAATTCAAGAAACATTGTTTAAAATACTCTTTCCGTTTTCAAATCATCGTTATTTTGACCTAGTATATCGTTAAAAAAATAATTTTTGATTGTATTATAAATATTCGGATATTGTATGTTTTTTTTAATGCCCTTGAGCATGCGAATATAATTAAAATATGTAGAAAAAATAAAGATAAAGTAACAAAAATATTTTATTAAATTGATTTTTTAAGATTATAATTATTTTAAAACAGACAAAAAATAAAAGGTGAACAATCATTTAGAAACGAAGGGTGTATAATTTAAGTAATGATCTTTTTAATCTGTGTAATAAGTTAAACAAGTGGGCTTTTTAAGAGGAACTAGTTGTAAAATGGGTATTGCATTTCACAAAATGGTCTTAAATTGGAAACGTTGTTAATTCAAAACTAAATGACAGGGGTAGTTTCGGGAAATAAAATATATTCAAGACAAGGCTTTGCGCGGCACCCCGGTAGTGGGATATTTTCGAGACGACTTGCTTAAAAAGTTAGTGCATTAATGAGTCTACTTGTTTATCTCAAGGCCGACTTTCCAATTATTGGGGAACACGTGTATGGACAAGATGATTCCACGCCTAATTCCACCTGTTTCACAAGTTTTGTGGGGCCTAGATATCAGGAACCACGAAGATGGTGGGAGTGACGGAGTGGGTAATAAACTGACGGTTTGGAAGTTAATGCTTGTTTTTTTCCAATTATACCCCTCGAAAAATTAAATTTTTTCAACAACCGTTGTATGTGGTTGATATTTTCCCTCCATCTTTCCCAATCTTAATCGATGCTTTTAGTGGACAACTATGAAAGCAAAAATAGAAAACACAACTGTGAAAGACGTATCCGCTTTATTCGAACCATCGTGTATTAGTGGGTTAAATTGTGAAAGAGTCGATTATGTCTTACAAAATTATATAAATGCATATTTTAAACAAATTTTTTTGTATTGCCTATATAAATAATAGCATTATTTATTATGTTACTTAATTAATGAGTCACAAATCTATCTATCTATATTATAAAACAGATCAAAGTTTAACTGGTGGCCCTAATTGAATTGTGCTAAACACAACTGATGGTTTAGATTGATTCGTAAATATGCGAGTTACAAATGAACATTCTAATTATGAGTTATATTTAAATTACCCTTCTACAATTTATATATAAAACCTCCAGTTGTTCGTTTTGTTTGAATTACCCCGTTAGTTATGAAATTGAAATAATCTCATAACTATGACACAGACATGTATACTAGTAAAAATTAAAACCTATTATATTCATTTTTAAAAAAAGACTCATCTTTTCTTTTTAGGTGGTTCTAAAAATGTGTCTACTTTTTAAACTTTTCTTTTTTAAGAATTATCTATACCATTTTAAGAGGACATAATAGAAAATAATTATAATTACTAGTCGATTTACACGCTTGGTGTTGAGTAATTTTATCTAAGATATATTAGTTATTGGCAAAAGTTTAACGAATATCGTTTTACGAGTATTTTATTTAAGACAGATTTTCATGTTTCGATTAATCGTGTGTTGATGGGCTGAGTTGCGATCAAACGGACACTTTTTGTAATTATAATTAATGACCTTAATTTGACGGTATAACAACTTCAACATGTGAACTTAAGACTTTATACGGTAGGAAACATCAGCACTAATTACACTTAATGAAAAGAAAAAAGAAAAAGGGAAAGAAGAGAATCTCAATATTTTAATGATCTTTTTTTTTTCTTTAAAAAAGAAAAAAGAAAAAAATAAAGATCTTTTTTTTATCTTGAGTTCACATTGGTCCATATTAAGAAGATAATGTTGGTGGTTTGATTTTACAAGACACTTGCTCTTGTTTGACAAAATATACGGCTCAAATGATAAACTTTTTTCATTTTTTTTTTTTGTCCATTCCTGTTCTTTTTTTTTTCTTTTGAATAGATTTTTTATAGAGCTATTTTACGGATCCTAATTTGTAAAATAGAGTCTTATTTTTTTACAGTTTAACTTATCAATACACGGTAAATCATGTAAAGAAGATCTATCTTACAAAAAAATATATGTAAAACATCTTACCTAAGTTTTTATCTTTTCTTTTTTAAGACAAAAACTAATCCATTCGTTCTAAAATTATTATCAAGTTTGACCGAACACACGAATTAAAAAAATAATTGACTTGATTATTAATATTAGTTTTTATGTGTAGTACCTTTAAATCTCATGTATATAATTAAAATATGATTAAAAAAATAAGAATAAAATGATAAATGTGTTATTGTAAAAAAACGATTAAAAAACATGATAATAAATTTGGGACTGACATAGTATTTGATTTAACCTATCTATATTATAATACAGCTTAGAAAACACACTCGCAATTGACTTGGGATAAAGAGCGGCTGAGATCAATTCATTTATCGATATTTTACGGTCTCAATTTCGTCTAGATTTCACATATGCGAAGAGCAGTTGTGCAACCCCTCTCCAACTCTCTGTTGATCTCCAACTTCCCTTCTCTTTCCCCTCCTTTCTCGCTTCACAACCATCTCTCTCTTCCCTAGCTCTCTCATGTCCCTTTTCTTGATTCAACATCCGGCAGAGCCCTTTCCCCCTTCCACTCATAAGCACTGATTTACAAGTCTAGGGCTTGCAATCTTAATCTCTCTGTTCCAATACTGACATCCTCCCCTACTCGCGTCGTGTCAGAGGCACGAGCACAAAGACTAGTTTAGTTTTAGTGAGGACTTGATCTTTTTTTTTTGGGTTAGCAACGGACATTTTTCTCTTTGGTGGTGTACAACAAAAGGTTAAATTTGAATTAATCTTAAATTAAATTAGAAATTGATTTTTATTCTATTGAAGAAATATAATTTAACCTGATAAAAATTAACCGATTTGTACAGATTATCTGCAAAATTTTCTTCGAACAAAAATAAGACAAACTCCGTTACGAAAAAAAAAACATATAATAAGCAAAACTGAAATTCATAGAAAAATTTAGTGAAATCAAAATTGAAATAAATTTCTAGCTCAATTGATTAGATTTTTATGTAAAAGTAAAAACTTAGGAAAAACTGCGTTACAAATATTGTATGTAAAACAGACTCCACCTATCGTGTACTGATGGGTTGAAATATAAAAGAATGATGTTTCGTTTTACGAAATATGATCAATAAGACGACCTTACGGCCTAAGAGGAGACCTACTATGTGCTCGTTTGTTACAGCTTATTTGGAGTGACTTTTAACTTTTGGCTTTTGGTTTTTGAAAAGTCATATTTAGAGTGTTTGTTTCAACTTATAAGCCAAAAACCAATAAGTAAGGTACAACACCCTTTATGCATTGAAAAGCCAAAGTCAAAAAGCCAAAATTTTAAGCTTTTTTGGTTTTTTTAAAACATGAAGACAAATATTCATTAATAAATATTTGATTATCATCATTTCATCATTTTATGAAATATACATAAAAATATGAATACTAATTTTCAACCATTTTTTTTAACAAATAATTATAACAACTCATAAACAGCTTTTCAACAGTTATAACAAACAATCTATCATGCAATTAGTCACAAGTCATTCAGTCACCAGTTTAAGCTATCAACCATAAGTCATAAGCAATCAGCTACAACAAACGAGCACATATATATCATGTAATGTATAGTTAATTGCAACAAAAAAAATTTCAAAAATATAACCTTCATTCTTAATAAAGAGTTCTCAATTTCTCTCTAGATTGTTCCAAAAAAATTGTTCATTTTCTAATTTTTTTCAAAATATTTTTACCTTATTAACTTTGATTTGATTCTCATTTTAATTGATTACCCTACGCTCATATGGGTATCTTCAAAAATAACATAATATCCTAATACTTATACTAAATCAATTATATATTTTAAATATGTGTCCTATTGATAATCTATTGGAGACAAAAGGAGTATGAAAATAAGATAACTGATTTCTCAAAATTTTAAATTAGAATTTAATAAATAAAAATTAATTAATATTCTCAAATTCTAATATATAGATAGTGAATTTTATATTATTTCCAGACAAAAAAGAACCATCGTAATCGCCACGTAAATGCATACGAACTAACGACTGGAAATTACCCAATTTAATCGGTTAGTTGGCATGGCCACACGAGGCATGTTTTTTTCAATTGATATTTTTATTTTATTTGGGGGCGGTTATAGTAAGACAAACCACTCAAAACACGCCACGTGGACTGCCAACCTTAATGTCAACCTCTATTTAAATAAAATAAATACAAACAAGCCTAATATTAAACCTTTATTGCTCTTAGTTGTCAACTTGTTATGGTGCAGAAGCTATGGAACCACCCAACCAAATCACTTGAAAGTATGGTTTAGATTTGTGAAGAAACAAATGGGTAAAGATTTTTTAAAAAAACATTTACAAGGCAAAGAGGTCATGAATTGTCCTTGTCCTCCTTTAAAGTTTGGTTTTTTATGTGACAATGGTGTGGTTGGTGGGGTATTTGTGACAGACTGACAGACAATGTGGGACCCATAGGGAAAATTTCCCCATGGCAAAAACATTGGTTGGCTTGGCCCTACTTCAAACAAAAAAAAAAAAAAACAAGAAAAAAAAAAAAGCAAACATCTATAGATAGTTGGTGTTGTGCTAATTTGTTTTTCAATGATTCTTTTTTGTGTTTGGACATAATGGTAAGGTTGGTTTGGTACTTCTTATGTTTGCTTGTCTAGGTTACCAAAAGGGGTTGTTTTGTTTTGTTTTGTTGTTTTGTATTTCATTGTATTTATATATCATTGACGGAATGACAATGTTTGCATTCAGAGACTTACCATTGTAACCACATCTACAAAGCCACTTAATTCAACCATATGCACCACGAACCACCAGCTCCACCACCATTAACCATGAGATGCAAAGTCCAACAACGTACATATTTATTTCCATTGAGACAATAGTTGGAAGGTGCACAAATATGCTTGATTGAAATTGTCGAACGAGAAGTAGATGGGGACAATCGAGATAAAGATCATGAGGTTGGAGAGGGAAGGCACGGTGGTAGCGATTTCGCGGTTGGAATATATATACATACGAGCGGTGGCGATTAGATATTGTGAGGAATATACAATATGGATTTGATTTTAAAGGGAAAAATATGAAATGAGTTTTAGTTTTTATAGAGAGTTGGCGACACATTTGTAATCACTTTATAGTTTATATAGAGGTGTAGACTACAAAGGTGGATTTGGAGGCAAGGTACGGATGAAAATTTTAGGTCATCATGTGGTCATTCCACTAGTGATGCATAACGAATCTCAGCTAAAATAAATATAGAAATCAAGGCTTTTATAGCAAGACATGAAATTGAAAGGCTTCTCGATTTGGTGTGTTAAATGCGTTGTTAAGAGGACACGTGTCCATTGAGCATTAGCTTTCTTCAAAATTTTAATGAGACACTGAATCCAATCGAGAATAATCAATCATAACAATTACTTAATAAAATTCACGTGGTCACATTTTTTATAGTCAATTGGTTTTAAGATGGATTCTCAGACTTTAACATGGTATACAAGCAGATTATATACATGTGCAGACCCACATCCACGTTCTTGTTCCGTGTCAGTACTTAAACCAATGAGTTAACAGTGTAAGCTTTAATCTCGGCTACACGTGAGGGGCGTGTTGAGACACTAAACTCATATCGAGAATAATCAAGTCTAATAAACACTTAATAAAGATCACGGTGTCACACCTCTTATAGCCAATTGAATGTGAGATGGACCCAAACTTTAATAGGCATATGTGTAGCTATTGAATTTAGCTTCACATTTTTGCTCAAATAAGCATTTGTGCTTTATGCATTTATGCATTAAGCACAAGCAAATGATGAGTTTAAAAAGAATCTAGAATATTATCAACAGGAGGCTCATTTTTGGTCAAATAAGCATATTGAAATACTAGAATAAGGATACCATTTTCAGAAGCACATGTAAAGACTAAAATAAGGATCCCAATTGAGATGGTATATGTACCACAGATAGTGCAACCATTACTAGAGCATTGACACTTGTATATATTCCCACAATCATTAAATACTAAAATAGAGTAAGACTTTGGCATGATAATCTTTAAAATTATACTATCTCCATTCTGAGTAAAGTTTTACCGTTTGAAAGATAAACTTTTAAGAAAATATTATTTTTAATAGTCCATTAGTAATAAAATGATACTTTTATTATTTAATTTTTAAAACTAGACTCTTTAAAAGAAATATCTTAAAATAAAATAGTTGATTTTTTGCCTGGAACTGACCACCGAGGGAGTATTTAGAGAAGACCAATGCACATATTTAACAAATTAATTTCCTCAAATATTAATAAGAGTTAATTTTACTTTAAACAATTAATTATATTATAATTTAATAGTTACTAGCAATATTAGGGGAAAAAATTATGTAAAAAATTTGGTAATTTAAATAATGTATCATGACCAAATATAGTTGAAATATATCAAAAAGATAAAGTAGTACTTTTGTCATGTTGGTTCTTGATTATTTTGTTGGTTTTTCCTACGACGGTTAATAGCATGTTGTTAGAGTGTAATGCTCCCTCAATTTCTAAATTATGTCATCTTTGATTTTTTTTTTTGAGTTAAAAAGAGTCTTTATACAATTTTGACCAAAAAAAGTCAAATATGACTATAATTTAGGAACAAGGAAGATATTTTGTTCTCAAATTTCTTAGACCAACTCTAACCCAAAAAACTCCAATTTTGGGCAGTTTCAGATACCAATTTAGGGACAATTTTAATGATATCCACTATTCTAAAACCAATGTTCTAAAAATCGTTAGGCGGTCGCTAGGCGGTACACTAGCGCCTAGGGGACTAGTCGGGGAGTAATCGGGGCCTAGACGAGATCTAGAATTAAGGCATAATTACCATTTTTTAAAATAATTTACATCAAAAATCAAACACATTGACTACAAATTTAATTTTTTTTATGTTTGTCATTTTATCAAATTCTTATCTATATTTGTAAAATGAACAAAAATATACAAACCTACCATTAATCTCAATTCTCAATAATCCCAAAGCAATAAACCAGTCAAGTTTAAAACTAAAAACAAAAAAGATATTACTCCAGTTCGCCCCCTATTACCTCTCTCTCTACCTCACCATTACCACTCCCCCTTCCTTCTCCGGTTATCGCATGACACAAAATCAAAGCTACAAAAATAAATTAAGGTCAACGAGGTTTGGCGTAGACGCCGACTTGGTCGATTAGGCGGCAACTAAGAAAGTCGCGGCGGTAGAGAGGGGCCTAGCGCCTAAGCGGGGCCTAGGCGGAGCTAGCCGGGGAGTTTTAGAACATTGTCTAAAACAATGTTGAGGAGGGGGGGAGCAATGGGTATCCTTAAGAGCATCCTCAATGTATAATATTTTTATACAACTTCTTAATTGTGTCTCACTGCCACCTATACATTTTTATCTTTTACTCACTTAAGAATATATCTTCTCATTTATAATTTTCTTACACATCTTCTTATACAAAAAATATTAAATTTAATACTATATCATATACTCCCTCCGTCCATAAATTATCGTCCTCCTTTCTTTTTTCGTCCGTCCCAAAATAATTGTCCACTTTTAAACTTACCTTTTTAGAACATCATTTTTATCACTTTACCCTTACTTTTTCACTCTACTTTAATTATGGGTCACATATACATGGACATTAAAGGAAACTACACATTAAACCAATATAAATAATCAAGTCAATTACTTTTTCTTAAACTGTGCGCCGGGTCAAGCAGGACGATTATTTAGGGACGGAGGGAGTATTAAATATAAAACCCCGCACCCCCCCCACACACACAAAATAAAATGTTAGGTGGTGGTCAGCCCCCTCCCCTCCCCCCGCCACTCAGCCGCCCCCCTCCCCCTCACAGCTCCATTTAGACCATTTACCAATACCAACTTCCTATTTAGAAAGTAAATAATATTTCTCTCTTCTAGTGGCTCCTAGTTGGCTCCTAATGACCACTCAACACAATTCTCAAAAAATAAGAAGTTGGTGAAATAGAACAATGAGGATGCTCTAAGTAGTTTAATTAAGATGTTTACTTTTGGATATCATGTTAGGCTACGGGAGCAAGCGGGTAGCATATTAGTTCAAAAATGTCTTTTTTTGGTTTTTGGTTATTTTTAACCAAAATAATAATATTCTCTCCGTTCCAAAATATATGACGGTTTGAGAGAGTTTTTTTTGTTCCAAAATAGATGATACTTTGTAATTTTCAAGAAACTTTTTCCTTCTTTTTTTTTCTTCCATTTCTACCATATTTATTGATTTTATAACTCGTGTTTAGTTCTTTGAGTAAGAATATCAAGACACATCATTAATGTTTGGATGAAGACAATTTAGTTTTTACAATATGTTTAATTGGTTTGTGTGAAAAGCCCCAAAACATCATATATTTTGAGACGAAAGGGAGTATATTTTTTATCTGTTTTAAAAGCATATATTTTTATCTATAAATAGGGAGTTGATTTGTTTCATTTGAATAATAAAAATTATTTTTTTATAATTACATAAATAAAAATATTTATTAATAAAAGTTAATGGACTTTGTCACTATTGAAAGAAGTTTTTTCTTGGATAGCTTATGGATAGTTTAAGATATTATTTAATTATTTTTAAATTAATAGGTATTTTTTAAAGAATTAATGGGTAACTTAGAATAGGCAAATAGTGCTAAGACATTGTACTTGTACATGCACTAAAATAAGCATCCATTTACCCAAATCCAATCAAAGCACAAACTTCACAAAAAAGTCAAAACAAAATAATAGTGGAGAACTTGTGGAAAAAGGGATCAGCTCCCGTAGCCTAGCCTAAGGTCTAATAGGAAGAAGTCAAAATACTTTATCATAAGTCAACTCCATCACGTGAAGATATTTTATGGGGGTCGACTGGTCGTCCACCATAATTGGTGACGGGTTCTAGTGTCAAAGTGGTAGAAATCCGACCTCTTTTCCAACAATTTTAGTTGTTTTTTTATTTTTTTTTAGCATTATTGATCGTGATGTACTACGTTGACATATTATATATATGTTCCGGTACCATTAAATATTTTATCTGCGATGGTCGCTAGACCACCATAATCATGGCCGGCCCTGAGGTATGTCTAGAGGGGCAACGGTCATGGGCCCCCAATTTTGGGGACCCCAAATTTGTAAAAATTACCATATACATTGTATATATAATTTATTGTTAAAATTTTTAACAAGTAGTGTGTTGCTGTAGTGGTCAAGGGTTGCGCCTAAGATGCTAAAGGTCACAAGTTTGAAATTTGGGAAGGGGTTTTTAACTTTTAATTAATTGGTCAGGCGGCCCAGGCCTATGAAGTGTATAATATATAATGTATGTATAATTAAAATGTATTTAGTTGTCTCAATGGTTAAGGTTTTATTTTGTTGGTTGTGTGGTCATGAGTTCTACACTTCAACTCTTATATCCAAAAAAAAAAAATCAATAAAAGGGCCTTTTAATTTTTTTTCGCCATGGGCCTCCGAATGTTCAGGGCCGGCCCTGACCATAATGTTGTGCGGACTCTCTCTCATGCACACACCGACGCACATAAAAAGGCTAAACACAAACACGGGAGCACAAGGAATATACGAAGAGAAATAATGTATATCATGTTTTATATTTTTATATTTCAACAAGTTGCCACAAGGGCAAGGGTGGATCCATGTAAGCTTTGTGGTGTCACTAACACCACTAGCCTTTATGCTATGTAATATTTTATTCGTTCTGAATAAAAAGTTCTTGTTTAGAAATCAAACTATTTGAGTAAAAAAACATTTTTAGTAACACATTTATAATAAAATGACACTTGTATTACTTAAATTTTAAAGGTTGACTATTTAAGTAACACTTTTGTTGCTTACATTTTCAGTCGGTTCGTCTTTTCCAATCGAGCTAAGATAACATCGTGAAATTAAATGGTGATCACTTTATCTGGAACTGAGAGTATATATTGATTAAAGGTGTCCTTGCTTTGCTGGTTTAAAGTTCGAGGGATTCTCATAGCAAACAAAATCTAATATATATGTAGGTCAAATTACAAATTTTTCTCCGAAGTATACACTTAATTTCAGATCATTACGCAATATAATTTTATCCCAATTTGGTACATGATGTTATCATTTGTGTCAAATAGCTACCTAGGACCTAACTTAAGTGTGCCTGATTTAATATTTTTCATTAACAAAAGTTGATCCTAGGTAGTTATTTGGCACAAATGACAATATCATGTACCAAATTAGTACAAATCTTATGTTGGATAGTGATTTGGAATTGGGTATATACCTTAGGGAAAATTTGTAATTTGACCATATATATATTTGATATTTTTTAAGTCATCCTAATTATTTTATAGTTAAAATATATTATTGATAGTTTTTGTTGATATTTCTTTTACGCCTTCTTAATTATTTTGTGGTCGATCAATGAATAAAAATTCATGATAAACCCTTCCCTTCGTCTCTTGCTGAATGCATTGTCCCTCACGGAGAAAAACCATGGATCAATCAGCTACTAGTAGCAGTTGAAATAAATCTTGGATCCGCCATGGCTCACATGTATATGTGGAGAAGTGTCTGAATGCATGCTGGATAATTTGAACGACTATCCTTATTAAACCATAAACTGATAACATGTTAAGTAATTTATTCAAATTAAGCCGGTTGAGATAACGAGGCAAAAAGAGGAACATAGACACGTGAATTGCTTAAAAGGGAAGAAAAAATAACCTGACATTACCGAAGTACACTATAACATGGTTACATGGTAACATGGCCATGTGATGTGATATGGACTACTTCAATTCTATAAAACAGCATAAAGTCAGGGGCCCAGGCCCAGCTTATCAATTTTATATCTTTTTTTTTATTAATTTTTTTTTTGGAACTTATAAAAAATATAAATTCATTGATTGTCATGATTGAGCTTAAATTTCAATATTCCGCGCACATATTTTTTTCCAAAAATTTGTATAAAAGTATACAAACTTTAATCACGATAAGTATATAGAGCCTTGCAATTGAGTGACTTGGGATCGATAATGGGTCAAAATTTGTTAGAGCCTTAATATCAAATTGGTCAAAATCTATTGAGTTACGGGTCGACCCGTCTTGATCCAGATTTTTCTTAAAAAAATTATACATTTATAGAATAAAAACTATCAGATAGAAATGAGTAATAGGTTCGACCCACTGTAACCCGATGCGACACAACCCGTTAATATTTTCAGGTTAAAACGAATTACCCATTTCGATCAAAAAATGTTAACGGATTGGGTTAAGTGTGATAAATTTCAGGTCAGATGGGTTAAAAAGTTTCATTTTGTAATTGTCAAACCTATATATATATATATATATATATATATATATATATATATATATATATATTAGGTCTCATGTGAGACCTCTTACGGATGTTGAGCTGTCTGGTCCAAAAAGTCCAAACATCGGTCACGTGCCAAGCAGGTCATCACCATTGTCATGAGCAGACCATATGCATGTATCATGGTGCAATCTCAAATCATAAGCGAGCAGGGATAGATCCGGTCAAACATACAAAGCAAACAGCCTCCTGCCCATCGTCTGGGGCTACGAGTATAGCGAGCATGCAGAGGTCTTGGCGAGCATAGCCAGCTGGTTCGATTACACGTTAACAGTCGTCTAAAACGTGAGGAGTTAATGCCGGGAGATCCGTCTCCACGTTACGGACGTGGCCATGAACCTATAAAAACCCTTCTCCAACAAAGGGAGAGGTACGCTCATTTTTATAGGCTGAAAAAATGTTAAGAAGATTATACAATATGAAGATATATTCTTAAGTGGGTAAGAAGATAAAAGTGTATAGATGGCAATAGAACCCAATTAAAAAGATGAGTAAAAAGATAAAACAATGGTAATGCTCTAACAAAACTAATAGTCCACTTTGTTATCTAGTCTACCCCAACTTTTATCTTCTTTATGTGCTTTTCGTGCAGAAGGTTCGTTTGATGCATTGATTTTAAATTCAATAAAATATTACTCTTTTCGTCCTAAAATTATCGTCGGGTTGACTTGGCGGGGTGACAATTCGTACTCTCGTGTCGTGTTTGTGTCTCACTATCGTGTTTTCATGTTATATATCTAATTTGATCATAAACATAAAAATAATTATTTTTTTGAAAAATTAACAATTTCGTGTCATATCGTGTCGTGCTGGTTTTATCGTGTCATTTGTCTCTATAATTGTATTTTATAATCGTGTCGTACTGGTTCGTGCTATCGTGTCGTGTCAGTTATTGCCACCCCTTGACGCACGGTTTAAAAAACACCTTTGACTGGATTATTAATATTAGAATAGTGTGTGATTTCCTTTAAAACCCATGAATATGTTACCCAAAATTAAAGTAAGAGTAAAGTAGTAAAAGTCAGTATTCTAAAACTCCCCGCCTAGCTCTGCCTAGGCCCCTCTCTACCGTCGCGACTTTCTTAGTCGCCGCCTAATCGACCAAGTCGGCGTCTATGTCAAACCTCACCGGCCTTAATTTATTTTTTTGTAGCTTTGATTTTGTGGCATGCAGTGACCGGAGAAGGAAGGAGAGACGAACTGGAGAACGATTTTTAGAACCTTGTAAAAGTGATATCCTAAAAAGAAAACTTTCAAAGAAAACAATTATTTTGGGATAGACGAAAAATGAAAACTAGATAATAATTTTGGGACAAAGTGAGTAGAATTTTATGGAAATTAAATAACAGATAATCTGATTTCAAAATCATATCAATTCCAAAATCTCATTTTTGAATTGTTGACTTTTGAGTTACCATTTCACTCTTTCTCTCTCTTATCTTTTATGGTTGTATTTCTCTTTCTTTCTCTCACGTCTCTTCCCTATTTTCTCTCTCATCACCACCATCTCATCTCTCTTAATTTTATTTAAACATTTTTTCTCTCTTTAAACATAAAAAATAGTAACTAAAACAAAAATAATAGTTCCAGAGTCAAGAAAACAAAAATATAAGAGGTTAGTAGTGTAGAAACTAATAAAGTTTTGGAATAATGACATAGTCTTTCCATTGATTGAATCACCTATTTATAGGGAGAT
The DNA here is from genome assembly GCA_013146195.2 of Codonopsis lanceolata. Lineage (NCBI taxonomy): Eukaryota > Viridiplantae > Streptophyta > Magnoliopsida > Asterales > Campanulaceae > Codonopsis > Codonopsis lanceolata. The sequence continues at coordinate 58,264,212 of CM028381.1, forward strand.
ATACAATTAGGGTTACACTTGGAGTAGGGAATAAGAAACATATTCAAATAAGGAAACAAACTAAGGAAAGAACTCTACAAGGTAATTACCATAATTACTAAATACAAATCAACAAGAATAATTAAAAGATATTATTCTCTAACATGCCCCCGCAAGATGGACGTCCGAGAGGATAGACCAATCTTGTGTAGTAATAGATGAAACTGTTGGCGAGCAAGAGACTTGGTCAAGGCATCGACCAATTGATCGGCCGAGGAGACATGACAAACTCGCAGAAGCCCATCCTGAACTTGTTGCCGAATGAAATGAAAGTCCAGGGCCACATGTTTCATGCGAGTATGAAAAACCGGGTTAGAGCAGAGACTTGTGGCGCCCACATTGTCCTTGTAAATGACGGGTTGAGTCGAGGAGGTGAGACCGAGTTCGCCAAGAAGAGATACAATCCACCTGGCCTTAGCCGCAGTGGCAGTCGCTGGTATTCAGCTTCGATCAAGGAGCGAGCTAGGTCTGTTGTTTCTTGGAGCTCAAGAGATCAGTTCTTTGCCAAGATAGATAATGTAGGCGCTTTTGGATGTGTAGTCATCCTTGTTGCCAGCCCAGTCTGCATCAGTAAAGGCAAGGAGAGCAGGAGAAGACTGGCAATGAAGAAGGATGCCGGCATTGATAGAGCCACAAAGATACCGAAGAACTCGCTTGACCGTAATCCAGTGCTCAGTGGTTGGCCGATGCATGAACTGAGAGAGTTTATTGACAGCAAAGGCAACATCAGGCCGAGTGAGGGACAGATATTGAAGACTTCCGACCATTGCTTGAAATTTGTCGGATCTGTGAGAGTAGTGCCTGTGTGAAGAGTCAAGGTAGGCGAGGTAGCAAGGGGCGTAGCTACTGGGCGAGCATCGGTCATGCCTATGCGAGCAAGAAGATCAGCTATGTACCCACACTGGGAGAGCAGAAGACCATTAGGGCGCTTAACTACTTCAACCCCAAGAATGTAGTGAAGATCACCAAGGTCCTTGAGAGAGAAGCGATTGGCGAGCAGAGAGATGAAAGTTTGAACGGCAGCGGGCTGGTTCCCAGTGACAATGATGTCATCCACATACACAAGGAGATAAATGATGGTGCCCATTGTCTGAAGGATGATGAAGTGTCGCCCAGGAGGCAAGAAGAAACTGACGCATCTCATTATACCATGCTCGGGGAGCCTGCTTGAGACCATAAATAGCCTTGTGAAGCCGACACACATGATGAGGGTTGTCCTTATCTGTGAACCCAAGTGGTTGAGCCATGAAAACCTCATCGGACAAATTGCCTTGTAGAAAGGCATTGTTCACATCCAGTTGACGAATATCCCATCTTTGACAAACGGCCAGTGAGAGAACAAGACGAACAGTGGTCAGTTTAACCACTGGGCTGAAGGTCTCGTGATAGTCAACCCCTGGTCGCTGGTGAAATCCTTTGGCCACTAAGCGAGCGTTATAGCGATCAATAGAGCCATCAGCATGGCGTTTGATGCGGTAGATCCACTTACATCCAACAATATTGCAAGCATCTACCGAAGGAACAAGTTCCCAAGTACCATTGCGAGCTAGTGCATCAAACTCCTCAGACATGGCCTGAAGCCACTTTTCATCTTTCAGAGCCTGAGTGACACATGTTGGTTCACATCCGATTGAGCCGAAAGACTCGCTTGATGGGTTTGAAAGTAGTTTTCTTAGATCGAGTAATGATGGTTGAAGTTCGAGCGGCGGGCACGAGGAGCAGGGTTAGCGGACAGGCACCGGCAGTGCAGGACCGTGGTCAATCGGCACAGGAACAGGGTCAGCGGGCATGGTGCAAGTGGGCGCAGGGTTATCCTCGGGTATGGAACTGGTTGCCAAGGAAGGTTGAGCAGGCAATACAGGACTAGTAGCGGGCACAAGTGAGGCCGGGGGAGGCTGGGGTATGGGCGAGCTAAGATCAACCACATTCTGATTAGTGCGAGGCGGCGGGGAGGCCTTTGGAGGCGGCAGATGGTGTGTATGAGTGACCGAGCAGTTCATGAGGGGGTAACCAAGAGACACTATCATAGGTACCGGGGCGAGCAGGGCTGGTGGCCGGGGTGGACATTGGAAAGGTAGACTCGACAAAACGAACATAACGCGATATGTACAACATGGTGGTGCTCGGATCATAGCAGAGATAGGCACTCTGAGTGAGCGAGTATCCAAGAAAGACACACGGTGTGGAGCGAGTAGCAAGCTTGTGAGCGGAGTAAGGGCGGATCCAAGGGTAGCAGAGACAACCAAAGGCACGAAGTTTGGAGTAGTTGGGCAAAGAACCAAAAAGTTTATGGTAGGGAGACTGGTGAGTAAGGGTGGGTGTTGGTAGCCGATTTATGAGATAGGTCGTGGTTTGGAAAGCAAACGACCAGAAAGGCAGCGGAAGAGAAGCACGAGAGAAAAGGGAGAGACCAGTCTCAACAATGTGGCGATGTCGACGTTCGGAGAACCCATTGTGTTCCGGGGTGTGAGGGGGCGAGGTAAGGTGAGAGATGCCATGGGCGAACAGGTAGGCGGCCAAGCCAGAATCCCGGGCAAGCCCCATATACTCACCTCCATTGTCCGAGTAAAGGGTGACAATGGTGGTTTTAAAATAATTCTCCACGAAGGCTTTAAACTTAGGAAAGATGGAGGCGACCTCAGATTTGAGTCTGAGGGGGTAAAGCCAAATGTAATGGGTATAGCGATCAACAAAGATCACATAATATTTGAACCCATCAATAGAGGGAAGGGGGGAGGTCCAAACATCAATATAAATAGTTTGAAGAGGGAGAGTAGACACAATAGTATTTTGATGAAAAGGAATTTTATGACTTTTATTAGAAAGGCAATCATTATCAATAGGAGTGCGAGCAGTGTCTAATGCTAAACCTAGGCTAGATAGTATCTGACTTTGGATGGGGCCAGACAAATGACCAAGACGATGATGCCGATCTGATGAGAGACTTTGGAGGCGACACGGCGAGGGTGGGGCGGGGTGGCGTGGTCGACCATTCATACAGATCCTTAGGCTGTCAATATAGTATTCTCCATCGGCAGATCCTTCACATGAAAAGAAGTTGGTAAGAACTCAATAAAGGTTTTATTAGAGATACAAAATTGAGATATAGATATAAGATTCTATATCTAGGGAAAAAGTGTGTGAGGGTGTATGAAGGGAGGAGAAACTAGTTTTGGAGATAGTTAACCCAGTACCATCAACAATGATCATGTCATCCATGCCCGTGTAGTTGGAGTGTAGCGAGAGATTGCCAAGGTCGCTAGTGACATGATGAGAGGCACCACTATCGAGTAGCCAGCTCGGTGTCCCCGTGTCTGCCGTGGTTGCCACTTTGAGCCACTTGCCGAGTAGGGAATAGCGGGCAGAGATGTGTTGGGGATCAGTTGAAAGCTGAGGCAGCGAATAACCAAGTGGCCCTGTTGGCGGCATGCTTGACATTTTGCCCAGAATCTACGGTCCGTGGCGAGGAGCGATCTTGCCGAGGTTGGGAAGGTGGCCGAGGTTGCGAGGCGGCGATCCGAAGCTTGCGAGGAGGATTGCCAAGCCGGCTGTCCGAGCTATTTCTCCTTGAGGTGCGGCCGGGGGTTGGCGAAGTAGGTGCGAAAAGACCGAGGCGCTTCAAGAGTAGCTCGTGATTGATGAGTTTTTCATGAAGCTCATCAAACGATATGGGAGTATCCCGTCCTTCAACCACATCCACGATGTGGCGGTAGTCATCATCCAAACCACCGAGGATGGTCTCAATGAGATCCTCGTGGTCAAGAGGTTTGCCCAGAGCAGCAAGTTCATCAGCCCGACCTTTAACAGACTGCATGTAGTCGGAAATAGACTGAGTGCCTTTGGAAGCTCGCTTTAGAGAATCCTTGATCTACTTGATGTGGCCACGAGTAGGGCGAGCATAGGTGTGACCAATGGTTTGCCAAGCATCACAGGTAGTGGCGGCCTGTTGGATCAAGGGGACCAAGGGTGCAGAGAGGAAGCCGACAAGAGCACCAAATAGAAGTTTGTCTTGCCGGATCCAGGGTTGGTAATGCGGGTTGGGTGTGGGAACGTCCTTGGATGTTTGAGCATCCTTGGTGAGGATGGTGGGAGGCGGACATGGATGTGAGCCGTCTACAAATTTGTAGAGGTCATAGTCGATAAGAGTGGCCTCAACTTGGAGTTTCCATGCTATATAGTTGGTGGAGGTGAGTTTGGTGATATTGTGGTGAGATATGTTAATGAGGTCGAAGGTTTATGTGGGATCAAGGGGGTTTTTAATGGTGAGGGAGTGATTTCCGTTAGCCATGGTTGAGAAGGGTTAAGGGCGGTGGCTAGAAGAAGAAGACGAGGTTTTATGAGCAAAGCTCTGATACCATGTAAAAACTAATAAAGTTTTGGAATAATGGCATAACATTTCCATTGAATGAATCACCTATTTATAGGGAGATATACAATTAGGGTTACACTTGGAGTAGGGAACAAGAAACCTATTCAAAGAATGAAACAAAATAAGGAAAGAACTCTATAAGGTAATTACCACTAATTACTAAATACAAATCAATAAGAATAATTAAAAGATATTATTCTCTAACAAGTAGTCCATTATACCATATCGGCATTAGGCGTAACGTATTTTGGTGTTATAGTGGTCCATACTCATCCATTATACAATTTCAGAATTAGGCATAATGTACTTTGATGTTATAGTGCTCCATATTAGTCCATTATACCAATTCGACATTAGGCATGCGAACAAGCCACTATAAAAATAAAAGTTACAGAATCAACAAAATAAAAATAATTTAATGCGTAGGTTAGTAAAATAAAATAATTTACGGATCAAAAGTTTAAAACGAATTCTTAAAAATATATATGTAAAACAAAAATACATTAGTAAAATAAAAATATTTGATTGAACAAAAATGATAGTTACAAAGTTAATAAAAACAAAAACAATTTAAATTGGGGTTACTAAAATAATAAAAATAATTTACGGAACAAAATTTTAAAGCAAATTTTTAAAAATAGCTATGTAAAACAAAAATACATTAGTTAAATAAAATTATTTGATGGAACAAAAATAATAGTTACGGAGTCTATAAAACCAAAATAATTTAAACTGAGGTTAGTAAACTTATAAAAATAATTTACGGAAAAAAAGTTTAAAACAAATTCTTAAAAATAGTCATGTAAAACAAAAATACGTTAGTAAAATAAAAATATTTGATGGAACAAAAATAATAGTTACATAGTCAATAAAACAAAACAATTTAAACTGAGGTTAGCAAAATAATAATAAAAAATTACGGAACAATTTTTTTTCGTAAAACTAATTCTTAAAAATAAAACAAAAATAATATATACGAAGTCAATAAAACAAAAAAATATAATGGAAGTTATTAAAATCAAAATAATTTACAAAACAAAAAATAATAGTTAACTGTAAAAATAATTTCGTTATTTTGATTTTAGTTTATTTTGTTTTCAGAAATTTCTTTATTCATAAAATACAAATATAATTTAATAAAAGTAATCATTCAAAATGAAGAACTTATTTGAATTCAAATTCTCTTTGCAGGGCAGAAAAAATTCAAGTCTGTTCGAAAACATTCATTATACAGAGTTTTTAATTAGTATAAAGTGTTCGGGATTGTCAGGCTATGAATTGACACTTAAAATTAGTGTTCCAGTAATGTTAGTGAGAAACATTGACCATGCTATAGGGTTGTGCAATGAAACAAGATTAATCATTATAAATCTTGGGGATCACATTGTTGAAACATTTTTTTGAAGAGTGACCCTAAACGCAACACCATTTAAAGACTAAAATTCTCTAACTACCCCTACCTACAAATATTCATTTACACCCCTCATCATTTAATTCCCTAAACTAACACCCACCCCCCCACTCACCCGCCCCCCCCCCACACACTTGGTCTCTCTCTCTCAAAATCCTTCATCTTTCAAAAACAAAATCTTTCTAAAACCCTCCACCCAACTCATAATGGGTTATGATTATAATCCTAATGAAGATGCAAATGCTAACAATGATGATTATTTTCAGGTGAGTGACCCTAAACGCAACACTTATTGATTTTTTATTGTATTTTCACTGTAATTTGGACAAAAAATTCGAACATTTCCAAAACATCCGCTAGGTCACAGCGGATGTAAACTCAAAGTACCGCTACTGACCAGCGGTTGTTTTGCTGGTAGGTCCGTTTTTTTGTAGCGGTTGTTTCTTGGTTGGTCCGTTTTTTAGTAGCGGATGTTTTTGAGTAGAACCGCTTCTTACTAGCGGCTGTTTACATGAAGAACCGCTACTATGTAGCGGCTCTTTTAGTGAATTTTGCTGGAATTTTTTTTTTCATTATTAAAGGGTAATATGATTTTTGTGTTATTTGTTGATAGGATTACCAGTTCGAAAACGAGAATAATTTATTTCCGGATGTATCTCATTTTTTTGTGACAGATGAAAATTTAATTGATCGAGAAGCAGCAGAAAAGTGGGTTAGAGATACCGGACGTGACGAGAATATGTACTTTTATGTGTCTAGAAGTAAAAGTAAATTTGATAACACTCGTAAAATTTGGTTGAGTTGTGAGAATGGTGGAAAACCTCGGTACGATGGTAAAAAAGACTTGAATGATGTAAAGAAAAATGGTTCGAAGAAGCTTCTTTGTAAATTTGAAGTGTATTTGCAGGAAATAAAAGATGATGATTGGAGAGTTAAAGTTAGCGAGTTTAACAATGCTCACAACCATCCACTTTCAATGGGAGAAAAATGGCACACTTCTGCATCGAAGTTGACAAAGGCTGAGATTGAAAGGGTTGATCAACTTTATAGTGCTAATGTGAAGCCGAAACAGATATTGAATCTATTGAAAAAGGAAAATCCTGATAACAGAAGTTCAAGAAAGCATGTAGAGAATGCTTTGGTAGGTATAAGAAAGAAGAAGATGAGAAATAAATAAAAAATGTAGTATTTTTTAAATGAGATGCGTCGACTTGGATATATTTTCTGGTTCAGGTCAAAGAAACTTGCCCAAAAAAACAAAGCTTTATTGACTGATGTTATGTTTGCTCATCCGAAGGCTGAAGAGATGTTAGCCTTATTTCCGTATGTTCTCCTTATGGATTCAACATACAAGACTAATAAATATGATTTGCAATTATTGGAAATCATTGGAGTTACATCAGTGGGGAAGAATTTTCTTGTCGCATTTGCATTCTTGAAGAATGAGAAAAGTGAAACATTTGGTTGGGCATTACATCAGTTGCATGCTTTATTAGTTCATGTTCGCCCACCGGATGTCATTGTCACAGATAGGGAATTGGCTCTCATGAATGCAATACGAGCGTACTTTCCAACGTCTCAGCATATGTTGTGTAAGAGACACATAACAAAGGATGTCGAGAAGTATGTAAGGAACCTGTTGAAAAGTAGGAAATATACTGCAATATTTATGAAGAGGTGGATGGATATAGTTGAGTCAAGAAGCGAGGAAGAATACACGAACATTGTCGAGATATGGAAGAAGCGTGGGCAAATACTCAAGCAGTTGTTCGATATGTTAATTCTACTTGGTTGGAGCCCTATAAGGATAGATTTGTTTGTGCTTGGACCAAACAATACATGCATTTTGGCAATCAAACGACAAACATGTACAACTTATACGTTTATGTATGAATGCAATATATTTATTGTTTATGAATGCAATATATTTATTGTCTATGAATGCAATATATTTATTGTAACTGTGCAATATGTTACAGAGTTGAGAGTGCACACTCCCAGATGAAAAGATGGTTATGCACGTGGGGTTTCGGGGGTTTCGATCATATATTCGATTCGATCAAATCCACGATGCTATCGAGCCGCAGCTCAATGAGATCTTGGCTCTATTTGAAAGGAATTTGAATGTAGCTCATCCTTCGACATCCTCAATGTTTATTCTCCGTCGATTAAGATATAAGGTATCTTCTCATGCCCTTGAGTTGCTAGCATACGATTGGAATTCGACACAATGTATAAAGAATCCAGTAGAGGGTGATTCTAAAAGGTGTGGGTGTTTGTTGAGGACAAGTTACGGTTTACCATGTAGTTGCCAAATGTGGCACATGGAGCAGGAAAATGTCCCGATTGAACCCCATCAAATCCATGTGTTTTGGAAGACGTTGTCTATGGGCGGAGTTCAAGATATGAGTACATCAAGGGAATCTGCGGCTGATTTGATCAAAAACCTATTATCAGATATGGACGGGACTTCTGAATCGCAACAATATCACTATGCTAAACAGTTTTTCGATGTTGTACATCCCCCAACTAACATTGAGGAACCGAGAAATAGTGCGTCCTGGGCGTCCAAAGAAGAACTTCGACAAAGAGAGACCTCTCGGGTTTTACAATGTTAAATGTATATGTCACATTACTTTTTACATTTGTGTATAGTCTCTGATTTATGGTTTAATGTTTATAATTTTCGCCTCAACAGGTTATGAACATGCTAACCGTCAACCAGAAAGACAATCTGGAGGTAGAGGTAGAGGTAGAGAAAAGGACGTAGTTCATTAGCATCGACGGGTAATTCAATTCCATACGCCTCTCACCTTCCACCATTGATGATCACTTTCATATCAAATGTTATAGATGTCAAAGCGGATGGAAATTGTGGTTTCCGAGTTATTGCCCACTTTATTTATCACGACGAAGAAAAATGGGATCAGGTGCGTAATGACTTGATGCAGGAACTTTCTGACTACTGGGACTTCTACTCAGCCATCAACTTCTTGGAAGGTGACCTTGAAGGATCAGTGGTATGTCGAATTGGCATACCTCTCGGCTCCAGCTCCACCGAGCATTGGTTGAATCTGGGCATGCTTGGTTTTATCATTGCTACGGTATCGGAGGATTGTGACTTGTTTGTCTAATATATCGCTTGGTTGCAATACATGGTTGCCGTTGCAAGCACGATGCCGTTGATGGACAACCGACCACAGTCCACAGTATTGACTTTGGGTGGGTGAATTGTATCCATTTCATAGCACTTGGGATGAAGCCTTCAAGTCCCACCTGCCTGCGCCTATTATTCGAGGTGGGAACTTTCTTGTGACCCAACGATACGACATTGGCTGCCAATTTGGCATGATCGATTTACTAATTACCTTAGTGTAGAGAGTTAACAGTTAATTTTACACTTCTTGTGATGTAAAACATTAATTAATTAATTACGAGGGTTAATTGTTATTTTTGCAAAGTTTGTTTGTCACAAAAATTATTTTTTTCGAAACGGGTAGGGGCTTAATTGTTAAATTTCGAAAAGTGTAGGGAGTTGATTGTTGAATTTGTAAAAATGTATGGGGTTAATTGTAAAATTTCGAAAAGTGTAGGGGCTTAGTTGTTAAATTTTGAATAGTTTAGGGGCTTAATTGTTAAATTTCGAATAGTTTAGGGACTTAATTGTTAAATTTCGAAAAGTATATCACATAAGCATATAGTATATCACAATACATCCTCAAACTGTTGAATAACTTCGTCAACAGTCGACATATAAGTACCACGGACCCTGAAGTGAATCTCGCTGGACCGATGGAGTGCCCTAAGATGAGGAAGTACACTGCGACTCGATCCTCGGCCGATCTACGTGCAAATGCCTCGGCAACTCGATGGATGAGAAGGCCTTTGGGATGCCCTCGTGGCGTCGCATGCGATCGTGGGTGATCCACGATGGTTGATGATCCCTCATCTCCTCAGTGTCGTCAGCATCATCATCATCATCATCATCATCATCATCATCCTCATCATCATCAACCGGTGACATCACACGATAATGTGTCCGTTCCCGAAATCACTGCTCGTAACCATCTATGGTGGCGGATGGAATCTTGGCTGCACTCGATCCAGCCCTCTTGGGGTTTATAGAATGATGCTCCCATTGTTGGAAATTGCAAAGCATCTCATCGTGGAAACAAATGTACTTCAACGGCTTTGGACCTCTATAAACCTTCGTCGTAGCCGAATACATGACCGGAATAATTTGGATATATCCAAGCTGTCTCAAGCAACGATCGGGCATGTATGGCTCGGTGATTTTACGGCAATGAATTATGCCCGAGAAACAAAACCGATCGGTACCTCTGTGATGGTCTACGTGTAAAATGAGTCCAAGTAACTGGAAAAATAAATATTAATATAAATATCCAACTTTTTATTTAATACATTATTTATAAATGATAAATACTTACGGCGACAATCATCCGATCGAGGACTCTTACGATACTCAACAGTATCGGGATCATTCTTCTTCCACCGAAGTAGAGGTCCATCTCTTAGCATATGGCTCTCGAGACGTCCATGTCGCTGAAATACTTTGTCTGAATTGAGGAAAGTATTCATATATCCAGACCTACAATAAAATAAAATAGCGTCAAATAAAATAGTGTCAAATAAAATAGCATCAAATATAATAGCGTCGAATAAAAAAATTTAAATTTTATAGTATCTAAACAATTTATTTTTATACCTGTAGAAGAGACAAACACCCGACCATCCTGTCTACAACCAATCCTCGATGCTATCTTAGAAATGCGGTATAGAAAGGATAAAGTCATTTGCACCCCAAGCGTGATTGGGCATATCACGGATATCCATCACATACGGTAGAAAGTGAACATTTACCCGTTCGATGACTTGTCCATGAACAACGTCGTCCCGGCAACCCTGACAAATAACCAACCGTCCTCGGTTGGTGACACGATCTCGCCACCCAAATATTCTTGCAATGTCAAAAATCTAATACCACTTCCCTCACCTCACTTTGTCCACCCCGGTAGTAGGCAAGCGTAGGAGAATGGCTAGAGATGACTTGATGCAGGCTAACTTCGTACTTGCCAAAATGGGTTTCCCAACCACTGGGATGTGTAAAATGTAATGCACATCGTGCAACGTCAGCGTCATCTCCCCGAACGGTAAATGGAAACTATTGGTTTCCGGGTGCCATCTTTCCACAAAGGCTGATATCAATGGCATGTTCAAGTGCTGCAACATGCACTCCCTCAAGTGTCCCAGGTTACTCATAGTGATCCACTGAATACTCTCCATATCATTTATAGTCCAAGGCAATGTTGTTCGGCGGTCCACGGAGCTATGACAACTCAATACTGGCCTCTCCTGTTGAACATAATGAAATAATCTCTCATCAATATAAAAACAATACTACGTAGTCAATTTAATAAATTTTTGTCAATACTATCATGGTCAATATAATTAATTACCTCGCCATTCTATATTGCAGATGCAATATGACCACGAAATCCAGAAAGTAGCTCAGTGTTCTCGGGTCCACCTCCATGTGGCTCCATCAACATCCAACCATACGCATCGCCATCATCGTCATCATCACCACCATCACCATGACCTCCTACTCTGCCTCTACTATGTGCTCGACCCGCTCTCTGTCGTCGACCAAAACCCAAATCCTCCTCCTCATCGTCCTCTTCATCAACTAATAGGTGTCTATCTCGTATTGCGATATACATCGGCATTCATTGGACCTTTCCCACGCCCGCGTAACATGCTCGAAGTACTACTCATGCCACTCATACCACTCATGCCAGTCATGCCACCCATGCCAACCATACCACTCATGCCAGTCATGTCACCCATGCCAACCATACCACCCATACCACCCATCATGTTTAATTCGACTTCCATCTCCTGATCCGCTCTCGTAATCGGTGAATGCCCTCTCCCCCTCAATGGAGCATTATAAGGAGCCTCAAATGGAATATCAGTGAGGTCTGAACTCCTATCATCTCTGTGAACGAGGGTCCGCGCATAATCACCCTCATCCCCATCATTAGTGGATATATGTCCTGGATGATTAGCAGCTCTCCTGCGTTCTGACGCAGTGACAACCCTGTTACGCAGTCGACCCTGATCGTCTGCCTGTACTGGACGTTTCCCTCGTCGACGTTCGGAATCCATCTATTACAAAAAAATAAATACAAGTTAAGTTATGAAATGATAAGTTATCTATAAGTTTATTGGCATAAAACATCCGCGAATTTGTTTCGACATGATTGTTAGATAAGTTTATTTTGTTTATTTCAGCTTGTTGTGATGCATTTACTTAGTTACTTTAAATCAGATTGTCACTTTTAAATACAGTGTTAAAAGTGTAGGGGTGAATTGTTAAATTTGTAAAAATGTAGGGGGTGAATTGTTAAGTTTCAAAAAGTGTAGGGGTGAATTATTAAATTTGTAAATGTGTAGGGGGTGAATTGTTAAGTTTTAAAAAGTGTAGGGGGTGAATTGTTAAATTTGTAAAAGTGTAGGGGTGAATTGTTAAGTTTTAAAAAGTGTAGGGGGTGAATTGTTAAATTTGTAAATGTGTAGGGGGTGAATTGTTAAGTTTCAAAAAGTGTAGAAGGTGAATTGTTAAATTTGTAAAAGTGTAGGGGATGAATTGTTAAGTTTCAAAAAGTGTAGGGGTGAATTGTTAAATTTGTTAAAAGTGTAGGGGGTGAATTGTTAAGTTTCAAAAAGGGTAGGGGTGAATTGTTAAATTTGTAAAAGGTGTAGGGGTCAATTGTTAAGTTTGTAAAAATGTAGGGTGTTAATTGTAACTTTTGTAAGTAAAAGTCTAGGGGTGAATTGTTAAATTTGTAAAAGTGTAGGAGGTCAATACTTGTTACTTTTGCACAATCATAGTGTTATAGTAAATGCATCACAACAAGCCAAAATAAACAAAATATAATTATCTAACAATCATATCCACACAAATTCGCGAATGTTTTATCTAACAATCATGTTCAAAATGAATATATCAAATAAGTTTTTTTTTTAAAAAAATACATGTTTTTTTTTTCCGGAAAAACACGTTTTTATCAAAAAGAGTCGCGACTCACCGAAGAATGTTCGACAAAACTACCGCTACTCACCAGCGGTAGTTATATAAAACTACCGCTGGTGAGTAGCGGCAGTTTTGTCGAACATTCGCCGGTGAGTCGCGGCTCTTTTACGCCAGATTCAAAAAAAAAAGACCAAATACGTTCAGATCTGTAATTCATTCCAAATTGAAACAGAAGAGGTGAGAGATTGACATACCTGGAATTGAGATTTCTGCTTGGTTCAGGGTGGACTTCGTTGGTTTGTTGGAGTGAGTGAGGGAGAGATAACAGAAATGGGGGAGAAAGGGGGAGAGCCGAGTGAGTGAGGGAGAGGAGCGAAATTGGGGAAAGGGGGGGAAAGGGCCACGAGCAGAGAGAGAGAGAGAGGGAGACCGAGTGAGTGAGAGAGGGAGACGGGTGGGGGGGCGGGTGAGTGGGGGGGGTGGGTGGGTGGGTGTTGGTTTAATGATGAGGGGTGTAAATGAATATTTGTAGGTAGGGGTAGTTAGGGAATTTTATTCTTTAAATTGTGTTGCGTTTAGGGTTTTAGGTGTTGCGTTTAGGTGTTCTGTTTTTTGAAAGGCAACAATGTTGGAGAAATTACTTTTATTCCAAGATTGTCATTAACTCTATCCGATGTTAGACTGTCTTTCATGTTCCAGAAAGACAATTTACATTGATGATATCATATACAATGACAATTAACAAGTGTCAAAGTCAATAATTGCACGTAGGACTCTTTTTGAAAAAAAGTACTCCCTCCGTCCCTAAATAATCGTCTGGGTTGACCCGGCGCACAGTTTAAGAAAAAGTAATTGACTTGATTATTTATATTGGTTTAATGTGTAGTTTCCTTTAATGTCCATGTATATGTGGCTCATAATTAAAGTAGAGTGAAAAAGTAAGGGTAAAGTGGTAAAAGTGATGTTCTAAAAAGGTAAGTTTTAAAGTGGACAATTATTTTGGGACGGACGAAAAAGGAAAGGAGGACGATAATTTAGGGACGTAGGGAGTAGTATTTAACTATGGATAGTTATATGTCATAGTTTCGAAAGGAAAAAATTATTTTTTGTTTGAAGATATTGATATGCGGTGAAGATGAAAAACCAACTAATAAAATAACAAATATTGTGTATAAGAAATTTTTTTAGAATCTATAATGATTAATGATATACTTATGTGTAATTGTTAATAAACCGATCCTCATTATTTTATTTATGTACGATTTAGTTGACGTGCGTTTAACGCATGAGTTAAAAAAACTAGTATATATATAAAGACATAAGCAAATATCACATCTATTTTTGCCAGTTTCCGTCTAAAACAACTTTTCGAAAATAACTCATCATTAAACATATCTCATAAATGCAAAATTAAATTAGAGATTAAATATAAATCCCCTCAAATTTTCAAAAAATAGACGATCATTAATATTTATTTATTGCTGTAATTTGATCAATCTTCTATCAATGTCCAGATTAAAAAACTATTTGAATTATGCCCATTTCAATTTCCAGCCTCTTGTATAAATACTCTAATATTTTCTTCAAACATCAACTTTCCAAGTTTGAAAAGATACATTAGCTTTACAAAAAAATTATGGCTTTTGTACAATCATTGTTACATGAAATCCACAATCGATGATTCGATTTGATTCTAAAGGTTTAAGTCGCAAGGAAATAATTTGTTCCATCCGATAATCATTTGAACTTGCCAATAACTACAAAATTAGTTATTGTTGATACCGAGGTAACATAAAATTAATATATATGAATACTGATTATACTTTTTTTTTTGTTATTGAAACTTCAAATAAATTGTGTTTCATCTGTTCTTGAAATAAAAGAACGAGAAAGGGGGAATGAAGACGCTGTGGTCAAGACACTGGAGTCATAAAATAAAAACCACTACAAGTTCAACATTGTTCTTCTCGTGTCATATATACGGAGGAGGTACCGAACCCCCTATGATGTAAGTGGTAGTATTTTCGTTTTCCTTTCAATATCATGTCAAAATCTCTAATGAAGAAAGAAATCTGATCAAACTGAATGTCAATAAAAAAAAAATCCAGTCAAGTCTGTGGGATCATAGCTTGACAGAAAGAAGTCTTCCTAATATATCACTATTCTAACATAGATGATTGCTTTTAAACACGCAAAGTATAATTTCAGAGAGAAAAGCACCTCTCTGTGAAAAGGGGAACGAAGATGTTGTGGTCAAAATACAACTCGCCATCATCGACCACGAAGGCCTAGGCTTCAAGCTACTCGGCTCACAAACATTTTCTCGACCATGTTCACCGGAAAGTTCATTGTTTGAACACCAACACATATATCCAAGGTGGAGGCCAAAACATCGGTCCACAAAGCTAACGACTCCGGCGACACCAAGGACGACCAGAGTCTTCACACAACCACCCGCCACCAAACCCAAACCTAGGTTTTCTCTCACTCACCGACAACACATCTCACTGGTGACGAGCTCCAAGAATACTCGATGTAGTAGAGAGAGAGGAAGAGAGAAGCCGAGGTACCTCAGTGACTATTCTGCAAAACCCAAAAAAAAAAAAACACAGGGAAGGAGAGTATGTGTGGTGGCTGCTATCCCCACCTCTCTCTCGTTCTCTCTTAGGACACAATGAATAGAGAGGGATGTTATAAATAGTTAGGTCAAAAACAATTGTACTCCCTCCGTCCCTAAATAATCGTCTGGGTTGACCCAGCGCACGGTTTAAGAAAAAGTAATTGACTTGATTATTTATATTGGTTTAATGTGTAGTTTCCTTTAATGTCCATGTATATGTGGCCCATAATTAAAGTAGAGTAAAAAAGTAAGGGTAAAGTGGTAAAAGTGATGTTCTAAAAAGGTAAGTTTCAAAGTGGACAATTATTTTGGGACGGACGAAAAAGGAAATGGGGACGATAATTTAGGGACGGAGGGAGTATCACACAAGGGCATAACAGATAACTTAAAAGACATCTCCATCCGGTTCTATATTAGCTGCCAGATGGGCCACCAAGGAGTGGGCCTAATTTTGGGTTGGGCTCACAAACAAGTTAGAACTATATCTATAAATATATATATGAAACCACTAACTTTTAATTATTCCCTAAAAATAAAAATTGGTAACATCCTAAATTATGAAATGAAAAAAATGTTAACAATTGGAAACATAATGAAATATGACATTAAAAAATGTTAGCAACTAAAAACATCATATATTTATGAATTACGAAAATGTTAAGAATTGGAAACATAATTTAATTTGAAATTAAAAAAATGTTAAGGACAAAGACATAGATACATTATTATACTATAAAACCCAAATGACAAGTGTGTGTGTATATATATATATTATTTCCAATACAAGAGACCATACAAGTGGATGTAAAAGTGTTATGTTGTGCGTTTAACGGACGAGTACAAACACTAGTTAGTTATAATGAATGACAAATGTTCAAACCTTACTAACAACAAAATTATGAGAATTTATATTTTTATTAATTATTAATAAATTGCATATAGAGGTGGTTCGAGAACGGAGGTGGAAAACGGTAGTGGCAGTGGCGGTGCCGGAGGTGGCTGGAGGCGGAGGCGGAGGTAATCGGAGGTGACTGGTGGCAATGATCAGAGGTGGCGGCCAGCGGCGGTGGTGGGGAGTTGTGGTGTGGTGGTAAAAGAAAGATGAGTTGTTATTGTGTATATTGTATAATAATGGACCAAAATTGAACCAAATTCTTCAAATCATGAGTCACATGACCCAGCCCACTCCCAGCTAACAATGAAATTAAATATTAGGCGCATTGAAGTTGCCCTAGGCAAAAAGAAACCACCGTGAGTGAGAGTCGCGATGATTGTCCAGACTCCAGATTCATACCCTCCGATGTCACGAGAGAGAGAAAATGTCACCAAAAACGCTCTCAAAACAGACTATCGCACCAGAGAGATTCATTCTTTAGAGCTAGAGAATAATGTGAGAGATTGGAAAGTATCAACTATCAAGAGTATCTCCTTGGCCTGCTAAGGTGGGTCGACTGGGCCTCTATAGAGATCGATAAGTTGTTGGAGACAGGCAGTGCTTCACGACCACTCCTCAACTCATTTGATATCTGAGTTCTAATGGGTTCCTACCCGTTTTCTGAACCAACCCAATTACCGGGCGTAGTTGTGAGTGGTGTTAAAAGAAATCAGATAAGCTGAAATGGTGTGGTGTTGTGTGATGGCTAGAATGTATATACATGCTCACAAAAGTTGGGTACTGAGGGCCAATTAACCTTGCTTTCTATTTTCGCTCTCTCTCACTCTCCTATAAATTATTCCGAAAAGAAAGGCTTCCTAAATATCTGATCAAAACAAATGGAAATCGAAATCAGGTCTCTCTCTCAACTGCGGCTTTTGATTTGGAAAAAGACCGCAATGTTCATGTAATCAAGCTCAAAACATACCCAACCACACCAGGCACACTCTTATCTGAAACATTTTGATATAGTTGGTGTGGATTGTGTAAGCATTCACAAGAGAGTAAACAGACACCAGAAAATTAACAATACAATGCTTGGAACTTTGATGCGTATTTGAGAACTTCTCAAGGTTGGTTTCACATGATTTCTCAGCGTTGTAACTTGTAAATCTAAATTCTGAAGAGAGTGGCCATACATATTTCGGCATAACATTACCAGTACTCTCACTACTCTGGACACAAGCATGTTTCTCAAATTTGAGAAAAAGGAAGAACAATGAAATTCCCGAGACTTTAACGTGTGTTTGAGAACTTTTCAAGTTTGGTTACCAACTCGTAAGACCCCCTAGTACTCCCCTTTGGTGCAAAAGAGGTCGCATTCATTTCCAAGTCATTTTAGTGCAAAGTCCATTACAGTTCAAATGGTATGGAAAAGAATCATCATTCTAGCACATCAAACGCTAAGATCTCAACAATCTTTCCAACTCAGAGAACCAACAGCCAAAGAACCAGCATATTTACCTGCTGCACGGGCAGAAGTCTGCACATATTTACCTGCTTGTTTACCTAATTTTTGAATTATTGAAAATGTACAAGACAAAGATGTCCAGTGAAAAAATGAGGGAAAAAGTGGAAAACGAGAATAGTAGAGAGAAAGGAAGGAAATCTACGCACAAAACAGAGCGTGCCTGTTTGCTTAACATTTAGAACATTGATTTCAAAATCCAGAGCTAGAAGTTTTAGAAATTTCCGAGAATATTTTGCATCTTTTGTGATTGTGCAAGAGCATCCTCAACAGAAAAATAAATTGAGAATGCTAACCAAGCAACCGGATTGCCTTTACTAGCAAAATAGTCTGGTCCCAATTTCATACAAGGCAAATTCTACCTTCAGGCCCTCGCTACTTGTTGTCTCTAATCTATAACAAGTAGAAAACAGCTATGAACAAAAAACTATCTTTACGTCTCACTTCTCCATTAGAAAAACTAATTTTTAAGTAGTAATGGATATAATAAGGTCGAATTACAAGGAATCATCTAAGGATCAATATCATATGAAGCAAAGCACCGCCCCCCCCCCACCACCACCACAAAAAAAGATAAGAAGACAGTCTAAATCTCTGTAACTTGTAAAAGAGAGAGCACTGCGGACTGCAGTCTATATAAAAGGTGCATCCTTCACACTTGACAATGCTGATGGCTAACTACGAGTTACAATTACAGAATTACTTAAGATCATGAAGAGCAGTTTCTCTTTAACATAGAATGTTTGTTCTTTCTTTTCAAATTGACACTTACAAATAAACATATTAGAATAGCTGCACACAAACATATGCTTGCTTCATACACCAGAGAGTAGCTCCAAAAACATGTTATCTCAAGCTCGAGATTGAAAATCTTATTCCCAAAGGCAAACAAACTGCCAGCACAATTCCTCGCAGGCTCGCAGCAATTTGCGTTGCGCAAGAGTAGTGAAATCATTGTTACATAAAAAGGATAGCCCAGTGCTCTAAGCGATACATTAAATTCAAAAAGCATATTGTGAGCATTAAGCACAAACTGATACATCGAACTAAAAAACACATTGTTAAACATCAAATAAACGGCCCAGCACCTGAGGCTCTAGAAGGGCTTAATCTATGCGAGTCTTACCTCCCCATAAAGGGAGGAATCATAAAATCTGCTTGATTGATGAAATATCAAAAGCTTAATTTGAAGAATACCTTCCTCCAGGTCACTACGATGACGATGACGACGACAATGATGACTTCATATTCTCCACAAACCCACTACTGAGAAGCCTCTCTACGTACTTGCCGAGAATATCCACCTCCAAATTCACCTTCTGCCCAACTTTCTTCAAAGGTATAACCACCTTCTGCTGTGTATACTCCACCATCATGAAATTAAAACAACTCTCTTCATCAAACACATTGACCACGGTCAAACTAGTCCCATCCACAGCTATAAACCCTTTTGGCACAATATATTTCAAAACCTCCGGCGATGTCTTAACCTTAATCCACAAAGAATCCTCTTCCACCTGCATCTCCACAATCTCGCCGGTGCCGTCGACGTGCCCCTGAACAAAATGTCCCCCCATTCGCGTGTCCGGCGTCACGGCTCTTTCTAAATTGACTAACGATCCTTGCTCTAGCTCAATGAGCGAGGTTTTTCTGAGTGTTTCCGGGGCTAATCCAACAGTGAATTGGGATGATTCGTGGTCGAATTCTGTGACGGTTAAGCAGGTACCGTTGACTGCGATACTGTCGCCGAGGTTAACACCGCCGAGGACGGTTCTAGCGAGGATTGTCATGTCGAAACCGCCGTCCTGAGCGTAACCCAGATTCTTGATTTGGCCAATTTCTTCGACGATGCCGGTGAAGAGGGAACGGATTTGGGTGCGGCGGTAGTGCGGGCGTTTGAAATTGGGGGTGGATTTGACGGGACGGGTTGAAAATTGGAGAGAGAGTGGGGGTGGTTTGAGATTGGAGGTGAATTGGAGATGGGTTTCAAGAGATGGGGTTTTGAGGTGATTCAAGATTGGAAGTTTAGGGTGGGTTTTGGATTTGAGGGTTTTGGAGATGGTGGAGAAAGAAGAAGAAATTGCCATAGCTTTGTTTCTGTGGAGGATGAAATTAAAAGGGGTTGTGAATTTGATGGGAATTTCTGTATTTAATTTGTTGTGTGGAGAGGCCTGAATATTGCCGTTTGTGACGAATATAGCCAGCAAAAGACTTGCCGGGGCAACTAATTCATGGTTGGAAGCTTGGTGCCAGGCCAGACGTTCTTGTTTGGTTTTCCAAAGGGTAAATAAGTATTTTTAACTTTTTTAATAGAACAAATTGAAAATTATATTTTCAGTATTAAAATTGTGACCAATACTCTCGTAATTTTGGTAATAATTCATCCCGCATAAAATTGGATGAGACTTAAAGTAAACTAGAGTTTGTGCCCGTGCCATAGGCATGATGTCAGTATAGACGTGATGTATGTATAAATCGAGCATGATGCAAATAAATTAATACTCCCTCCGTCCCAGATAAATATTCCTACTTTCTATTTTGGGATGTCCCAACTAATGTTCCTAATGACTTTTGATGTACAAATTTTCTATCAATCTTCCTAATATATCCCTTCATTTAATACTATAATTATTACACATTATAGAGAGAGAGTGTGTAATATGTGTATAATTAATGAGAGAGAGAAGGTGTGTGATGGGTATTATTGTCACAACATATTTTACATCCTATCATTAATTACATTTCTTAATCCGTGTGTTTTACTCACTAGGAATATTTATATGGGACGGAGGGAGTATATGTTTGAGATTTTGTAAGGGTCGGATCATTATACACAATATGTTTGAAATTTTGTAAGGATTGGATCAATATGTACTACACAAAGAAAACACTATATCCTAACAACTAAAGAAATAACACATTTTATTGACCGTAAAATTTGTAACTCATCCAAAAATAATATAATTAAACATATAAAATCATTCTCTCTATCTCTCTCACACACATCAACCCCACACATGTTAACTGATATAAACTTAAAAATGAAAAATCTCAACAAATAAAAACCATAAAATAAATTGAATGAGACACGTTTAATTAACAAAAGACTATTTGAAATCACAAAGATTTCACACCAATAAGGGAAACTTAGCACAATTTTTTTAAAGAAAGAAATTAAAATACAAATATATAAAATCACAAAAATTAATTACAAAACTTACGAACAATTTTATTTATTTTTTAAAATCTAGGCCGGACAAAAAGTAAATTGAGATTCAGTTGATTTCAATAACAATCAATTAATAAACTACAAACTAAATATTTGTAAAACATTAAATCTAGGCCGGAAAAAATAAAAACATAAAACATAAAATTCATGCTTTATAAAAATTAAACAGAACCCTTAAATGTTACACCGAAAAATCCTAAATGTAACATCACTTACCAAACTGTCCTCTTTTCCATTTTAAAAGAAAAAACACTAAACTTTAAAATAGATTTGTTTACCAAACTACCCTCCTTAATTTTTTTTTAAAACTCATTTAAAAAACACTTATTTAGTACTCCTAATATAATCAAAACCTTGATGACCTAACCCCTAAAATCCACAAACTCGCATCAGCGACTGCGGCGACTCTATCTTCTATCTCCCTCTCTCGACAGGCGTCTCTCACCGTCTTCGATCCCACTCTCCGTTGACGCCTTTCAGTCTCCAAACTTTCTAACCTTCAAGTTGCGTTCCTAAATCTATGTCGCAAAACGGAAAAATTACTATATTCTGTGTAGTGACTTCAAGAGTTAATGGGCTTTGAAACATGTTTATGCGTAGTGATTGCATTTCCATTTATTTCAGCAATCCAATATCACCAATTTGTTGTGTGTTTCTCTGGTTGATTGTCATGCATCTGTGGAAATTGTAGCAGAAATTGTGGTTTGTTTCAAAGTGTCGCCAGACTCTAGGGACAATTTTTTTTTTTTTTTTGGTTTTGAAAACTGGAGACATTTTAAGAAAATGAAATTAGAAGCTCGCAATTTTTTAAAAAAATTGTCAATGAGTTATGTTTAGTGTTCCACTGAGAAATAGTTAACAGTGAAGTATTTTAGTATAATTTTGGGTTCTGTTCAGTGTAATTTAGTTCCAATCTTGAATTTGAATGTCAACCTCTTCCTTCGTATCCACATTGTAATTTCCTGCAGTGATTCACCTACGTTCATGTTTGTGTATTATGCCCTCACACACCCTATCCACACAATTCACTTGTAGATAAAGAACTTGATGTGACAAAAATGCAGCTTGAGCCGTTCGTGTGATGGGTAGGATATCTGGGCTTGATCTGCTTCCTTGAACCTGATTAAGAACACGAAAACACCTTAGTGGGAGTGCAAGGCTTGGTCTCGCGAAACCACTCCGGCGTGAGAGTAAGTATCATGTGAAAGAGTCAAAAGAGAATTTGACAAAGGTTCGAGGCTCAAGAAAGAGTGTGTACCTTGAATATGGTTTATGAAGAGACATTTATAGGCCCCTTATGACGTAGAATCCTTGTGGGATTTGATTTCCATAGTTACCTAGCCAATTAAGGAGAAAATCCCTAAATTGTAGGCGTGATAAGCGGCTGGCCGCGTAAATGTAGGAGCATATATGGTAAGTGTCCTACTCAGATAAGGAAACCTTTGACTTGTCTTAGAGAGCAAGTTCTCGAGGTTCCTTACTAGATGTGTCCGGGCGAGCAAGGCCCTGCCCTGCTATATGACGCAGTCTGGTTGGAGACAAGTATAAATCCCGGACAAGGCCCCTGGTCAGGCGGGCAAGATCTATACACGACCATGTTTGGACGGGATGCGTCGATCCTTTGCCTGATATAAGTGTAGTCCCCGGGCAAGGCTCCTGATCGGGTAGGCAAGGCCTGTACCTGACCAGATTTAGATGAAAATTGTATGGTTCATAGCTCAAAACCTTGCTAGCTCTGCCCGCTAGGCCTGATAGGTCCCATGCTGACTGACACGTGATGATCGCTCATGCTTTGCTCGTGACCAGGTTTGGGCCGGACACATAAGAACCAAAGCTCATCAATTCTATATGTAATAGGACTATCAGATGAACTTGAAGTCGATCTGGATTAGTAATTTGGGTGTTGGTTATTTGAAAATGTCAGCTAGTAAATATATTACTCCATTAGACCAGTTATATTACAAAATTATCTGTCATAAAATGTATTGGTTGTTGTCAATTGGGATTCTTTATGGGAGATCACATAATTAAGGATTTAGCCTTGGTGATGCTTTTCACCTCAATTCCACCATTGGTTTTGGAACTGGGGGAGCAATTTAAAATTGGTGGATTTATTTTCTTGTTCCATTTCCAATTTCAAGGCTTGAAATTGCTACAGTGTGTTTGGGTAGCGAGCTTGATCAAGACCAGTTTAGGCTTTCATTAGGAGATGTGATATTGGTGCTGCTCATATTTTTTCAATGTAATAAAAAATTAGTTTTGAAAAAAAGAAAAAAAGTTACCTAAACATATCACATTTTTAAAAAAAGAATTGCCAAAAAATATCAAAATATTTGAAAAATAATCACCAAAAAAATCAGATTTTTTTAAAAAAATTGCCAAACAAATCACAAATTGTGAAAAAATTGAAAAAGAAAAGGAACAAATCGCCAAACAAATCACAAATAATCGCCAACATTTTTAAAAAAAAATTGAAAAAATCACCAGTATTTAAAAAAAATTGAAAAAAATCGCTAGCATTTTTTTAAAAATTGAAAAGAATCGCTAGGATTTTTTTAATTAAAAAATTAAAAACAATTGCCAGGATTTAAAAAAAAACATTGAAAAAAATCACCAGGATTATTTAAAAATATTGAAAAAAATCGCCAGGGATTTTAAAAAAATGAAAAAAAATCACCAGGTTTGGTAGAAAATGCCCTTCGTCGTTTTTCTTCTTCTTCTTCTGGTTTTGAGTGGCTTTAAACATGATTTTTAATATAAAAAAAAGAAATGTATATTGAGTACAACGTAGGTAACAACTTACTGTAAAAGAAGAATCGGAAGAATCAACATAAACGTTGTTATTCGGATCGAAATTCATTGAATAATTATTGGAAAGGAACAAGTTTAGGGTTTATGGTTAATTGTAACGGAGGGTTTGAGATATATCAGTATTCAATGTTAATATAACTTTTTATAGGAGGATAAATTTATTAATTGTAACTCTTTTCATATAAAAGGATTAATTAGTAATCAGAGTTTATGACCACTCAAATTAAATTGATTCGATCAAGTAATTACGATAAGAATTAAATTTAGTTACAGCCCGAAAATTTAGTTCTAACCGTAAATTATAGTAAAAGATTGAGTTACAACCATGACTTTAGTTATCAACCGCCATGTGATGATATAAGTAATTTACAACAGTAAGATTGCCAACCGCCCTTCGCAAATGTGAGGGTATGAGAGAATTACAGCCGTAAGATTAAAATAACTGTGTTGTTACATTTTGAATATTAAAAATGCATTTATTAAATCATTTATCTTAAATTATACGGTGGAAAACACATATTTTCTCTTTTTTAAAGAGGTATAATGGAAGAAAAATGGAAAAAAGGTTGCATCATGTATCTTGTGTCATTAATATTAATCTCTCAGTTTCTGATAAATGTTCCTTATTTATAAAGTACAGAGATTAAGAAAACGTAATTAATGATGTGCTGTAAAATGTGTTGAGACGATAATGCACATTTATTTCGCTTTAATTTTTCTTGGTTTCTGGATAGAGTAATGCTAAGGAAACTCAATGAGTACTCAAACTTGAGTACTGAATGATGTGGCAGCTAACATGACATTAGTTTTACTTACTTACTAACCCAACTTTAGTTAATTTAAACTTAAATGGTAAAATCAATAAGAGTAATTAGATTTAAAAAATAAAATGAAAATAAATCAATAACCTACATTTTCCCATTACCTAGTACGTCTAAACCTAGTCCACGATGGGTTTCTCCTCTTCTCCGGCGCCAGCCAATCCAACCGCCAATGGAATCCCATACCACGAATCTCCAGTTCCCTCTTTCCCCAACTCTCTCTCTCTCTCTCTCTCTCTCTCTCTCTCTCTCTCTCTCTTTGCGATGAGATTTTCCCCAAAACCACTCCTAACACGTCCAATTTTTGCTGATGAGATTAGCGGCGTTACTTCTTCTTTTTCGAAGCCGACAGTTGCCACCATCAACGAAGTGGGAAAATGGTTGTTTAAGGTTGAGTGTTCCTGAATACCTATTTATTGGATCCCTCTTTCACCAAGGGATTTTATGTTGTTATGTGAATGAACTTTTGAAATCCAATTGTGTTTGCAGATTCATTTGGAGAGATTTGCCAAGAGAAAAAAATGTAAATTGTCGGTCCACAATGATGCTCAAATAGGCTAGAGGGGGGTGAATAGTCTATGATGTCATTTTAAAACTTTTCTTATATTTACATTTAAAGCGTATGTTTTAATGGCATAGGCAGTTAACATCTTGAGCATGTCTGTTGGCAGTATTGAACAGCAGACTTGCTCTTAGCAGAGTTTTGAACTCTGCTGGTGAACTGTCTGTAAATCAAAAGCCTGTTTGAAAGAGTTTAAGAAACGAAAATAGTTAGGCTTAGATTTAGAGAAGTCTTAAGTGGCTGTACATGAATATGGTCAGAACAACAACACACTTAATCCTTCTTCCAAATGGTGATTTAGGAAATCATTAGAGAATAGCTTTTCAAAAGATAAATCAGTTTATAAAAGCTCATAGAGAGAAACAGACTAAAAGATAAATTATTTGAAAAAACATATGAATTTATTCAAAGATAAATTATAGATTACATCAGCCTAGACAATTTATATAAAGTTTATGTCCTCGTCCTTTCAAGCCTTAATCTTTATTTAATCATTCATAGACAAATTATTAAGTAAATAGGGCAATATGAGACAAGAACGAGAAACAGATATGAGAAGACATTTTTGAAGGTCGTTCAGATAAAAATTATCTGAACGATTGAGTGTATAGCACTCGGCCTTCTATGATGATTGATTATTGTACAATCAACAGCATTTGTTTGTGAATATAAATATGAAGATATGAATGCAATATTTATAGACAATTCTTCATCTTCCTCGGGCACCATCTAAAATCTATCTTCAAATCGATCCAAGAGCTTGACCTCTAGCTTTAGGAATAAAGTCCTGAAGCTTCAGCTAAATGTAGGTGCCTTCGAATCACTTTTTTTGATCTGATGTGCGTCTTGTGCATCTATTGTTGAAGAAGATGGAAGATTTCTTTTATAGACCGGGGTCAATTTGATCGTTGAGAGATGAAGATGAATTTACTATCCGTTAGAGATAATGTCGTTGTTGAAGATCGTCGGATAGAGATGTTGTTCACTGGATCTTTGACTGTTGGATAAAAGCTTTGTCTTGCAGATCCTGAACTGGTTGCCCATCAGACTGTATTGATAGGTCTCTGAAAAGTGAGTTTGAATCATAATGCACTGTCAGGTGGTCTGTCCAATAAAGTAGATTCTTTTGACTTATCCAAACCACGTGAGTGAGAGTCTTGTAGCTTTAACTATGTTAGGCTTCATAAAGATTTGAATTGCTTTTGAAGCTTGAGCATATTTGTCTTGTCTTGATCATCTACAGTCTTGTCTCTCTGTAGCACGTGCAGAGCCAAGTCTTCTGGTGAGATGTTCAATTCTGATGAATGAGCCTTTTGTAGGAAAAGACTACTAGTTATGTCATGAACATTCAAACCGTAACAAGTCTGCTGGTAACATGTCTTCAAGGTATTTTCGTGATGCACATGATAAGTCTGTTGGTGACGAATCCTTTGAGAAACTTTGACACTAAAGCACGTCTGCTGGTGACGAATCTTCAAGGTGTCCTTTAGTGCATATGACAAGTCTGCTGGTGACAAGTCTTACGAAAACCTTGATGCTACAACAAGTCTGCTGGCGCTAGTGCATATGAAGTGCTGGTATGTCAATCATCATTAAGAAGGTAGGACTAGATTAGGATAACCTAACCTAAGACCTATCTGTTGTCAAACAAGCTGCCACACTAACTGGTACGCAAACCTTTTAGCCACTTGTTATGACACACAGTAATGGAGACAATCAAATCAAAATATTCAGAATATGCAAGGTGATATGTTATTTATCAAGAAGCATATTCCAAAAATCTCCTCATATTTGCTTGGAACCATTACAAGATGACATATACAAAACACTGAAGCATTTATCAAGACATAGAAATAACATGCCCACAATGAATAATCATTTTATCTCAAGGCATGCCCTATGTTGATAATTACAAGAGCGATGGCTTTGTATAGTCTACTATTGCTATTACAGACTCGATAAATAAAAGTACTGAACAAGTAAAGCAATAGTGAAAAAAACGATTTAGACCACTTAGGATATTTGAAATGTTTAATCAGGATCTAAAAAGTTTTAGGGTCCTTGCTTGCACAAAGATTTTTATATGTTAAAGAGTGTTTTGGCAAGTAAGAATAACGAATCCTTAAGTAAGCATATGTTTTTGAAAGTATTTACATTAAGGATTGCTTATGATACCAGATTTGGAAAATATTATTTTAGTAAAGCAGTCTCGGTATCAAGATTGATTTGAACAGTATCTTTGCTAAAAATATGTTTTGAAATGTTCAAAGTAGAAATTGTTCTGAGAATGTTTGTAAAAACATTTGTGTTTTGTCGAAATATAGTTATATATATATATATATATATATATATATATATATATATATATATATATATATATATATATAAACAATAATTTTCAACAAAAACGTACCACAAAGGCAGAAAGTGATTCACAAAGAATCAGTTGTAGGGATAATTTTTCACATTTATGTGTGTCTTTCATTGATCAAGGGAAATTTTGGTTTTTACCCTTGTTAGCTATGAACTCTTCTCCTTTAGTTCATGAACTCTCCTCCTAAGGTTGTGAACTCTTCTATGTCTTGGACAGTTATGGTCGAAACGCAATAACTCTCCTCCTTAAGTAATTACTGTCCTACTTAATTAATTACTCTCCTTCATAATTATAACAAATGTGTCATAACTTTCCTCCTTAATGGTTGCAAGCAAGAGAGTGAAGAAGGAGAAGAAGGGAGAACAGAAGAGAAAGACAGTAGACAAAGAAGATGCCATTTAAAAGAAAATATGCTAATTAGATTGAGAAAGTAATAAGGAAAAAATGAATAATACATCCTAGTTTGAATCCCCAAAACTACCAGTACTACAACCTAAGGAATATTATCTATCTTGGTCAGAAAAGTTTATTATGGGTTGATAGGAGCACAGGAAATGACATATAATCCTATCATATTTGTGAATGCGAGAGTTATCAGCAGGTCTCCAGTGACAGGAAAGCGTTCATCCTCGTGGATTGTGGAACGAATGGGTTGATAGGAGCACAGGAAATGACATATAATCCTATCATATTTGTGAATGCCAGACCCATTCACTCGTCTTCACAAGATAGACCGGCAGATGAGAGAAAAGATGACTTCAGACCAGTTGATGTTGTGAGAATCGAGAACATCAATGGTGAAATTCCAAAGTCTTCTGGTGTCATTCCCTGAGCCTGCTTCATGAAATAGAAGGCATCGACTCAGAATTTCACCAACACAGTACACGTCTAGGGGATAATTGTTGATGTCCCATGTACTATAGTCATCGCGAGAATGGTAGCCAGTTCGGTGAAGCCAAGATTCATTAAGAATAGAATCGTCAAGGGAGTCGGGTCCAACAGAGGGAAGCTGGAAGACTCGTGACAGGCTTTCGGTATTGAGGACGACGTCAGTACCTCGAATGCGACCATTCAAGCTCTTACTGTCTCTTGCCAGTTGTATCCTTGAATAGAATTCATCAACCAGTTGGAGTCCGGAACTGTGAAGAAGATCGATAATCGTTCCTCCAATAGTATTGTCAAGGAGAAATTGTTCTCCTTGAATCACGTGACCTAGAATATAGGACTGAGAGCCTATCCTAGTAACGAAAGATGATTCAGGAGGAACAAATGGACTAGAGATGCTGTTAGAAACTGAAGCAGCCATGAAGATATTTCTGAAGATAGATGAGAAATTTGCTGGTAGTGATATCAATTTTACCAATTTTTGAAATGGAATCAAGTGATATCAATTGTTGGGAAATATCAATTTGGAAGATTATTATGGGAAGAATTAAAGATTTAGTACTTTCGGAGGACATATTTATTGGAAGAACACACTTATCAAGAACTGTCGTTTTGGTATCCACTGTAGAGCTGCAGTGACAGATATACGAAGCGGTGAAGTAATCATGTCAAGGCTCGAATTTGAATGGACATTTAACTTGGAAAGGCGACGATTCATGATGACGATATTAAATCACTCTTGGGAATATGTTTCTGGATAGCTTTGTGACTTAATTCGAGTTGTTCCAATACCAAGAAAGATATTTAAATTGGAATGGATTTGGTATTGAAAAGGAGTTGTGTTGATATCAATGACTTTTAAAAATAATATTAAATTTGAAATTCATGCCTTTAGGAAATAAGATAGGTTTTAGAATTCAAACAATTTTGAAAGATAGTTTTGTGTCCCAAATTGTTAAGTAGATAATTTATGAGGCTTTTTGAATCATCTACACAATCCTCGACAATCTCCCAAATCTCTTAAAATTTTAGGACAAAAATATATTTCAAAAATAGTTTTTAATGTATCTTTTAAAAATATTTTGCAAAACAATAGTGATTTTGTGTTTTTTGTTTCCAGAAGATAATTATGAGGCTTTTTGAATCATCTACACAATCCTCAGCAATCTCCCAAGTCTTCTAGTAGTTTTAGAACAAAAACAAAACGTTTTGAAATTATTTTGGAAAGATGTTTGAAATACGTTTTGAAAATCTACCTATGTTTCCAAAGGTTGTTTAAGTCAAAGATATTATCACAAGAAAATGATTAGCAGAGTTGGAAGTATACTGAGTTATGAACAGCAGAGATGAAGGTCTGCTATGGAAATTTAATTAGCATGGATTGAAGTCCGTTGATATCAACTGATAACACGAAGATGTATTCAGTAGTGATAGAAGTCTACTGATACTCATTAGTAAAAGAAGTAGAGTGAATGAGTAAATATCTAGTCTGCTTATACCAGTCAATGAATGAATGAGTTTACCAGTTGTTTAAACACAATGTTTGATACTAAATGTTGATTCAAAGAAAGAAATATCAAATATTGAATTGAAGGGTAAAGTCTGCTGTTAAGACATAGTGACCAGCAGAGTTGGAAGTCTGCTGACACTAATTAGAAAGAAGGAATGTATGCAGCAGAGGTGAAAATTATTTGATATCAATTGAAATCAACTTTGTGTTCAGCGATTGAAGTTTTTCTGAAACCAATTGTTTGGATGAAATGGTTCAGAAGAGATAAGAGTCTGTTAATCTGTAGTGGTGGTGATTAGTAGAGTTGAAAGTCTGCTGATACTAGATGTATCTTATGAGCTTAGCAGACATGATGGTTTGCTGAATAATGATGAGACAGTAGACATTGGGGTCTACTGATACCAATAGAGTGAAGAATATTTCAGCAAATTATCCTTTTGGAGCCTTGGCTTCTAAAAGGATAAACCATAAGAAATGATCAAGAAAATAACAAAACAAAATCAAGAAAAATATGAAAAGAATATAAGAAATTTCAAGTATGAGAAGAAATTAAAAAATTAAAAGAAAATGAAGGAAAGAAAATGAAACAAAATCTTGAAGAAGAAAAAAGTAAAGAAAAGAAAATCAAGAAACAATCAAGAAAATAAGAAATGATGAAGAAAATAACAAAACAAAATCAAGAAAAATATGAAAAGAACATAAGAAAATTCAAGTATGAGAAGAAACAAAAAAATTAAAAGAAAATCAAGGAAAGAAAAAGAAAGAAATTCAAGAAAAAGAAAAAAGTAAAGAATATAAAAATCAAGAAACAATCAAGAAAATAACAAATGATCAAGAAAAAAATAAAACAAAATCAAGAAAAATATGAAAAGAACATAAGGAAATTCAAGTATGAGAAGAAATTAAAAAATTAAAAGAAATTCAAGGAAAGAAAAAGAAACAAAGTCAAGAAGATGCAAAAAAGTAAAGAAAAGAAAATCAAGAAACAATCAAGAAAATAAGAAACGATCAAGAACATAAGAAAACAAAATCAAGAAAAAGATGAAAAGAATATAAGAAAATTCAAGTATGAGAAGAAATTAAAAAATTAAAAGAAAATCAATGAAAGAAAAAGAAACAAAGTCAAGAAGAAGAAAAAAGTAAAGAAAAGAAAATCAAGAAACAATCAAGAAAATAACAAAACAAAATCAAGAAAAATATAAAAAGAACATAAGAAACTTCAAGTATGAGAAGAAATTAAAAAATTAAGGGAATATCAAGGAAAAAAAAAGAAACAAAGTCAAGAAGATGAAAAAAAAGTAAAGAAAAGAAAATCAAGAAACAATCAAGAAAATAAGAAATGATCAAGAAAATAAAAAAACAAAATCAAGAAAAATATGAAAAGAACATAAGAAAATTCAAGTATGAGAAGAAATTAAAAAATTAAAAGAAAATCAAAGAAAGAAAAAGAAACAAATTCAAGAAAAAGAAAAAAGTAAAGAAAAGAAAATCAAGAAACAATCAAGAAAATAACAAATGATCAAGAAAAAAACAAAACAAAATCAAGAAAAATATGAAAAGAACATAAGAAAATTCAAGTATGAGAAGAAACAAAAAAATCAAAAGAAAATCAAGGAAAGAAAAATAAACAAAGTCAAGAAGATGAAAAAAGTAAAGAAAAGAAAATCAAGAAACCATCAAGAAAATAAGAAAGGATCAAGAAAATAACGAAACAAAACCAAGAAAAATATGAAAAGAACATAAGAAAATTCAAGTATGAGAAGAGATTTAAAAATTAAAAGAAAATCAAGGAAAGAAAAAGAAACAAAATCATGAAGAAGAAAAAAGTAAAAAAACGAAAATCAAGAAACAATCAAAAAAATAAGAAATGATCAAGAAAATAACAAAATAAAATCAAGAAAAATATGAAAAGAACATAAGAAACTTCAAGTATGAGAAGAAATTAAAAAATTTAAAAGAAAATCAAGGAAAGAAAAAGAAACAAGGTCAAGAAGATGAAAAAAAGTAAAGAAAAGAAAATCAAGAAACAATCAAGAAAATAAGAAATGATCAAGAAAATAACAAAACAAAATCAAGAAAAATATGAAAAGAACATAAGAAAATTCAAGTATGAGAAGACATTAAAAAATTAAAAGAAAATCAAGAAAAGAAAAAGAAACAAATTCAAGAAAAAAAAAAGTAAAGAAAAGAAAATCAAGAAAATAACAAATGATCAAGAAAATAACAAAACAAAATCAAGAAAAATATGAAAAGAACATAAGAAATTTCAAGTATGAGAAGAAATTAAAAAATTAAAAGAAAATCAAGGAAAGAAAAAGAAACAAAGTCAAGAAGATCAAAAAAAGTAAAGAAAAGAAAATCAAGAAACAATCAAGAAAATAAGAAATGATCAAGAAAATAAAAATCAAAATCAAGAAAAATATGAAAAGAACATAAAAAAATTCAAGTATGAGAAGAAATTAAAAAATTAAAAGAAAATCAAGGAAAGAAAAAGAGACAAAGTCAATAAGAAGAAAAAAAGTAAAGAAAAGAAAATCAAGAAATAAGAAATGATAAAGAAAATAACAAAACAAAATCAAGAAAAATATGAAAAGAACATAAGAAAATTCAAGTATGAGAAGAAATTAAAAAATTAAAAGAAAATCAAGAAAAGAAAAAGAAACAAATTCAAGAAAAAGAAAAAAATATAATATAATAAAATCAAGAAAATAACAAATGATCAAGAAAATAACAAAACAAAATCAAGAAAAATATGAAAAGGACAAAAGAAAATTCAAGTATGAGAAGAAATTAAAAAATTAAAAGAAAATCAAATAAAGAAAAAGAGACAAAGTAAATAAGAAGAAAAAAAAGAAAAGAAAAGAAAATCAAGAAATAAGAAATGATAAAGAAAATAACAAAACAAAATCAAGAAAAATATGAAAAGAACATAAGAAAATTCAGGTATGAGAAGGAATTAACAAAATTAAAAGAAAATCAAGAAAAGAAAAAGAAAGAAATTCAAGAAAAATAAAAAAGAAAATAAAATAAAATAACAAATGATCAAGAAAATAACAAAACAAAATCAAGAAAAATATGGAAAGAACATAAGAAAATTCAAGTATGAGAAGAAATTAAAAAATTAAAAGAAAATCTAGGAAAGAAAAAGAAACAAAGTCAAGAAGAAGAAAAAAATCAAGAAAAGAAAATCAACAAGCAATCAAGAAAATAAGAAACGATCAAGAAAATAAAAAAAAACAAAATCAAGAAAAATATGAAAAGAACATAAGTATGAGAAGAAATTAAAAAATTAAAAGAAAATCAAGGAAAGAAAAAGAAACAAAGTCAAGAAGAAGAAAAAAGTAAAGAAAAGAAAATCAAGAAACAATCAAGAAAATAAGAAATGATCAAGAAAATAACAAAACAAAATCAAGAAAAATATGAAAAGAACATAAGAAAATTCAAGTATGAGAAGAAATTAAAAAATTAAAAGAAAATCAAGGAAAGAAAAAGAAACAAAGTCAAGAAGATGAAAAAAAGTAAAGAAAAGAAAATCAAGAAACAATCAAGAAAATAAGAAATGATCAAGAAAATAACAAAACAAAATCAAGAAAAATATGAAAAGAACATAAGAAAATTCAAGTATGAGAAGAAATTAAAAAATTAAAAGAAAATCAAGGAAAGAAAAAGAAACAAAGTCAAGAAGAAGAAAAAGTAAAGAAAAGAAAATCAAGAAACAATCAAGAAAAAAAAAATCAAGAAATAACTAAACAAAATCAAGAAAAATATGAAAAGAACAAGAAAATTCAATAAAGAAATTAAAAATTAAAAGAAAATCAAAACAAAAAAGAAACAAAGTCAAGAAAAATATGAAAAAAAAAATAACAAAACAAAATAAGAAAAATTGAAAAGAACAAGAAAATTCATGAGAAGAAATTAAAAATTAAAAGAAAATCAAGGAAAGAAAAAGAAACAAAGTCAAGAAGAAAAAAAAGTAAAGAAAAGAAAATCAAGAAACAATCAAGAAAATAAGAAATGATCAAGAAAATAACTAAACAAAATCAAGAAAAATATAAAAAGAACATAAGAAAATTCAAATGGCATGAGAAGAAATTAAAAAAATTAAAAGAAAATCAAGGAAAGAAAAAGAAACAAAGTCAAGAAGAAGAAAAAGTAAAGAAAAGAAAATCAAGAAACAATCAAGAAAATAAGAAATGATCAAGAAAATAACAAAACAAAATCAAGAAAAATATGAAAAGAACATAAGAAAATTCAAGTATGAGAAGAAATTAAAAAATTAAAAGAAAATCAAGGAAAGAAAAAGAAACAAAGTCAAAGAAGAAAAAAAAACAATCAAGAAAAAAAAGAAATGATCAAGAAAATAACAAAACAAAATCAAGAAAAAATATGAAAAGAACATAAGAAAATTCAAGTATGAGAAGAAATTAAAAAATTTAAGAAAATCAAGGAAAGAAAAAAAACAAAGTCAAGAAAAGAAAAAGTAAAGAAAAAAGAAAATCAAGAAACAATCAAGAAAATAACAAATGATCAAGAAAATAACTAAACAAAATCAAGAAAAATATAAAAAGAACATAAAAAATTCAAGAAAGAAGAAATTAAAAATTTAAAGAAAGTCAAGGAAAGAAAAAGAAACAAAGTCATGAAGAAGAAAAACTAAAAAAAGAAAATCAAGAAACAATCAAGAAAATAAGAAATGATCAAGAAAATAACAAAAAATCAAGAAAAATATGAAAAGAACATAAGAAAATTCAATTAATAGAAAATTAAAAATTAAAATAAAATCAAGGAAAGAAAAAGAAACAAATTAATTAAGAAGAAACAAAAAGACAATCAAGAAAATAAGAAATGATCAAGAAAAATAACAAACAAAGTCAAGAAAAATATGAAAAGAACATAAGAAAATTAAAGTATGAGAAAAAATTAAAAAATTAAAAGAAAATGAAGGAAAGAAAAAAGAAGCAAAGTCAAGAAAATGAAAAAAAGTAAAGAAAAGAAAATCAAGAAACAATCAAGAAAATAACAAATGATCAAGAAAATAAACTAAACAAAATCAAGAAAAATATGAAAAGAACATAAGAAAATTCAAGTATTAGAAGAAATTAAAAAATTAAAAGAAAATGAAGGAAAGAAAAAGAAACAAAGTCAAGAAGAAAAACTAAAGAAAAGAAAATCAAGAAACAATAAAGAAAATAAGATAATGATCAAGAAAATAACGAAAAAAAATCAAGAAAAATATGAAAAGAACATAAGAAAATTCAATTAATAGAAAATTAAAAATTAAAAGAAAATGAAGGAAAGAAAAGAAACAAAGTAATTAAGAAGAAACAAAAGACAATCAAGAAAATAAGAAATGATCAAGAAAATAACCAAACAAAGTCAAGAAAAAATATGAAAAGAACATAAGAAAATTAAAGTATGAGAAAAATTAAAAAATTAAAAGAAAATGAAGGAAAGAAAAAAAAGCAAAGTCAAGAAAATGAAAAAGTAAAGAAAAGAAAATCAAGAAACAATCAAGAAAATAACAAATGATCAAGAAAGTAACTAAAACAAAATCAAGAAAAATATGAAAAGAACATAAGAAAATTCAAGAATTAGAAGAAATTAAAAATTAAAAGAAAATCAAGAAAAAAAAGAAACAAAGTCATGAAGAAGAAAAACTAAAGAAAAGAAAATCAAGAAACAATCAAGAAAATAAGAAATGATCAAGAAAAATAACGAACAAAATCAAGAAAAATATGAAAAGAACATAAGAAAATTCAAGTATGAGAAGAAATTAAAAATTAAAAGAAAATCAAGGAAAGAAAAAGAAACAAAGTAATTAAGAAGAAAAAAAAGAAAATCAAGAAAAATCAAGAAAATAAGAAATGATCAAGAAAATAACAAACAAAATCAAGAAAAATATGAAAAGAACATAAGAAAATTAAAGTATGAGAAACAATTAAAAATTAAAAGAAATGAAGGAAAGAAAAAGAAGCAAAGTCAAGAAAATGGAAAAAGTAAACAAAAGAAAATCAAGAAACAATCAAGAAAATAACAAATGATCAAGAAAGTAACTAAACAAAATCAAGAAAAATATTAAAAGAACATAAGCAAATTCAATAAATAGAAGAAATTAAAAAATTAAAAGAAAATCAAGGGAAAAAAAGAAACAAAGTCATGAAGAAGAAAAAACTAAAGAAAATAAAATCAAGAAACAATCAAGAAACTATGAAATATCCAGAAAATAACTAAACAAAATCAAGAAAAAATTGAAAAGAACATAAGAAAATTGAAATATGACAAGAAATTAAAATATAAAAAGAAAATGAAGGAAAGAAAAAGAAACAACGTCAAGAAAAAGAAAAAAGAAAAGAAAAGAAAATCAAGAAACAATCAAGAAAATAACAAATGATCAAGAAAGTAACTAAACAAATCAAGAAAATAATGAAACGAACATAAGCAAATTCAAGAATTAGAAGAAATTAAAAAATTAAAAGAAAAAGAAGGAAAGAAAAAGAAACAAAGTCATGAAGACGAAAAAACTAAAGAAAAGAAAATCAAGAAACAATCAAGAAAATAAGAAATGATCAAGAAAATAACGAAAAAAAAATCAAGAAAAATATGAAAAGAACATAAGAAAATTCAATTAATAGAGGAAATTAAAAAATTAATAGAAAATGAAGGAAAGAAAAAGAAACAAAGTAATTAAGAAGAAACAAAAAAGACAATCAAGAAAAAAAGAAATGATAAAGAAAATAACCAAACAAAGTCAAGAAAAAAAATGAAAAAGAACATAAGAAAAATAAAGTATGAGAAACAATTAAAAAATTAAAAGAAAATGAAGGAAAGAAAAAAGAAGCAAAGTCAAGAAAATGAAAAAAAGTAAAGAAAGAAAAATCAAGAAAAAAAGAACAATCCAGAAAATAACCAAACAAAATCAATAAAAATATGAAAAGAACATAAGAAAATTAAAGTATGAGAAGAAATTAAAAAATTAAAAGAAAACCAAGGAAAGAAAAAGAAACAAAGTCAAGGAAAAGAAAAAACTAAAGAAAAGAAAATCAAGAAACAATCAAGAAAATAAGAAATATCCATAAAATAACCAAACAAAATCGAGAAAAATATGAAAAGAACATAAGCAAATTGAAGTATGAGAAGAAATTAAAAAAATAAAAAGAAAATCAAGGAACGAAAAATAAACAAAGTCAAGGAAAAGAAAAAACTAAAGAAAAGAAAATCAAGAAAATAAGAAATGATCAAGAAAATAACCAAACAAAGTCAAGAAAAAAATATGAAAAAGAACATAAGAAAATTAAAGTATGAGAAAAAATTAAAAAATTAAAAGAAAATGAAGGAAAGAAAAAAGAAGCAAAGTCAAGAAAATGAAAAAAGTAAAGAAAAGAAAATCAAGAAACAATCAAGAAAATAACAAATGATCAAGAAAGAAACTAAAGAAAATCAAGAAAAATATGAAAAGAACATAAGCAAATTCAAGAATTAGAAGAAATTAAAAAATTAAAAGAAAATGAAGGAAAGAAAAAGAAACAAAGTCATGAAGACGAAAAAACTAAAGAAAAGAAAATCAAGAAACAATCAAGAAAATAAGATATGATCAAGAAAATAACGAAAAAAAATCAAGAAAAATATGAAAAAAACATAAGAAAATTCAATTAATAGAGGAAATTAAAAAATTAAAAGAAAATGAAGGAAAGAAAAAGAAACAAAGTAATTAAGAAGAAACAAAAAAGACAATCAAGAAAAAAAGAAATGATAAAGAAAATAACCAAACAAAGTCAAGAAACAAATATGAAAAAGAACATAAGAAAATTAAAGTATGAGAAACAATTAAAAAATTAAAAGAAAATGAAGGAAAGAAAAAAGAAGCAAAGTCAAGAAAATGAAAAAACTAAAGAAAAGAAAATCAAGAAACAATCAAGAAAATAACAAATGATCACGAAAGTAACTAAACAAAATCAAGAAAAATATGAAAAAAATTCAAGAATTAGAAGAAATTAAAAAATTAAAAGAAAATGAAGGAAATAAAAAGAAACAAAGTCATGAAGAAGAAAAAACTAAAGAAAAGAAAATCAAGAAACAATCAAGAAAATAAGAAATGATCAAGAAAATAACGAAAAAAAATCAAGAAAAATATGAAAAGAACATAAGAAAATTCAATTAATAGAGGAAATTAAAAAATTAAAATAAAATCAAGGAAAGAAAAAGAAACAAATTAATTAAGAAGAAACAAAAAAGACAATCAAGAAAATAAGAAATGATCAAGAAAATAACCAAACAAAGTCAAGAAAAAAATATGAAAAAGAACATAAGAAAATTAAAGTATGAGAAAAATTAAAAATTAAAAGAAAATCAAGGAAAGAAAAAGAAGCAAAGTCAAGAAAATGAAAAAAGTAAAGAAAAGAAAATCAAGAAACAATCAAGAAAAATAACAAATGATCAAGAAAGTAACTAAACAAAATCAAGAAAAATATGAAAAGAACATAAGAAAATTCAAGAATTAAAGAAATTAAAAATTTAAAAGAAAATCAAGGAAAGAAAAGAAACAAAGTCATGAAGAAGAAAAACTAAAGAAAAGAAAATCAAGAAACAATCAAGAAAATAAGATATGATCAAGAAAATAACGAAAAAAAAATCAAGAAAAATATGAAAAGAACATAAGAAAATTCAATTAATAGAGGAAATTAAAAAATTAAAAGAAAATGAAGGAAAGAAAAAGAAACAAAGTAATTAAGAAGAAACAAAAAAGACAATCAAGAAAAAAAAGAAATGATCAAGAAAATAACCAAACAAAGTCAAGAAAAAAATATGAAAAAGAACATAAGAAAATTAAAGTATGAGAAACAATTAAAAAATTAAAAGAAAATGAAGGAAAGAAACAA
Source organism: Codonopsis lanceolata (assembly GCA_013146195.2). NCBI lineage: Eukaryota > Viridiplantae > Streptophyta > Magnoliopsida > Asterales > Campanulaceae > Codonopsis > Codonopsis lanceolata. The sequence continues at coordinate 58,303,178 of CM028381.1, forward strand.
AGTCAAGAAAATGAAAATAGTAAAGAAAAGAAAATCAAGAAACAATCAAGAAAATAACAAATGATCAAGAAAGTAACTAAACAAAATCAAGAAAAATATTAAAAAAACATAAGCAAATTCAAGAATTAGAAGAAATTAAAAAATTAAAAGAAAATCAAAGAAAAAAAAAGAAACAAAGTCATGAAGAAGAAAAAACTAAAGACAAGAAAATCAAGAAACAATCAAGAAAATAAGAAATGATCAAGAAAATAACGGAACAAAATCAAGAAAAATATGAAAAGAACATAAGAAAATTCAATTAATAGAAGAAATTTAAAAATTAAAAGAAAATCAAGGAAAGAAAAAGAAACAAAGTAATTAAGAAGAAACGAAAAAGAAAATCATGAAACAATCAAGAAAATAAGAAATGATCAAGAAAATAACCAAACAAAGTCAAGAAAAAATTATGAAAAAGAACATAAGAAAATTAAAGAATGAGAAACAATTTAAAAATTAAAAGAACATGAAGGAAAGAAAAAAGAAGCAAAGTCAAGAAAATGAAAAAAGTAAACAAAAGAAAATCAAGAAACAATCAAGAAAATAACAAATGATCAAGAAAGTAACTAAACAAAATCAAGAAAAATATTAAAAGAACATAAGCAAATTCAAGAAATAGAAGAAATTAAAAAATTAAAAGAAAATCAAGGGAAAAAAAAGAAACAAAGTCATGAAGAAGAAAAAACTAAAGAAAATAAAATCAAGAAACAATCAAGAAACTATGAAATATCCAGAAAATAACTAAACAAAATCAAGAAAAAATTGAAAAGAACATAAGAAAATTGAAGTATGACAAGAAATTAAAATATAAAAAGAAAATGAAGGAAAGAAAAAGAAGCAAAGTCAAGAAAAAGAAAAAAGAAAAGAAAAGAAAATCAAGAAACAATCAAGAAAATAACAAATGATCAAGAAAGTAACTAAACAAAATCAAGAAAAATATGAAAAGAACATAAGTAAATTCAAGAATTAGAAGAAATTAAAAAATTAAAAGAAAATTAAGGAAAGAAAAAGAAACAAAGTCATGAAGAAGAAAAAACTAAAGAAAATAAAATCAAGAAACAATCAAGAAAATAAGAAATGATCAAGAAAATAACGAAAAAAAAATCAAGAAAAATATGAAAAGAACATAAGAAAATTCAATTAATAGAGGAAATTAAAAAATTAAAAGAAAATCAAGGAATGAAAAAGAAACAAAAAAGACAATCAAGAAAATAAGAAATGATCAAGAAAATAACCAAACAAAGTCAAGAAAAAAATATGAAAAAGAACATAAGAAAATTAAAGTATGAGAAACGATTTAAAAATTAAAAGAAAATGAAGGAAAGAAAAAAGAAGCAAAGTCAAGAAAATGAAAAAAAAGCAAAGAAAAGAAAATCAATAAACAATCAAGAAAATAACAAATGATCAAGAAAGTAACTAAACAAAATCAAGAAAAATAAGAAAAGAACATAGGCAAATTCAAGAATTAGAATAAATTAAAAAATTAAAATAAAATGAAGGAAAGAAAAAGAAACAAAGTCATGAAGAAGAAAAAACTAAAGAAAAGAAAATCAAGAAACAATCAAGAATATAAGAAATGATCAAGAAAATAACGAAACAAAATCAAGAAAAATATGAAAAGAACATAAGAAAATTCAATTAATAGAAGAAATTAAAAAAGTAAAAGAAAATCATGGAAAGAAAAAGAAACAAAGTAATTTAGAAGAAACAAAAAAGACAATCAAGAAAAAAAAAAGAAATGATCAAGAAAATAACCAAACAAAGTCAAGAAAAAAATATGAAAAAGAACATAAGAAAATTAAAGTATGAGAAACAATTAAAAAATTAAAAGAAAATGAAGGAAAGAAAAAAAGCAAAGTCAAGAAAATGAAAAAGTAAAGAAAAGAAAATCAAGAAACAATCAAGAAAATAACAAATGATCAAGAAAGAAACTAAACAAAATCAAGAAAAATATTAAAAAATTCAAGAATTAGAAGAAATTAAAAAATTAAAAGAAAGTGAAGGAAATAAAAAGAAACAAAGTCATGAAGAAGAAAAAACTAAAGAAAAGAAAATCAAGAAACAATCAAGAAAATAAGAAATGATCAAGAAAATAACGAAAAAAAAATCAAGAAAAATATGAAAAGAACATAAGAAAATTCAATTAATAGAGGAAATTAAAAAATTAAAATAAAATCAAGGAAAGAAAAAGAAACAAATTAATTAAGAAGAAACAAAAAAGACAATCAAGAAAATAAGAAATGATCAAGAAAATAACCAAACAAAGTCAAGAAAAAAATATGAAAAAGAACATAAGAAAATTCAAAGTATGAGAAAAATTAAAAATTAAAAGAAAATAAAGGAAAGAAAAAAGAAGCAAAGTCAAGAAAAATGAAAAAAGTAAAGAAAAGAAAATCAAGAAACAATCAAGAAAAAATAACAAATGATCGAAAGAAACAAAATCAAGAAAAATATGAAAAGAACATACGAAATTCAAGAATTAGAAGAAATTAAAAAATTAAAAGAAAAATGAAGGAAAGAAAAGAAACAAAGTCTGAAGACTCGAAAAACTAAAGAAAAGAAAATCAAGAAACAATAAAGAAAATAAGATATGATCAAGAAAAATAATAAAAAAATCAAGAAAAATATGAAAATAACATAAGAAAATTCAATTATTAGAAGAAATTAAAAATTAAAAGAAAATGAAGGAAAGAAAAAAAGAAACAAAGTAATTAAGAAGAAAACAAAAAGACAATCAAGAAAAAAAAGAAATGATCAAGAAAATAACCAAACAAAGTCAAGAAAAAATGGAAAAAGAACATAAGAGAAATTAAAAAGTATGAGAAACTAATTAAAAAATTGTTGAAAATGAAGTCTGAAAGAAAAAAGCAAAGTCAAGAAAATGAAAAAGTAAAGAAAAGAAAATCAAGAACCAATCAAGAAAAATAACAAATGATCAAGAAAGTAACTAAAAACAAAATCAAGAAAAATTATTAAGCAATCCAAGAATTAGAAGAAATTAAAAATTAAAAGAAAATCAAA